>CM076576.1:761255661-761855661 GCA_034641835.2 Pinus albicaulis
TGGTGAATTATTCTGAACTGTTTAATGTTTTCCCCTGTTTTCATTATGTTTCATAATTTCTTACTACAGTAGGGTGAAAGTTTTAGACTAAGAAATGACTCCTGGAAGCACCTTAGACTTGTTCATCCTTCACTGTTTCATGTTTTCTTCTACTGAAGTATTTTAGAGTCTTTAATCTCTATTTTTAATCTTCATGCTTGGTTATTTCCTTAATAGTTCGAACAGTTGGTTTCAGCATGATTTATGGTTCTCCCTGCTTGCCTGCTGCCACTTAAAAACTGTTATTGAAGTCTCCCTTTGAAGTTCTTTGCTTATAGTGAATCAAAGAGGTCTGTTTTGATCTTGCCCTTTGTCCTCACTTAAACAGTTGGCTTAATGGTCATTATAATTATGATCATGGATGTTTTTAGGTGTTCCCTCTTCTATGACTGTAATTATCAGTAAATCTTTTATGTTTCTAAGTCCTTTAAAATAAATCTTAGAGGAAATAGGGTGTTCCCCGAATCTTAGATTTCATTTTAAAAGTTGTTTTGAAATCATTATTTTCTTAAAGGTGTGATTTTTAGAATTTATGGTTAGCCCTGTCTATCAAAGAGCTCTTTATTGTTCAAATTATGCTTTCGAATTCCCTTTGTTGAGAATTAAACCTCTCTTTCCGAATCATTAATGTTCATCTCATTCCAAAAACAAAAGAATCCTGTGGCCAAGTTAGATTTTCCCTTTGATATCCCATATCCATTGATGAGTATGTTATGACCTCTTTTTGACTCCATTTCCCAATGAACCAGATATTTCTCTGTCCTATATATCTTTCCTAGGCCTTTCATGTTCTTCTATATCATTTCAACCCAACCAAACAAACAAACAAATACTTGCACTTAATAACTAGTCTAAAACCAATACTCAAAGCACACAAGATAAACCTTTGCAAACAAACATTTGAGAGATCCGTCTCTGAGAACAGGAGGACTAGATCCTGGAACTCTAAAGATTGGTTCTGATGTTGCCTTGTCTTTTGATTTGCCAAACTATCAAAACACAGGACACCAACAGGTCTAATAAAATATCTCCCAAGATAATTAATACAGATCAATTACTTCTCGGCCTTTGAGGGGCTCGATGGAGAAGTTTACAGGTTTTTGTCTGTATTAATGTTCTACATTTAAGATTTAAGCTCGGTGGGAGCTTTTGTTGACTTTTGAGGCTCTGTGTTACGTTATAGTAACTCTGAACATATTTTTACATTAAGTTCATTTGGCAGAATTAATTGTTTGGTTGCGTCGAGGCAAATATCTGATTTTGATCAATAACTTCGGCCTCTGTTTGAACGCTTTGAGGCACAGGTGGCTTTGTTGTAGCCGAGAGGAATCAATTAGCCTCTGAGGTGGCGGTGGAGGCCTTCTGTCTGGTAAACACTTATGATTCACCTTTAACTATGTTTTAATTTGGAGGATTAGGCTTTTGATAATTATTCTTAGCCGTAATCCCCCCTAATTTGTCTTCAATCTTCTGTTCTGCTGCATTTCATCTTTGACCCTGATACTTTTTTTTTTTATTTAACTGCCTGTGTCTTGTTGATGTGCAGTGCTGCGCAGGGCTCACAAGGCATCAATGCCTATGAAGCATCAACAAGACATGGAGTTTGAACCCTGCGAATGGTTTCTTTTATGAATCAAAGGCACGGGAATCGTCATTCTTGGCCTTTGGCCTTTCTCTAACACAATGGATAAACCATTTTAAACACCTGCAAAATACAAAACTAATTATGAAATCCTGCATTATTTGGGTTTTAATGCATCAGAAGGTGTGGGGAGGAGCGTGGCCATTGGATGGCAACATCTAACGGTTGGGATCTGTTTGTAGAGGTTAAAGGAGAGCAGAGGGAGAAAATAATTTGAAACCGTGGATCGCGCAGAGATTGACGGTCGGGATTGGTCGTGACTACATAAAGCGAATGAGTCACTTTTCTTGGAAAAATGGAATAAATACAAAGAAATATGGTTAAAAACTTTATTTCGAAGGAAAAGTATTGAAAATAGCCTTCGAGAGTTCAAGATAATCGTGGGCCGTCGGATGAGATCGCAATTGGCGGTTTTAAATAAATTTTTTTAAATGCGCCAATAGAAAAACTCCGATGCGATGATTTTGAGGCCTTCGTTCTGCAGATCAGATCAACAGTGGAGGATGGATCGGGGACCGCCGATCCGAGGTGGAATGAAACGAATGCACTCAAAAAAAATTGCGATGCGATGTAGCGCGGGCCGTGGATCAGTCCGATGATCAATGGCGGAGATTGTCTTATATCATGTACCAGTGAAAACCCTTAATACTTTATGAAAACCCAAAGTTTTAATAAAACATAGGCTTATCGGTGCGGAATGTATATATGAGAGATGGTTGGCGCCCGACTACGGGGCCTGTGGTCTTTATGAAATGTAACATGCCTGGGGCGTATATATAATAAAGGGCTAATCGCAATCAGAAGGTCGGGACCGGTCTTTCAATCTACCCTTTGGATTTTTGTGATGCGATTAGCGCCTTGGGACTTAAACTCTTGGTCCCGGGTGTAGGCTATATGGAATGAAAAAGCAGAGGGGAATATAATACGCAGGGCTAATCGCATCGGAGCTTTGATTTAATCAAAAAGACTTGTGCGCTCAGTCTCTGCGATGTGATAAGCGCCGAAAAGGACTTAGAGCTTGGTATTAGCACCATGGGCATACGGTGGGGGAGTGGTTTAAGACTTAGCCCAAGGGGGCTTAAGTCTGCAATAATAAAAAGTATTTTTCAAGAAATTTTTCAAGTTTTTCAATGGATTTGAGGGTTTTGGCAGAGTTTGAAAAGGAGTTTTAAACTCTGTAAAGAGGATTATATGAAGGGAAAATGGGAAACAAATGGAAAATAGAAGAATTCCATGGGAATGAAAGGGGTAAAAATGAAGGTTATTTTGAAGTGAAAAAAGGGAAAAGGGTGTTTTGCAGCAGTCTTTCCTCTATGGAATCAGCAGAATTTCTGAGTTTTAAAATGGAAAGAGCAGTGAAGATTTAGACAAAGGGCATGAGACCTTCAAGAGTCTTTAAGAGATAAAATTTTTTAGCAATAAGAATTGTTTCTTGAAGGCTCCAAAAATGATTTAGCCAGCATTTGATATGACAAATTTTATAGCTGACTAACAGTGGCTCCACATGGGGATGATGCCTTCTTAAAGGTATCAAGAATTTCAGACTTGCATTCTCTGGGGTCTGATCAATGCCTTATCCATTGGGCTGCTTTCTTCATTTTGAATGGTCTTCTTTTTCTCTGAAAGTATTAGCAGCCATGAAAAATAAATGGACTTTCATCAATACCAGCTTCTACCTACCCAATCCTACTGATCTAACATTTTTTCTTCTTTAGAGTGCACTTGGATTGGCAAACTCTCTTACAACATTTTATTCTTTTGAAATCAAGAAACTAATCTATTTCTACTCCTTATTTCTCCATGAACTCAGATTAAACAGTTGAGTTCATATGTTTTTCTACCTAATCTACTAATATTTTATGTTTAAACAGTCTAATATATTTTTATTCTTTAATTTCTAAAACAAAAATTTAAAAACAATCAAGTCAAGATTAAGTTGTTTGACCTGCTGTGATCTATGGCATAAAAACCGGCTGCACATGGACATTTATTTTGCAGAAATTTAAAACAAAAGGGAAGGCTTTAAGATCTGAAAGTTCAAAGCACTTCCTTCATCTTTTCTCAGCTCTGTTTTTACTTTTATTTGAGTTGTTCTTTTCTTGTCCTCTGGTTCATATTTTGAGCTAATTAGAACTAGTTTTACCTCTGTTTGACTCAGAAATTAACAGATTTGAGTCACCTTTCTTTGGAAACTTAGGTTCAGATTTTGAGCATGTCCGAACCTTAAATTTCTAACCTAATCTAACTACCGATAAGCCAAGATTAAATAGTTTAGCAAATCAAATTCACTATCCTATTAGCAGTCAATTTAAAACTAATTAGTCAATATTAGGCTGTTTGAATAACTAGAAGTGTGTTTTTCAGGAGTGGAATTTAAGCTTGCACACTTTCAGATTTTTGTTTCTCTTTTTGGTATGGGGCTATACCTTTATTGTTTTTACAATCTGCCCTCTTTTCTTTCTTTTACTGTTTTTGTATTTTATTTCTATAACCTTGAATGCAACGTTCAGACTATGATATTTACAATGAAAATAAAATGCTTTGAAACTCATGATTCCTGGCAGAAGTAATGCTTTAGCATCCTGCCGTTGACAGGGCCTCCATACAGATCTTCCCCATTCAATTATTTCAAGAAAAATGCATTGTGACCCCTCTCAGCATGGATAATATATGGCCCTTTCCACAAGTTCTCAAACTTGCCATGTTTTCCCTTCACTTCTCTTCTTGAATCCCACTTAAGAGCAACATTTCCAACTTGGAAATTGTCTACCTTAGTCCTCTTATCAAATAGCTTCTTCATATTTTCTTGGACCAACTATGTTCTCTCATAAACTTCTTCTCTGGTCTGTTGTAAATGGATTTTTTGGTTGATTCTCCTCTGCATATCATTCTCTTCAATCTACACTTCTTGAAGGAGTTTCATGACTGGAACTCCTAATGAGGTGGGAAAAACTGCATCCATGCCATAGACTAGCTGATAGGGGGACATATTTATTGACTTCTTTGTAGTTAAACTATCAACCCATAAGGCATGAACCAACTTACTGTGCCATGATTTCTGATTCTGTTCCAACAGATTTTTGACGATATTGATGAGGCTCTTGTTGGAGGATTCAACTAATCCATTTCCCTGGGGATAGTAAGCAGTGGAATGGCCTAAGGTTATGTGGTATTTGTAACAGAAATCAACCATCTTCTTGGATTTAAAAGAAGCAGCATTATCTGTTATGATTTTTCTGGGACAACCAAATCTGGATAGGATATTTGTTTCAAGGAACTTGATAATGACAGAGTCATTAGCATTCCTGGAGGGTATAGCTTCTATCCATTTGGTAAAGAAGTCAGTGGCTGTGAGGATCCACTTATGTTGAGTTGAGGAGGATGGGTGAATTTCCCCAATGAATTCTAAACCCCATTGTTGAAAAGGTGCCTCAACTCTGATAGGATGTAAGGGTAAGGGAAGAAGTTTTCTTTTGTCATAAAAAAATTGACACTTATGGCAAGACATGACCAACTTTTGAGTATCTGGGAAAAGAGTAGGCCAATAGTAACCAGATCTAAGAATTTTGTTTGTTGTGGCCTTCCAGTAGAGGTGTCCTCCACATTCTCCGTCATGCAACTCATGCATGATTTTCCGTGGATCATCTTCAAGTAAACATTTAAGCAAAATTCCAACAACATTTTTCCAATATAATACCCCATCTAAGATGCAAAAATTCAAAGATTTTTGTTTCAAAAATCTAGCTTTAGTCTTGGACAAAGAAGGAGGGGCATTCAAATATAAAAGCACATAAATAATGTCAGCATACCAAGGAGAATTTAGAAATTTTCCTTCAATGAAAGGAGCAGTAGATTCTTCTATTTCTTCCAACACATCTACCATATTCATGTCTAGTGTCTGGAAGTTAGACTCAGCCATAAGTTTCGCTAATCCTTGCCCTTTAACTAGTTTGGTGGGCCTGATTTCTAAGTCATACTCACGAATAGTTGCAATCCATTTTCCCCTTTTACCATCAGGGTCTTGACTTAGAATGTCCTTGACAACAGTGTGTGGAACAAAATAAATTATTTGAGAGTGTAAAATGTAGACTCTAAAGTCCTTTAAAGCTTTCACTAATGCTAAGGCTTGCTTCTCCATGATATTATATTTGAGAGGAGCATCTCTTAAGGCCCTACTAGAGAAGGATATTGGTTGTTATTACCCCAAGTCGTTCTTTTGAAGTAACACTGCAGCTATTGTATGTTCAGATGTAAAAGAAAAGATATAAAAGTCTTTGGTGAAATCTGGACTAATCAGGACTAGTGTTTGAGTAAGAGCTTGTTTAACCAGCTCAAATGATTGTTTAGCTGGTAAAGTCCATTTTACACCTACATATTTCTTAAGCATGTTTGTAATGTTTTTTAATAGCTTAGCAAGATTGGGGATAAACCTCCTCAGAAAATTAATCTTTCCAATGAAGGATTGTAACTCTTTGAGGCTTCTTGGATGGTTGATCTGCAGTATGCCATCTATCCTTGTAGGGTCTATTTTGATTCCCTCTTCTGAAATTATATGGCCAAGAAGTTTACTTTCTTGGAGAACAAAGAGTGTCTTCTTGGGATTCAATGATAAGCCAAATTTCCTGCATTTCTCAAAAATGTTTCTCAAGTGAATCAAATGTTCTTCATCAGTTTTTGAGAAAACGGTTATGTCATCAAGGTAAATGATTATAGAATATCCAATATCTTCAGAAAATGATATTTCCATGGCCCTTTGGAAGGTGGCCCCTACATTCATTAATCCGAAAGGCATTTTGACATACATAAAGGTGCCCCAAGGTGTGGTTAAAGCAGTTTTGATTTGATCACTTGGGAGCACTAACACCTGGTTGTAACTTGAGAAACCATCTAAGAGGGATATCCTTTTTGACCCAACTACCCTTTGAAGTATATGTTCCATCTTGGGTAAGGGGTAGTTGTCTTTTAAAGAGGCTCTATTTAAATTTCTGAAGTCAATACAGAGCCTGATTTCCCCTATTTTCTTTCTAACAGAAACTAAGTTGGATACCCATTCTGAATATCTAACGGGTAATATGATCCCAACATCATGCATTTTTTCAATTCCTGCCTTAACTAAAGGTAGTAAGAGAGGGTTTATTCTCCTTAGCTTTTGTTTGAAAGGCTTTTGATTTTCTTTAAGAGGGATTTTGTGCTGAATGATGTTGGTATCATATGATTTCAAGTCTTTGTATCCCCAAGAAAAAACATCTCTAAACTCTTTGAACAGCTCTATATATCACAATTTTATGTGAGTTGGGAGAGTGCTGGATAGTTTAATCATCTTGGGTTCTGCTAGACTACCTATCTTATGCTCTTCTACATTTGTTTCCACAGGCTCGACTCTCGGTTCTTTGGCTACATCGTTAAAATCGAAGAGGTGTTCTAAAGGTGTGAGACCTCTTGTAATTTTATCATTCTTGCATTGTAAAACTTCCAAGTCTTCTTGGTCTGCGTTATCAATCATCTTTGCTTCAAAAGTATTCTCATACTGATTTATATCAGCAGAATATGTCATTTCAACTTCTGGGATTTTTTCAATATACAAACAGTTTTCTTTATGGCTGGTTTCTGATATTGGTATGTCGAAATTGTTTTTTGATTTTAAGAAATCATCTATGTGTTTGTTAGAATCAAACACTTGCCAGTGGTCTTTGTTATCAGGCACTGCAGGCTTGTGTTTTACCTTTATGCTAAGCTGTTCATTTATCTCAGGTATTTGGCAATTGCTGGCATTGAAAGCTAGTTCATTTTATAGATGATTTAGTGCTCTAGGAATGAAAATAAGTTCATACTTTTCAAAAGTTTTCAATAAATTAAGGGCAACATTTTGATATTCCCTAAGCCTTGGATTTCTAGCTGAATATTCTCCTTTGATTTGTCTTATTATAAGTTTGGAATCTCCTAATATCGATATCCTTTAGGCTTCTAACTGTTTAAGCAATTGTAAGCCTAGTAGAAGCGCTTCATACTCAGCGATATTGTTAGTGGATGGGAAATCTAATTTATATGAAAAACTCTGATTTGTATTTTGAATCCACGCACCTGATCCTACACTTGTTTTATTACAAGATCCATCAAAGTTTATTGTCCAAAGTATGTCATCCTTATTTTCATTCTCTCGTTGCTGTTGATTTTCAATGCTTTGAATATGAATTGAAGGAATTTCTTATTGTTATGATACGCTGATGGGGTCTACATTTTCCTTATCTTTTTGAGTGATTTCATCTTCATTTTCCAAGATAAAGGAATCTAAACTTGATTGAATACAATAGATTGGGAATTTGTTTGGTTTATCTATGTTGCTCACCATGTACTTCATGTGAGATTCCTTGTATAGTCCTCTGTTTTGGTTAAAAACAGGGATGGTGGCATAAGACATGTCCATTTGAAGGCTTCCCTGAAGTTTGGCTCTCCATGATCTTGATAAGAGCATGCCATACTTAGGGGGAATGTCAGCTATAACTATGTCCATTACTAGACTCTTAGAAGGAATTTGAGCTAAGTTAACACATAAATATTTGATTAAACCCAAACATTTGACTCTACTTGAGTCAAAGGAATACAAATCTTTGTATGGTTTAGTAATTTCTAAGCCTAAGCTTTCCATTACTGCCTTGAGCATTATATTGTGCGAAGCTCTAGAATCTAACATGGCATTATGTAAAATTTTCTCGTGTATGTTCAAGCTAACATAGAAGGGAGGGACAGCCCCTTCTTGGTATTTTCCTTCAAATTCTGGGCCAAACAACAACTCAGGCTTGTCATCTATCAAGTTTAAGGTGTCAGTATCGCTTCCTAGGTTCAAAGCTTTTAAAACTTGGTTTTTGTACACTTCTTGGGTTACAAGTTCAGCTAGAGGGATGGTAATTTTTATCTTGGCAATCTCTCCCTCAAGGCTGAAAGGAACAATTGATTTTTTGATATTCACATCTGTCTTTTCAATTGAATTCTTTTCAGCAGTTTTAATTTGCTGAACTTTGTTTGGACTGGTAATTGGGATAGTTTTGTTTGGACCACTAGTTGAAGTGCTAGGGGTACTCTGTTCTACATTTGGCTGGATGTTTTTCTCTTTGTTTAAATATGGTTTTTTAGCCAAAATACTGGATTTATTTGTTGTCTTCTTAGGCTGAATTTCTACGTTTTTCTTGACAGCAGTGCTAGTGTTCTTATCCTTTGAATTGTCTACATTCCCTTTGCTCCTAAGATCATACTGTTTGTGTACCTCCATGATTGCATTTTCAAAACCCAATCTATAGTCATCAGAATCTTCATAGGTGTTTGTACTGTGATCAGAAAAGAAACCTTGTTCTTCCTTAGTGAGGAAAACATCATCCCCACTATCTGATCCAATCAAGTTTACATGAGCTTCTCCCAACCTTTCCATTTCCCTGTCTTCCTCATATTGATCCACATAGTTTTGTTGGAAGGGCGGTCTAATCTGTTGGTCACTTTCTTTTGGCTTATATTGATTTTTTTCTCTTCTATAATTCTGATTTCTATTTTTGTTTTGGTTATTTTGAGGTTCTCTTGGTGGCACTCTATCATTTAAGTTGATATTTTCAATCATCCTCTCCATCACCTTCACTAGGTTGTCAATTTTTGTGTCAGAAGTTGAGGTTGAGGGTAGTAGGTCATCTTTATAAGTTACCCTCTTCTCTGATCTCAACCTATTTCTTTTCTCAATTATGTTTTCTTCTACGCTCACAGCTCCTTTCTGCATGTCTTCTAAGGTTAAGTAATCCCTCTCCCTCAACTAATAAGTCATTTCAGCATCAAGGCCTTCGGGATACCTTACTAAGGCCATGCCTTGAGGAGGTTTCATGTGAGGTGGAAGAGCATTATAAATGCTATTGAACCTAGTGGAGTAGTCATGAACACTCTCCCCTTGATTTCTCTTGAGGCTACTATATTCTGCTAGTATTTGGAGAGGGTTCTTTTTGAGCTCCCATTTTTTGATGAATGTTTGATGCAAAGTAGGGAGATCATTTATGTTGTTATGAGGTAGGTTTTTAAACCACTTCTTTACATCTCCTCCTAAACTTTGGGCGAAGATCCTCTTATTCATAGTTTCTTCTTCTATCTCCATGTAATCGAATGCATTTGCCATCCTATCTACATGATGTTGAGCTGTTGTAGACTCTTTTCCAGTGAAGTGAGGGATTTTGGATTGGTAATCATTTGGTAAGGGAAGTAAAGGCTTTGGTAACACTAATGGTGCATACCATGTTGCCATGGTTGGAAATAAGGGTGGATTTAAAAGAGGTGGATTTACAGTAGTGAAAGTGGGCTAAACAGGAGTGCTTTGCAAAATGTTAGTATGGATTAGAGTGGAAGAAACGCCTAGGCCAAAAAACTGATTTAGATCAGACTTGCTATGGAAAAGGCTAAAGTGATGAAGAAGCTGGGAATCAGGAGGGGTGGAAGGTGAGGCTTCTCTACTGAAGCTTTGTTGCAACTTTGCAATGTCAAGATCAACTTCTAGTTCTAAATATGTTCTTTGTATGATAGAAATAAAAGTGTAAATCCTCTAAGACAACAAGGTTTTCAGGATCAGATTTTGTTCTTAAGAGGCTCCTAGTAGCAGATGATTTTCCAGAGTTAGAAGTATGCCACAAAATTCTCTCTGGATTGTCAACGATTAAAGGAGGATTTGGGTCTAGATGGGATCTAGTGTTGATTCTATGTGAATCCAGACTGTTTTTTCAAAAATGAGAGAGGTCAAAGTTTTAAGGACTGTTTTTTGGCAATTTTACCTCTCACGATGTCTTATCTAGTATGGGACTAGGCTTCTAAATTTCCTCAACGCTAGTTAACACAGTCCTAAAGAGATATGGGAACCTAGATGAGTAACAGGCCTACTGGGGCTAGTGGAGTCGCCAGGTGGAAATGTTAGCTTTTATGAAGGTAAGATATTGGATGGTTCCACCACCATGTTTATTGTGAAGCCAAACTGAAATGTTTTTTGGGTTTTTCTGAGTTATTTTGGTCTTATAGGTTATGAGAGTGTCCTAAATCTGATTTAACACTTAGCTAGGGTGTTTAATCATACAGATTTCACTCTTATGGCTTGGTAACTGGTTCCTTCAATGTTTGATAAGGTCTTAGGGGAATCCTAAGGGTCACTTAGTTTGTCACTGATTCAATTAAGTCCTATCATGATTACCATTTTTGTTAGGTAGTGCTTGAAGAAGGTTACTTATGTTATATTGGGCCTAAAAAGTTTCAAGAAGGGTTTTCAAACCACTATATTCTCAGTAGGGTCCCACCATGATCGCCATTATGTTGGTGTCCCGTGTTTTGATAGTTTGGAAAATCAAAAGACAAGGCAACATTAGAACCAATATTTAGAGTTACAAGATCTAGTCCTCCTGCTCTCAGAGAGGGATCTCTCAAATTATTTATTTTGAAAAGGTTTATATTGTGTGCTTTGAGTATAGGTTTTAGACTAGTTATTAAGTGCAAGGGTTTGTTTGTTTGTTTGGTTGGAATTGATACAACAGAACCTAAAAGGTCTAAGAAAGATAAATAGAAAGGGGAAATATCACCTTCATTGGGAAATGGAGTCAAAATAAGGTCATGACAAACTTATCAGTGGATATGGGATATCAAAGGGAAAATCTAACTTGGCCACAGGATCCTTTGGTTTTGGAATGAGATGGACATCAATGATGTTGAAAGAGAAGTTTAATTCTCAACAAAGGGAATTTGAAAACACAACTTGAACAATAAAGAGCTATTTGATAGACAGGGCTAACCATGAATTCTACAAGTCACACTTTTGAGCAAATAATGACTTCAAAACAACTTTTAAAATGAAATCTAAGATTCGGGGAACACCCTATTTCCTCAAAGATTTTATTTCAAATGACTTAGAAAACATAAAAGATTTACTGATAATTACGGTCATAGAAGAGGGAACACCTAAATACATCTATGATCACAACTATAAATACCTTTAAGCCAACTGTTCAAGCAAGGACAAGGGGCAAGATCAGAACAGACCTCCTTGGCTCACTGTAAACAAAGGAACTTCAAAGGGAGACTTCAATAACAACCTTTAAGTGGTAGCAGAAAAGCAGGGAGAACCATAAATCAGGTTAAAACCAACTATTTCAAACTATTAAGGAAATAAACAAGCATGAAGACTAAAGAGAGAGATTAAAGACTCTAAAATACTTCAGCAGAAGAAAACATAAAACAGTGAAGGACGAACAGGTCTAAGGTGCTTCCAAGAGTCATTTCTTAGCCTAAAACTTTCATCCTATTGTAGTAAGAAATTATGGAACAAAATGAAACAGGAGAAAACATGAAAAGTTTAGAATACTTCACCAACAACCAAGCTCATGGATCCAATGATAGAGCCTTCTCAAAAACAAGCATGCAACAACAACATCAGGGCTTCCAAGACTTCAATTTCTTCTTCAACTTCAACAGACTATGTATTATTTCAAAGAGTTTCAGTATTACAACAAGTGATCAACCAACCAGCCAACAATTTCTCATCTTCTATAGAAGTATTTATAGAAGAATGAGGAGGTGAGATCTGATAAAAGATCTCCCAAGATAATTAATACATATCAATGACTTCTCGACCTTTGAGGAGCTCGATGGAGAATTTTACAGGTGTTTGTCTGTATTAATGTTCTACATTTAAGATTTAAGCTTGGTGGGAGCTTTTGTTGACTTTTGAGGCTTTGTGTTACGTTATAGTAACTCTGCAGATATTTTTACATTAATTTCATTTGGCAGAATTAATTGTTTGGGTGCGTCGAGGCAAATATCTGATTTTGATCAATAACTTCGGCCTCTGTTTGATCGCTTTGAGGCACAAGTGGATTTGTGGTAGCTGAGAGGAATCAATTGGCCTCTGAGGTGGTGGTGGAGGCCTTCTGTTTGATAAAAAATTATGATTCACCTTTAACTGTGTTTTAATTTGGAGGATTAGGCTTTTGATAATCATTCTTATCCGTAATCCCCCCAAATTTGTCTTCAATCTTCTGTTCTGCTGCATTTCGTCTTCGACCCTGATACTCTTTTGTTTTTATTTAACTACCTGTGTCTTGTTGATGTGCAGTGCTGCGCAGGGCTCACAAGGCATCAATGTCCATGAAGCATCGATGAGACGTGGAGTTTGAACCCTATGAATGGTTTCTTTTATGAATCAAAGGCACGGGAATCGTCATTCCCGGCCTTCGGCCTTTCTCTAACACAATGGATAAAACATTTTAAACACCTGAAAAATACAAAAATAATTATGAAATCCTGCGTTATTTGGGTTTTACTACTTCAGAAGGTGTGGGGAGGAGTGTGGCCGTTGGATGGAAACATCCAACGGTTGGGATATGTTTGTAGAGGTTAAAGGAGAGCAGAGGGAGAAAATAAGTTGAAACCGTGGATCGCGCAGAGATCGACAATTGGGATTGGTCATGACTACATAAAGCGAATGAGTCACTTTGCTTGGAAAAATGGAAGAAATACAAAGAAATATGGTTAAAACCTTTATTTCAGAGGAAAATTATTGAAAATAGCCTTCGGAAGTTCGGGATAATCGTGGGTCGTTGGATGAGATCGCAATCGGCAGTTTTAAATAAAACTTTTTAAATGCGCCAATAGAAAAACGCCGATGCGATGATTTTGAGGCCGTCGATCTGCAGATCAGATCAACAGTGGAGGATGGATCAGGGACCGCCAATCGGAGGTGGAATGAAATGAATGCACTCAACCAAAATTGCAATGCGATGTAGCACGGGCCGTGGATTGGTCTGATGATCAATGACGAAGATTGTCTTATATCACGTACCAGCGGAAACCCTTAATACTTTATGAAAACCCAAATTTTTAATAAAACATAGGCTTATTGGGGCATAATGTATATATATGAGATGGTTGGCGCCCGACTGCGGAGCCCATGGTCTTTATGAAATGTAACATGCCCGGGGCATGTATATAATAAAGGCCCAATCGCAATCGGAAGGTCGGGACCAGTATTTCAATCTACCCTTTGGAGTTTTGCGATGCGATTAGCGCCTTGAGACTTAAACTCTTGGTCCCAGGTGTAGGCTATATGGAATGAAAAAGCGGAGGGGAATATAATACGCAGGGCTAACCGCATCGGAGCTTTGATTTAATTAAAAAGACTTGTGTGCTCGGTCTTTGAGATGCGATAAGCGCCGAAAAGGACTTAGAGCTTGGTCTTAGCACCATGGGCATACGGTGGGGGAGTGGTTTAAGACTTAGCCCAAGGGGGCTTAAGTCTGCAATAATAAAAAGTATTTTTCAAGAAAATTTTCAAGTTTTTCAATGGATTTGAGGGTTTCGGCAGAGTTTAAAAAGGAGTTTTAAACTCTGTAAAGAGGATTCTATGAAGGGGAAATGGGAAAAAAATGGAAAATAGAAGAATTCCATGGGAATGAAAGGGTAAAAATGAAGGTTATTTTGAAGTGAAAAAAAGGGAAAAGGGTGTTTTGCAGTAGTCTTTCCTCTATGGAATCAGCAGAATTTCTGAGTTGTAAAATGGAAACAACAGTGAAGATTTAGACAAAGGGCATGAGTCCTTCA
This sequence comes from Pinus albicaulis, assembly GCA_034641835.2. NCBI lineage: Eukaryota > Viridiplantae > Streptophyta > Pinopsida > Pinales > Pinaceae > Pinus > Pinus albicaulis. Next base: position 761,269,940 of record CM076576.1, read on the forward strand.
AGAGTCTTTAAGAGATAACATTTTTTAGCAATAAGACTTGTTTCTTGAAGGCTCCAAAAATGATTTAGCCAGAATTTTATATGACAAATTTTATAGCTGATTAATAGTGTCAACCTCATTAAAAAATGAAGCAGATCCTTATGAGGATAGTTTCTTTTACTGTGTCAACCTCGTTAAAAAATTAAACAAATCCTTATGAGGATGGTTCTTATATTGTGTCAACCTAATTAAAAAATGAAACAAACCTTTATGAGCATAGTTCATTTTCTTGTGTCAAGCTCATTAAAAAATGAAACAATTTTCTATGAGGATATTTCCTTTTACTGTGTCAACCTCCTTAAAAAATGAAAAATGTCATTATGAGAATATGTCCTTTTGTTGTATCAACCTCCTTAAAAAATGAAACAGGTTTCCATGAGGATAGTTCCTTTCCTGTGTCAACCTCGTTAGAAAATTAAATAGATTCCATGAGGATGGTTCTTTTACTGTGTCAACCTTGTTAACAAATGAATTAGATCCTTATGAGCATAGTTCCTTTTCTTGTGTTAAGCCATTAAAAAATGAAACAAGGTTCCATGAGCATAGTTATTTTCCTGTGTCGAGTCTTTCATCTTATCTCGTAAATGAACCTTCATTCCATCCATCTATTAGTAAATAGTCATCTACTTAGGTGAATGAAATGAAGCTCAGGGGGAAAGTGCTCTTACAGGTTATTCTTGTGGGGCATTGAAACCAATCTCAAGAACAATTTTCTCTTTTTTAAGCTTGTGTAAAAATGAAACAAATATTAAGCATAATTTTCCTTTGTTTCAAGCTTGATAAAAATGAAACCTATCTAGAGTCCATTTTGGTTATTATTTTCAAGGCTTATTAAACTCATGAAAATCTCAAGATTATTTTGCTATATTTCATGCTCACAAAACACATGAAAATGTTGATTTATTTCCTTCTTTTCCTGCTCGTTAATTAAATTGAAAGTCGGTGATATGAGTACATTTTTATCACTTTTCCAGACTCTTTAAAAATTACGAAAAAGTGAAACTTTGGAGTTCTCTTTTAAGCCCTTTTTAAGGCTCTCAAAACATGAAAATATCGTCGAGTACTTGACTATTCGAACTCGTAAAATTAAATGAACAATCATCTATTCAGTATAAGTTTACCCCTTTCCAGAATGAACTAGAATATTTACGAAAAAGGTATACGTTGACTAAGCATGGTCAATAGAGTTCTCTCCTGCATTATTTTATCCTTTTTCAGGCTTGAGGGACTAAATTTACAAAACAATAACATTTGGAGTTTTTTTACGTTTTTCTTCTGACTCGCTAAAAATGAAAAACACCGAGTTTTACTTTCTTCGGGCTCGTAAAAAATCTACGTGGAAAGAACAACATGAGTTTTCTTTTTATGTCTTTTCAAACTCTTTAAACATGAAAACAACATCGAGTTACCCCTACACTGGACTCGTAAAACTTAAACATTGTAGGACCCGCGATTACAATGGACCGAACCACTCCTTCCTAAGGTTCGTTAAAAATACTTCGGAGGACTCATCCAAAGGATGAGCTTACATTAAAATCATATGTTATCCTCCTTAAGCTTGTGTAAGAACAAAGAGGTACTTTCTAGTAATGGTTGGGGGAATTGGGAAAAAATCATTCATTTTTGTATTATTAAAGGCAATATGTCGCTCTTGATCATGACACTCTGTCACATTTGTGTCCAGGTTGGGAAATCCATTTGTCTCACAGTTAATTGAACCTCAATGAAAGTCTTCAGTTGGTTTTGGGTATTTTCATGGAGTCAAATGTTGCAAATTCTAAGTGTTATGTCACCAATATATTCAAAAGAATTCCAACCTCAGTCAATATTACCTTGCAAATCATAACCTTCAATCACGTCGGTCATCCCTGAGTCAGTCCTAAATCACTTCAAATATTGTTCTTGAAAATTTGACATGAAGTTTCGTGCCATAAGCCCTCCTCTGACAAATCACTTCCTATCGAATTTAGCTCACTATCTAGTAAGTTGATCTAGAAACCTTTTTCATTACCTTGGGGCTTGCATTCCTTAATGGAGGTTTCTCGCTTTCGGTGATAGGTTCTCATCATTGACCTTTGATCGAACGATTCTATGAGTGTTCGAATTCGAGACATTTAATCACACTTCATATATTGTACTAGAGTACCTTGAGAGCCATTGTCATTATTGGTGGTTTCTCTCGCACTTGTTAATGGTTCACATCATTGACTCGTAATCAAGTGGTTTCTACCATTTTCGACTTCAATACATTCACTCACATGGTTATAAACGTACCATGGATTGAGAGATGGAGATCAAGACCCGGGATATAGTTTCATTCATCTAGGTTGTGTGGAGTTACTAAATATTCATGATTATAAATATAGATGCATTGATGGCTGGATCCATACTATGTCTATTGTTGACGTGGATCTTTGTGTATTTCCCTACTAGTTCATCAAGTCATGTTTACTCTGAGTATGGGAATGCCTACCTCAGTGATGTTTATATGAAAGAATGATATGGTAATCATTGATTGTTTGTCTTAGGTCCTCAACCAATTGGTCTCTGATCTAAACCTTTGACATGATAAATCACTTCAATCATCAAAAATATTTTTTGGTTTTGCACTTTAAGGGGGAAATTCGTTATAGTAAAATTTTTCACCATGACTGCCGATTCAGATATCTCGCCATCCGATGGAGTGTCTCAAGTGAATCCCCTATAAATATTGAAGTAAAAAAATACCAGGTACAATTTTTTTTTTGTTTTTACTACTTAAAGCCCCTTTTTGATCATCTTCATAGTTTTCTTGAAAAAAATCCTTTCATGCGTAGTTTCTTCCATTGTAATTTGCACAAATCTACGTAGTTTCTTCCACTATAGATTGTTCAGGACTATTTATACGGGTAAAAATAAAAAATTAATTTCTAGAAGCTTTGGTTGAGGAATCTTATCCAAATTATAAACCTTGAGCCACTACATACTTATGCCTCATCCCTTGGTACATGGAACTAATCTCCTTTTATTAAGCATCATATCTCTTGAGAAGAGGAACTAAAAACCTCCTCATCCTTCCTATAAATTTAGCATAGGACTAAAGAAATGGGAGAGTGGGATTTGTAAACTCATGTTGTTGGTTTGAGTATGAAGAGATTGTCATCAAGGGAATGAAAGGAGACTATTGAAAGAGGCTTGTGACATCAAGGAAACTTGGTTGTAAGCTTGTTTCCCTTTCAATTCAATAAAAAGTAATTGTTCTTTCCTAATTGCGTCTTTTTTTATGTTATTTTTGGGATTCCTTGATCATTCACATGATTTATAATTGATTATTGATTCAATTATATGTTGTATGATATATTATATATTTAATTTACCTTTACTTTCATATGTGAGATGCTTTGATCCCTTTGAATGTTTTTGTCTATGCATCTCTCTTTTCGAGCATAATGGAGAAGTTGTGGAAATCATTCATAAAGCATTGAAGGCATTGAGGGAAAGTTAGTTGTACAAAGTGATGAAAGGACCTATAAAATCACTTCATTAATAGGTAAGTGATCTTTCGCATACTACATGTTTCGTGTTTTGGTTATAGGCTAAGGAAAGAGCTATTGTTTTGTCTGTTTGTTTCTAGTTTTCATTTAAGATTCTAGGGAGATCGCTTATGTCTATAGAAGAGATTTATTCTGGAAACATGGATGAGTTAATAGGATTCAAGTACTTCTCTAAGATAGACTTTCACTCGGGGTACTAACATATTTGGGTGAGGGTGTAGGACATCCTGAAGACTTATTTTCAATGCCATTATGGGAACTTTGAGTTCTTGGTTATGCCCTTTGGGTTAACCAATGCACTGGATACCTTCCATTCTTGCATGAACCATGTGTTCCTCAAGAAACTGCACATATATGTGTTGGTTTGTTTCAACAATACCTTGATATACAGTTGGGTGTGGAAGGAGAATTTACAACAATTAGAGGAGGTGTTGCATATTTTGGAGGAGGATAAGTTGTACGTCAAGATGGACAAGTGAGAGTTGACCTGACATAGATGTTTTACTTAGGCTATGTAATTGGGGAGGATGGAATGTGAGTTCACTAGGAGAATATCTGGGCCATTCTTGATTGGCCTACTCCCAAGGGTGTGACAAAGTTGATATGTTTCTTGGGTATGTGCACGTATTGTAGGTGATTTTGGAAGGGGTTTTCATAGTTGTAAACACCTCTCACAGATATCACAAAGAAGTGGGAATTTAATTGGATATACACATCAACGGATTATTTTGAGTGCATCAAGGTAGTGATGAGTTCCTACCTAATCCTAGCACTACTATATTTTTCAAATCCTACTAGAGTCGGATGCATTAGGTGAGGGAATAGTGGCCTTTTTTATGGAGGGTGGGAATTTTATCACTTACAAGAGCCGAAAAATCTAGTACCATGAGATCATGTATTCCATCTATGACAAAGAGATGTTGGCCATAATGCATGCATTGGCTAAGTTCAAAGAATACGTGGTGGGAACTAGTTCAAGGTGAAGATTGACCACAACAATTTGGGGTTCTTCTTGGAGTAGAAAGAGCTTAATGAAAAACAACAAAAGTGTGTCAACAAGATCCAAGCATATTATTTTGAGGTAGAGTATGTCAAGGGGAAGCACAATGTGGTAGCTAATGCACTTTCCAAGGGACCCCTAAAACTCCATCTCATGGATATCACACAAAATTAGAGGGTGAAACTTCTGGTAGAGTACTCCAAGAACCAACAGACATGTGAGATTTTAGATGGAAACTTTTGGGATGACAAGTAAAGTGTCATGGATGAGGTGATATACTACAAGAACTAGATTTACCTAGTTTTAGGGTCTCAACTTTAGGAGAAGATCTTGAGGGAAGCACATGATTCATTACAGAGAATCTAGGTTTCTTGAAGACACATAAAGTTGTTTTGGAATGATTCAAATGAAGAGACCACAAGGGGGATGTATTGAGATACATGCAACACGTGTTAGAGAATAAGGTAGAGCATATGCACCTGGTAGGACCACCTTAGCCTCTTCCTATTCTAGAGTAGAAATGGGAGAGCATCTCCATGGACTTCATCACAGGGCTCCTAGTTTTTCAAGGGTGAGAATACATATATGTGGTGGTGTAAAAATTGACTAAGTTCACCCATTTCTTCGTTATTCCATCTAGATACTTAGCTTCATAGGCATTCAAGCTCTTCTTCAGGGAGTTTTTCAGGTTTCATGGTATTCCAAAGATCATTATTAGAGAATGGATAGCAGGTTCATGGGGGGATTCTGGTAGGAGCTTTTGATATTAGTGGGTACTAAGTTCACACTCAGTACCAGCTACCACCGTCAAATATAGAGACAAACAAATGTGGTGAATAAGTGGATGGGAGGCTACCTAAGAAACTATGTGACAGGGTAGAAATGAACATAGGAGAAGTGGATACACCTTGGGGAGTATTCCAGCAACACCTCATATCATATGTCCATTAGTATGTCCCCTTTAGTAGATCTATTTATGGTAATGATGCTTTATCTTTTTCTAACATGGTGTTTGGAGACAGCAGGGCCCTAGGAGTTGGAGACTAAATCCAAGAGAGCCAAGAGATACTCAAGGCTCTCAAGGAAACCTTAAAGGTTGCATATAATTAGTTGAATATCTTTGCATAATGTCACCAAGGTTAGAGGCATTTTGAGGTTGGAGACCTAGTCTATCTATGTCGATAGTTATACCAACAACCAACTCTCAAGCAAAAGGGGATTGAGAAACTCAAGCCTCATTCATATGGACTGTAAAGGGTGAATAGGAATGTGGGAGAGGTGGTGTATGAGTTAGAACTTCTTGCAAGGACCAAGGTGCATAACACGTTCCATGTGCCATGCCTAAAGAAGGAACTAGGACAATAGGTGACAAATACTCTACAACATGTGATAACTACTACAGATTTACCACCATTAGATGATGAAGGGCACTTGGTATTGGCTCCTAAGGTTATCTTAGAGATGTAGGAGAGGAAGCTTAGTAATAGGATCATCAAGGAGTTCCTTCTCAGATGGAAGGACTTACTCGAGGAGGATGTTACATAGGAGGGAGAAGATAAAATGTAACACCCAAGAGTGGAGTTGCTTGAGGACAAAAAAATTTTGGTGGGGAGGATTGTGATATCCCCATTTTCATAAATTTCTAGTGTGGCAAAATTTTTGTAATTTTGGCATTGGTGAAAATTTTGGGCCTTTTAGACTTAGTAAAAGTGGTTTTATGGATTGATGGCAGGCTACTCTGCCAAAACCCACATTATCCACTCTCAAAAATGCCTTTATAATTCATGCCCAATAAACTCAAAATCTGGGCAATCTTTAATTTAATGTGCGGAAGCTTTTATATCTCAAATCATAGATTTGAGATATTAAAATAAAATTCCTATGGTTATAGAACCACCCATCTCCACACAGAATTATAATCTCCACTATCTATGCATTTTCTAAATTTCAATCTATTAACATGACCTCTTGGCAAATTAATGAAATGGAAAAGCTGCTTTTTCCACAATGACTGTACAACCATAGTCGAACTTAATTTATAAATATTCAAATTGGATATTCGAATTTCAACCCCAACCAGATCCAAACCTTTGGCTTCAAATTATGAAAGTCTGAATGTATGTATCCACCACACTTTAATTAAATCTATACATTACTAATAAAGGTCTTTTATCATGACCTTCTCACAATTCAAAAATCGACCCACTCAACATTAAAACTCAATCGTAATATCTATTCGGGCCCACATATCAAATAATTACTAAACACTTACCAATGAAAAGAACGCTAGCCATACATGGAGTTAACGAACCCGCAACTTTCAATGCGATTTCCCTCGGATCCCTTGCCTCAATGATCGAACGCCAATCGTATTTTTTTCATCATTGAGGTTTAACACGCAAACATTTTGCAAAATAGGCAGTATTTGAGAGATGACGTGTTAGAATTTCATTGGATCACATTCTATTTCTTGAAACCGCTTCTTGGTCACAATGTTGTGCGAAACTGGTGGTATTATTATGCAAAACCGCTCACTCAACAACTTCAATCTCTGAACACATTGAAGCCGGGTTTCAACAGACTTTTGATTCGACTCAACCCAGAATTCAATCTCTCCTTCAAAGCACGTCTTATCCTATGTTAACACTGTGAATCAACCTCAATTTGTGTTGAAGTCGAAATTAGAATTGCACTTCACTGCATTGTTTCAACCATCAGCGTTTTTATTTCACTGATTCCAACAAACAGAGTTCTCCACCGATCCAAATACATTCAATATCAAAGACTGTGGTATTTCTTGTGTTCTATAATATAAAAGATTAAAACATGTTCGACTTCTATCGAACCCTCCATACAAGATTAACACGCAGGTAAATTATAATTAGAGGTCATGTATTCAAATGCGTTTAGTTCTGTATATAATGCTACAACCCTCTCTATTGTTATGACCCACAAAATCAATTGATTCGATCGATCTCAATTAACAAAGGAACAAGATCAATGCTAGGCCTTTTATACAGAGCTTTAATACGTTTAACAAACAGAGATTTTTTATCGCATATGCCTAATTAACAGAGTAATCCTCATTAAATTCCTCTGAGGTTCTACACAAAAAATTTAACCAATTTCTCCACATCATATGCAAAATCAAACAATCATGAAGGTGGAATCCTCTGGGGATTGCCAACATAACAAAAGTTTATGAAACACTGCAAATCTTATTAGAACAGAGGTAAAAAATCTCAACCCTAGTCTTCTATGGCCAACCCCCCAGACCTATACTTGATGCTTTCATTTATACAAAATATTAATAAATCGATTCAGCTCCCTTACAACTCGACAAAACTCTTGGATTTCTCAATTTAGCCTAAATCCCTAGATTTACTGAAACTAACTCTTCACATTCCTAACTAATCAAATTCTATCATGTTCTCTAGTGATTCGAGAAAATTTACAATTCCTTACAATATTTAATTAAAATTACTTAAAACCCGCTCAATTTATTCATAAAAATCCAGCTCCTTCAAACTCCTAAGTTTATTTAAAAATACATGGATTTTTTTTTTCTTTTAGCCTAATGCCCCTGCATCAAACTCCCAAGGTTAAAATGATTCATTATCTCCTGATCATGTGCTTTCAGTCCTTGCCTTCCTGGATCCCACACTTTGTTCTGCAACTGATCATCCGCTACAATATTCTTCTTCTACACTTCTCCAGGGTTCCATATTTTATTCTGCATCTTTCCACTTGTTATGCTTTCACAATCTGTGACTGTCTTCTTCTTCTTGTTGTTGCTTCTTTGTTTTCTTACTGTTGTCTTCTTCTGAGACACTTTCACCATCAGCTTTCTTATCAATTCAATTTCCTAATCTAATTTATCTTCTAACTACTGGATATTGTTTCCTCTTGATTGTTGAACTTCTACTTCTACTTTTACTCCGGCTCTTGCTCTTAATTGCTGAGCCCTTGCGCTAGATTTTACTTGCTGAGCTCTTACATTCACTTGCTGAAATCTTGCGCTTGCTACCACCCAATCATCCATACCCTCTTGTTTTCTACGACTGAAAACTTCTCCCTGATTGTCACTTATGACAATTTCCTCATTCTCTGGCTTCAATAATTCTTTGGATTGGTATTTGAATTGCTAGTCACTATCATCATCTCTTTTCTTCTCCTGGACTAAAAATTCCTTAGTCCTTCCATCGGTACCTGAAATATTAAAACAAACATCAAAGTTATAGAATCTTTGTGTCTCTTCCTCTTCCATCAATACTGCAAATTGTTGCTCTGACATTTCCTCCGGCAACACTTCAATCTGCTGCTCTCTCATTAGCACATCAGTATGTTGATTCCAATTCTTCAAATAATTCTAGATACTGTCATTTAGCCTCTCTTCTGCATCATCCTTCTCAAGGATGTTTCTCTGCTCTGGTTCATAAAAATTGAGCTTCTCATTCCCATTCATCTCTGCCTTTACCCTCTAAACACTTATTCTCTATGTTTCTAGCCTCTGCTCTAGAACACGTAACTCATGCCATACATCTGTCATCTCATCTGAGAAAACATTTATACAATCTTCACTATCTTCCTCTTTATCACAAGTCAAGTTTCCTACTATCACTACTTCTTCATCCTTCATCAAAATAGAATTCTGATCTTCCAACCCTGCAATAACTTTAGTTATTTGTCCATCACTTTTCACTTGGCCATTTAATAAAATCAATTTTCATTATCATTAACAACATATTTATCATCCACGTGCATTCAATGGAGCTCTGCAAAAACCTAATCGATATGTTTACCGCCATTGCCTTTGGTTCCCTGGCCCTGGTAGGCTCTGTAGCCATCATTACCAAGGCAGAGCACGCAGGTTCTACGAGTCTCCATGCTGCGATCCCCTGGGGTCTCTATGCTCAGAGAATGCACAGCTCGTAGCACCGTTTCGCCCATTCAGAAACACATTCGGCTCTGGTCATAGAACCAAAGTCTAATCTCGCCTGCACAGATGAGGAAGATGATGGCATTGACGCATTTTTCATCAAGGTTTTCGGCGGCTATATCATCATTGAACCTGCCGCAGCTGCAAGGGTTTCAGCTAAGGCCCAGATATGGAATAACTCTCCACCTCTATGGGTAGCCGCCGACATCACTGAGGACAAGAGATCGAGGGCCTTCACTAAAATCGTGGCTGCATTAGGGATTGCCCTAGAAAAAACATTTCTCCTCAGCAGTAGGATGATAGGAAGCTGGACAGAGCATGCTGCAGAATTCCATGTCCACAAGGATTACGTGATCCAAGCAAGTATGCCCTTTGATTCCACTTCTTCCCCATGCAAGAATTAGTCTCGCTTCTTAGGCCAGCTAGATCTACCAACAGGAGCCCTAGCATTTCAGATCCAAATCACTCTCCTCTCTGGCAAAACAATGCTGCAATGGGTGCGTGCAACAGATCTTGTGTAGGAGCTTTCTTGCAAGCTCGAACTTCAGCTGGGGATTCCCTCCTCTTATCAGAGATTGTTGTACAAAGGTAAACAGTTAGAGGACCCTTTTCCCCTCTCCTTTTATTGTATTCAAAGAGATGCTTCTATTACTTTATCCCTGAGGCTAAGAGGAGGGTCCTTTGGGCAGACCTCCTCTACACCTCCATTCTCATGCAAAGATGCAGTTCATAAAGATGCAGTTCATCCTCAGACCTCTTCGAAAGCTGCTCAGCCAGCCATGGCTCCCAAGCCATTTCTAGTGTATAAATTGGAGGAAATTCCCTCTATAGAACTCTCACACCCCGCGCTTGCCGAGCATTTTCAGACATTTGCTAAAACCGCAATCATATGCAGATTTAATGGCCTATGGCCTCGTACAACAGATTTATACCAATGGATCCACTCCGACTGGACTAATAAAAGAAAGATCTACCTATGCTCGAAAGGCTTCTTCATTGTGGCTTTTGATTCAAATGAAGATTACCAAAAAGCCCTTACAGGAGGTCCTTGGTTCTGGGGCACGACTGGGCTTTTCATCACGCCATGGTTTCCAGATTTTGACCCTTCTACAGCTGTCATCACCAAACTCCCCATTTGGGTCAGGCTTCCGAACCTTCCGGCGCATCTATGGCACTTCTCTGTTTTCTTAGCCATAGGAGATTCCTTAGGCCGCTATCTTGCCACAGACACCACAAGAAGGGAGAATGGACTCTACACCTACGACAGACTGTGTGTGGAAATATACATCAGCAAAGGCTTGCCGGAATAGATCAACCTCAAATTCAGGGACTTCCATTGGACTCAAACTTTGAATTATGAGAATACGGCCTTTAGATGTCACCATTGTCATCAAACGGGGCATCTCAAAAATACTTGCTCTCAGATCCAAGACAAAAAGAAGAATATCAATCACAAACCCAAAGCCAAGAGCTGGAATCCCTGTGTTCCTCCTCCCCCCATGGAGGATGCAGACCTTTCCAGCTTGGATGAGGAAGAAATTGATGCAGATGGGGAGAATGTTGAGACTCCGATGGACGCTCCCTCAGTCACTCCTACGGATCCCTATGTCCTTCTGATCTCTCAGAAATGCTCACATGAATCTTCTTCCTCCGATTCTGATAAGGATATTCCACCCTCAATGCAGAATATTTTAAAACTGGTCATGGCCCAACCAAGCTCTAATGGCTGGGGTCAAAGTAAGAAAGAAAAAGGGAAAAAATTCCATTTGTCATATTCCACCCAATTGGGGTAGAGATCTTTGTCTAGCTCTTGGTTTTCTGCTCTCTTTGTTATCTTTGTTCATTCCTTGATAGTCTTTCAAGAGCGGGGTTGTTAGCCTTCCACCTCTAGCTCCCCTGCTTCTTAGCTTCGCTTGCATGCAAGCTCTGTTTGTACTATATGTCTCTTTTTAATAGAATTAGTCTTTTTCAGAAAAAGAAAAAAAGAAAAAAAGAAAAGAAAAAAAAAGACTAATTATGTTCAATCATAACTGTTATGTTCCCATTGAAACAATCTCTTTCATAAAACAAGGAATTTATGAATTCCTTTTGTTGCAGTAATTCAATCTGATCTTCATCTGGAAGATAATCATCATCATACTTCTCTTGTCAATAGTCAGCTTCACTCATTACAGTTTCATCATATGAATTTTTTCCTTCAATGCCTGCATTCACACAAAACTTGTCAGTTTCAAAATCATAGGACCCCATGGTCTCATTTGATGATTTACTCATCAAATCTTCTTGTTGTTCCAAGTATTCTATATATTTTAGAAATTATTCAATGGTCCTCTCTTTAGTCTCCTCCAGCTTCTCAATTTATTTCTCAATTTCCAGCTTCTGGCCATCCTCATAATTCAAATTTATTTTGCTTCCAATGTATTGAAAAGCAAAACTTTTCCCCAACTGTGTATGGAAATCTACAAAATATCTGGCTGTCCCATTTTCTTCCTTTGTGACAACATCAACAGTCTGTCCTCCTCCACATGTTCTTCCTGCAAACATACAAAATTTTTAGATGTAAATTCAGTTGACCCCTTGGTCTTACTTGAAGCTTCAGTCTTCAAGTCCTTCTCCAAATACTCAATTATTCTGAGTAATATTTCTTTCTGCTGAGCATGTATCAGCTGCTCTTTCTTCATCTGTAGCCTGTGCCACTTTACCTTTTTCTTCATGAGCCAAAAAACTCTCTGGCTTTCCTTTATCATCAGTTCCAATTTGTTGAACTACTCCCTGATCTTAGCTACCTCTTTCTCATATTCTTCCTTTCTTAACTGTCTCTGCATGCCAGCTGTCTTGGCATCCTCTTTCTTCATTTTCATTCTATTGTGGCCTCTCTCAGAGCCTTTTCTCTCTCTGCTATGACTATCAGTAGCCATCTTCTCCTTCATGAGTTCTCACTCACTCATCATGGGTTGCACTGAAACCTCTGTAGTAACAAGTCCTCCTTGTCACAACTTACCTCACCAATCCTCTCTCTGGATCCAGTCTTTTGGTAAGTACAGGTCCTCTATCTCTGGAACCTCTTAAGCATTCTCTCTACTCCTTCAAGCTTCACTCCTTTGCACCCTTTCAAGAACACATCTGTTCTCCTTTCATCCAACCTCTGTTGGGAATTCTCAAGGTTCTGCCACACTCCCTTTTCACTTTAGAAACCTTAATTGGCTTCCTTCATCACTGCTTTTCAAAGCTGTGATCTTCTTGCTGAGATGCTCCTCAATTGCTTGCACTCTGCATTCTGCAAAAAAAATCTTCAAATAAAATCACAAATACCTCACCTTCAGATTTTGTTCAACATCCACTTGTAATTACTTCTGCAATTTCTCCCAATGCTCTGCTGCACTGCATGCTGTCTTGTCAGATTCAGATCTGATCACTTTTCCATCACCTTTATTATCCCTATGTTCACATCTTCAGAACATAACCTGGAAATCTTCAAAACACTTTGTTTTCAACTTCAAATTCTGCAAATCTGAATACCTTCACTGCACACCTCTTCAAATCTGCAATCACTCTTAAAAAAATTTAAAAATTCAAATTTTCCTCATTACTTTCAGCACACATCTGCATTCCAAAAATTAAATTTCAAAGACCTTATCCTGCTCCGATACCACCTGATGGCAAGCTACCCTGCCAAAAACCACATTATCCACTCTCAAAAATGCCTTTCTAATTCATGCCCAATAAACTCAAAATATGGGCAATCTTTAATTTAATGTGCAGAAGCTTTTATATCTCAAATCATAGATTTGAGATATTAAAATAAAATTCCTATGGTTATAGAACCACCCATCTCCACACAGAATTATAATCTCCACTCTCTATGCATTTTCTAATTTTCAATCCATTAACATGACCTCTTGGAAAATTAATAAAATGGACAAGTTGTTTTTTCCACAATGACTATACAACCATAGGAACTTAATTTATAAATATTCGAATTGGATATTCGAATTTCAACCCCAACCAGATCCAAACCTTTGGCTTCAAATTATGAAATTCTAAATTTATGTATCCACCACGCTTTAATTAAATCGATACATTACCAATAAAGGTCTTTTATCATGACCTTCTCACAATTCAGAAATCGACCCACTCAACATTAAAAATCAATCGTAATATCTGTTCGGGCCCACATATCAAATAATTACTAAACACTTACCAATGAAAATAATGCTAGCCATACATGGAGTTAATGAACCCGCAACTTGCAATGTGATTTCCTTCGGATCCCTTGCCTCAATGATCGAACGCCAATCGTATTTTTTTCATCACTGAGGTTTAACATGCAAATATTTTGCGAAATAGGCAGTATTTGAGAGATGACATGTTAGAATTTCATTAGATCGCATTCTATTTCTTGAAACCGCTTCTTGGTCACAATGAAGTGCAAAACTAGTGGTATTATTACGCAAAACCGCTCACTCAACAACTTCAATCTCTGAACGCATTGAAGCCGGGTTTCAACAGACTTTTGATTCGACTCAACCTAGAATTCAATCGCTCCTTCAAAGCATGTCTTATCCTGCGTTAACACTGTGAATCGACCTCAATTTGTGTTGAAGTCGGAATTAGAATTGCACTTCACTGCATTGTTTCAACCATCAGCGTTTCTATTTCATTGATTCCAACAAACAGAGTTCTCCACCGACTCAAATACATTCAATATCAAAGACTGTGGTATTGCTTGCGTTCTATAATAGAAAAGATTAAAACATGTTCGACTTCTATCGAACCCTCCATACAATATTAACACGCAGGTAACTTATAATTAGAGGTCATGTATTCAAATGCGTTCAGTTTTGTATATAATGCTACATCCCTCTCTATTGTTATGACCCAAAAAATCAATTGATTTGATCGATCTCAATCAACAAAGGAACAAGATCAATGCTAGGCCTTTTATACAGAGCTTTAATACATTTAAAAAACAGAGATTTTTTATCGCATATGCCTAATTAATAGAGTAAACCTCATTAACTTCCTCTGAGGTTCTACAAAAATGATTTAACAAATTTCTCCACATCATATGCAAAATCAAACAATCACGAAGGTGGAATCCTCCGGGGATTTCCAACATAACAAAATTTTATGAAACACTGCAAATCTTATTAGAACAGAGGTAAAACCTCTCAATCCCAGTCTTCTACGGCCAACCCCCCAGACCTATCCATGATGCTTTGTTGGCGAGAAATCAGGTCTCGCGGACAAGACCCAGGTTCAAGAGTTGTGGCCAACAAAGGGGTCCGGTGTAGTCTAGGAACACGCCAGCATTTTCACCCTGCTCTGGAGAGCAGTGCGTCTCACCCGAGGCGTGCCGCAACCACATGCAAAAGGGGATGAGATCAATGGCAAGGAACAAACCCGCAACTAAAGAAAGACGGTGCATCCATTCATATACAAAGTTATATGCGCAAGATCACTTAATAAGCATTCAGACATTCATAAATAAAATTTTAAACCAGCATAAACGCATTACATGCACATGAACATCTTATTGAGACAGCAACCTTCCATTATATTAATCTCTTGGCCCAATACATGATTACATGGCAATCTTCCTGTTAGCTCACAAAGCTGATACAGATGAATCTCAGAACAGAAGGGTAGAATAGAGAAGATAAGAGACCGTATGAAGCACATGCATGAATCCTCCGCAGCTGCTCTGCACGTCCTTCCTTGTCTCTGGCCTCGCGACTTCTTCAGTACGCATTCAACCCTTTGCATTCCACCCCCTTTTCAGCCGGGTGACTGTTATTTATTCACCCGCTCTCGCGACTATCGGCTCCTCTGCGTCTTCACTTTGGCTTCTCTCAGCTTCTCTTCTGATGTCTGCGTGTTCCACTTTCTGTTTTCTGCTGTGTTTCCTTCATCTGCACTTATCTCCATTCTATCTCCAGCTATCGAGTGCTTCCGCGCCACCTTGATAGCTCCGCAAATCCTGGTAGTTGCGACGCGGTCGCGGTTGCCATGTGTATTTATTCCGCAACTCAAAAAGGGTCAAAACTCAAAATGTCTTGGCCAAGATGTCAAAATTAAACAAAAACAAGGGCCCCAATAGGCCCCGACCACAATTCCTTGACTCGTCCGCGAGTCAATCACAAATAATAGTTTCTATTTCCATTGCCCCGCTGGCCCGCCTGCCTTCTGCTTGTGCCCCTTCTTACTGTGCCCTTTCTGTTTGTGCTCGCGCCTGGCCGGTTCAAGCAAGGGCCCCAACTCACGGGACTCGGCGGAGGCGGCTGCGTCTCTAAGCTGCGTGAAGGCCGCCAGCGCCGCCGCGCCGTTCCTGCGCCCGTGGGTCGGGCCCGCCGGAGGGTCGGTTGGCGGCGGCCGTCTATGGGCGTCGGGGAGACAGCCCCCCGAGCCGGTGTGGCGGGCGGGGCGTCGGCCTTGGCATCCCAGTGGTGCCGCAAGCGTCGGCATGGGTGCGAGAGGCGGACGAATCTCCCGGATGACATGTTTGACGGCTGCTGATTCGGCCTCGGTCTGGCACGTGTGGAGTTCCGGCTCGTCGGCGGGGCGGCGGGGGCGATCTAACCTTCTTTGGGTCCGTGGTCGCACGAATGTCCGTGCAATGCGTTGCGGTGGGCAGCGATAGGGCGCGTCTTGACCGTTAGCGCGGTGAGCACTCCTGAGACTTCGCGAGAGGGCGAAAACGCGCGGCTGCGGTGGAATGGAGAGTTAACGCGGGCGGGCGCTTTTGCGTACGTTTGTGGTCACACTGTCCTGAATGGTCCTTGGGTGGCTACGGGAAGGGTGGCCCCGTGCGGCTAACGCCGGCGCTTGGATTTCTGGTTCTCACACCCAAACGGTAGTGAAAACTTCACGAGGTGGTGAGCCTGTAAACCTGCACCCCCCGTCCTCCTCTATACCAGCGGGGAGTGGGGCATAGTGAGCCCTTGCGAGTGTCCATGTTCCTGAGAAGCGCACGAATAACAACACCGGCACAGCAGGGGTGGTCTTCCCATGACAGCGATTCTGCCACTGTTCAGTAAGCGCCGTGATCTGATTCCGCTGCTCGGTGCACCGCCGCTGTAGCTCTGTGTGAATCTGCTCGGCCTTGAGGGCCGCCCGCTGAATGAGCAGGTACAGCTGTGCTGGACTCCATTGTTCTGTAGTGGTCGTACTGGGTGTGCCCTGCTCCGGCACCCTCTCCTGCGACGGTTGGTGGCTGGCCGCTGCTCGGCCGGAAGTCTCTGGAGGATGGACCGGCGTCTGCTGCTGCACTGAAGTGGCCATCTCGGGCTCCGGCCGGTCCTGCTGCGTGGTCTGCTCTGGGGGAGGGGAAGCCGAATCAGCCCCCCCATTCATGAACCTGCTAGATATAGTAACAAAAGGGTCCGGGGCCGTGGCAACGGGGTCAACCGGTGGTACCACGGCTGCAGTACTAGAGGTGACTTCCACCCCATGGTCACCTCCGAAAAGGTCCCGGATCAACGAATCTGACAGAGTGGCTGATGAGTTGGATGGCTTGGGGGAGGTGGCAGGTGGTCGGCCGGTGGGAGCGGTGGACGGAGTGAAAGAAGTGGGAGGGAGGTGAAGGTTAAGGAACTCTGCCGGATCGATCAGAGGTTCCTCCGGAATCAGAGTTGTTGTGGGCGGAGTGACTGGTGGATCATCGACAATCAGATCCACCACTGGATCTGTAGCAGTAATGCGGGCCCTCTTGGATGGAGGTGGGTCGGCGGAATCGGGTTCGGGGCCCGGTTCACCCATTGGTGTGATGAGGGGGGTGGCAGAAGTGAACAGGTTAGTGGGAATGGGGGAAATGAGGGGGGCGGTGTTGGAGGGACCACGAGACCGATTAATATGAAATTCAGAAAAAGAGGGAAATATAGGGGCACCACTTGAAGCAACCTGGGTGGCCACGTTAAGTTGTCGTACCTGGTCGTTGAGGTGCTCGACGATCGGGACCAGCACTTCAGGCAGTGTCGGTGCGGTCTCAGCTGCTTCTTGTGGAGGGTCCGCCGCAACCTATGAGGACCCCGCTGCGCCGGTCGCGACAGGCCGCTGTGCCGGCATCATCCCCTCAAAATTATAGCGGGTGATCCCGTCTTGGATGTGCTTGATGACCCCCGGCCACGCAGAAACCTCTCGGTGAAAGGTGTCGTCATTCAGCTGGAACTGGAGGGGCGCCATGTGAAATGTGGCGGCCGGCACGCAAGTGGGCCAGATGAAGATGTGCCTGTGGCTGACCCCGAACCACACCTGCTCACTGTACTCATCCAGCAAGGGCCTAGGCACCCGTTGCTGGTTGGCCACAACATCGGTCATCATCCCGTATCACGCCCGGAACGCTGCCGTGTTCACCTGTTTGGTGCTGGGATCCATGGACACCTGCCAGGTGGTGTACTTCATCGCAAGCGGCTGGCTTATGGTCGTCTCCGCCGGCTCCCGGATGGGAGGAAGGTGCCATTTCCACATGGCAAAGGCTAAGATCAAGTAGCCGTAAATGAAAGTGGTGGTACGCCTGTAATTTTCTTCGCAAGCCGCGAAGAGTTACTTCAACACGAAGGAGCACCAGTTCAACTTGGCGCCCCGGGTGCAGTGCTCTGCAATGGAAATTGTGTCCAGGGTGCATTCTCCCTTCGTATAGTGGCGCATCGTCTTGCTAGCGATCAGGTAGCAAGCGAACCGGATTTATGGTTTGTTGATCAGGTCAATTTTGGCACCTTAACCACCCCGGCGAGTGCCATACTTGGTGTACAGGTCGGCGTCACCCGACTTCCGGGCGCGCTTAGAGAATGTCTGGCCAGCAGCGGAGACATCTGAACCGTTTTGGGATAGCCCTGTAAGCCGATGAATGTCTTCGGCATGAATTGGGATTTCTTCATTGAGCCACAGGGACCCGTTCTGTACCCGACTGAGGAGGAACCGGGTGCATTGCAGAGCCGGTCCCGTAGTGCCGAAAACGGGAAGAGACCTCAAATGCATCAAGGTCGACTGCTGCAGGCCCCTGAATTCTTCTCGCATCCGACTGTGGGAGCTGCTGCCTGGCGTGTAATGGTGTTCCATGTAGGTCTGCCAATGGAGGTGAGGAAACTCAGCCGGGCCGGACAAGTTGGCGTCCATGCATGCTGCATTGTCATACTTGCCGACCAGCGACTCGACCCGGTGAATTATGTTGTCTAACGCTGGTTCAGGGACAGATACGATAGCCCTCGGCATCTTGGCGCGACGCTGGTAAACTTGGAGTGTTCTTCTGGAGTTCTCTGCTGGATACGGTGCGCTTCGATGCTGCAAATGCTCTGGAGACGCTGCAACTTCCAAATTGAACTAGTCCGTCATTCTCGTGCTGTTGATCTCCATGCAAATTATGGCATCCGCTGGCACGCGCGGAGTTGATGAGACTCCATAACGGCAATTAATTCTTGCTATCCTTTGAGGCTGCGATAATCGTGTGATCAATCGCGTGCCGGTATGTAATCTGACAGTTGCTGACGGCGTCATGGGAAGATGGGCGGACTCGACGGCTGAGGGAACTGTGGGTGATGACAAAAGATTACGGTACGATTACTGTCTATTATGGTAATTTATGAACAAATCTGAGCGATCCTACGGACTGACAAAAGGACTGACGGAGATGACCTGCACTGACACTGGCACGAGGATGGATCCTACGTGAACGACACGGTGGACTGGCGCTGTGCCACACTGGACTGGCCAGCCCCAACCACAGTCGGTTGCGGTAAGGATCCCGCAATTGACTGTTTATTTGACTGGTTACATGTGAATGGAAAAGACTACCTACGCTCATTCCGGTTGCAGGAGAGTTATTCACCTACGCTATTCTACGGGTTCTCTCGGTTGCGAGAGTTATTGATGAAAAGTGAGAAGATACCTACTCCTGGTAGGGTTTCAGGCATGCACCATTCACCCACCCAGGAAGAATTGTACCATCCAGCTGTGCCAACCGAACGGCTCCTGAGTCGCGGATTTTGATGACCAAGTAGGGTCCCAACCAGTGCATCTGGAGCTTGCCTGGAAACTTCTGGAACCGGCTATCATATAAGAGAACTTTGCCGCCAACTTGGAAAGCTTTAGTTTTGATGTGGCGGTCGTGCCATGCTTTCTGCCTGGCCTTCTGAACCTTCTGGTGGAATTCTGTGAGGAATCGAGCCTCATCCAGCTCCTGTAGCTCCTGGAGGCGTTCCCTCAGTGACGCCTCTTCTGAGAAGTGAAGGGACGTTGCGATCAAAAGGCTGGGTACGGTGAACTCGGCGGGAATCACAGCTTCCCGGCCATACACCAACTGGAATGGCGTCTAGTTGGTCAAACGTTTTACCGTGGTCCGGTAAGCCCATAATGCTGCTGGTAGCTGCTCGTCCCAGTCGTCCCGCTGAGCATTGCAAATTTTAGTCAAGCCCTTTTCAAGAATCTTATTAAAGGCTTCCATCGTACCATTGGCCTGCGGGTGGTATGGGCTGCTTTTATGATGCTGAATCATAAATGTGTCCAGTAGTGACTTGACCGTGGCATTAATGAAATGCGTACCCTGATCGCTGGTTAAGCTCCGTGGGCAGCCAAAGCGGCTGATGATGTGTTCAAAAATGAACCGGGCAGCAGTCTCTGTCGAGCAGTCGCGTACCGCTGCCGCTTCAGCCCTTCGTGTGAGGTAATCCGTTGTGGTAATGATGTACCGGGCTTTGGAATGGCGAGCGATTGGTGCGATGGGGCCTACGAAATCAACATCCCACTTTTCAAACGGCCGCAACACATGCACTGGGTGTAGCGGAAGCTCGTCCCGGTGCGAAGGCCTTCCCGTCCTCTGGCAAACATCGCAACGTTTCACATAGGCCTTACAGTCTGCATGTACCATCGGCCACCACAGGCCAGCTTGAAGCACCTTCCTTGCGGTAGTTTTTGCACCCACATGCCCTCCCGCAACACCACTGTGACATTCCCACATTACTGCTTCCCGTTCATGGTCAAGAACACACCTGCGCAACACCTCATCAAGCCCCAATTTGTATAGCTGCCCCGCGATCAATTGGTAGTCGGCCGCCCGGACAACCATGTGGCGTTTCTGAAGCGGGGTGTAATCCTCAGGGAACTGTCCCGTGGTCAGATATGTGGCAATGTCAGCCAGGTAATCTGGTACTGCTTCAACGCGGAAGAGGTCAGCATCCGGAAGCTGATCGTCCAACGGGCCTTCATTCTCTCCCGTCTCCAACCTGGATAAGTGATCGGGACCAACATTCAACCTACCAGGCTTGACAATTACCTCAAACGTGAACTCCTGAAAAAGTAGAAGCCATCGACAAATTCTTCCTTCCAACACAGGCTTATTGACCAGATATTTCAATGCAGAATGGTCCGTGAAAAATGTAAATTTGCCGCCCAGAAGATAGTGGCGGAACTTCTGGAGAGAGTACACCATCGCCAACGCCTCCCGCTCGGTCGTGGTGTAGTTCTTCTCCGCATTTGATAATCGTCGGCTGGCGAAGTATACGGGGTGGTCCACTGTCGTTT
Organism: Pinus albicaulis; assembly: GCA_034641835.2. Classification (NCBI taxonomy): domain Eukaryota; kingdom Viridiplantae; phylum Streptophyta; class Pinopsida; order Pinales; family Pinaceae; genus Pinus; species Pinus albicaulis. The sequence continues at coordinate 761,290,965 of CM076576.1, forward strand.
CCCCGGGTTGTGCCAATACAGCTCCAAGCGCAATTCCGGACGCATCAATGTGCACATGGAACTGCTTATCCCAGTCGGGATGAACAAGTATGGGTGTTGTCGCCAACTTCTCCTTCAATGTGTCAAGTGCCTTCCTGCACTCCGCCGTCCACTCAAACGCTTCTGACTTCCGCAGCAGTTTCTCCAGAGGGGCCGTAATTTTGGCGTAGTTGCGGATAAATCGCCTGTAGTATCATGTGTGCCCGAGCAGTGCCCGCAATTGCTTCACAGTCTCGGGGGCCTCCATGTGGACGATGACCGCGACCTTGGCAGGATCAATGCAGACCCCTTGCTTGCACACCACGTGACCCAAGAGTGTGCCGAATGGTACTGCAAAAATACATTTCTTCAAGTTCAAGGAAATCTGCAGCTGGCGACACCGGTCGAACATAACACGCAACAGGGAGGCGTGTTTCTTCAGCAGGCTGTAAACAGTCCAATCGTCCATATAGACTTCCAGGAACTTGTGAATGTACTCCTGGAAAGCAGCAATGACAATCCGGGAAAACACAGCCGGTGCGTTCTTCAGACCAAACGGCATAACGTGGTATGCGAATGATCCCCACTCAATGGTGAATGTCGTCTTTGCTTTGTCTTCCTCGGCAATGCGCACCTGATGGTAACTCGAAAACCCATCAGTGAAGGAATAAGCTTCGTTTCCCGCGACGTGATCCAGGACTTCGTCGCTGAACGGAGTGGGAAACGGATCGTGGATGCAAGCATTATTCAGGCTCCGGTAATCTACACAGACACAGATTTTCGCTTTGTCCTTCTTGTTCTGGATGACAATGGGACTTACCCACTCGGCTTCTTCCACTGGAAAGATGAGACCCGCAGCCAACATCTTATCAATCTCCATCTTGACCTTCTCTTTTATACGTGGGTTCAATCGGTAGGGTCGGTGCTTCACCGGCCTGGCCCCCGGTTTCAGTGTGATGCGCATCTCGCCCAGATCCCCCTTGATCCCTTTCAGGTCCGCAACCGATGATGGGAACAAATCTTCATATTCTCGGAGGAGGCTGAAAATTTCTTTAGTTTTTTCCTCGTCCCAGTAATCCCCCACCGTTGCGAGCTTGGGTTTCTCGTCCGTTCCAATGTTCAGCTTCTTTGTATTTAGGGGCTACAAATGGACTCCTTCTGTCGTTGGCTCGTCACGGATGCTCCACTCGCCCTCCTTTTCGTCAAAATAGAGATGCCTAAGGTCCTCCAAACTATCATCCTCCGGATCGCCGTCAATCCGTTGGCAAACCAATTCGCGCCTGACCTCAGGGCGTGACGCCACCGGGCCCTCATCGGGCTCAGGATGGCGGAAAAACAGAACCTCCTTGACGGCTTGTAGGGCCTGAGATTCCTGCACCGTCTCCCCTTCAAACGAGAAGCTCCGGACGAACTTTTCCGTGACTGCCTGCCAGGAGCGGGTTCTCCGTTTCCGCTCTTCCTCCAGGTACCAGGCCTAGGGAATTGTACCCAGGGAGTGGACAAACCGGTGGACCCACAACTCCTCAGGGTACCGGGCGCTACGCCACTGTTCCTCGCACGCCCGCAAATGCTGTCGCGGGTCGGAAGCTCCATGATGTTTAAGCGTAATGCAGGGCCCTTCATCCTCTTTGAAGTGTGCCCGCAGAGCATCCACCACACGCTCCCATCGCAACAGAGTGTTGCGGTGATTGTTCCACCATCGTCCCGACGTTGACTACAAGGCCACATCCAAAAGTGGTGTCCGGCTTTCATCTGGGACCCGGTCTTCCACCTTGGCAATAAAAGTATTCACTGCTTGCATGTTTGATAATGTGGGGTATCCGCGGATCTCAGTCCCTATCCACCGGACTTGAGCAATGGAGGCACATCTCCGCGTGGTGGTCTCATACCCCCCTTGCTGCCAATCTTCCCACGCGAGCTCGGATCCGAGCTCCGAGCTCTGCACACTCCGCCAACTGATAGAGCCAGTTGCGGTCGGGTTAATATAATCGTCCCGCTTCCCTGCAGTCATCTGATAGAGATGGTCCATCATCTGAGCATCCTCCCGACTGTCCACTGTTTCCGTATATTACAGCCCTTGATACGGGTCGAGAGGCTGGGTGACCCATACCTCCCCATCCTCAAAGATCATCAGCTCCTTCTTGAGGTCGATGATGGCGTAATTCTCAAAAGCCCAATCAATGCCGAGTAAAGCAGGATAGGGATCCTTATCGCCCATGATATCAATAACCTCAAAATCGGTGTATGTCTTCACCCCCGCAACGTCGACCTCGACTCCCTCGAGCCGGCCGATTGGTAAAATGCAGTACTGGTTCGCCATCCTGAGTTGGATTGGCGAGTGGGCTAGCCGTGGCCTTCCAAGAGCCTCCCATGTCTTTCGTGGTAGTATATTGACGTCGGACCCCAAGTCCAACATGGTGTCGCTGATTTGGAACCCTGCGACCTGCGTGTTAAGCCGGAATTCCTTGCCTGTTCGTTGCTTGTTCCGCTTGACACGTTGCACGTATTGAGGGACGTATTGAGGGCTAGCGTCCGCCGGATCTCTAGGTTCTGCGCGCCCCTGCAGCGCTCCATCCAAAGCATGCTTGAGCTGCTACTGCAGCACAGCGTTATCGACAATCCTGAGGAATAGCCGGAGCCAATCCTCGACCACAGTATCTGCGACGTTCTGCGCACCGGATTCTGGCCGCCTGGGCTCCTCCAACCCTCCCTCGTTGCGCAACTGGGCGAATGCCTCAACCGCCTCCTGGAAATACTTCTTCTGGACTTCGGGCCTGATCAACTTCTTTGGGGATGCCGGCCGAACCACTCGTGCGGGCTCCTTCTCATGGGCATCCTCGCCCGTCTTCTTTCCACCCCTTGTTACTATCGCAACGTTCTGCATGTCGGGGGTCGCGGCGCCTCGCAGTTCTGAGTTTATCAGATTCGCTCCCCTCTGCCTCACCCGTTCTTCCCACTTCTTGATGAGCTCCGGACAGTCTTCTGTAGCATGGGCGTTGACCCGGCACTGGTTGCCACATGACCCTCCTGGTCACAGTTGTAGCATTTTACCGGACCGCGTCCGCCTGTTCGGCCTCCCCGCATGCCTCCGCCTCTTCCTCTTGGAGCCTCGTTCACCCTGTAGGAGGGACGGTCTAGTCGGTCCGCAAGTGCGTCGAGAGCCCTGCACTGCTCAGTATTGTGAGTCGTGGACACGCAAAATTCGCAGTATACGTTTTTCGGGACCGTGGAGTACTTCTGTAATATCGGGCACATCCGAGGAGGATGCCCCATCGTCCGGAAAATCTCACAGTACTCTGTGGTGGAGGACCCCGGTTGCGGTGGGAACCCCGCAAAGGTCTGTTGCGGCTGGTAGACTCCCTGCAGGTTCATCCCCGCACCACCCCCTGGTGGTGGACCCCCCTGGATTGCTGCGACCGAGGGTCCTGCTCCTGTGCCGCGCAACCGAGGACATTCGGTTGCGACGTGGCCCTCGACCAGACAATGTGTACACCAAACATTCGGTCGCGCTGGTCTCACCGGCTGAAGTTCCTTGAGATTTTCGGTCAAGCTGGCGATCTGGTGTTGCAACCCTACCGAAGAAGGGTCTTGCGGGGCCACCCCCCCCGATATTCCTGGGGGTAGCCCGCCATGGCTTTAATCTTCATGGCCTGCTCTAAAGCGTCCTGCAGATTATCAATCTTCTGCTGAGTAAGAGGGGTTCGTGTCAAGGGGAGCAGAGCCTTGATGAACCAGTCCCTCTGGTGGTTTGGATCGATTGGGTAGCTGAGTTTCCCGATCGCGTCCTTGAATCGCCGCATCAACTCCCACGCGGTCTCACCTTCCTTCTGCTTAATTTCCCATAGCTCTGACAGGCCCTGCTGGTCTGTCTGGGGAAGCTTGAATTCACGAACAAAATCCCGCTTCACGTCCGCAATTACAGGGTTAGGGTGCGCCTCGGACCACTTGATGAACCAACGCAGAGCTCTCTCTCTGAGCGTGGTTTGGAATTCTATTAACTTCCCTGCATCCGGCGTCTGTCGAGCCCTCCAGATGGCTTCGCACAGATACCAGTGTTGCTCTACATCGTCATTGCCTTGGCCAGAGAACTCTGGATACCGGGTGAAAGATCCAGCCATGTGTACTTGCGGAGAATTAACCAGGATAAAACCTCCCGGTCCTGGTTGCGTAACGGTCCCACTAGGGAAAATACTACTACTAGTAACACTGCTCTTACTGGGCGTTACCGACGCTATTGAACTATTGTATGACTGACTTAATGCTTGTAACTGAATAAAAATATTTCTTAAAGGTTGATAAAGTACCAGGGGAAGGTCGGGATCCTAGCCATGTGGAAGGAGGGAAGTAGGGCTGCCTGGAGGGATGGGCGCCGTCTGATCTTGAAACATCTGCTGCATCACACCGTGTCATTCATCATCGGAACTTTCTTCGGGCTGCATCTTTCCATTATCTTCGCTAGTCGTTACTTCTCTTTCTCGCGTCGCTGGGCTCCCATGCACCCACGACACTTCCACTGCTGTCCCGTCTTCTTTCCGGGTATCTAAACCCATAACTCCCATCTTCTGAGGCACCTCCTTCTGATTCTTCCTCGCGATCTCTCTTTTCTTCAAATCTCTCATTACCCTTCTTCGCCACCTATCGGCGATCTGTGCCCGCCGATGCGCACGTAGCTCCCGCAACTTGCATGCAGCCTCAACGTCCATCCCCCGCTCCCCACTCTCACAGTCTACACAGCATCGGTCCCCTCAATCCTTCCCCCAGTACGGGTGGTTTACGCTTCCATACTCGTTTTGTGGAATTCAATCAACCCTTCGTCCACCATCAGGGCTTTGATCCACAGCGGAATCTCCTTCAACAACTTCCCCCTCAGCCCTGAGTGAAAAACAGCCTCGGCCTTCGAGAAGGATTGGTAGCACTCGGCAGCAAACTCCACAGCGTACCCTTCCAACGTGGTCCTTACCCAGAAGTCCACTGCGCGGGTTAGTTCAGTATCTACCCGATGCAGTGCCACGAGGTCGTCGTGCGTCCACCTGCGGTTTATCTTCCGCAAGCCTTCTTGGGGCAGCGTCGCTCATAACCTCCACAACCAATTGTAAAGGTCCGTAGGGAACCTTCCCCATAAAATTTCGTACGTATCACTGGCTGAATCAGAGAAAAGAACGAGCTCCTTGATCGCCGCCTCCTTTTTCTTGGTCAGCTTTGCTTGCTGAGCAATGAACTGGTCAAGATGATCATCCCACCATCGCCGTATTGCTCCTTCAAAAATCCTCGATACCATGATCTAGATCCCCTCAGAACATGCAGGTCCCGGCAATAGAACCATTTGTTGGCGAGAAGGCAGGTCTCGCGGACAAGACCCAGGTTCGAGAGTTGTGGCCAACAAAGGGGTCCGGTGTAGTCTAGGAACATGCCGGCATTTTCACCCTGCTCTGGAGAGCAGTGCGTCTCACCCGAGGCGTGCCGCAACCACATGCAAAAGGGGATGAGATCAATGGCAAGGAACAAACCCGCAACTAAAGAAAGTCGGTGCATCCATTACATATACAAAGCTATATGCAAGATCACTTAACATGCATTCAGACATTCATAAATAAAATTTTAAACCAGCATAAACGCATTACATGCACATGAACATCTTATTGAGACAACAACCTTCCATTGTATTAATCTCTTGGCCCAATACATGATTACATGGCAATCTTCCTGTTAGCTCGCAAAGCTGATACAGATGAATCTCAGAACAGAAAGGTAGAATAGAGAAGATAAGAAACCATATGAAGCACATGCATGAATCCTCATAATTTGCCGTGCCCCTGCTTGTCTCCTGGCCTCGTGACCTCTTCGGTATGCATTCAACTCTCGGTAATGCAACCCCTTTTCAGCCGGGTAGAGCGTACATTTATTCACATATCCCGACTACGGCTCCTCTACGTCTTCGCTTCAGCTTCTCTTCACTTCAGCTTCTCTCAGCTTCTCTTCTGATGTCTGCATGTTCCACTTTCTGTTTTCTGCTGTGTTTCCTTCATCTGCACTTGTCTTTTTTCTATCTCCAGCTATCGAGTGCTTTTGCGCCGCCTTGGTAGCTCCGCAACTCCTGGTAGTTGCGGCGCGGTCGCGGTTGCCATGTGTATTTATTCCGCAACTCAAAAAGGGTCAAAACTCAAAATGTCTTGGCCAAGATTTCAAAACTAAACAAAAACAAGGGCCCCAACAGGCCCCGACCACAATTCCTTGACTCGTCCGCGAGTCAATCACAAATAACAGTTTCTATTTCCATTGCCCCGCTGGCACCCGTACTCTGCTCTGCTGTGCCTTCACCCTGTGCCCTTTCCTGCTGTGCTCCGCCACTTGCTGGTTCAAACAAGGGCCCCAACTCCGGGACTCGGCGGAGCGCTGCGTCTCTAAGCTCTGTGAAGGCCGCCACTGCTTGCTGCCATTCCTGCATAAGTAGGTCGGCTGCTTCAGAGATTCGGTTGGCGGCGGCTTCGTCTATGGGCGTCGAGGCAGCCCCGAACAGTGTGGCGAGCTGGGCGTCGGCCTTGGCATCCAGCTGGTGCATAGCGTCAGCATGGGTGCGAAGGGGCGGACGAATCTCCCGGATGACATGTTTGGCCGCTGCTGATTCGGCCTCAGTCTGCTGCATGTGGAGTTCCAGCTCGTCCGACTGGGCGTAGAGCTGATCTAACCTTGCTGGGTCCGTGGTCGCCTGAATGTCCCGTGCAATCTGTTGCAGCTGGGCAGCAATAGGCTGCGTCTTGACCGTTAGCGCGAGTGAGCACTCCTGCAGACTTCGCAGAAGGGCAGAAGCCGCGGCTGCAGTGGAATGGAGAGTTGCTTGTAGACTGACTGCCTGCGTCTGTTTGGTAGTCACCTGTCCTGAATGGTCACTGGGTGGCTCTGGAAGGGTAGGCCGTGCGGCTAACGCCGCTTGGAGTTCCTGGTTCTCCCTGCAAACAGTAGTGAAAACTTCCCTGAGGTGGTGAGCCTATAGAGCTATACTGTTCTCCTCTATACGAGCAGGGAGTGGGGCATAGTGAGCCCTTGCAGCTGTCCATACGCTAGAGAGCGCCTGAATAACAATGTTGGCCTGCTCCTGGAGGTTGGTCTTCTCCCGCAGCAACTGATTGCGCTGTTCAGTAAGCGCCGTGATCTGATTCCGCTGCTTGGTGCACCGCTGCTGTAGCTCAGTGTGAATCTTCTCGGCCTTGAGAGCCGCCCGCTGAATGAGCAGGTACAGCTGTGCTGGACTCCATTGTTCTGTAGTGGTCGTGCTGGGTGTGCCCTGCTCCGGCACCCTCTCCTGCGAAGGTTGGTGGCTGGCCGCTGGTCGGCCGGAAGTTTCTGGAGGATGAACCAGCGTCTGCTGCTGCACTGAAGTGGCCATCTCGAACTCCGGCCGGTCTTGCTTCGTGGTCTGCTCTGGAGGAGGGGCAGCCGAATCAGCCCCCCCATTCATGAACCTGCTAGATATAGTAGCATGAGGGTTCGGGGCCGTGGCCACGGGGTCAACCGGTGGTACCACGGCTGCAGTACTAGAGGTGACTTCCATCCCATGGTCACCTCCGAAAAGGTCCTGGATCAACGAATCTGACAGAGTGGCTGATGAGTTGGATGGATTGGGGGAGGTGGCAGGTGGTCGGCCGGTGGGAGCGGTGGACGGAGTGAAAGAAGTGGGAGGGAGGCGGAGGTTGAGGAACTATGCCGGATCGATTAGAGGTTCCTCCAGAATCAAAGTTGCCGTGGGCGGAGTGGCTGGTGGATCATCCTCCGTAAGATCCACCACTGGATCTGTGACCGTAGTGCGGGCCCTCTTGGATGGAGGTGGGTCGGTGGAATCAGGTTCGGGGCCCGGTTCACCCATTGGTGTGATGAGGGGGGTGGCAGAAGTGAACAGGTTAGTGGGAATGGGGGAAATGAGGGGGGCGGTGCTGGAGGGACCACGAGACCGATTAATATGAAATTTAGCAAAAGAAGGAAATATAGAGAACTCGCAGGCAGCACAGGTATGCAGTCTGAAGTTGTCGTGCACGGTCATTGAGGTGCTCGACGATCGGGACCAGCACTTCAGGCAGTGTCGGTGCGGTCTCAGCTGCTTCTTGTGGAGGGTCCGCCACAACCTGTGAGGACCCCGCTGCGCCGGTCGCGGCAGGCCGCTGTGCCGGCATCATCCCCTCAAAATTATAGCGGGTGATCCCGTCTTTGATGTGCTTGACGACCCCCGGCCACGCAGAAACCTCTCGGTGAAAGGTGTCGTCATTCAGCTGGAACCGGAGGGGCGCCATGTGAAATGTGGCAGCCGGCACGCAAGTGGGCCGGATGAAGGTGTGCCTGTGGCTGACCCCGAACCACACCTGCTCACTGTACTCATCCAGCAAGGGCCTGGGCACCCGTTGCTGGTTGGCCACAACATCGGTCATCATCCCGTACCACGCCCGGAACGCTGCCGCGTTCACCTGTTTGGTGCTGGGATCCATGGACACCTGCCAGGGGGTGTACTTCATCGCAACTGATACGAGTACCCACTTTTTTGAGGTAGGAAAAAATCATCTGATTTTGAAAAGCATTGATTCATAATACACCTTATTTCTTAGGTAGCAAGAAATCGTTTGATTTTGAAAAGTGTTGATTCATAATACACCTTTTTCTTGAGGTAGCAAAAAATCATCTGATTTTGAAAAACATATTTTCAGAATACACCTTTTTTCATTTTTAGCATATTTCTGACACTTTAAATTTTCTCATATATCAGGTATGAACATTTTTTAAAAAATGTTAGCAATTTTTCATGCTAATTTTGAAAAGTGTTGATGCAACATCAACCCCCTTTTTTAGAGGGATTTTTTTGACAGTTTAAATTTTATAATGTATGAAGTGTAGATTTTTTTTTAAATGTTGAAGAATTTCATATGGATTTTGAAAATCATCAACATTTTTAGGCATATTTTTGACACTTTAAATTTTCTTATGTCCTAAGTATACATAGTTTTTTGGTTAAATATTGATTATTTAACCATTGTTCAAGTGGTCTTATTCCTCTTCATATTTTTCATCCTAAGATGTTTGGTTTTTAAAGGTTTTCAATTTTTTTTTTTGTTTTCCTTTGCTATATATATATATATATATATATATATATATATATATATATATAGTCAAAAGTTTAAAAAAATTAAAAAAATTAATATTTTGAGGTTAGTATTTCTTTTAAATTTATATATCATTAATTAATATTTCAATACACATAAAATAGTTATCACCAAAAAATAATAATTTTAAAAATTCGACAAAAAATATACATTTTGCATATAGATATAATTAATAAAGTATGTATTTTAAGACATTTTCGTCAAAAAAACATGTTAAATAAATAAAAATTATTGAAATTTTGAATAATTTTTTTTGGAGAAATACCAAATTTTATAAATTTTATATAAAAAACGACATTTCAAAAATAAAGGTCCAGAAAAATAATTTAGATAACATTTTAAGTATATAAAAAAAATTAAAACTAAAATAAAACATACCATTTAAAAAAAAATTTACAATTAAATTATAAAAAAATAAATCATTAAAAATAAAAAATAATAATAAAACTACATTGAAAAAATAAATTAAAAAAATAAAAAATAATAATAAAAATACATTGAAAAAAATAAATTAAAAAAATAATAAACAAGAAAATAATAATAAAAAAAACATTTAAAATAAATAAATAAAGCAATTTAAAAACATAAACAAAACATATATAATTTTAATAAATGAAACCTATATAATTTTAAAAATAAAACATTTATACTTAAAAATTAAAATTAAAAACTAAAAAAATTAAAAATAATAATAATAATAATTAAAAACAAATTATTGCATCCCTTGAACCGTTGGTGGCCCGAGGAGCCACCTTCCATTTGCAGGCGGAGCTACAGCAGCTCCACCCGCCCATGGGAGACGGCATCTTGGGGCCGCTTGCTGTGGGCAGACAGAGTCGTTGCAGCTCCGCCTGCCTAGAACAGGTGGCCCTTCGGGCCACCAACGAATTAAATCCAATTCTGAGAATCGGATTTGGTTCTCATAATTGGATTTGAGTCATTAGTGACTGCCCATCATGGGCTGACGGAGTTGCAGCAGCTCCGCCCACCCACAATAGGAGGCTCCTCGAGCCACCAACATGTTAAATCCCATTATGATAATGAGATAATATTCTCATAATTGGATTTGAGCCATTGGTGGCCACTTGTCGTGGACAGGTGGAGCCGCAGTAGCTCCACCCACCCATGGCTCAAATCTGATTCTGAGAATCAGATTTGAGTTGTTGGTGGCCTGAGGGGTCGCCTGTCATGGCTGGGCGTAGTTGTTGTACCTCTGCCCACCCACGGCAGGCGGCCCCTTGGGCCACCAATGACTCAAGTCCAATTCTGAGAATCGAACCTAATTCTTAGAATCGTATTTGAGTCATTAGTGGCCCGAGGGGCCACATGCCATGGGAAGTCGGAGTTGTAGCTCTGCCCGAGGGGTTGCGGCAGGCGGCCCCTTGGGCCACCAATGGCTCAAATCTGACTCTAAGAATCGAATCTGATTCTCAGAATCATATTTGAGTAATTTGTGGCCGCTTTCCGTGGGCGGGAAAAGCTACAGCAAATCCTCCTGCCCACGGCAGGTAGCCCCTTGGGCCACCAAAAACTCAAATCTGATTCTGAGAATCTAATTTGATTCTCAGAATCAGATTTGAGCCATTGGCGGTCGCTTGTAGTGGGCGGGCGGAGCTACTGCAGCTCTGCCTGCCCACGACTGGCGACCACCAATGACTCAAATATGATTCTGAAAATTGGATCTAATTCTCAGAATTGGATTTGAGTCATTGGTGGCCCAAGGGGCCTCCTGCCGTGGGCGGGCGGAGTTGCTGCAACTCTGCCTGCCCATGGCATGCGGCCCCTAGGGCCACCAATAGGCTCAAAGCTTATTTTGAGAATCGGTTTAAGCTTGTCAGTGGCCCAAGGGACCGAATTAATATATATTTTTATTTTTTTAAATTATAATTATTAAATTTTTAATAAATTTTAATTAGTTTTAGTTATTTTTTTATTTTTTAATAGTTTTTTGTTTATTATTTTACTTTTTTTATATCTTAATTTTTTTTTAAATGTTTTCTTTTAAATTTTATTCTTATTTATTTAAATATTTTTTATAATTCATTTTTTTTAATGTTTTCTATTTTTTAGTTTTCTAATGTTTTTGTTTTTATTATTTCATTTTTTTTTAGTTTTTTTTTCTATATTTTAAATTTATATTTTATTATTTTTTTAGAAGTGTTTGTGTTAATGTATAGTTCATTGATTTATTTTTATTTTTTTGGGTTTGTTTTTTTTAATGGTTCAATAAAGTATTATTATTTATTATTATTATTATTATTATTTTATTTTATTTTTCTTTCCTTGATTTTTTTTTAATTACGTTTTTTGAAAATATTTTTTTATATTATTTTTTTTTTTTATTTTTTTTTATCTTTTATAGGTTAATTTTGTTTTTTTTTTACATTTTTTTATGTTTGATTGTTTGTTTTGGATTTTTATATATTTTTATACATTTGATTTTTTTTGGTCATTTTTTTGGTTTATGTTTTTTTTTAATATACACTTTTATTTTATTTTTATTGTTATTTTTAACTTTTTGTTTTGTTTTTTTCATTCTTTTAATTTTTTTGTTTTTTTTTTTTCATTTTTCTTTTGAAATTTTGAGGTTTGTCAGAGTCATTATATTTTATCTTTTATGTCATTATTTAAAATGTTGAAAATATATCCTAAAGAAAAAAATTTATCTTCTAGCATCAACACTTTTTGTTTTCAGGGTGTTTTTGCACAAAAAAAAAGTTGTTTTCACTGCCATGTTTAAAACATGTTGAAAATTTACCTCAGAAAAAAAAAGGTATTCCAGCATCAACACTTTTAATTTTCGAGCTGTTTTTCTATATTTTTGGGGTTTTATTGCTAGAGTTCTCGTTTTCAGATTATAGTTCCCAAACATGCTTATGCCATGGAGGGCGGAAGTTTAGGGCCTGAAGAAGAAAGGAGGTGTTTTTTGTATATGCCATATGGCGAGGAGCCATGTCCAAGGGCACACAGGTGGAATATATCTGAGCCATTGGATGTCACGAGGAGCATTAATGCCATCCATGTGCCCTAGAAGAATACCCGAAAAGTTCAAGCCGAGGTTGGATTAGATCCTATTGGGATTTAATCATCATGGTAATGTGGCAATTGGGGCCTATTGGGGGGTTACCTCTCATTAAATATTCATTTTTTATTTTGTAAACACTCCCATCATCAAATGGACCCTAGATTTTTTGCCCCATAAATTTTAGCAACCCCGTTGGGATTATATTGTTGGGACAATGTGGGAGGGTGGAGCTTGAGTGTGCATCCATAGTAATTAATGAGATGTAACATGGACTCTGAAGGAGGGGTCTGCGTAACCCTAGAAGACCATCCCTGACAGTTTCTATGGGGGATTACATTAGAACCCACCAAGATTATATTCCTGGGGTGATATGGCCAAAAAGGGGCTCATGTTTGCATACATTGTATATGTTATATATAAATGTTTTGTTGGGCCTTGTGAACCATGATAGATTTATAATGTGTCATGGATATGAACATGTCTACAGCTAGGGTAGATTTCCACATGGGTGGTGACATAACTATTACTTAGGTAGCCATGTGGGTGCTAGGTGGGGACCACGTGGATGCCATGTGGCAAGTCAGATGATGTGGCGAGACCTGATAAGTCATATTTGGATCGGCCATATCATTCGATCCGGGATTTAGGTTGAGGAAACTTTTATATCGTTTGAAAGGTCTCAATGAGACAAACACAACGATGGTATCCATTTTAAGTTCTGAGGTAGTGAAAAAAATATCAAAAAATTTAGATCCCACTTCCATAGACTTTGGGGGTTGGGTCAGCATAGTAATTTCCTCCTCTCCTTATTAGGTGCTAGGGATAGCAGGCGATTATGTTATAGAGTGGTAAAAAAATATCAAAAAATTTAGATCCCACTTCCATAATTGGACTTTGGGGGTTGGGTCAGCATAGTAATTTCCTCCTTCTACCCTTATTAGGGGCTAGGGATAGTAGGCGATTATGTTATAGAGTGGTATTAGAGCTTTTGGGTTCAACACTTGGAATGTATAGGCTTTATAGTAGAATAAATGAAGGCATATGGTTTGTGACTCTATTAAGAGTCAAACGGTTTGATGATTACTTAGTGTAGGTGTTGGTTACAACATTATGATCATGGCTTGTATGTTGATTATTTTCTTGTGCAAAGTGAATGTTGGGTGTAACAGTGTACTTAATAGTTATGTGCTAAGTAAGGATTGCTTGTACGTTGTGTGATGCATCTTGTAAGTGTGAAAAATTATAAGTATGATATATATATGTGGTTTTCTAACTGACCCCCTTGAGGTTGCAGTTGTTGTGACATCTATCCTTAATAAGAAGGTTGATCTCTTCTAAAAGGTTTGAAATTTGATCTAAAATGAAAATGGTGGTCTCAGTAAGGAGGTTGATTTTAATTATGTTGTTGATCTGGATTAAAGATTTATTTCTAAAACCTGTACTGGCATGATGGTAACACGTTGATACGTGTATATGTATTCTAAATTTCAAAGAAAATTTAATCTATATGATTAAAATTGTGCCTTGGTTTGAGACATGTGTCTGATAATAATTTTAAGTGTATTTGAACAAGTGTAGGATAATGTGATTGATATGCATGGAAATATAGCAGGTGGTATAATTAATATATTTCATTAAAATACTAAGAAAATAGTGGATGTGACAACATAACAAGAACTAGTTGTAGTAAAAAGAAGCATTTATCATGGGATGGTGTAGCAAGCATAAATGGTTGGAAATTGCGTAAGAAAAACAACGTTAATAGAAATTGCCAAAAACATTGCAACAATAGTGAGATGAAGAAAGCAAAGGGAGGAATTACGATAAAAGAATCCATTTGTAAATTCTTGCTTCACATAAATGTAGGGATTTCTTTAAACTCTAATTTTAATTTGCATATGTTAATATATGTTATGTCCATGACTAAGTGGATAGTGGTATGACATCCAAGTGGGATGGCTTGGTCTACAAGGATAATAGACAACAATCTACATCCAAGAAAAATTCTCAAAGGGGGTTCTCTTAACCTTGACTCTAATTACATTTCTAAATGTATGATTATGATCAAGTTGATGTATATTTATAAATTTCATTGTGAATGATAGGGTCTTGTCAAGAATTATTCTTATGGAAGAATGATAATATAAAATTTAATTGATGCAAATGTAAATGGCATGTTTGGGGAATGTACTCCACTAAGGATCATAATCATTCAAAAAGAGATTCCATTGGAGTATAGAAGCTGTTAGCCCCCCTATGAATTTTTTACAAAGCAAAAGTAGGGGGCTAAATTGTTTTTTGAGCCTTCAAGGAATGCATCTCCCCTGAAGACACATCATCCTTGAAGTCTCCTATGCCTTTGCCTTTTAATGAAATCCTCTCTGCTGTTCCCATTATAAATCCTCTTTATTGTGAAGAATGGTGCTCCCAAAGGCTTTAATTTTCCCTCATAACCTTGCAGAATGTCCCTTTTCATCCCTTCCCTTTTTCAAAATCCCCCTTTTTTGTACCCCCAAATCCCTCCCCTCATCCTCCAAAACCATCCTAAAATCCCCTTTAAAACTTCCAAATACACTTTGTTTGGTTTAAATTCCCCTTCATCCCCCTATCGTTACCCATTTTGGCTTTTAATTTCGTTGAAATGGGCCAAAAATCATGTTTTCTATGTAATTGAGCCTCAGCCCCTTTTGACCTAGTCCCCTGTACATTTCCCCTCATAGAACCCAGCGCTATGATAGAGCGCTAGCCCCGAAGGAGCTTTTCGCATTTGTTCATCTGGCACGTTTGCAGCCGTTGATCTTCACAGAATGGACGGCGATCGCTGCCCCCCACAGCCTCCGTCGTTTTTCCCGTTCACCGCCCGATCGAAGATCCACCATTCATTTAAATTTTGATCAACGATCCGTAATCCCCCGTCTCGGTGGTCCCCACAGCGCACTATTTCAAAACCACCTGGTTTCTATCGCACCGCCTTCGAGCGAGGGGTGGTATTTTCTGATCGCGGAGCGATTCCATACAACTTCCGACACGTGGCACCGGTATGGCTGGAAAACCACCCTCCCATTACGCATTAAAGTTCGTCCGTAGACACACAGCCTTATGCATATCAGCCGTCCGATCCAGAGCCCTCCATACAACGGTGATCGATCCATGAAGCTGTGCACGCGATAGCCCATAGCCGTCGTACCCATGGCCCACTGTCCACCACCCTCTTTTTCATTTTTCACCGTTGATCTCTGCCGAGATCGGACGGTCCAGATTCAATCACACGTCCGCCGTTGACCCGGGCCCACCACGTCATTCATCCACGTATCTTCATCATTTTTCTCGCCTGTCCCTTTTATATCCATTCAAAGATTAAAATTTCAATGTTTTTTACGTTAAACGTCTGCCCCGACACCTTCCACTGTTTTTCACCAACCTTCACCAGAGCATTTCTCCACCATTCCTCTGCATTTTTTCGCCATTTCTCCAGAGTCCCACTATCATCCTCGTAGTCTTCCACGTCATCCCACCCCCATATATTTTTTTCGTTACAGGTTTTCGTGATTTGCAGGGTTACCAACAGTAAATGGCTGCCATGATTAAGGGTTTCTGTCACACTGACAGAAAACACAGGAAAAGACCGTGTGCAGAGGCAGAAATCGTGAAGAAAACCCAAGGAGGTCCTACAACAGGACGTGCATTAAAAGACCAGGGTTTTACTCTGTGAAAATGTCTCGGTGCCATTAACACACAGATTTCACAGTCAGAGATTTAAATTAAGCAGCAGAGAGCTTAAGGCACGCAAATGAAGATATATAAGCCTTATGTTCAGAGATTTAGAGGAAAAGTACCAGATTGAAGACTCAGGGATCACGCAGAAGGTACAACACGCAGAAATCAATGCATATCAGGGTTTCTACAATGGCAGAATTTTTTCCCTCCATAAAGGACAAAGCGCCCATGCAATTTTTATTCTACACCGTGCTCCTGAAGAAATCTCCACCCTGACAATAGTCCGAAGATACCAGAGCATTTTTTTCATAAATATGGCAGACCGCTCAGTCGTTTATTTATCATTTTTTTATTCACCAAAAGTGCCACAGAGTCATGCAGATCAAAGTACATCAAGAGACATACCGAAGTAAATAGAGGCCTGAGGAAGACCACTCTTCCATCCAAAGAGTGACAGGAATTGAATGCTCAGAATTTAAACAGAATGGGCTTCGACCCTCTTTCTTTTCAGAAGTTTTAATGCTACATTTAGTTTTCACCTACCTCCTTAGCCCATCTTTCTGCTATAAAATTTCATGAAGAAACATTGTAAAGGTTGTTGATGAGATATCAGAGAACTGCAGGTTGTTTCTATGAGATATAGTTCTGTGTAAGTTGTAAGATAGGCTGAAGAAAGATGTATTCAGGCTGATTTTTCAAGATGTGGGCAATGTTGTACATGACTAGTGTTGTTTTTTAATATGACAAGCACATTTCTTTGGATCCTGATCTAAAGCAGTTGGTGATGTTTTTCTATCTCTGTGTTTTATTTCATTTCATTACACTTCTTATGGCTTGCATCAGAAATCTGGCATAGGATTTGCCCTTGTTAGGCACCCTATGTTTCTGCTCTCCTTACCTTTATGTTTTCTACTAAATGTGTTATCTAAGGATTGATTTCAATTAATTTAAACAGTGTAGTGGTTTGATATATTGCTAGCTGACGTATGAATTAATGGAATCTGTCTTTATATGTTCTTGTTTAGATTTAATCAAATGAGTTGAGAACACTGGGGGGTTTAGAACTCTGTCTCTGCCTCACTAGGATCTTTCCATTTCCATTAAAATTTCCAAGTTGCCTCAAGTTGCCTCTAATTATGTCCAAGCAGGTCTAGAGTTAAATGACCTCTGACCTGATCTATAGACAGGATTGGATGGTTTTCCTCTTTTCATTTTCAATCCTTAATGTTCCATGCCACACAATAATTTTAGGATCCAATGCTTTAGATGACTATCCCAACTGAAAGCTTGCACATTGAATAGCAAGTAAACCCTTTCCTGACTCCATTTCCCAATGGCCTTGATGTTCTCTGAGTTATCTACTTTAGCCTAAAATCCTCTCTGCTCATTGCCCTGTCCTATAGTGAACCCTTCATTACTAATTCTCAACAACCAAACAAACAACCAAAAAAACAATCAAACAAATAAACCCTGTGCCTATAACTAGCCTAACATCTTAAACCTTGAGCTTCAAAGTCATATACCTTTGACATATCATAGAGAGACCCCTCTCTGGACCCAGGAGGGCTAGATCCTGAGGTCTGAAAGTGGTTTGATGTTGTCTCATCATTTGGTCTTGCCAATCTGGCAAAAACATGGGAACCCCAACATAATGGCGACTCCACTGGGGAAAATCTGAGTATTCCTCACCTTACTGCATCATAAGAGCCTCAGAAACCTAGAAAACTCTGGTTAGGTTGGCAGTTAAACATTTATATTCGCAGATCAACCTCTATACCATTTGTTGTGTTCTCCCACACTCTTAGACAGAGTCTGGAAAGGGCCAGGTAGCCTCCATATTTCACACTCTTTCAGAGGTGAAATATCTGGTAAATGCCCTCCCAGTCAATATCTGGTTAGAGTTTTTTGTGTTTGGAAGATATCCTTGAAAGGGGACATCTCATAAGCACTGTGGTGGACAGTGTACCCTCCAAAAACATCCTAAACCTTTCCACCTGGCGACTCCATATTCCCTAAACGTTTTAAAGACTCCACTAGTGATCAGTAGGCCTGCTGATTATCTTGGTTCACATAAGACTCCACTGGGAGACCAACCTCCATTGCATCATCAACCACGGTAGAAGTAACAAGTAGGGTTAAGCTGCTTGGTTAGAAAACAACATTCTGGCTTCTAGAACCATTCATACAAGAGCTTACCCAAACCCAGACCCACTTGAAATAGTTGACAACCCTGAGAGTATCCTTAAGGGAGCTCCTACACCTAAAAGACCAAATATTTCCAACCACATCCATAGAGCTAACCCTGCACCAAAAGATCTTATAGCTCTATCACACTTTCACCTTGACCTAGACCTACCTAATAGATTACCTAGAACTAGGTCGTTCAGTATTTTAGACCAGCCAAACCCTGAGCTTCCTGGTTCACCACCCCAAAGTGGTAAGCACCTTGGGATTAGACAGACCCCTCCATCTACACCTCCTGATATACACTTCATTCAAAACTTGGGGCTCAGTCACCCTAGATCTGCTCATCAGTCTTCCGCTGGTCACAATATCCCTGTCATCCATATACCTGCTGCCCAAGTCAGCCCTTTACCTCATCAAAACATTATCATGGAAGCCTAGTATGCACCTCTGGTTTTACCTCAGCCTCTAGTTCCCTTACCCAATGATTATCAATAAAAAATCCCACACTTCACTGCAAAAGAGTCTACCACAACACAATATCATGTAGATAGGATGGAAGATTCTTTTGACTACATTGAGATAGATGATGATACAGTCAAAATGAGAATCTTTTCCCAGAGCTTAGGAGGTGATGTGAAGAAATGTTTTAAGGGCCTACCTCCGGGTAGCATTAATGACCTCCCAGCTCTATATCAAACCTTCATAAACAAATGGGAAGTTAAGGCCAACCCTCGCCAACTCCTAGCTGAGTATATGAGCCTTAAAAGAAACATAGGGGAGAGTGTCCATGATTACACGACGAGATTTAATAGCATTTACAATGCTCTACCCCCACACATGAAACCTCCCCAAGGTATGGCCCTAGAGAAATACCCTAAAGGCTTTGATGCTAATATGGCCTATCAGCTTAGGGATAAAGAGTACAACACATTGGACGACATGCAGAAAGGAGCAGTGAATATAGAAGCCAACTTGATGGAGAAAAGGGCAAGACTGAGAGCTAAGAGGAGGGTAACATATAGAGACGACAATGTAGCTTCCACATCTGATCCAAATCATGACCATCTATCTAAAAAGGTGGAGAAGCTATACCAAATGATGTAAAAAATGGTTGTCACAGTTAGTAACCAAAATAGAAATCAAAACCATAACCAGAACCAAAACTTTAGAAGAAACAATGCCACTCCCAACAAATAAAGAGAATCAGATCAGCAGGTTATACCCCCATTTCAAGAGAAATTTCTTGATGAAGATGAGGGAATCATAGAAGAGTCTGAGGGAAACACAATTAATATGTTTGAAACAGAAGATTCAATCCATAACTGTTACTCAGAAGAATATCAACCCTCACCCTCTTGTTGGGATGAGGAATCGTTAGAATATGAAGATTACAGATTAGGATTTGAAAATGCCATGATGCAGGTCAAAGAAAAATATGAACTTAGAATAAAAAAGAGCCAAGAAACTGCCAAACCAAAAGCTTCTGAGGTCACCATCAAGAAAATACCTGAGAAAAATTCTAAAGCAACTGCTGAAAGTAACAAATCAGCAGTTGAGAGTTCTGGAAAGAACAAAGAAAAATATGACCAAAACACTGATACACAAGGTAAACCAGCTAGCAGCACTAGCACTGCAATTAGTGCTCCTGATAAAACTATCACAAACACTGTACATAACGAGAATCAACACACTGATTCAGCCATTAAGGCAGTGGCTAACAAAACAGAGTTGAACATTCCCAAGAGTCAGTCCACTTTCAATTTGGAGAGTGAGATTGCAAAAAATAAAATCTCTGTCCCACTCTCTGAGCTGGCCACTCAGGATGTATATAAAGGCCAAATTTTGAAAGCATAAAATTTAGGTGAGAACAGTGACACTGTAAATCTGAGTGATGATCAACCTGCCCTTCTGTTTAGTCCAAAGATAGAATGAAAGTTTCAGGAAGGGGTAGTGCCCCCTTTTTATATCAGTCTTAATATTCATGATAAGATTCTCCACAATGCAATGCATGATTCTGGGGCATCACACAACCTGATGCCTAAAGTAGTGATGGAAAGATTAGGCCTAGAGATAACCCGTCCCTATAAAGACCTATATTCATTTGACTCTAGTAGAGTAAAGTGTCTTGGCCTGATCAAAGATTTATGTGTGAGCCTTACTCAGATTCCTGCAAAATGTATGGTCATGGATGTTGTTGTGGCAGATGTGCCACCAAAATATGGCATGTTATTATCAAGATCATGGGGAGCCAAGCTGCAAGGAACAATGCAGATGGATGGGGCTTATGCCACAATCCCAATCTTTTGCCAACTTAGAAGACTGTACAGGGAAGCACAAATGAAATTCCTGGTTAGTAGCCCTGAAAAGCCTGAAAATTATCCTCTATACTCTGTACATACAGACCTGGATTCCTTTATCTTCTGCAATGATGAATATTTGGTAGGACCAGAATCTGAAAATGTAGATACAAGTAAAGGTACACATGATGAAGTAGAGCCAATGGACTTTAACATAATGGCTACCCTAGACTCGGAGGAGGAATACGTAGAAAACTTTGAACAGTGCACTGAAACAACAACGCAAAGTGAACCAGAAACAGAATGTGATCATCCAGCTAGTCACCTCTTTGACTTCCACACCCATAACGAAAAACTAAACATCCCACAGCCTAGTGCAGACCCTATAATGAAAAATAATGGCAAACCCAGCTGTAGGGAAAGAAATGATAACAAAAACGAGAATGAACCCCTGTGGGAAATGAGTTTCGATGGGTCCTGCACAAGAAGAACTACCAGAGCTGGGGTTTGGCTACGTAACACGGAGAGTGACTACGCGGAAAGCCATGCCTGCAATCTGCATTTCAAATGTACCAATAACATTGCAGAGTATGAGGCCCTTATCCTGGGTTTAAATCTGTTGAAGAAAATAGGAGCCCGCAGAATAGCTGTGCAGGGATACTCTGAATTGGTTATCAAACAGGTGAACGGTGAATACACAGCCAAACACCCTAGGTTGAGAGCATATTGGAACGATGCTGTGGACATATTGAAAACATTTGTTGAATACGAATTAGTGTTTGTTCCTAGAAATCAGAACGCCATTGCAAATGGATTAGCTTGCCTAGCCAATTCATACCCTAAGACTCCAAGCGACCAACAGATCATCATTCAAACCAAATTCAGGCCTGCAGTGCCAGATAATGAAAAATACTGGCAGGTTTTCGAGGGAGATAGAAAAATTGAAGATTTTTTGGTGGGCAGGAACAAGTTTGATTTTCCCGATTCAGAATCTACGTCTAGTGATAGCTGCCTAAGTGAGGAACCCTTGGCCGAGGAAGAAACTACACCCCACGATGTAGAAATAAACGCTTTAAATGAAGAAACTGGAAATTCAACCACGAAGTGTAAAAACGCAGACAGCGAAGAAGTAGAGGTGTTGCAGGCCAAAGATAAGAACATACCTCGAGGTCTGGCGCCGTTAGAAGACCTTTTTGACTTCGATGATGTGGTGAAAAATCCCACCATTGAACACGCGGACTCTGACGTAGAAGAATGCAATATAGGCACAAAAGATAATCCCAAAATAATTAAATTGGCTAAGTCTCTTCCCGCGAACATGAAAAAGAAATATGTTAACCTTTTTAAGGAATTTATTGACGTGTTTGCGTGGAGTTATGAAGAATTAAAGGCTTATGACACGAACATTATACAACACAAAATACCTTTAAAGGAAAATCAGAAACCCTTCAGGCAGAAACTTCGTAGAATAAATCCAAAACAGTTGCCTGCAGTGGAAAAATAAATTAAAAAGATGTATGAGGCAGGCATAATAGTTCCCGTAAGATTCTCCGATTGGGTCTCGAATTTAGTGGCTGTGAGAAAGAAAACTGGGGAGATTATATTATGTATTGACTTCAAGAATCTTAATAGCGCCTCACTCAAAGACAACTACCCTCTGCCAAAAATGGAACACATTCTTCAGAAAGTAGTAGGCTCCAAGAGAATCTCCCTACTATATGGTTTCTCAGGTTACAATCAAGTCTTAGTAATCCCAGAAGACCAACTCAAAACAACCTTTACCACTCCATGGGGCACCTTTATGTATGTAAAAATGCCTTTCAGACTGATGAATTCTGGTGCAATCTTCCAAAGAGCGATGGACATAGCTTTTTCAGATGAGATAGGGCACTTCATTGTTATTTACTTAGATGACATAACAGTCTATTCCAAGACTGAAGAAGAACATATGAAACATCTGAGAAAAGTGTTTGAAAAATGTAGAAGGTTTGGTCTGTCACTGAATCCTAAAAAGACTGTCTTTGGGCTACAAGAAGGAAAAATTCTTGGCCACATTATATCAGAAAAGGGAATTAGGATAGACCCACAAATAGTTGAGGGAATACTACAGATCACACACCCAAGAAACATCAAAGAATTACAATCCTTCATTGGGAAGATTAACTTCCTTAGGAGGTTTATTCCCAACCTAGTTGAACACCTTAGGAATATGACTAACATGCTGAAGAAAGGTGTGGGAGTTAGATGGACTGTTGGAGCTAAACAATCTTTTGAATCTGTAAAACTTGCACTCACCCAAGCTCCTGTTCTGATCAGCCCAGATTTCTCAAAAGATTTCCTGATTTTTTCATTTTCCTCCAAGCATACCATAGCTGCAGTTCTTCTGCAGAAAAATTCAGAGGGAATGGAACAACCCATTTCTTTCTTCAGCAAAGCACTCAGGGATGCACCCTTGAAATACAACATCATGGAAAAACAGGCCTATGCTCTGATTAAGGCCTTGAAAGACTTTAGGGTGTACATATTGCATTCCCACACCATAACTTATGTGCCTAACATAATAGTCAAAGATATTTTGTCCCGGGACCCAGATGGGAGAAGGGGAAAATAGATTGTTGTGATCTTAGAATACGACCTTGAGATAAAACCCACCAAACTGATTAAAGGTCAGGGCCTAGCTCAATTAATGGCTGAATAAAAATTAAAAGCCCTAGACATTAACATGGTAAATACCTTGGATGAGCAACAAGAATTGCCTGATCCCACTGTTGAGGAAAAGTTTCAGAACTCTGCTTAGTAGTCTGACATTCTGTATGTGCTTACACACCTCAATGCCCCTCCTAAACTATCAAAGACCAAGGCCAGATTCTTAAAGCTAAAAGCCAAGAGCTATTGCATATTGAATAACTGCTTATACTGGAAGAACCCAAATGGCCTATTGCTTAAATGTTTGCCTGAAAATGAGGCAGAGAGGATTAAACAAGAATTCCATGTAGGAGAGTGTGGAGGCCACCTGAGCTGGAAAGCCACTGCAAACAAAATACTCAGAGCTGGCTACTATTGGCCCACACTCTTCAATGATGTCCATAAGATGATAATTGCCTGCCACAAATGCCAGATTTTTGAAGGAAAGAGAAAACTCCTTCCCCTCCCTTTACAACCCATCACTGTTGAAGGTCTCTTTCTACAATGGGGCCTAGATTTCATAGGGGAAATTCACCCTGCTTCTTCTGCACAACACAAATGGATCCTAACAGCCACAGACTATTTCACTAAGTGGATAGAGGCCATACCGACTAGGAATTCCACAGATTCAGTCATCATTAGTTTCCTAGAAGGTCATATCCTCTCTCGGTTTGGCTGCCCAAGGAAAATAATCACTGATAATGCTACTGCTTTCGGATCCAAGAAAATGGTTGATTTTTGTCACAGGTATCAAATAGTGCTTGGTCATTCAACTGCCTATTACCCTAAAGGTAATGGATTAGCTAAATCATCAAACAAGATCCTGGTGATCATCATCAAAAAGCTATTGGAAGAGAACAAAAAGTCATGGCATAACAAGTTAGTGCATGCTTTGTGGGATGACAGGCTTACAACAAAGAAGTCCATTGGCATGTCACCATTCCAGCTTGTCTATGGGACAGAAGCAGTTTTTCCTACCAGCCTTGGGGTACCAGTGATTAAGCTGGTCCAAGAGATTCAAACAGAAGAATACATTATGGTGAGAAGGATAGGCCAAACAATTCATCTCCAACAAACAAGGGAGGAGGTCTATAACAGAGATATCAAAGTTTAGGAAAACATAAAGAATTTGTTTGACAAAAGAACCAAATCTACTGATTTCAAAATTGGGGATAAAGTTCTGAAATGGGACTCAAGAAGAGAGGACAAAAGAAAGCACGGCAAGTTTGATAGTCTGTGGCAAGGTCCATACATCATCCAGGCCACTGTGGGTCCAAATGCCTTCTTCCTACAGGAATTAGATGGTACAGAGCTGTTTGGGGGTCCTGTCAATGGCAGGATGCTCAAACACTACTTCTGCTGATTTACAATTTCTAGTTTCCATTACCACTGTACATACCATTGCAGTTTTTTATTTTCAGGAAAAAAGAGAAAATGTTGCAGAAAAAACAGAGGAAAAAGAGAGGTTCAGACATGCTTAAAACATGAACCTCTGATGTGCAAAATATTGGCTCTAATAAGCTCAAAAACTGAGCCAAAGAAAGTAAAACAGCTGGTACTAACATGCCCAAAGTCTGGACCAACAAAGAAGAAAGAAGAATAAGCTCTAACATGCCCAAAACCAGAGCTGAAATGAAGAAAAGAAGTGACTATAACATGCTCAAAATGTGAGTCACAGAGAGAAAGAAGGATGCTTCAAGATTTCAGATTTCAAGCCTTCACAGTTTTGTTTTCAGTTTTCTGCAATTTTCTGTCCAAGTGTAACTGTCTTTATGCCTTGGACCCACAGCAAGTTAGACAGACTAATCCTGGCTTGACTATTTTTTCAATTTCTGTCGTAGAATATAGAGAAGAAATCTGCTGGACAGTTTAATCCCAGCAGATATTAGATTAGGTAGAGAAACATGTGAGACCAATAGTTTAATCTGGTCTCATGGAGTAATAAGGGTAGAAATAGAATAGGTTTATTTTCCTGTTTGTAAAAAATAAATGATGTAAAGGGTCTACAAGTCCAAATGCACCCTAGAAGAAGAAAAATTCTAGGACTGTAGTGTGGGTAAGTAGATTGATTGGGAAAGTTTTTCTGTTGATATAATGTCTTCATATTGTGGCAGATGATCTAAAGAAAGAAAAGGACGTGCCAAGCAACAGGCAACTGGCCTACTCCAAAGATCTATTCTCTGAATTCTTGACTCCTCCAAGAAGAAGCCATCCCCATGTGGAGCCACTGTTAGCCCCCCTATGAATTTTTGACAAAGCAAAAGTAGGGGGCTAAATTGTTTTTTGAGCCTTCAAGGAATGCATCTCCCCTGAATACACATCATCCTTGAAGTCTCCTGTGCCTTTTCCTTTTAATGAAATCCCCTCTGCTATTCCCATTATAAAGCCTCTTTATTGTGAACAATGGTGCTCCCAAAGGCTTTAATTTGCCCTCATATCCCTGCAGAATGTCCCTTTTCATCCCTTCTTCCCTTTGTCAAAATCCCCCTTTTTTGTACCCCCAAATCCCTCCCCTTGTCCTCCAAAACCATCCTAAAATCCCCTTCAAACCTTCCAAATACACTTTGTTTGGTTTAAATTCCCCTTCATCCCCCTATCGTTACCCATTTTATCTTTTAATTCGTTGAAATGGGCCAAAAATCATGTTTTCTATGTAATTGAGCCTCAGCCCCTTTCGACCTAGTCCCCTGTACATTTCCCCTCATAGAACCCAGCGATATGACCGAGCGCTAGCCCCAAAGGCGCTTTTCGCATTTGTTCATCGGGCGCGTTTGCAGCCGTTGATCTTCACAGAATGGACGACGATCGCCGCCCCCTGCAGCCTCCATCGTTTTTCCCGTTCACCGCCCGATCGAAGATCCACCATTCATTTAAATTGCGATCAACGGTCCGTAATCCCCCGTCTCGGTGGTCCCCGCAGCGCACTATTTTAAAACCACCTGGTTTCTATCGCACCGCCTTTAGGCGAGGGGCAGTATTTTCTGATCGCAGAGCGATTACATACAACTTCTGACGCATGGCACCGGTACGGCTGGAAAACCACCCTCCCATCACGCGTTAAAGTTCGTCCGTGGACACGCATCGATATGAATATCAGTCGTCCGATCCAGAGCCCTCCATCCAATGGTGATCGATCCATGAAGCTGCGCACGCGATAGCCCCTAGCCGTCGTACCCCTGGCCCACTGTCCACTGCCCTCCGATGCTTTTTTCACCGTTGATCTCTGCCGAGATCGGATGGTCCAGATTCAATCACACGTCCGTCGTTGACCCAGGCCCGCCACATCATTCGTCCACATATCTTCATCGTTTTTCTCACCCGTCCCTTTTATATCCATTCAAAGTTTAAAATTTTAATGTTTTTTACGTAAAACGTCTGCCCTGACACCTTCCACTATTTTTCACCAACCTTCACCAGAGCATTTCTCCATCATTCCTCTGCATTTTTTTGCCATTTCTCCGTAGTCCCACTATCATCCTCGCAGTCTTCCACGTCATCCCACCCCCATACATGTTTTTCGTAACAGGTTTTCGTGTTTTGCAGGGTTAGCAATAGTAAATGGCCGCCATGATTTAGGGTTTCTGTCACAGTGACAGAAAACACAGGAAAAGACTGTGTGCAGAGGCAAAAATCGTGAAGAAAACCTAAGGAGGTCCTACGACAGGACGTGCATTAAAAGACCAGGGTTTTACTCTGTGAAAATTTCCCGACGCCATTAACACACAGATTTCACAATCAAAGATTTAAATTAAGAAGCAGAGAGCTTAAGGCATGCAAATGAAGATATATAAGCCTTATGTTCAGAGATTTAGAGGCAAAGTACCAGATTGAAGACCCAGGGATCACGCAGAAGGTACAACACACAAAAATCAATGCATATCAGGGTTTCTACAGCGGCATAATGTTTTTCCTCCATAAAGGACAAAGCGCCCATGCAGTTTTTATTCTACACCATGCTCCTAAAGAAATCTCCACCCTGACAACAGTTCGAAGCTACCAGAGCATTTATTTCATAAATATGGCAGACCGCTCAGTCGTTTATTTATCATTTGTTTATTCACCAAAAGTGCCACAGAGTCATGCAGATCAAAGTACATCAAGAGACATACCGAAGTAAATAGAGGCCTGACGAAGACCACTCTTCCATCCAAAGAGTGACAGGAATTGAATGCTCAGAATTTAAACAGAATGGGCTTCGGCCCTCTTTCTTTTCAGAAGTTTTAATGCTGCATTTAGTTTTCACCTACCTCCTCAGCCCATATTTTTGCTATAAAATTTCATGAAGAAACATTGTAAAGGTTGTTGATGAGATATCAGAGAACTGCAAGCTGTTTCTATGAGATATAGTTCTGTGTAAGTTGTAAGATAGGCTAAAGAAAGATGTATTCAGGCTGAATGTTCAAGCTGTGGGCAATGTTGTACATGAATGGTGTTGTTTTTTAATATGACAAGCACATTTCTTTGGATCCTGATCTAAAGCAGCTGGTGATGTTTTTCTATCTCTGCGTTTTATTTCATTTCATTACGCTTCTTCTGGCTTGCATCAGAAATATGGCATAGGATTTTCCCTTGTTAGGCACCCTATGTTTCTGCTCTCCTTACCTTTATGTTTTCTACTAAATGTGTTATCTAAGGATTGATTTCAATTAATTTAACCAGTGTAGTGGTTTGATATATTGCTAGTTGACGTATGAATTAATGGAATCTATCTTTATATGTTCTTGTTTAGATTTAATCAAATGAGTTGAGAACACTGGGGGGTTTAGAACTCTGTCTCTACCTCACTAGGATCTTTCCATTTCCATTAAAACTTCCAAGTTACCTCAAGTTGCCTCTGATTATGTCCAAGCAGGTCTAGAGTTGAATGACCTCTGACCTGATCTATAGACAGGATTGGATGGTTTTCCTCTTTTCACTTTCAATCCTTAATGTTCCATGCCACAATAATTTTAGGATCCAATGCTTTAGATGACTAGCCCAACTGAAAGCTTGCACATTGAATAGCAAGTAAACCCTTTCCTGACTCCATTTCCCAATGGCCTTGATGTTCTCTGAGTTATCTACTTTAGCCTAAAATCCTCTCTGCTCATTGCCTTGTCTTATAGTGAACCCTTCATTCCTGATTCTCAACAACCAAACAAACAACCAAACAAACAATCAAACAAACAAACCCTGTGCCTATAACTAGCCTAACATCTTAAACCTTGAGCTTCAAAGTCATATACCTTTGACATATCATAGAGAGACCCCTCTCTGGACCAAGGAGGGCTAGATCCTAAGGTCTGAAAGTGGATTGATGTTGTCTCATCATTTGGTCTTTCCAATCTGGCCAAAACATGGGAACCCCAACAGAAGCTATGATGATATCATAGTGTTGTAGCGGCTACAACAACCCTCCAAATTTTTTCCATTTTCTTAGATTTTGGATCCTAACCTCATTTCCACATGAGATTACCTTGCACTGCCATTGGGTATTCATGATTTGAATGATGCTTATCATTTATTTATTCTTGTGTTCACTTTCTCTTCACTTAGAAAATACTTTCTAAATCACAATCTAACCTCATGCTTAAGCCTTGTGCAACATTTTTGGGCTTGCCTCAAAAAAATGCGCAATTCATTGAGCCATATTTGACCTTGATGTTCATAATTACATAATCATGACTGGTAGTTAGCCTCGAGGTCAAAAAATTTCCAGTCATGATAGGCAGCCCAACACTGAGCCCATAAATTTCACAATCCCTCAATGAGGTCAGACACTATGTAGTGCACTGAGCCGGGAGCTGACAGTTCCTCAGAACTGCGTAATCCTTCTCGGTGATGTGCATGGCAAGTTTTCACGGGAAAAGAAAAAAAGATGAGAAAAGAAAAAATCATCAATAGAATCTAGGGTTATATTTTTAGTAACCTAGAGGAAAGGCAGACTTGCTATTTTTGGAAAATTTCACCATGTGTCACTTTTTCCTTTGTTTTTTGGCATGTGCGTCATAAAACCTAATTTTCTCAAATTTTTTTAATAGGCACCCCTAGAGCTCATTTTCACACTTAATCTTAGATTTCTAGCATTCCCAAGGAGATCAAGGAACCTTCGGTATAATCATCGTCGCTTTTCTGTGTGAGTTTTGCATTTATCACTTTTTTCACTTTTTATGTCGCTTTTTGTGGTTTTTCTTGTGTGAGTGTTTTTTTTCTTAAGCCTTGTGCAATAGTTCTAGGCTTACCTCCAAAAAGTGCGCAATTCATTAAGCCAGACTTGACCTTGATGTTCATAATTGCGCAATCATGATTGGTAGTTAGCCTTGAGCTCAAAAACTTCCCAGTCGTGATAGGCAACCCCACACTAAGCCCATAAATTTCACAATCCCTCAATGAGCTTAGACACTACGCAGTGCACTAAGTCGAGAGCTGACAGTTCCTTAGAACTGCGCAATCCTTCCCGGTGAAGTGCATGGAAATTTTTCACGGGAAAAGTAGAAAATATAAGAAAAGAAAAAATCATCCCTATAATGTAGGGTTCTATTTTTAGTAACCCGAAGGAAAGGCACACTTGCTATTTTTGGAAACTTTCACCATGTGTCGCTTTTTCCTTTATTTTTTGGCATGTGCGTCATAAAACCTGATTTTCTCAAATTTTTCTAATCGGTGCTCTTAGAGCTCATTTTCACACTTGATCTTAGATCTCTAGCATTCCCAAGGAGATCAAGGAACCTTCGATACGATCATCGTCACTTTTCTGGGTGAGTTTTGCATTTATTGCTTTTTGCACTTTTTCTGTCGCTTTTTGTGGTTTGTCTTGTGCGAGGGTTCTTTTTCTTTTTTCTTTGCATACATGATGGCATTTTAAATTGCTTTAGCATGTAGAATTTTTGTTTCAAGTTATCATTTTCCTTTTACAAGTATCACATTAGTTTCTTCATTATTTACCAATGGTCATTGTTATGACAACTCTCCTTACCGATATAGTTCACTTCTCATTTGTTCAGTTTCTACCTTGTTTCAATCAAAATTAGTAATATTTTCACTCAAGCCTTCACCATCTCTCAGATCTGCTCGTTTTTCACACTTACCTTGGGCATATATGACTTTCCCTTGGCCAGACAACTAGGCATTGTGCAATCTTGAGGCCCAAGCTTAGAGCTTGGCCTCTGGAACCACGCAATGTGCAGTACATGTTGGCCCCACTGCGTATTGCATAGTGCCAGACCTCATCTTTCATCCTTGGCCACTCATTTTGTGCAATGCGCAGTTTCTCCTGGCTCACTGCTTAGGTTGAACTATGCATTGTGCATTCTCAAGCCTCAAGCTTCAACATTGGTTGTTAGGACTGCGCAATGTGCAGTCCCCTCAGCCAACCAAACCCTCTTCCCAGCAACAATTGTGCAATCCTTAAAGTTAGTGGGCAAGTATGCTACATGAACATGTCCTGAAATAAGTTTTTCTTATAATTGATATTTTCTTATCGTTAGTGTCTTTTTTGTCCCATAGGTACAATAGTTGTTGAGCATCTCTCCAACAGTCACTTTCACAATTGAACCTAAGAGATTTTCCTCAAACGAAACCTTTGGGGAATAAGTTGAACAAGTTTTGGTTAGCTTATGCAGACACTCAATTGTTTGTAGACATGGGACCAAAATTGACATGGTAGCAGATCAAATATGATTTCACAAAGGACTTCTAGGCAGACTTAGAGGAAGGTAGCTGACAATACAGAAGAGGAACAAAGTTGGAAGATTAAAGCGGGTCCTCTCACTGAGAAAACATCTTTGGAAATCGAAGCAAAGAGGAACTAGAGGAAACAAAGAGAAGAGAAGAGGAAGAGAGAGAAGCAATACTTCGAAGAAGTAGTGTAGAGAGCGTGGAGAGAAGAGAAAGATTTGAAGGAAGAATGAGAGTTTAGAATAATAAAATAAGAGGAGGGAGAGAGAAACAAGAATAATAAATAAGGAAAGGTTTTGCGACAAAAGAGATGAAACCCATACATATTAAAGAGTCATTATAGGATTAGCCAATAGCAGAAGGAGTGAGCTAATAGATTCAGGAATGGGAGCTTGCTAAAGACATTGAATATTTTATTGAAGTCATGAACATGGAAGTGGAACCAGAGTCAAAAGATGAAGATGTGGTCCCGATTCTCAGTGCACCTCAAGCCACCATTCAGACTCCCCCACCTTCAGCTAGAGAGAAATCCTCAAGCAAGTAAGGGGAGGTAGTTCACCTTGATGATGATTCAATGATGGATGTGTACAATATGTCATTCGATGAACTGTAGAAGAATATTGTACAAGCGTGGAGAAAGCAATTCTCAGATGACCATGTGTTTCCTGCATTCATGAGAGAAAGGGTGATAGTGGCAGACACTAGTAAGAATCCAAATTCCATTGTCAACGACAGCTTGGCATTCGCATGAGCATCGAGATGCAACACTTAGTGCTTGGTAGCCAAGAATAACTAGTTAGCGCAGACTCTATAGGAACTCTGACAAGAGAATGAAAAAATTTGTTCAAAAGTGCAGAATGCACCTTCTACATAGGCCTACTCCGAGGAGATCAGAGCAGCAATAATTTCTAAATTATTCACACTTGGAGACACTATGTGGGACCTTTATGAGGAGTTTGAGACCATACATAAGGTATTTTTCCACTTAAATGACTTGCAATGGTAGAGCAGAGAGTTTTTCAGGATCCTTAAGAATTTACAGGTTAACATCACCACTGTGCATGAGCGGGCAATGCGATACAAGGTCGCACTGCTTGCAATAGTGAAGAAGATGAAGTCACAAGCAGAGTTAGAGAAATTTAGAGTTTGAACATTAATCCAGAACAAAAAACAACTCACCTCATTCATCGGAAACATTCAGGCCTCATATGTACAGATATAAAGCAGTTTGTATTTCATGGTGAGAACCCACTAGATCCCATTAGTTGGTACGCTCACTGAGACTAAACGCAAAAGGAAAGTCCGGCAGGATATTGATCACTACTTGGAGTAGCTTAAGAATATGGCCACCCAGAAGGACATGAAGATCAATAGATAGAACTTGTATACCTACATCGATGGCCATTTTCATATCAGAATGATGTTTCTACTGATTGAGAAAGAGGTTAACACTGGTTCAAAGAGACTATACCTAGATGCTATGGAGGCAAGAGTCTGCTTCCAGCCTGTCATTATCTCGCAGTTTGGGGAGACAATAACACAGTAATAAACTTGGCATGAGTATGTGACTAAGAGACACCAAGTCCAATATTCCCATCTTGATTTCAGCCCAACTCCAGCATCATAGTGTTTTGACTTGTTAAGATTTCAGGTTTTCTCTAACCTATTTTGTCTTATTGAGTGGAAATCAAATATTATTTGTAATTATTGTATAAGTGAAATTCCATGTGTCCATGATGGAATGTGAAGATTCATGTGTAATGTGAGGAGTCATGAAGGGATTCCAAGAGTCACAAAGGGGGAATTCCAAGAGTCACACCCCTTTGTTATAAATACATCCTCATAACTCTTGTAATAGGCTTTTGGGAGCCAAGCTTTTGGATTGGATTTGGCTTAGAAAGCGCTTGGGAGATTTATGTCAGCATTGGATTCTCCATAGAATAGAGGGAGTATACTTCTTTGGGAGGAGCAGGCCTTGTTGAATTCACATTCCACTATTGGGGCAAGTGGTTTGTCATGCTGTATGTATGAATGGAACTTTCACTTATAATAAATCAGAGCTGACACGTCTTCATCAATTTTTTGTAAATGTAGTAGGACTATTCTCGTTATATTTGCGATGTATGTTTTTTAACTTACACATATTCTTATGAACTATTTCTTTTTCATTTGTATGAATCTTTTTTAATGCATGCTCATGTTTTAATCCATCGCCTTTAACTTGTGGACTATTTTTCTTGTTATTTTGTGTGATATCTTTCAGCTTGTGTGTTCCTTTCAAGTTGTGTACTATTACAGGCTTCCAAGGAGCACACTTCATTTTCCCTTTGTTTTTAAAACTGCTCATGCATCATATTCACTTTCTGCAAGGTCACACACTTGCTTTAACCAAAGACAATCTGCACCACTCTATGTGTTTTGCAATCCAAGGCATATCATTAAAACCCCCACTGCTGGGACTCCTACTCCAAACCGTGTGAGGTCTAGTTGGGACTTCACATTAGGGTAATTTTGAGTTCTAAAATGGGCCTCCTAAGGCAATCATAAAATACTAGTGGAAATAATAAAATAATAATAGATTACATCATCAAATTTTAGAGGGAAAAAGGAAAAAAACTACTTTTTGAACTCATATTTTCTACTTATATCCCTATGGGTTTACTCAAATTTCGATTAGGAACACTCGTTGGATGAAGAATTTGATTCCTCATCCAAGGATTACCCATGTTGCATACTTTCGATGGACCCTTCTACACGAAAAATGAGAAATACATGAAAAACATGATTGCAATCACATGTTTTCATGTATTTCTCATCTTTCATGTAGTAGGGCCATTGAAAGAATGCAACATGGGTACTCCTTGGATGAGGAATTAAATTTTTCATCCAACAAGTACTCCTGCTCAAAATTTTAGTAAAACCTTAGGGATATAAGTTGAAAATACAAGTTGAAAAAGTGGTTTTATTATTTTATTATTTTTTAATATTTTTACTTTTTTACCCCAAAAATGGTAAATCATCCCCCATGGTTGACATCATCATCTTGAATCCTATTGGTTCTTATAAAGTTTATTTTGGTTGTACAGTTTTCTTAGGAGGCCCATTTTAGACCTCAAAATTTCTCTAATGTATCAGGGAGATCCCCTGAATGTTGGCAGCTCCAACACCGTCAACATTTCTAGTGATAGAAGGAGGTCCAAATGACAAGGTGAGCCCTTGAAATCTGTTTTTAATTTATGCACTCATTTCATGACTCCTCTCACAATCTTACTCCCGAGATGTTTTTCTATAAAACCCAATTTTTAAGTGTCGACAAATATCATTAATGACTTGTCACGCCTTAAATTTAATGGTGAGGGTGAAACAACCATCCTTGAAAATACTTAATGTTTTCTTCAATTTTGCGAAGAATGTGTCATCCCCCTTGAGGATGTTAGTTGTTGGTTTTTCACGTGCACGTTCGAAGGGTGCATAAGGAAATGGTGTCAAACATTGACTGATCAATCTATTCACTCATTCAAACATCTTTTCACAAAATTGTTTCACAATTTTGACAACTTCGATCATAAACCCCTATGCAAGATAATTTTAGAATCGCGAAAATCACCTGATGAATTATTACATCATTTTCTTAATCATTTTTTGCACCTCTATTTTGGCTTTCTAGAAGATGAGGTTGCCTGGGATTTCTTGACTGGAATATTTATATAACTTGTTTAGATTTCACTTACTCCGCATGAGTTACAATCACTTAATTGTCTGTTAGAAAACCTTGCTCATAAAGCTTCTAAATTTGCGACAGACAAGGGTGTTGTTCCAAGCAACCCTACATCCACTTTTCATCTAACATATTTACTTCCATAGGTTGTGGTGGAAAAGATTTATAATTCACCTATTCATGAACCACCATCTCCTCCCACCCCAATACTCAGAATTCCTATGCAATTTGGGACTACAAGCCCAATGGTTGTAATGAAGTATTATCTCCTCATCCTCCACTATTTGGTTACATTGGTCCTCCAGATTGTGAGTCTTTGTTTTTACTTGTTTCAAATATTTCTCTTGATGTTCACAAGGATCAAGTATTGGATGGAGTTGGTGTCGAGTAGTTGAATTTTTATGTCATTTGTGATGAGTATGTGTCGAAGCCCATTATCGAACAAGAATTTGCGATGGAGGATGACCTCCCTCCTTCTACGACTCTTCTACATCATTGCGACATTGTCCATGATTCTGTCATTTTGGTTGAATATTGTGAGGATCTAGTTTTTTATCATGTTAATACTTCTGATCATTCATAGAACTCGTGGGATGTCACTTTTCACCTAGATGCAAAGAGGATGAATTTTCTATTCACGATCTTCCCAGTCTCAGATATTTCCCTTCTGAAGACGCAGAGGGTGAAATTTTTCATTTTTCATCTCACCCTCTATATGGTTTATTAGATCACGAGGATGCCCCCATTGGTGATCTTGAATTTTCTAATCATGGCTATTGTGACCTGTTTATCAATTCAGCTGGTCACGATGTTGATTGTTCCATTGTCAAATTTTCAAATCTATCTACCGCTGATGATCTACCTTCCGATGAGTTGGAACTTCCTTAAGTTGTTGAGACACTTCAGCCCAAGATGATGGTTATGT
Organism: Pinus albicaulis; assembly: GCA_034641835.2. Classification (NCBI taxonomy): domain Eukaryota; kingdom Viridiplantae; phylum Streptophyta; class Pinopsida; order Pinales; family Pinaceae; genus Pinus; species Pinus albicaulis. Next base: position 761,326,336 of record CM076576.1, read on the forward strand.
AAAGTTCTCATAGACTTGAGGTCATCTGATCAGAAGAATTTTGAATCTATCTAGGCTCCTCATCCCTCTACCACACATATTGAAAATCCTTCTATTTTAGAATTTTCACATCCTCCATTTTCTTTTCACGATCCTATCGCTCAATCATTGGAGGAGTCATACTTTACGAGCACTATGGCATAATGAAATTTTATTCTTTATTTATGTTTTCTCAACCTCAAAGTTTGAAAGTTTTCATGTGTAATTATTTCACTCGTGATGTGTTGCGACACCATGATACATCTGTAAAATGTTTTCCATGTGCTTTTCACCATTAATTTTCTACATGTGTATTCAAGCTTCGAACGTTTTTGTTGCAATGTATTGTATTCCTTGTATATTTCTATGCATGTATATCTTTATTGACACATATTCCCTCACCCACATAGGCCAACCAATGCACTGGTGGCTGCATTGGAAGTATCATTTTATATGATTTTGGCCTATGTTCTCCTTAGGTTAGGAGTAGTAGTGTTTTCTTTTCGTTGTTCTTTGCTTTGATTTTATTTCATTTGATTTTCATTTTGCTTCTTTCCTTCTTTTTTTTCAATATTAGGTTAGTTTCCTCATGAGCCCATGTTTGGATTGTGAAGAAAGCATGGTGAAATCCAAGAGGAAATTTGTTCTTCTACGAAAACCTTAATAAGTATGTCAGAGGTGTACATAAACATGCATCTCTAAATGAACAACCTCTTATGCTCCCAATAAGTCAGGAACCCTCTTCCGCCCCATGAAATGAATAAGTTCCTATGCACAATTATTTGAAAAACTAAAAGATAAAATAATGAAATAATGAAATAAAATTCGAAATAAGAGAAAGGCTTCCTGCATAGAGAGGTGAAGCAAGTAACTCCACTGGGGTACTGCTCATGCTCGCTGGCAGTGAGTCAATGTTTGTATTCTTGAAGTGACTCCATCGGGGTATTTTCCAGGCCTGCTAGTAGCATAGAAACACCAAAGATGAAAATAAAGACTCTGACATTTTTCTTTTACTTTTTCACTTATATACTCCTCATCCCCAATCGAAAAAACTCAGTGTGACTTGGCTTGGTTAGTGTTCCACTGATGAAGAGGATGGAAAGGAGTTATTTATTTAACTCAGACTAAGTGAGGAAGTTTTGATAATAAATGAATTGAACAATACTTCCTAAAGGGTGAGATTAGTTTCACATGAGACAAGATTCATTCAGAGAGCTAGAATTCTACCAGTGTATCACCAATGTTGTAGCAGCTAAAAAAACCCTCCAAAATTTTGTCATTGCTTAGATTTTGGAGCCAAACCTTCTTTCCATGGGAGCTTACCTTGCACTACCATCAGTTATTCATGATTTGACTGATTTTTATATTTTAGTTATGTTTGTGTTCACTTGCTCTTCACTTATAAAATATTTTCTAAATCACAAGCTAACCTCTTGTTTAAGCCTTGTGCAGCAGTTCTGGGCTTGTCTCCAGAAACTACGTAATTCATGGAGCCAGACTTGACCTTGATGTTTAGAATTTCACATTCATGACTAGAAGTCAACCTTAAGCTTAGAAACTGCACAGTCATGACAAGAAACCCATCACTAAGCCTAAAAACCAAGAAATCCCTCACTGAGCTCGGAAACTACGTAGCGCATTGAGCCAAGAGCTGCTAGTTCCCTGGAATTGCACAATCCTTCTCAGTGATGTGCATGGAAATTTTTCCTTAAAAAAGCATAAAATCGGAGAAAACAAAAAAATCATCCCTATAATCTAGGGGTCTATTTTTAGTAACCTGAAGGAAAGGTTCACTTGCTATTTTTGGAAACTTTCACCATGTGTCACTTTTCCTGGATTTGTTGGCATGTGCTTCATAAACCCTAATTTTCTCAAATTTGTTTAATCAACACCCATATAGCTCAATTTCACACTTGATCTTAGAGCTCCAGCATTCCTGAGGACATCAAGGAACCTTCGGTATAGTTGTCATCGCTTTTCTGGGTGAGTTTTACATTTATCACTTTTTGCACTTTTTATGTTGCTTTTTGTAGTTTTTCTTGTGTGAGTGTTGTTTTTCTTGTTTCTTTGCATACATACTGGAATTTTAACTTTATTCGTGTGTAGAAGTGTTGTTTCAAGTTATCATAGCTTTTACAAGTGTTGCATCGGTTCCTTTGTTTTTCAGCGATGGTCGTCGTTGCGATGACTCTCCTCAGCAATCTCGTTCACTTCTCATTTGTTTAGTTTCTGAACTTGATTTTTATTGTTTCAATCACACTTAATCAAATATGCACTCAATCATTCCCCATCTCTCAGATCTGCTCGTTTTTCACACTTCGCTAGGGTAGATATGCCTTTTCCTTGGCCATAATTCACTTTTCCCTGTTGAGCATGATTGCACAATCTTGAGGCCCATGCTTAGAGCTTGGTCTCTAAAAATATGCAATGTGTAGCATAATTTGGCCCCAGTTTGAATTTCATAGTGTCAAGCCTCAGCTTGCTTCCTTGGCCACTGAGATTATGCAATGTGGAGTTTCTCTTGGCTCACTATCCAGGCTGAACTCCGCATTGCACAGTATCAAGCCTCAAGATTCGACACTAGTTTTTGGGTGTGCGTAGTGTGCTGGCCTCTCAACCAGTCAGACACTCTTGCCAACAATAATTGTGCAATCCTTCCAGTCATTTTCTCATTATGTTTCATGAACATGTCCTGAAAGAATTTTTCTTATAACTTATACTTGCTTGTTATGAATTTCTTTTCTGTCACATATGTACAACAATTGTCGAGCACCTCTCCAAAAATCACTTTCAAAATGGCACCTAAGAGATTTTACTCAATGGAAACCATTTAAAGCAGTACTAGGGAAGTGATTGAACAAGTTTCGATTAACTTATGCAGTCACTCAGTTTTTTGTAGAGAATGGACCAAAAATGACATGGAAAATATCAAAGATAAGTTCATAAAGGACTTTCAGGAAGAATTAGAGGAAGGTAGCTGAAAATACAGAGGAGGAAAAAATTTAGAAGATGAAAGAATATCCTCTCACTGAGAAAACAACTTTGGAAATCAAAGCAAAGAGGAAGAAGAGGAAATAGAGAGCAGAGTAGTAGAAGAGAGAGAAGTGATACTTAGAAGAATAAGTCCATAGAGAGCAGAGAGAATAGAAATAGTTGAAGGAATAACGAGAGTTTAGAAGAGGAGAATAAGAGGAGAGATAGAAGCAAGAAGAAGAAAGAAGGCAAGGTGTCATGACATAAGAGACTTCACCCATATAGGTTGAAGATTCAGTACAGGATCAACCAACAATAGAAGGAGCGAAAGAACAGATGTAGGAATGAGATTTTTTTAAATACCTTGAACTGTTGATTGAAGACACAGACATGGAAGTGGGACTAAAGCCACAATATGAAGATGTGTACCTAATGCCCAATGCACCTCAGGCTACCATTTAGACTCCCCCACCTTCAGCCGCATATCAAGCCCCAAGCTAGGAAGGGGAGGTAGTTCCCCTTCATGATGACCTCGTGATGGATGTGTACAATATGTCATTTGAATAGCTACAGAAGAATATTGTAAAAGTGTGGAGAAAGCACTTCCTAGATGATCATGTGTCTCTTGCATTCATGAGAGAAAGGGTGAGAGTGGCAAACACCCTCAAGAATCCAAATGTCATTTTCGATGCCAGCTTGGCCTTCGCAGGAGAAGCCAGATCCAACACTCAGTGCTTGGTGACTGAGATAACTAGTTAGCGTAGAATCTATAGAAAGTCTACTAACAGAATGAACAACTTCACGCAACAACAAAAAATGCACCTTCTGCACAGGTCTACCATGAGGAGATAAGAGCAACGATACTTGCTGAAGTATCCACACTTGGAGATGTTATGCAGGACCTTTATGAGTATTTTGTAACCATACATAAGGTATTTTTCCACTTAAATGACTTGCAATGGTAGAGCAGAGAGTTTTTTAGGATCCTTGAAAATGTACAGGCAGCCATCACCATCGTGCATGAGTGGACAATGTGATAGAAGGTTTCACCTCTTACACTGGTGAAGAAGATGAAGCCACGAGAAGAGTTAGAGAAATCTAGATTTTGGATGTGTTAGCCATCAGTAAATTTTGTCACATCAAATGATGGCTAAAATAGGTCCTGAGCCTTCAAGAGATTATTTTCATAAGAAAATCATTCATTTTTGAAGTCTGTTGTTCCCTGACAGTGTTGTTCCTTATGTGATGTTCCCTTCGAAATATTGTTGTTCCCTTAAAATAAATCCACCAAGTTAAGCCTGTTGTTCCCTTTGAAATTTTTTTCCTAAACAGCCCCATTTTCATCATTTCATTCACTAATTTTTGCCCTTATTCATCCTCCATTTTTTTCCCTGAAAAATCCCTTTTCCTCCTTCTAATTTTCCCTTCATTCTCCTCAAAAAACCTTCAAAATCCCTTTCAAACCATAAAACCTTTTTTTATGGTTTAAGAGCTTTTCCCTTATAGCTATCGAGACTTCAAAAAAATGCATAAGAAACCCTTTAAAAGCTTCTTCCACCCTTTTTTAAGGCCTTAAGCCCCTGAGGGCTTAATTTTCTCCGCCCTTTCCATCATAAGGCCCAGCACTATGACCAAGCACTTTAAAAACCCCTCTAACCCTATCACATCGGCTTTTTCCCTAAATACCCACATTTCCTTTGCAAAAGTCCCCCCCGATGCGATAAGCCCCCTTCTCCTCCGCTCTTGGTGACATACCCCGCCATATGATCATACTCTAGGCCCTATCTTAAGCCCCATTTTTAAACCTGCCTTTCCTTTATATTTTACCCACCTCGACAACGATACCCAGTGAGATCTACACCGTAGATCCATAAGATCCAACAGCCCACATTTGACCCATCGATTGTCCAAATCCTGCCATCCATTCACCCTTACAATGAATCCCTGCCGTCAATTTATCAAAATCTGACGGTCCTCACTCATCCCGTCACCCAACTTCCCCCCAGACCAACATTCCACTACCTGATCCTCTCTTCAAGTTACGCCCTAACACCTGTCCTTCACTACAATGCCCGCCGTGCAATTTTCCATCGCGCCCCGATTTGCATCGTCAGATCTGTTCCTCCTCATCCGACGGTTAACATCTCATATCGCATAACTTTTGCATCTGATATTTAACGTTCCAAGATCATGCGATACCAGCGGTATTGAAAATTCCACATGAAACTATACAATTGGATCGCGTTCCCTCTGGGCAAAACCACTTACTGCCTGAGGGTCGCGCGAAAACCACCCATGGTATTTTGAAAACCACTTTTGCCCAGATTCATGCCAAATACAGTTTTGAACTAGATTTTCCCTGGTTTTCTGCAATAAAACTCATCCGCCTGCATATTCATCCCCTCTGCACTGCTCCTCCACTCTGCCAGCCTCCTAAGCAATTTTTCCAAACACCGTATGGTTTTTAAACGGTTTTTTTTGTTTGTTGTAGGTTTTTTATCATAGTTTTTGGAGCGAAAACCCTATCCACAACTCGCAAAGAGATAGAACCAAAGTCTTCCATGTTTGAAGGCTAAATGAAGAAGGGAGAAGGCTGCCTGGTTTCATCCGCGGGTTTGGACAGTGTTGTGTAAGCGCTGGTCATACCCTTAAAACCTTCACAACACTAAAAACCCCCTGTCCACAGTGGTAAAACAAAAGACAGTAAAGGCTAAAGATTAAAAGATTTAAGAAGTTCCGGCGCGAAATATCGAAGGTTGAAAGATTCAAATCCTATGGTTTTAAGGTTAAAAAAGGTTTTAAAGATAAACAGTTAAGGGCAGATGACAAAGCCAAATCAGTGAACACAGTCAGCTTATAAGGTTTCAATATTCCAAAGTGATTTTAAAGGACTTAAAACAAGAATTAAGGCCTAAACAATTTTTAAATCCACCAGGATAAACAAATCAATAAAGGAAGCCTCCAAATGCCACATCATTGAGGCTATGAATCCTCAGAATGCCACCTATAGTTTTATTTCCCTCAAAAGACTACAAATTAATTGCACAGTCAGAGATACTTGTAAAGACAGCTTAGAATTAACTACCAGGCTACCAAAAGCCCCCAAAGTCAACAAAAGTGATTAAAGGTGATGAAATTTAATGTAAGATTGATTAAAACAGAGATAAACATTTGAAAACTTCTCCCTTAATCCTCCCAAAGGTCGAGAAACCATTACTCTATATTAATTACACAAGGGACTATTTTTTACACTCCACCTCCTCATTCTCCTATAAATACTTCTGTAGAAAACAGTATAGAGGTTGGTCTTTGGATACCTGTTGAATGTAAATAGCTGTTGAAGCTACTGTAGCTCTGTTTTGTAATTGAAGATACATAAGCTGAGATGAGAATTTTGAAGCTATAGAGACCCACTGGACTTGAATATTGTAACTGGTTTGAACATCAAATACAAATAGTTGATTTATGGGATCCTGGTCTATGTCAATGGTGATGTGTTTCTCACTGTAAATTGTTATTTTCTTTATGTTTTCACTCTGTCCACTTTTCTCTGATAAAGAACATCAAATATAGATTAGGATTTACTTCTGAAGTACCCTAAATCTCACTGATAAATCTTTATCCTTTATGTTTTCCGCTGGATGTGTTTTGAAGCTAACTCAATAGAATATAACCAGTGAAGTGTTGGTAAGCCCATATTTCCTGAGTAAAACTTGAGATATTGTCTTTGAATGTTGTTTTGAAAAGTCTTCTAAGTAAAGTTGAACTAGGGAAGTCTATGGTTAGCCCTGTCCTCTAGTTTACCTCCAACAGTAACTTTGAAAGGTTCCCTAAGAGTATTGCCAAAAGTAGGATAAGTTAAAAGTATTTACCTGATCTTAAGCTATTATCTGTTTTTAAATGTTTTCCTTTATGAAGTATATCGAAAGTAGGATAGTTTAAAAGTACTTACCTGATCTTAGGTTTCTTTGTGTCCTTCCTTTGAGTATGTTGAAAGCATGCTAGGTTAAAAGTCCTTACTTGATATTAAGCTGCTCTTTGTTTCCTTATATGTTTGCTTCATCACTTTCTTAGTGTTTCATTCCATAAAATCAACTTAAAGAGATCCTTTGACATATATGACTTGCCCCATGGACCACTCTTGAAACTTGGTGTGCAATTAAATCCTCTTATGACTCCATAGCCCAATGGATTGATGTTGTTCCTTGCTTATCTTATCAGCTAAACCGTTCTGTCACTTACTCACACCTTCACCCTTCATACAGACTTACTTAATCTTCATGTTACCCTACCCAAACAAAACAAACAAAACCTTGTTCTTCATAACTAGCCTAATATCATACTTAAGCTTAAAGACCATATCTTTGAAAACAAATATATATAGAGATATTCCTCTCTGAATCTAGGATGGCTAGGTCCTCAGATTCCAAAGTGGTTTTGATGTAGGTTCTGCAACGTTTGTACTTGCCAATCTTGCACACTATGGAGGCCTAACATATTGGCGACCATACTGGGGAATTTCTGAACAAAATCCCTTAAACAAACAATTAGTATTCATTTAATAAATATCAGCTTTCTTCAAGCACTACCAAGCATATTGGTGATCATGAGATGACTTGTTTGAATCAGCGGCAATCTAAGTACTTCTTAGGATTTTAACATACCCTTATCAAACCTTGGATAAATCATCTAAGTAAGCCACAGAGTAAAATCTATTTGTCTCATCACCATAGCTAAGTGTTGAAACAGATATAGGACACTCTCATAACCCACAGGACTATAAAAAACTCAGAAAACCCAAAAACATTTCAGATTGGTATTCAGACAAATTAGTGGTGGTGGACCATAAAACATTTTACCCCCAAAAGCTAAAAATTTCCACCTGGCGACTCCACATTTCTGAATTGACCTAAAGACTCCACTGGGAAACCCATTTCTATCATAACATCATAAAAACTCAGTTAAGGAAACTTTAATGATTGAGTCTTCTTGTTAAAAGATCAGTTAGCCTATTAAATATTGTCATATTTGGTTAAACTTTTCTTACTATTGGGTCTGAAAGCACAACATAGTGGCTTCTAGAAGAATTTATACTAGAGCCTATCCTGACCCAAATCCTCCTGAGACCATTGATAATCCAGAAAGTATACTTAGGAAATCTCCTAAGTCTAAGACTTCAACTATTGTCAGACCAATTCATAGAGTTGATTCTGTCCCTGAAAACCTTACAGCTCTACAAGATACACAAGTTGGCTTACCATTCACAAGAGAACCATCTAGGACTAAGTCATTTAGTGATATTTATCAAATAGACTTTGAGCCTTCACACTCGCCCCAATAGAGTGGTGAACACACTATTAGTAGAGAAACTACCCCACCTGATCTGCATTTTCTTCATAATTTTGGTTTCTCTCATCCTAGATCTGCTCAACAGTTTCTTGCTGGTCCATCCACTGTTGTCATCAATACTCCCACTGTTCAAAATACTCCATTCCATCAACCCCCTCCCATCATACATCCTCTACCTATAAACCCCCAATTTTTTCCACAACCTCCTATCATGGCAACATGGTATGCTCCCCTTGTTGAACCCTTAGTTAAACTGAAAGGGGGGGGGGGGGGGTGAATCAGTTTAACACATACATGGACTTTTAAAACTTTTCTCTTAAAAATTATTTACACCTTCACTTCATGATCAACTTAATATGTGAGAAATCTTTATTAGTGAGTAGTAAGTATTAAACAGATTTGTTAATGTAACAGCAGTCTTAATATGTGAGCAACATGTATTAAGTAGATTAGATAAACCACATCAACACATAGACATCATGCACAGAGACATCAGATATAAGTGGAAACCCATTAAGGGAGAAAACCATATTTTATCATTGTTGTGATGCAAAGGCAAGCTCCAACTCCCTCTCACCACTGATTTTCTGTAGGCACCAACCTACAGGAGGCTCCTACATCAATTCTGCAAGCTACAACTTGCAAGGAAGCTCCAACTCCCATCAATTTTACGCGAGGCACCAACCTACGAGAGGCTCCAACCTCGATCGGCTACAATGACATTTTATCAAGCTACAACTTGATGTACAAAGGCTTCAACTCCATCTATTTTCTACGAGGCACCAACCTACGGAAAGCGCCAACCTCGATCAACTTCTGGCGACATCTATCAAGCTACAACTTGATAGGGAAGCTCCAACTTCCTTACTCTTTCAAAAGGAAAACACTTGCTAATTTACCTTGGATATCAGCTTTGTTCTGTATCATCTTCACTGTTATGCATCAGTCTTCATATCTGCCTTATATCATTTCTGTATCTTCTCAGATTCACTATCAACTCCTCCTTCTCTTCTCAGCTCTTCCTTCTTCTCTGCCTCACTGCTTCATTTTTGCATTCTCTAACTTTTCACAACCTCTTGTTCTGCTCCTCCTTCTTCTTTTCTTCTCTGCCTCAATTCCATACTCAACATTCTCTATGCTCACTCTCTCTCACCTCTTGCAGCTTTCTTATTTTCTTCAACTCTCTTCAATTATGCTGCACACTCTCCTCTTTTCTCACCTTTTTTTTTTTCTGTTAACCTTCTCCCCTTGGATATTACCCTGTTTTATACAAAATAGCTTCGTGGCTGTTTGTATTCTACTGGGAATTTGAAATGGACAGCCATGTCTCTTTGCCTTCTGCCTTCTCATCTCTTTTATCCGCTCATTCAGAAAATATAACTGTAGGTACCAATTTAACATTACAGTGGGATATTTGTTCTCTTCTAGAGACTTTCCAATGTATCACAAACAATATAAATCAATTAAAACATTTACATTCAATTACAATGAAAACTCCAACTCAACTCATTCAACCTTTTGGATTGTTGCGCACTTGTCTTTTCTTTGACTATGTCTATTTTTTTTCGCTCTGCTAGCTCTCCTGTTCTCTGTCGTGGTGCAACCACTGCATACGTGTAATTGTGCAATTCAACTCTCGGAGTTATACACATAATAAAACGTTTTAATACTTAGAATTCCCTTACGGGCCCACTTTCTGTACTTGTTCTGTCTTCCTATGCGATGCATTACTGTCCACATACTGGAAATATGTATGTATCATATATATTTGCCTCGGTGCTTTCCTTTCCTCTTTAGCTTTGGATTCATTTACTTGGAGCAAACCTGTTCTTAGTATTATATTTTGATGGAACCCACATGCCAGCTATACTCCACTCATGTATTTCAATCGCAATCACAACATCAACAATACCCCTGTGATTTTCTCTTTTGATTTTTTCCGATGTGATTAGAAAAGGCCCACCATATAGTCAGTCGAATCATCTCCGCCGTCCATTATAATAAATCGCATTATGTATTTGCCACTTTATATTCATATTTTGCGATAAAATGTTGTAAAACCTTAGATAAGCCTTTGGTCTTATATTACGATCCAATCCACAATAAATCGAATCACAAACTATAATATTTGAAAGGATCGGGCCCCATAGCGATCATTTGAATCTAATGTTTGTTTCTCCAATGCGATGAGTCTCCTCTAAAGATTTCCGATTGTGATTGATCTCAATCGCAAACTTCATAACCTGTTCCGCTATGTCGGCTTGTTCCGATTGCAATTACTCTGATCCTGCTCCAATTGTGATTACTCTGATGCGATGCGATTAATCTGATTGCGATTAATCGCAATCGCAACTTTTAGCTGCAAGTCCCGCTACCCTTATTTCACTCCGATGCGATTAATCGCAACTTGAATACTCCCGATGCGATTGATGTATTGTCCCTTGACTGCTTCCGATTGCGATTGATCATAATCGCAACTCCCAGTTTCATGTTCCGATATATTTATACTACGATGCTCTGATTCTCCGATGAAATTAGGCAGGAATTCAAACACATATCAATTATAGTTCATTGGTCCATCGGGTCCGGACTTTCATCGCAATCGCAACTCTTTGTTTACATGTTCCGCTGCACAGTTTTTCTCCGATGCGATTGGGAAAGGGTCTCACCTTATGGGACTTTGGTTCTTTCGATCATAAAGCGCTCCACTTATATAAAGCACTGCATATATATATGCTTTCGCTTCCACCTTTAGTGTAACCTCTAGCTGGGTAATGATTCTCGGAATAAGATTTATATATGTATACATTGCCGCTTGGGTTAAGATTCCCGGAATTATGTTTATGTATCCTCCTGCCTGGGTTACGATTCCCGGAATGAGGTTTATATATATATATACTTTGCCACTTGGTTCACGATTCTCTGAATTTTATATATATATCCTCCGGCCTGGGTAATGGTTCCCGGAATTTATGTTTAGTGTATCCTCCGGCTGGGGTAATGATTCTCGAAATTTTATGTAGAAAAATTGCTCTGCCTCTACCTCTGTTGTGATAACGGCTCTGCCTCTACCTCTACCTCTGCCTTAGCTGTGCTTCTTTCTCTGTCTCTGTCATTTCTTCCGCTCTGATATTTGACTGTTACATTTCAACATTCTTCTTCTGCCTGTCTCCTTTGCGCTTCTTGCTTCTCTCTGCTTATTTGCTATCTCTGTTACTCTCTTTGCTGCCTCTGCTACTTGTCTTATTCTCTCTCTACTACCTCTGTTTCTTGTCTGTTTCTTTGCTGCCTCTGTTACTTCTTTGCTTTGTTGCTGTTTCAGGTGTTCCTCCTTTGTGCTCATTTTCCATCAATGACAACATTTCTAACACCCCTAGTCCTTCCTTTACCTTTATTCAATCTACCACATGACTATCAGTCCAAAATTCCATTATATGATTCCAGTGGTGCTACTACTGCTTCAAAACATGTGGACAAGATGAATGAATATTTTGATAGAAATGAGATTGATGATGAAACTGTCAAACTCAAATTATTTTCTCAAAGCTTAGGGGGAGAAGCAAGAAAGTGGTTCAAAGGCTTAACCCCTCATATCATTAATGACCTTCAAGCTCTCCATAAATCATTCCTAAACAAATGCGAATTCAGAAAAAACCCTCTCCAAATTCTTTCAGATTACAACAACCTCAAAAGAAACACTAGGGAAAGTGTTCAAATTTATTGCACTAGATTCAATAGTGTTTATAATGCATTACCCCTAGATTTGAAACCTCCACAAGGCTTAGCTTTGGCCAAATTTCTTGAAGGATTTGATCCTGAAATGGAATATCAACTAAGAGAAAGAGATCCCTTGACTTTGGAAGACATGTAGAAGGGAGCTCTTGTTGTGGAAGTTAATCTGATTGAGAAAAGGGGTAGGATGAGGAATGAAAAGAAAGTATTATTTAGGGAGGAAAATGCACCTTCCACATCTAGTTCAAAAATGGAGAGAATGATGGAGGAAATGATGAAGAATATGAGAATACTTGAGAGAGCACAATCTAGCGAAAATCAGTCAGCTCCCCAAAATAGAAATCAATCTCAAAATCAGAATCAAAACTTTATGAGAAATCAACCTCAAAACAGAAAAAGAGAGGATGATCAACATATCAGACCTCCTTTCCAAGAAAACTATGTGAATGAGGATGAAGAAACCAATGAAAAAACAGAGGATGATAACATAAACATGATGGGAGTAAGCAATGAGGATTCTGATTTCCTCAATGAAAGAAAACAAGGTCTATATACACCTTATGGTGACAGAAGATCAAAAACTGATTATTATGAACAATAATCTGAAAATTCCATCATAGGATCACCTAAAAAATATGACCTAAGAAGTAAAAAGAACCAAGAAACTCCCAGAAACAAAATCTCTGATAAATTTGCCAAAAACAGCCCTGAAAATGTTTCCAAAAAGTCAGCAGAAATTCATAAAATAGTGGCTATAAATCCTGATCTAAACAAAGGGAAAATAATCTGAGTAAATCTAGGGGTTTTCTAGCTGAAAGCAACCAAACATCTCAACAATCCAAAAACTAGTTTGAAAACCCTAAAAGAGGGAATCCACTCGTTGCTGAAGCAAATCCATTGAAGGAGAAGTAAGGAATGTTAAATTACTATTTTTGAAGCACATGAACCTTTAAGAAATGATGAATTGACCCTTATTTCACCTTCTTATGACAAAATTTGGACATTTATGGTGGCGAAATGAAAGACACCTAGACAATGACCTAGGTGAAAACATCGTGACTGACCTAAGACTCTAGATGATAATTATGGGCATGAATCATGAAATGATGATGACCATGAGTGAATGGAGAGAGAAACTCTGACCTATACAATAACCAATGATAAAATTTTATTTGAGAACTTATTTGAAACTATAAAATTTGACCTAGGACCGCATCAACTAATCTTGAAAGAGTACATCTGATCACTAGTGACGGGTTGTAAAGACTGACACTAACACTCTGCATGAATCCTTGCATTGATATTTATCTATTGTGGTGTAACAGTGAGGATCTGTTAAGAACACCTAATAAATGGGATTTGTTAATGGCATGTGTGTTGATTTGTAGCCATTGTGGTGTAACAACAAGGAGCTATTGAGAACACCTGAAAAATGGGATTATCAATGACATGTGTGTTGATTTGTAGCCACTGTGATGTAACGATGAGGAGCTATTGAAAACACCTAATAAATGGTATTTTCTAATGATATGTGTGTTTATTTGTAGCCACTATGGTGTAACAATGAGGACTTTTTGAGACCACCTGTTAAATGGGATTTGTTAATGACATGTGTGGTGATTTGAAGCCACTATGGTGAAAAAGTGAGGAGTTGTTGAGGACACCTAATAAATGGGCTTTGTTAATGACATGTATGTGAATGTCTAAGAACTCATTCAAAGAAAAATACAAGAGGTATAATTTAAATTATCACAATTTCTTTATGATGAATCTTGTGATAGATTGTATGCCATGTTACAAGGAATCATTGTAATTTCCTAGTCTAGGTGAATGGAGCTGGTTGAAGGAAAAACATGCATCAACTTGAATATATCATAGTGTGCAACAAATTCAGCAAGAAGACTGAAAAAGATCCACTGAAAGATGGCCGATTAAATGTGTGTGTATATATATATATATATATATATATATATATATATATATATATATATATATATATATATGTATGTATGTATGTATGTATGTATGTATATATGTATGTATATATGTATATATATATATATATAGATATATGTATGTATGTATGTATGTATGTATGTATGTATGTATGTATGTATGTATGTATGTATATATATGTATATGTATATGTATATGTATGTATGTATATATGTAGATATGTATATACATATATACATATGTAGATACATATATACATATGTATATCTATATATATATATAGTAATTGTATAGAGCTATTTGTATAAAGCATAAAATCAATTATTCTTGGCTTTAAAGCATGTTTTTGTGCTGTGTTCAGTCATAGAACATTGAGGATGGTGTTTCTCCAAGGGGGTGGGGATTGTGACATCCCCTGTGGGTTAATTCCCCTTGTAAGCACTATAAATAATTCCCTAATAATTGTGTAACCATAAATTAAATGGATGAGAGAGGGACACCAATTCTATTACTTGAGAAGGGAGATTGGTTAAGGAATTTGGTTGTTTTAAATATCAGTCATGGGTTAAAATTGTATTAAATTTAGTTGGACAAATGAAGGGTAGGCCCATGTATATTTTGGGCATAACTTGCAAGCAAGAAAGGAAAACAACTTAATGAAGAGGATGGGTTTTATTTTCCAAGGGGAGAGGTTGTGTGGATCCTCGGGAAGACAGACAATTGATCTATGGAAAATGTGAAGGAGATACTCATTTAGGCAGATAATGACCATGAGAAGGGAGGTCGAGGGGCTCCTACTGAAACGAGAAGAGGAGGATAAGAGGCTCCTACTAAATGAGCAGAGGATGCCAAGAGGATCCTACTAAAAATAGAAAAGGATTTCAAGAGGCTCTTGCTGAAAAGAGAATAGGAGGTCAAGAGGCTCCTATTAGAAAAAAGAAATGATACATGACTCATTTTCATAGGTAGAGAAGAATGGAACATGATAAAAAAAGGTAGGTCGAGAGGCTCCTAAGGAGCAAGATGAATTTTTGATATGGAAGAAAAGGATAAGAGGACTTAGCGAATTTAGGGAGAGAGAAGCTCAAATGATAGTCCAACTAAGGAACCCAAATGGTTTGCTGGCTAGTAATAATTTAGCAGTGGTTGCACATTACAAGGTTGATAGATCCACTAGAGACTATGTTGGTTGAAAATTTTTGGGAGGTGGAGGCACCCCGGGGCTAGTGGACTAATAACACTTGATGGTAGTTCCATGGAGTTATTCTGAGAACATAGGTGGAAGTTCCACTAATTTGTTGAAGAGTGCACTCTTATTCCTTCAAAGGTAAGACGAATAATAAAACCTCATTATCATTAGCTATATCTCTCTCTCGAAATAGGAATTAATAATCTCTATGCCCAAATATCTAGATATGTTGGGATGTTGTATTATAAGTCCCAATATATAAAATAAAGTGTTCCTTTCCTCATGTGATATTGTTGAATAGCTCATAGGTGAAGGAAAGGTGGCCTTGAGACACCTTGTTTCATCTAATGATATTGGTCTAATTTCCTGAGTAGAGGATGGTTGTATGCAAGTGAAGTGATTCACTATCTTGATTTAATTAATTTAATATTTGGTGGGTGGAGTTGAGGCGGTGATGAGATACCCTATTTAAAAGGGTAACATTGGTTTAAAAGTCCTTTGAAATAACTATACCTCAAGATTTGGAATCTAGCTCGGGGGTGAATACTAAAAGAAAGGCTTGGTTGGAGTGTGTTTATGGTTGATTGAAGAGTTGAAGTCCTAATCTCAGTTGTTGATAACATTTAATCAGATATGTATACTCAATATTTTCACCTTGAATGCTAAGAAAATGTAAGATGTTGGCTAAAATTTGTTTTGGTATTATTTCAAGGTGTTGGTCCAACGCGTATGATATTTTATGGCATGTGATTCTCCACATGCTTATGGAATGTTATTTCCTACTCTAGTATCAATTTAATGTGTTGGTTATGCCTGTGTTCTAATATGGAATGTGATTTCCTACATTCTTAAGGAATGTTGATTTTCCTGTAAGTTTTCATGAGTAAATGAATAGATCATTGTATGGATTCTTAAGCTTAAGTATGAAGGCATGAATAAATATTTGTTGTATTTATTTTTTAATTAAAGGATTGGATATTCAACCTTATTTTATCAAAGCTAAGCTTATGAGGGATATTGTTGTGTGTTTATGTGTGTATGTGTATGACGGGTTGAAGCATTTTTAAGCTCAGGAAGAACAACATGAATTGGTAAGCACACACATTATAATTTCAAGAGGTATAGCCCTATGATATTTGCATTATACACATATGTATATGGTCATGCAAGGCTGAAACCTAGGGACGTTAAGGAGTTTGGCCTTCAAATCATAATAGGCCCATGTATGTGAGTGTTGTAACTAAGTGTTGAAGGCTATAATATCCCAAATTATATACATTCTTATTTCGTGAGGGCTGAAATTTTAAGGCCAATAGGAGTAAGGAGGTGTGTGTTGTATTTTCCATATGGCTAGGAGCCATGCCCAAGGGCGCACATGTTGGAAAATGTAACTAGGTTTGGCCTTCATAATTATCTTTGTACTTGTATCATTTTATTTTCCATGTAAATTCAAAAGAAGAATTTATTATTATTATTATTGTTATTCCATTAGTCAATAATTTTATTCATGCTTCTAAGGTTTATTGAGTCAAAAGGATATTTTTCATGAGTCAATATTTTTTACTAAAGTCAAGTCCCATTTGTACTTTTGAAATAAAGTGGAAAAAGATTTGTATTCAAGTCAAAATAGTCAAATTTCCCCTACAAGACCAATTTAGACCTGGAAGGGACAATTCAACCTCCTTGATGTGTATATATAGAGAGTATTTTGACCTCATTTGGACACACATTCATAACTTCAACTTTTGTGAAAGAAAGAGAAAGAATACAAGAAAAAATCTAAGGAGAAAGAGCTAAAATTCAAAGGAGAGGGAGAAAAGCTCTAGAAGGAAGGAAAATATAACTTCTGTCTATATTTTTTTCACACGTGTGAAGTATTGGGGAAACTCAACAAGCTACAGGGCCAAAATTATGTTTCTGCGAAGGTGTTGGGGAAACTCTATGAAGGTGTTGAGGAAACTTTGTGAAGTTGCAGGTATGAAATTTTGATTTGGAGAGATTTGACCTTCGTTGACTTGATTGGACTTGACTTGTTTGAGGAAGGATTAAAAGAGGGCTGAATTTGGTCTTGTGGATGGTCTTGGTCTTGTTTTTTGGGTCATGGATTTCTCACTTTGATATGATTCTATAAGAAGATAATATTTTTTGGGTTTTCCCCCTTGTGGGGTTTTTCCCTAGCTTGGAGCATATATCTTGTGTTCATTGTATTTTGTGATCTTCATGTTTATGTTTCGATAATTTTATGATGATTATAACATAATAAAATTAATAAGAAGCCAAAATATATTCAAAAGAAAGTATCAAGTAAGATAAATCAACCCTTTTTTTTTTCCCTAGTGATTTCTCGACATGATATGAGAGCTAAGGTGAGCAGAAGGAAACTTGAATATCATTTTTTTTGGCATAAGTGGAAGAAATTTCTACAACAGTCATCCAAGTTACTCTAGAGGACATCATTCACAAAGGGCATAAGGAAGAAGACTCAAATAACATCATTCATCTTGAATAAATACTGCTACATTAGTTTTCCATCTCTCTCTATTATTGAAGGCTCATGGTTTCTCATCATCATTTTGAATAAGATCATCATATTACCAATCTCTCTCTTTTGAAATATATTTGATCATCACTCATATTGGAATATCTCTCTATAACACATCTCTGAAGATCTTCGAAGCATCAATATTCTTGGAAATAGTATCTACATTCTTGGAAGCACAATCATTCATATTTCAAGAATATTGAAGATACTATTGTGTCTTCCATCCTAGAATTAATTATTTGAGGACATATTTGAAGAACCCTTGGAATCATAAAAATATTTGGAAGAATTGAGAAGGAATCATCTTCATTCGAGAATCTTACTATTTTGAAAAGTAATTAATTTATTACACTCTATGTATCAATATTAAAATAAAATGGAATGATTTTGTAATGAAGGAAACAAACTTGATGGGTCATCAAAATTTCAAGCATGGAAGAAGAGAATTAATTTGGTTCTCATAGAAAATGAAGTCATGGATCATGTTCTAAGAAATTTTCTAGTACCAGACAAAGACAAGACTCAAAAATTGGCAAAGTGCAATAAACAAGAAGTGAGGTCTCAAAGAATTCTCATTGAGTCCATCAAAGATCATCATATCCCCTTTGTTGCATATTTTAACACATATAAAGGAATCTATGACAAAATGGTGAAACTATATGCAGTTAGTACTACAAGTCATAAAATATCTTTGAGAAATCAACTTTACAAAAAAATGTTTCCAAAAGATGAAGACATGGCCTCATTCCTTGTGAAAATATCACAATTGAAAGATCAACTACAAGGGCTTGGAGAAGTCATATATTAATATGAATTAACTACTTGTGTACTCAATGCCCTACCTTTAGATTGGAGCAATTTTGTGACCATCGTCTATTCAAGAAAGGACACTCCAATCTTCAATGAGTTATTGGATTTGTGTATTGTATAAGAAACCAGATCGAAAAAAAAAAGGATGACACCAAAAACAACAATGAAAAGCGTCAAGATTTTGTTGCTATAACAAAGAAGAAGTTTGGAAATTTTGGAAGATTTGAACCTCATCAGAAATACAACAACAATAACAACAATCAGCCACATGGAGGCCCAGACATGTCCAAAGTACAATGCTTTGGATGTAATGAATATGGACACTATTAAATGGATTGTCCCAAGGATCCTTAAAACGGGAAGAACTATAAGAGGAAGGAAAGAAGTGGAGCTCACATTGCTAAAGAAAATGAACAACCTAAAAAAAACCGAAGACTGAAGATTGTAACTATATATATTATTTAAAAACTCCACCATTACCAAGTATATAGGTATTTTGTTTCCTTGTTTATTAGAAGTTTACATTTAGAATAGATTATGTAGTTACATTTGTAAAAGAGTCTTGTATTTTTGCAAATATGGAATTATGGAAAGAAGCATATAACATTAAAGGAATTAGAGTCTACATAGTCAGTTGTATTTTATTAGAATTAATCTTCTAACAGGGCAAGGATAAAAGGTTTTGTACCATCTATAACTTCACATTTCATGCAGAAACTATGTGGCATCATGCTAATATAAAATCAATCATGTAATATAAATCAATCATGTAGCAGCAAAGGATCACAAGAATCAACAACAGTAAAAAAACCATATTTATAGAAGTTTATTCATTGTATCGAAGAATCATAGTGACAAGGCAAGAGTATATTTCACTAGAAAATTATCGAGGCAGTATCAAAATAAGTCTAGAATTTTTAAATTATGAAGATAGTCAAGAAACAACATGAATGCATGATTGAAGCATTACTCATCCTAAGGAAGGAATCTCATCATAAAACATCATCTTCAAAGAAAGTTAAAGAAGAAATTCATTCAGAAGGAAGTCAACTAGATGGATATATGAAAAGAAGAGGTATGCATATCCTTAGAAGACATCCTTCATAAAAAAGAAGACTTATATTTCCAAAGAAATTTGAAATGAAGAGTAAAATTAATATGGATGAGTAATATACTCGGGAGAATAAGCATGATATGTCTTAATTAAGATTGAAAATTCGAGACTCTTTCATATGGTTATTAAATATATATTAACATGAAAAATGTACAGGAGACATGGTTATATTTATTAACATTTGATATGATCTCTTGAAGAACATAAGAAAGATAGTAATGACAACTTTAGAGGGAGCTAAAAGCACAAAATGGCTTGATGGAACCTGCAGTTTGAAATTTGAATAATCTTCATTTTTTTTTTCTAATTTTGATGATGATAAAAGTGGTTTGGGATATGATATTACTTCCATTAATAGTATATGGTAGAAGTGTGTACATTATAAAGGAAGGAATGGAAACAATTTGATGTAGGAAATCATGAAATAGTTTAATCACTTGATGATATGTTGTAAGAATTTCACTTTCCCCATATTGATATAGGGAGTTATAATTGGCTCTAAATTGATTATAAATATACTTCAAATGGAAATTTATATAAAAGGATGATGGAAAGAAACTTTTTACAAAGAAAAATTGAGAAAGAGGTTGGCTATGTAAAATATATGACACCCAGGAAGGTCGAAGCTCAAGTATGATGTGATGCGAGATACGAGCCTTGCAGCTACAACTAGATATTCACGGAAGCATAGCTATTTGATGATTGTGACAAGCGAAGGCTTATGGTTTTGTCTCCCTGGTTGAGAGGGAGTAAGGATCTCTGCCCTGGTTGAGAGGGAGTGATGAAGGACACTGCATTCTCCTTGTGTCATGCACTAGACCAAGACTAACATCCATAAGTCTAGTGAAGGTGCTAGTAGGGAGAATGAAGGATTGGATAATAATCTTGGACCAATACTCCTTGCAGATTTGGAATCCAAGATAGGAAGTAGTCACATGTGATGAGCCCCAATATTGCAACATTATTGCAACAAGAATGTTGCAACTCCCAAGGCTACCAACGTAAATTATCAACCCAAGGTTCATACAAAATTAATAGGCGTCGACGCTATATGTGCAGCATAAAATGTGTCCTTATTTCATTAATATGATGTAATGGAGTGAAATTCATGAAATCAAAGCCTAAAATAATTGCAGAAATGGAAATGCTACTTGCTCAAATGTAAACACTAATCCTAATTGCAAGAAGGTAAAGGTTATGCCATTTGTAGGAATGAAAAGTATTTGTCTATTTGAAGAATGTAAACATTATGCTACTTACTACAATGTGAATCATTATTCTAATTGCAGAATGTGAAAATTTTCCTTGAAACAAACTAATTCTATGTAAGAACAACAATTTGTAATTGAAATCATAAGAGCATGAATTCAAAGAAAAATGCCTAATCTACTTTGTAAAAAGGAAAGTAATAAGTGGATTTTATTCTTCCTCAATCATGGATTTAGATCCTATGGCTCATTATTCAACCCTAAGAGACAAAAACCAAGCTTTTGGAGCAAATCTGGTCAAGTTTACATGTGCTACAGGAATGCTATTGGAAGTGTTACAAGAGGTTTTGTTTTTCTATAGGAGGAGGTAACTTACCGAATTCCCAAGTAAATCAAATGAAAATGAGATGGGAAATATTTTTTTATTAATTAGGATGTCTTAGGACTCCATTCCAGGTGGAATCACTCCAAAATTCTCCTGTTAACACGTGCTAAAAAATAGTATAAAATTACTAGTCTAAAAACTCGAAATTCAAGAACTAGTGAGCTATTTAACATACCAAATGCCTAACCTAATCAAGTGAAAATGCTATGGTGCAAATTTTTTTATTAACTTGAATGTTTGTATGACCTAATGAATGTGGAATGAACTCAAATTAAACTCATTAACATGTTCTACAAAATAACAGAAAATTATTACTATTTTGGTACAAGGGATTTCCAGAAATTCTAGATTTGTGAACTAGTAGACCAATCCAAGTAGCTCAATGATGAATATGAATTTTAAATTTTTTTCTAAGGATGCATCATGCTTGTGAATTTGTAAATAAAATTAAAAAAAACTCACTTAAATAATTTATCCAATGTAACCTACAACAAAAGAAGCATGAATATTAAATGAAGAAATAAGATATGTAAGTGAAAAATAAATTCGAAGGACATAAATAAATTGTACAAGAGGGATATGAGGCTCATGGGATGTCCAAGCCCAATTATACTCTGAGTAATATGAAATAAACCAAGCTTTAGAAGCTAAAAATGCCACCAAACTTCATTATTTGAATCAATCCAAGTACATCCCTGCTAGAAATGAAAGTGTAGCGGCTAAACAACACGTTTTCTCCACACGAAGACTAGAAAATAAATTCCCCTATTGGAAAATTTGAATTTTTACTGATAAAAATTTATGGGCAAGCATTCTCCTTGAAATGAAGAAGCTTTCCCCTCCAAAATCCCTCAAATAGTGGATATGGTTCCCAACGCTAGGAATTTTCATTAAGTGATAGGGAACACATTCCTATATTTTCTCAATCACTGGAGCTCCATAATTTGTGCAATAATTTCATAATATATTGTTCATTTATTAACAAATATTGACCCTCCTATAGTAGGGAACAAGTCCATATATTATTTCCTCCTCCAAATATTCATAATTTGCCCAATATTCTCACAATATTCTACAAAAATAAATAACATTAGGCACAAATGTGAAATTACATCTAACCCTTGATAATGAACATATTAAAGTTAAAAATATGCCATCTAATGCAAAAAAGAGAGGTTTAATGTGTTGAAGGATGGTCAGATGGGCCTTAATTTATGTCTAATTTGGAGGCCCATCATACCCCCTGTTGAAAGTATTGACCATCCTTTAAGCAACTTAATGATCTCATTGTGCCTCATTTATGTCCCCGATGGCCTCCTTAACATCCCATGCTAACTAAGAAGGAATTTTGGTACATTGTCTCTTGCTCCATCCTCTTCCTCTTCTTCTCCAATGCCTTCTTTTGTAGATCCATCCTTTTCTCCAAGTTCTAATTAGGCTTGTGTTTGTGTCTTAAGAAAATTCTGCATGTTAATGTCCAGAATATTTTTCCATGATACAATTTTTCAAACATTCTCCACAACATATGTGACAATTAGCATCCTTGATGAGTTTGAATTGAAACTACTCCCCCCATGATATGTCATTGTGATTTTCCAAAGTTTGGAAAAACAATACTCCCAATCTACTATAGGGGTAATAGAATAATTTTATCCATATTGGTTAAAGGAAGGAAAACTTTAGACTCGACTCAAAAACAATATCATATCCTTTCTTATATTTCTTAATTCAAAATAAACATTCTCAATCATTTTTTTTATTCTAAAATTACTATCAGAATTTTGGTTGAAGGAATGATAGGCTATGCAAGTATCTTGCCCAAGGATCATAGATAAAAATTTCTACTTACCCTTATATTAGATGTACCTCTTCAAATCTAGGGTAAAGTTGCTCAAAATCAGGCTTTTTGCAGCTCTTCAAACTTTCCTATAGCACAATATCTTCTCTTCTAGAAAATATCTTTCTCTTGTAGCACACAGTTTGTATCTCCTGTAGTAGCTTTGTTTCTTCTATAGCAGTCATGTTTCTCCTATAGTAGCTATGATCAATCCTATAACATCTGCAAATCAACTTTTTATCTCTTATGTAGCACCCTAGGAAGCCCCTGGTAGAATCTAGCTCATCCTTTTGTACCTTGATGGTTTTCTCCAACTGTTTTTTGGGAATGAGTAATTGTGCAAGTAAATTTGAGCCTTGTACTTTTATTCCATTTTGTGGTAATAGCTAAGATTGCTTTGGTGACTTGACCTTTGCATGAATTTCCTTTTTTAACCATTTTCCCCACTCCTTGTAATCACCACCCTTCTTAATTTTGATTTTCCAGATTGCATGATTGAGGGAGTTAGTTGTGCTTAATTGGTTGACAGTGGTCGATACTGGTGACCCATCCTTAGCTTATAAAAACTCATCTCTCATGCATTTCCATTGAATCTATAACCATAACATGCTCAAGAGAAGAGGTGAAGAATATTTCATACCTACACCTACATGATGGTTTTCGGAGAGGCATGCATGTTATTGTTGATTCGATGGTCAATCCATGGTTCTCTGGAGGTGTTAATTTCCTTTTTTCTACTTGTGCACGGGTCTTCACATGATGTATTTAGCTGATGGAACCTTTATTTCTTGTAGGTGTCTCTCCAGTTTTCAATCTGTTTTTGTTGGAGTGGATGGATTTTCTGACGGTGTGCCACTTCCCACTTCAGAAATGGATTCACGATGCTCAAGGTAGCTAGATATTTTTCTTTGTGGGTGAAAAAAATTGATTCTCTGATTTGATGTGACTATACAAGCTGCTAAAGGATAAATTTCCCTCCAGTAGCAGTCACTTAATTATTCTTTGAGACCTTATATTTCATTTGGAACTGAGGGAAAGTCATAAAAGGTACAAGGACGGGACTAAATCCATCAAGAGGTGGTGTAGGTGGTGGAAAAATGAAAGCATAATGTTTTCCGTGTTTTTTTATGTATGGCAGAGTGGAATTTGAAGATGAATTTTTTCTATATGGAGTGGATTGGTGATGAAAGTGGTGTTGGGGGAAGTATCTCAAACTTCCCTAAAGAAGACATGACCTTTTGACCCCTTTCTCCAATCGGATCTGTCTCATGTAGCATTTTGGGCTCCTCATGTACCATTTCAGAATAGTCTCCTATAGCAAAAAATATCCATCTTTCAAACAGTAGACTAGATTGACCTAAAAAAATTTGAGAAAGTTTCCATCATCCTTATCCACCTACTCATAAAAAAAAATTGTCCAATGTATGCATAAATCTCGATAAAAAGTAAAATTGGTTGTAGGTGATGGAGGCCAATCTCTAGAAAAGTGTGCAATGGAATTTGCTGAAATTTCTTGAGCATGTTACCATCATCCATATGCATATCCACATGAAATATATTGGATAATGGACGCATGGGTTTCTAGATATAGTAAAAACAATTTTTACCATGTGTATTTTGGCCTCCTATAGAAAAACAAAACCCTCCTGTAGCAATTTAGGACAGCAAGGAAAATAAATGGGAAAGGCTTGGAAATGATGGGTGGATATTGTAAATGGATGAGGCTGATTGATTAATATGGACTTGTTCCTGTTGGAGCATCTGAAAAAAGGAGGAGAAAGTCCAAGTTTGACTTCCTTTAACTAGACTTTTGACCAAATTTTTCTTTTGGTGGTAACTTGCTTTTGTTGCTTGCAAACATTGGAGAGCACTTACATTCATCAAAGAGAAATACATGGAGCAAAGAATTTTTTTCACTTTTTATTTTTATTTTTTCTTTTAGGCCTACTAACCGCCTCAATGAGGTTTTCAACTAGTAGGTCTTCCTAGACACCTCAAAGGAGGTTTTCACCTAGGATCTTTTCTTTTTCTCTTTTTTTCTCTTTTTCCAACTCATTGATTGCCTCATGGAGGTTTTCAATCAATGAGCCAATCGCACGCGCCTCAAAGGAGTTTTCACTTGAGATTTTATTTTTTATTTCTTTTTTCTATCACACTCTAACTGAAAAAACAAAATCTCTTTCAAGTGTAGGAATACTTCCAATAGAGCCATGAACATAACAAGATGATAGATAAACTCATGTATAGGCTCGAAACATATGTTTTGACATGTACATTAATATTAGAGACCAAATTATTTAACTAAGATGAGATCATTAATTGTTAAAGAAGAGTGTGTTGCTGCAACTTAATGATTGTCTGGAACCATATTTCAATATAGTTGTGATTCTGCCGGTCTACTTGTCAATTTGGATAATCTTGTATGTCTTCTTCTTCCATGAAATTTAGATCTTATTATTTTCCCTGATTATTCTCTTTAACACATAGAGGATCTCATGGTGAACATGATGGAATTTCCTCAATATATGATTCTGGTGTCTTCTCTCCATCAAGTACAACCCATGATTCTTTGGTCTCCTCATTTGAATCTTCTTCTTCTGAATGTTGTCCTTTAATGACATCAAAAGAATATAGTTTTTGCAACAATCTTCTTGAGCTAAGATGAATACCATTTAGATCAAGAGGAAATGTTAGGAAGTGGTGTACCTTAACATTGTAAGTGGGTTGAGCTACTTCATTGTGTGGGCTTGGAAATGGTGGTACAGGTAGTTGAGTGGGAGTGGATATTTCATATGGATGTAGTTGGGGTTGTGGTTGTGGTGGAGCTAGATGGTAGGGATAGCATGTAGTTGGATATGGAGGATATTGAGGACAATATTTAGGATATTGTGGATTTCTCTGATAAATTTCTTGCCAACCTTGTTTCCAAGATTGGTTTTTGGCTTGATATGGCCAAGGTTTCCAAGGAAAGAGTGTGTTCCAATTACCTTGAGATGGATGTGCATAAGCTTTAAATTGTGAAATAGGTTCTTGTATCATATCAGGTTGACTATGATGGCATGGTCTTATTGGAGCTACATAACATAGTTTCTTTGGAGATTGAATTATTTTATTCTCCTCTTGGTAAAATTCCTTCAACCTTGGTAATGATGGGAAATATTTAATAGCATGTGATTAAACATGGAAAACACAAATATTAAAATCTTATTTTATCTCATTTTTTATTCTTAATATTTCTACTTGTTCACTTAGATTTTAAGAATTTATGTTTTTAAGTTATCAAACAAATTTCCAATTTCAACTTGACTTACCAATCTTGATGTTGATTTAATTATTCTTGCCCTTCCTCTTGATATGTGCTTTCATGTTTCACGAATTTCTTCAAATTAAAATTGGTATACGTCACTTCTACTCATGAGATCAAGGAGATCAATCCACTCATCCCTAATTGTTCTAAGTAAGAGGGCTTTTAGTGTGTCAAATCCTAAATGACATAATTTTTCCCTCTTAACATTATACATAAATATATCTATTAGATCCTCAAGGCTCTCATCTTCTTTTTGAGTGATTCTAAATAATTATTTTTTAATATCAAGATCTTTATATTTTTCTAGAAATATATTTTGAATATCATTCCATGATCTTATTGAACTGGTCCCTAAAATCATGAACCGTTTAAGAGATATATCCTTCAATGTTGCCAAAAATAATCTAAATTTTTGAGTGTTTAATAAGTAACCATAATATCTAAAAATGATTTCAAATTCAAAAAGAAATGTTTATGGATCCTCTGCCCTCATGCCATGGAAATTGGGAAGGAAATATGGAGGGATGTTCTTCATATGAACACTAACATCAGTATCTTGAATGGGAAATCCAATAGGATATTCTTCATTGTCATCATATCCATCCATTTCTTATAAATTATATGCCAGCCCTTCTTCTTATACCTATAAAACTAGATGGCGATGTGGTTCTTAATGGACCATGTGATCAAATGGGGGGGTTTGGTGTATGAGAATTATTTTTTGAATAAGAATGCTAATGCAATGCAACTTTTTTGTCTTTGAAATGAAATATGCCTAATGAAATTTTTTTTCTTGCATAAAGTAAAAGAAATGAATCAACTATGGAAGAAAGTAATTCATACTTTCACACCTCCCTAACAATGACACAAAAAAATGATGATCCCCATTATTGTAACATGAATGTTGCAACTCCCAAGGCTACCAACTTAAATTATCAACTCGGGGTTCGTACAAACTTAAGAGGTGTCGAAACTATATGTGCAGCATAAAATGTGTCCTTATTTCTTTGATATGATGTAATGGAGTGAATTTTATGAAATTAAATCCTAAACTAACTGCAGAAATGGAAATGATACTTGCTCAAATGTAAACACCAATCCTAATTGCAAGAAGGTAAAGGTTATGCCATTTGTAAGAATGAAAAGTAACTGTCTATTTGCAGAATTTAAAACTTGTTCTACTTGAAAATATGTGAATCATTAGTGTAATTTCATATGTTAAATTTTTCCTTTAAAATAAACTAATCCTATGCAATAACAACAATTTGTAATTGAAATCCTAAGAGCATGAGTTCAAAGAAATAAGCCTAATCTACTTTCTAAAAATGAATATCCTAAGTGGTTTTTATTTTTCCCCAATCATATATTTATAGCCTAGGGGTAATTATTCAAGCCTAAGAGACAAAAACCAAGCTTTTGGAGCAAATCTGTCCAAGTTTACACATGATACACGAGTGCTACATGAGGTGCTACAAGAGGCCTTGTTTTGCCACAGGAGGAGATAACTCGCTGAATTCCAAAATAAATCAAATGAAAATGGGATGGGAATTTTTTTTTACTAATTGGGATTTCTTAGGACTCCATTCCAAGTGGAATCACTCCAAAATACCCCTTTTAACACGTGCTAACAGATATGAGAAAATTACTAGTTTAAAAACTGAAAATTCAAGAAATAATAAGCTAGTTAACCTACCAAATACCTAACCTAATCAAGTGAAAATTATATGGGGTGATTTTTTTTTATTAACTTTAATGTTTGTAAGACCTAATACAAGTGGAATCAACTCAAATTAATCTCATTAACATGTTCTAAAAAATATCTGAAAATTATTACTATTTTGCTACAAGGGATTTCCAAAAATTCTAGATTTGTGAACTAGTAGACCAATCCAAGTAGCTAAATGATTAATATTAATTTTAAAAGTTGTTATAAGGATGAATCATTATTTTTAATTTTTAAATAACCTAAAAAACAACTCACTTCAATAATTTAACTAATGTAACCTACAACAAAAGAAGCATGAATATTAAATGCAAAAATAAGAGATGCAAGTGAAAAAGACATTCAAAGGACATAAAGAAATTTTAAAAGAGAGCTCTGAGGCTCCTAGGATGGCCAACCCCAAGTATAATGAGAGTGCTATAAAGGAAACCAAGATTTAGAATTTAAAAATGGCACCAAACTTCATTATTTGAATCAATCCAAGTACATCCCTGTTAGAAATGAAAGTGGAGCTGCTAAACAACAAGTTTTCTCCACAAGAAGAATAAAAAACACATGACCCTAGAGGAAAATTTGAATTGGTATCTACAAAAAATTATCGGGAAGAACTATCCTTGAAAGGAGGAATTTTTCCCCTAAAAAATCCCTCAAATAGTGGATATAGTTCCCAACACTAGGAATTTGCATTAAATGACATGGAACACATTCCTAGATTTTCTCAATCACTAGAGCTCCAAATTTTGTGCAATAATTTCATAATATATTGTTAATTTATTAACCAATATTGATCCTCCTATAGCAGGGAGAAAGTCCCTATATTATCTCCTCATCCAAATCTTCATAATTTTCCCAATATTCTACAAAAATAAATAATATTAACACAAATTTGAAATTATCTCTAAACCTTCCTAATGAACATATTAAAGTTAAAAATATGTCATCTAATTAAAAAAATAGAGGTTTAATATGTTGAAGGATGTTCTGTTGGGCCTTAATTTATGTCTAATTTGAGGCTTATCACTATGGACCAATATTCTTTGAGAATAAGACAGGGTATCCAAGACAAGAGTAGTTGAAGAGGATCGATATTATTTGAGGATTGGGAATCCAAGATAAGAATATTCATGTAAGTACATACTTGGTGAACATACGGATGGAGTTTTTTCCTTGAGAGGTGGTGGTGGTGGTGTCTAAATGTATGCCTCCCAGCATTGTGCTCTAATCTATTGGATATTTAGAACTTATAAATCAAGGCCTTGCTATATTAAAGATTGACAATGTTGGTTATGATGTTGATGTTTGATGATGCCTTATCAATCTAAACTCTTCTTATGAGAATATTTCAATTTGAGAGTATCCTTGTATCCTCATTGTGTAATTATGAATATCTCCCTAGTTAAGAGGGAGTGTTGGAGAATGTAACTAGGTTTTGTATTCATAATTATCTTTATACTTGTATCATTGTATTTTTCATGGAAAAGCAAAAGAAGAAAATCAATTTTATTATTATTATTATTATTTCATTAGTCAAGAATGTCCTTCATGCTTCTAAGGCTTATTGAGTCAAAATAATATTTGTCATGATTCAATATATTATACTGAAGTCAAGTCCCATTTGGAATTTTGAAAGAAAGTGGAGAAACAATTTTATTTGATTCAAAATAGTCAATTTTGTCCCCACGAGATGAAGTTGTCCCTACCTGGACAAGTCGGCCCAAGAAGGTATAGTTTGACCTCCTGTATGTGCATATAGAGAGAAATTCGACCTCATTTGGACACACATTGGAAACTTTGAATTTTACATAAAAAAAGCAATAATACAAGCGAAAGTCTCGGGAGAAAGAGCTAAAATTCAAATGAGAGAGAGCGAAGGTATAGAAGGAAGGAAAATCTAACTTTTTCTATAGTTTTTCACATGTGTGAAGTAGTTGGGAAACTATACAAGTTATAGGGCCGAAATTGTGTTTCTATGAAGATGTTGGGGAAAATTTTTGAAGGTGTTGGGGAAACTCTGCGAAGTTGGAGGTCCAAAATACTGATTTGGAGAGATTTGACCTTCATTGACTTGATTGGACTCATCTTGATTGGGGAAGGATTGAAGGGGGTTGATTTGAGTCTTGTGGATGGTCTTGGTCTTGGTTTTTTGGTCTTGTATTTTTCACTTTGATTTGATTCTATAAGAAGAGAAGATTTGTTGGGTTTTCTCCCTTGTGGGGTTTCCACTAGCTTAGAGCCTATATCTTTTGTTCATTGTATTTTCTAAACTTTATGTTTATTTTTGTTAGGTCCCTATATTACTAGTATAGTCCCTTATTGTTGCTAGTGTAACCCCCTTATTGTTATTTTTGTACCCCTATAACCCCCATATTGTTATTATTGTGCCCTTACATTATTATTTTTAGGTCGGCTAGGATTACATTGTGGCCCCATGGACTCCTATATATAGAAAGGAGATTTAGGTCATTTCGATCATCCAAGAATTGTTCATTTATGTAATGTATTGGAGGTTTCCCCCTAGAAGTGGCTTATTTCTAAGGCGTTGATCTCTCTTCTCTTCTATTTTTTGGGTTGGTTTCATAACATTTGGTATCAGAGCTTTGGATTCTAGGGTTTTGCTGCTCCAAACAGGTCATTGTGGAATTTTTTCAATAACGTTTTTTCTACAAAGGTTCAGAAGCTGAAATTTTTATAGAGCGAAGCTGAAATCCGAAGGAACATCATGGAAGAATTTCAGATCTTGGTTCACAATATTTTTGAAGATATGATCTGTGCAAGTTAGGGATTTTTGCAGGCTCCTGAATTTAACCTAAACAGGTCATCATGGAATTTTCGCTATAAAATTTTTTCTACAAGGGTTCAGAAGTTGTGTTGTGAAACCAGCTCCAAAAATAGAAGAAAAGAGATATCAATGCCTTATAAATAAGCCACTTCGAGGGGGAAACCTCCAATACATTACATGAATGAACAATTCTTGGATGATTCAAATTACAAAACCTCCTTTCTATATATAGGAGTCCATGGGGCCCAATGTAATCCTAGCCGACCTAACAATAATAAATTAAGGGCACAATAATAACAAAATGGGGGTTACAATGGTACAATAATAACAATAAGGGGGTTACACTAACAACAATAAGGGACTATACTAGTAATATAGGGATCTAACATGCCCCTCTCCTTCAAAAAAAGCGTTGTCCTCAACACTCGAGTAGCTCGCTTTTGTATGAAATTCTCATCCTCCCATGTAAAATCTTCAGTGGGTAAGTTCTTCCATTTGATGAGATACTCTAAAATTGATCGATTTCGTAGTTGTCGAGTTCTTGTTTCCGTGACCGCTTCAGGTTCCAATATGATGTTTAAAATGCAACAAGATGATGGAGCTTAGTGAAATGAAGTCGCCTTCACTAAGTGGGCCCGCAGGCTATTTTTGGCGCAAAGTCTATTTTTAGACTATGTCTATTTTTAGACATATGGAGCATGGTCTAGGAGTTGCAGTATGCTATTCTTGGATGATTGGTCGAGTTGGTAAAATAGATGGACCTCTATTTTTAGACATACAGGTCGAAGTCTATTTTTAGACTGCCTGTCTAAAAATAGGTCAGTCAAATATTATTAGCCCTTAATAATATTTGGACTCTAAACTTCGGTTTATTCTCTTACAGCACTTCAGTTGGAGCTACGGATGTGGCTCATGCATCTGACAGAAGGAATTACGATATTCCTTGGGGTTTGGTGAGCTCATGCATGGTTGACTTCAGTTAGGACTTCAGTGGCAGAGTTTGGTGGAGTTGATGGGACAGTTGGTGGAGTTGTGTTCGGTTTAACTTAGTTGAACTAGTTGTGATTAGTTTAACTAGCTAATCAACTAGTAATGAGTGGAGTGAATTAAATATTATTTAATTCACTAATTATTAACTCATTATTCAACTCAAGAACACATTAGTTCACTACAGTGCATGGACAGTTCAGTGGAGACCAATGGAAGAGGTAGATGAAAGGGTGAGTTTGCTATTAGTTGGGACAGCAGTTGTGCATGAGATTTGCACAAGCATTGGAGGAGATTGCCAATGATGATTGCACAGTTTGAGCCAGTGAGATTCAAACTTGGATCTCTCATTAGACTAGCCTTGATTGTGCAATAGAGGCAGGCAATTAGTGGATGAGTTTTGAACTTGTGACTTGTTCAAAACTGAGCTAGTTTGTGTGTAACTGTTGGAGACAGTACTGAGTACTTGTTAGGAGCATTGTACTGAGATTTTTACATGTTTTCTCTTCTATTATAATATACAAATAGCTGGGGGTTTTCAGCTATAAGCTTTCCCCATTACATATTGTGTTTATGTGTGCATGCGACTGTTTCTATTTCCGCAAATTGATGATTGATTGTAGAAGAGATTATGTGTTGCATATGAATTCGAATTAGTATGTGATCAGGATAATATCGGTGGATAAATCTTCATTATTCAGCAAATTTCTACATGGTATCAGAGCGAATTAATCATCGGGATCTATTGCAGTGATTACAATATTATTTCAATAGACAGAGTCTGTAACGGGCCAGGTAGCCTCTGGATCCATCCTTTCTCTGAAAGGTGATATATCCAGTAAATGCCCTTACAGTCGATCTCTATGCTAGAAATAATTTGTTCTCACAGATCCAGAAGCAGTTGAGTTGTTGAGTTTGGAATTCGAATTTTGCAACAGTTTGTTTTCTTGGTGCCAGAGTTGAAAATGTCTTTCAACGGTTTGCGACTCGAATATGCTCTTGAAGGCAGTTCGAATTATGTTGCATGGAAAGATCGCATGGAGGCAGTATTAGAAGATAATGGACTGAAGGAGTTCATAGATACGGATGTCCAAAAGCCCACTGATCCTGCTGAAGTCGAGGCTTGGCAAAAGAAGATGGCGAAATGTCGAAGGATTATGTTGGAGGGCGTAAAGGATCACATTGTATCCAGCCTGCATGGAAAAGCTTCTCCATATTTGATGTGGAAAGCGTTGACAAATCTATTCCAGAGTAAGAGTGACCAAAGGAAGTTGGTGCTTAAGGATAAGCTCAGAAACATTAAGATGGAGAAAGGCAACAGTATCGCCAAATACCTCACGAAGTTCACTCAATGTAGAGATAAGCTGGGAAGTGTGGGGGTGACTGTCGAAGAAGAGGATATGGTAGACCTGGCTCTCCTTGGTCTTCCGAAGGCTTGGCATTCCTATCAGGACTCTGTCAATGGTTGGGATAAGTTTCCAGGATGGGAGCGACTTTGGGCGGATCTCATGCAGGAGGAGATAAGGAGGACTACCAGGGACGGATCTTCATCAAAGGTATCTGATGAAGAAAATTGTGCTTTGGCTGCCAAAGCAAAGAAGGGGAAGAGCAAGAAGGCTTCTCAGTCTGGTGCAAAAGGCAAGAAGCAAGACATGTCCAAGGTGAAGTGTTTTCACTGTCACCAGCACGGACACTATGCCACAAATTTGGCCGCGAGAAGAAGAAAAATAAGAAGGGCTGTCTGCGGCGGGAGAGGCATTGGGCTTCTCAATTCGAGCTGGATTTTCTTGATCGCATGCTTGGTTCAGTGTGATGGGATCGAGTATGGTTCTTGAATAAGGTGGTGCGTCATTTCACATGACCAAAGATCGAGATACGTTTTCAGATCTGGAGGAAAAGATCTTGGAGTGCACATCGAGATGGGCGATGATGGTAGATACGGTCGTGGTATCGGTACCATTTCCTTGAGAGGAGTCTAGTAAACCTTTCATATTGAAGGAAGTTTTGCATGTTCCGGGATTGATGAAGAATCGATCTCTCTGGCGATGTTGGAAGACAAGGGGTATGATGTAGATGCGGCGAAGGAAAAGCTTTCCTGCGCAGTAAGACAACTGGAGAGACCCGGAAGATAGGGGTTCGAGTCAAGAACCTTTATCAGTTGCAAGTAGATGGCTGTGCAGCAATGGCATGCAAGGCGGGAGAAGTGGTGAGCTGGGATGATGATGGCGAGCTATGGCACAGGAGATTGGGCCACCTTCACCATGGAGCTTTGAAGATATTGCAGTAGATTTCTACTGGGCTTCCTAAGGGCACTCTTGCGCAGTCAGATCAGTGCAAGGGGTGTACCTTGGGGAAGTATGTGAAAGCCACCTTTCACAAGAAGTATAGTCGCGCCACGACGATCCTTGAGAGAGTTCACACAGACGTGTGTGGTCCTTTCTCTATAGCTTCGACATCAAAGCACAAGTACTATGTGATCTTTGTTGATGATTTCTCTCAGAAGTGCTGGATCTTCTTCATGCAGAAGAAGAGTGAGACATTTTCAAAGTTCTGTGAATTCAAGGCGCTGGCTGAGAAGGAATCGGGGAAGCATGTGAAGGCTCTTAGGAGCGACAATGGTGGTGAATTCATCTCTACTTAATTCAAAGACTTTTGCAGCGCAGAAGGGATTCGGAGAGAGCTCATCGCACCCCCTAACCCACAGCAGAACGGGGTGGCTGAGCAGAGGAACAGAACGATCGTGGGTGCTACACGGGTCATGTTGCATGATCAGGGCCTACCCCTTCACTTGTGGGCTGAGGCATGCAATACAGCAGTGTATGTGCAGAACCGTTGTCCTCACAAGATTCTTCGCATGAGTACACCGGAGGAGGCTTATTCTGGCAAGAGGCCTGACATTTCCCATTTGCAGATTTTTGGTTCTCCTGTCTACATGCATGTGACGAAGGATGCCAAAAAGAAGTTGGATCCGACCGGAGAGGTTGGAATATTTGTGGGGTACACTGATACACCTCACAAATATCGAGTGTATTTTCCAGACAGTCACAAGACTGTTGTGCGACGGGATATCAAGTTTCAGGAGGAGAAAGCCATGCAGTGTTCGCTTGAGAGGGAGCCACACCTTCAACCTGATGAGGGCTTGTTAGTTCTTGAACTCCTGGGGAGGAGCTTCCGGATGTGGAGCAGCCACAAGAGGAAGTTCGGGAGGTGGAAGAAACCACCCATGCAGCGCCAACCATCAGAGGGCGCATGCGCACTACAGAAGCTGAGCGACTGGCTCGAGATGCAGAGAAGGTTGTAGGACCACCTACGGCACAGCGCAGACAGAGGCAGTCACCGGATCGGTACACTGGATACATGGCTCTTGTGAGTCAATGTGTCGTGACGGAGCCATCCTCTTTTGAGGAAGCTGTGGAGGAACCCGCATGAGTAGATGCCATGATCGAAGAATATGATTCAATCGTCAGAAACAGTGCATGGGAGATTGTCCCAAGACCGGAGGGGAAATCGGTGGTGGGCTCGAGATGGGTCTACAAAGTGAAGCAGGCAGCTGATGGGAGTGTGGAGAAGTACAAGGCGAGATTTGTTGCCCATGGCTTTTCACAGATCGAGGGGATCGATTATGAGGAGACCTTTGCACCTGTCGCAAGGTACTCTTCCATACGGACGATCCTTGCTCTCTCAGCGCAGATGGGATGGCACATCCATTAGATGGATGTGAAGACTGCGTTCCTCAATGGAGTCATTGAGGAGGAGGTGTACATAGAGCAGCCTGAAGGTTTCGAGATCTTCAACAGTGAGTCGCATGTGTGCCGACTCAAGAGAGCACTGTACGGGCTGAAGCAAGCACCTCGTGCTTGGTATACACGGATAGACAGTTATTTCACCGGGCTTGGATTCTCCAACAGTGAGGCGGATCCTAACCTGTACCAGATTGTGGTGGAGGGGAAGCTGTTAATCATTGTACTATATGTAGATGATCTGATTTTGACGGGTGATGAGCTGTTGATACTTTCATGCAAGGAGGACCTTTCTAGAGAGTTCGAGATGAAGGACTTGGGCCTCCTTCATTATTTCCTGGGATTGGAGATTTGGCAGCGCAGTGGAGGACTGTTTGTTTCTCAGGGTAAGTATGCCCGGGAGATTCAAGAGAGGTTCAACATGCATGGCTGCAAGCGTGTTGACACTCCTCTTCCTAGTGGTTGGAGGAAGGAGGATGCTACTTCAGCGGAGGTAGTGGATGCCACTGTCTATCGACAGTTGGTGGGGTCGCTTATGTATCTGGTCAATACACGACCCGATATATGCTATGCTGTTAACCAGCTTTCGCAAGCTATGGTTAAGCCTACCAAGCTCTTCTGGAAGGCAGGCAAGCATGTATTGCGCTATCTTAGTGGCACATTGGGATATGTTCTATGGTACAGACAGGAGGATGGAGCGAAGCTTTCCGGCTTCACTGATGCAGATTGGGCAGGGAGCCCAACGGATCGTAAGAGAACATCTGGAGGTATTTTCAGCATTGGATCGACAGCAGTTTCCTAGTACAACAGGAATCAGAGATCCGTGGCACTCAGTTCAGCAGAGGCCGAGTACATGGCAGCAAGCTTGGCTGCATGCGAGGCTATTTGGATGAGGAAGATCCTCGTTGGATTGTTCGGGTTGCACTTGGAGCCTACTGTGATTTATTGTGATAACCAGAGTTGAATTAAAATCTCGGCTAATCTAGTATTTCATGATAGATCCAAACACATCGACATCAGGTACCATGATATCAGAGATTGTGTTCAGTGGAGAATCGTGTTACTTTCATATGTTCCCACGGAGGATCAGGATGTTGACATCTTGACGAAGGCGCTCACCAGGAGCAAGTTCGAATTCCACAGAGGTAGGATAGGGGTTGCAGATAATCCATATCTTGTTGAGAGGGAGTGTTGAAAATGAAACAAGATGATGGAGCTTAGTGAAATGAAGTCGCCTTCACTAAGTGGGCCCGCAGGCTATTTTTGGCGCAAAGTCTATTTTTAGACTATGTCTATTTTTAGACATATGGAGCATGGTCTAGGAGTTGCAATATGCTATTCTTGGATGATTGGTCGAGTTGGTAAAAACATATTGACCTATATTTTTAGACATACAGGTCGAAGTCTATTTTTAGACTGCCTGTCTAAAAATAGGTCAGTCAAATATTATTAGCCCTTAATAATATTTGGACTCTAAACTTCAGTTTATTCTCTTACAACACTTCAGTTGGAGCTACGTATGTGGCTCATGCATCTGACAGAAGGAATTATGCTATTTCTTGGGGTTTGGTGAGCTCATGCATGGTTGACTTCAGTTAGGACTTCAGTGGCAGAGTTTGGTGGAGTTGATGAGACAGTTGGTGGAGTTGTGTTCGGTTTATCTTAGTTGAACTAGTTGTGATTAGTTTAACTAGCTAATCAACTAGTAATGAGTGGAGTGAATTAAATATTATTTAATTCACTAATTATTAACTCATTATTCAACTCAGGAACACATCAGTTCACTACAGTGCATGGACAGTTCAGTGGAGACCAGTGGAAGAGGTAGATGAAAGGGTGAGTTTGCTATTAGTTGCGACAGCAGTTGTGCATGAGATTTGCACAAGCATTGGAGGAGATTGCCAATGATGATTGCGTAGTTGGAGCCAGTGAGATTCGAACTTGGATCTCTCATTAGACCAGCCTTGATTGCGCAATAGAGGCAGGCAATTAGTGGATGAGTTTTGAACCTGTGACTTGTTCAAAACTGAGCTAGTTTGTGTGTAACTTTTGGAGACATTACTGAGTACTTGTGAGGAGTATTGTACTGAGATTTTTACATGTTTTCTCTTCTATTGTAATATACAAATAGCTGGGGGTTTTTAGCTATAATATTTCCCCATTACATATTGTGTTTATGTGCGCATGCGACTGTTTCTATTTCCGCAAATTGATGATTGATTGTAGAAGAGATTATGTGTTGCATATGAATTCGAATTAGTATGTGATCAGGATAATCTCAGTGGATAAATATTCATTATTCAGCAAATTTCTACATATGATTTTCCCTTCCTCATCAAGTTCTGGAAATATTGTTTGAACTGGAATATTTTCACCTATAACCTTCTTTAAGCATGAAACATGGAATATTGGATGCACTCGTGAAGAAGCAGGAAGCTCTAATTTGTATGCCTGCATGCCAATATTTTTTGCTTACCTTGTAAGGACCATAATTGCTTTGGAGATAATTTATTATCCTTCTTATCTTGCTTGAGGAACATTTTATTTGTATGGTTGCTTCAATAGTAAAAATACCAGTCTCTATATCAAGGATTATACTTCTTGATGGTGCCTGTTGTTTCATTCGATTTTGTGCCAAATTCGGGTTATCCTTTAAGAGTTGGAGAACTTCTTGCTGATGCTCGATGTGATCTTCCACTGCTTGAACCTTCGAATTTTCTCTTAAAGATGATGTGATGGATGGTGGATGATATCCATAAAGTGCCATAAATGGGGTCATTTTCGCTGCAGTATGGAAGGAAGTGTTATACCACCATTCAGCAAGAGGTAACCACTTGACCCATTGTGTTTGTTTATCAGATACAAAACAACGAAGATATTCTTCCAAACATTTATTTACTATCTCAGTTTGACCATCAGATTGAGGATGATAAGATGAGCTATGAGCTAATTGAGTACCCAAACAAGAAAATAACTCCGTCCAAAAATTTCCGGTAAAAATGGGATCTCTGTCGCTCACAATAACCCTTGGGCTTCCATGTAGCTTTTGAATTCTGTCCATAAATGTAGTAGCAACTGTACTTGCTTTAAATGGATGAGATAATGCACAAAGTGTGCATACTTGGTAAGTCTATCAACTACCACCATGATGACATTCTTTCCTTCGGACTTAGGTAAACCTGTGATAAAATCAATTGAAATCTCCTCCCAACGTTGACTTGGAATGGATAAAGGTTGTAGAAGTCCCGGGGTCTTAATTGTCTCAACTTTATTCTGCTGGCAAACCAAACATTCCGTCACAAACTTTTGAATATTAGATTTAAGGCCATCCCAAAAAAATTCTTTCTTCACCCTTTGGTAAGTTCTTAAAAATCCCAAGTGTCCTCCTAAAGGAGAAGTGTGCAATTCCAGAAGAATCTTTTGTTTTAGTTGGGAATTTTTACAAAGATATAAGCGATCTTTGTACCATAAGGAATCATTTTTCCAACTAAATGTATCGGATGTACTAGGATCTTGCTGCAACTTTTGAATGAGTGTCCATACATCTTTGTCCTTCTTCCATTCATCTCTTGCTTCGGTTATCCAATCTGGTTGGATAATAGAAATGGCACAAAGCAATGCTTCCACCTCTTCATTCTTTCTTAAGAGTGCATCTGCAACAACATTAAGCTTTCCTTTTTTGTAGATTATTTCAAAGTCATAACCCAACATCTTTGTGACCCATTTTTGCTGCTCTTTTGAAGATAGTCTTTGTTCCAAAAAGTGTTTAAGACTATCATGATCAATTTTTACCTTGAAGTGTCTTCCCATTAGGTAATTTCTCCATTTCTTTAGTGCATGCAGTATTGCTAACATTTCCTTCTCATAAATAGGTTTCTGTAAATACTTTCCTTTGATTGGATGACTTTCAAAAGAAATGGTTCTTCCTTCTTGCATTAAAACAACACCAATTCCATTTCCTGAGGCATCACATTCCACAATAAAGGTTTTTGTGAAGTCTGGCATAGCTAAGACCGGTGCTAGGCACATTGCCTCTTTAAGATGTTCAAAGGCCTTAGTTGCTTCAGGGGTCCATGAAAATGCATCTTTCTTCAATAATGTTGTTAGAGGTGTTGCTATTCTCCCATAATTCTTAACAAACTTGCGATAATACCCTGTTAACCCGAGAAATCCTCGCAACTTCTTTATGTTTGTGGGGACTTTCCATTCCTTAATGGCTTTAATTTTGTTAGGGTCTACTTTAACACCCTCGTGAGATACAATATGACCCAGATATTCCACCTCTTGTACTCCAAAGAAACATTTGGATTTTTTTTGCATATAATTGTTTCTCCTGCAATAGTTTGAGCACCCTGTCAACATGTTCAACATGATCCTTCCAAGACCTACTGTAGATTAGTATATCATCAAAAAATACTAGCACGAATTTTCTAAGGAAGGGTTTGAAAATGGAATTCATCAACCCTTGAAATGTAGAAGGTGCATTGGTAAGGCCAAAAGGCATGACCAAAAATTCATAATGACCCTCATGAGTTTCAAATGTTGTTTTTGGAATATCTTCAGTCTTCATTCTAATTTGATGATATCCTGAACGAAGATCCAACTTGGTAAAATAAATTGCTCCATGTGATTCATCCAATAATTCATCAATCACAGGAATGGGAAATTTATCTTTAATGGTGAGCTTATTGAGCTCCCTATAATCCGGACACATGCGCCATCATCCATCCTTCTTGTGTACCAATACTACAGGAGCAGAGAAAGAACTTTGACTAGGTTGAATTATACATGCCTCTAACATTTCTGTAATCATACGTTCAATTTCGCTCTTTTGGACATAAGGATATCTATAAGGTCTAATGTTTGGAGGAACACTTCCTAGAATCAAATGAATAGCATGATCATGATCACGAATAGGTGGGAGTCCTTTTGGAGTTTCAAAAACCTTGGAATGATTGACCAAGACTTTTTGGAGATCTGCAGAAATAGATGATTTTGATGCTGGAACTTCTAGTGAGCATAATTGTGAAATTATGCCTCGTTTTTCTTCCTTTAGAAGCTTTTTCATGACATTAGAGCTTATTATATTTCCTGAATTCCCTGCAATACCCCGTAATTCAACTTCCTCTCCTTCTGAAAAAAAGTTCAAGAAAATTTCTTGAAAATTAAAAGCTACCGTCCCCAAAGATTGTAACCATTGTACTCCTATTACAACATCAGCACCTCCCATAGGAATGGAAAGCATTGGATTATTCAATACATATTCCCCCATGTTTAGCTTGATATTATGGCATTTTCCAGAGCAATTTATAGTTCCTCCATTTGCAACCATCACTTGACATTCTGGTGCTGGGTATAGGAAACAATTCAATTCCTTGGCTACCTTACAATGAATAAAATTATGGGTGCTACCTGAATCAATCAACACTATTACCTTTTTCTTCTTGATATGTCCTTCTATCTTGAGACTTTGAGGAGTGGTAATTCCTGCCAATGCATTACACGATATGGTCAGACTCATTTCTTCCGCTTCTTGGGTTGGTTCCTGGTGTATTTCCTCTTCTTGTTCATTTTCTTCTCTCTTTTCACAATCTATGTAAAATAATTTCTTCTCAGCACACTTATGACCTTTAGTGTATTTTCTATCACAACTGTAGCAAAGCCATTTTGCTCTTTTTTCTTCCAGTTGTTGTGGTGTCAACCTTGTAGGTTGTGGAAATCTAGGAGTAGCAACACTTCCCTCTTTATAGAAGTGAGTGGTAGGCTTACTTGTCGCCATAATTTTACATTCAATTTTTCTTGCCAACCTGAATGCCTTCTACAATGAATCAGGTTCCAAAACGCGAACTTCATGTTGGATGTTATCCGTTAAAGTACCTATGAAGAGATCAATCTTGTGTTCCTTTGGAATATCAGTTAGCCTTATATTCAATTTTTGGAAGTCCTCAATGTGCTCCCCCATTAAACCATTTTGTTTGAGATTTATCAATTGGCTAAAGAAGGTGTTGTTCTTTGTATCCTCATAATGTGCTATCATTTCCTCCATAAAAATTGACCAACTGACAATTTTTTTACGGGAGCAAAGCCATCGATACCATACAAATGTATTTTTTTATAAATGTAAAGTTTCAATGCGTACCTTTTGTGTGTTTTGCACATTATAGAGATCAAAATATTGCTCCATCTATAGTATCCATGTTACAGGATCCTTTCCATCAAACTTCCTCATATCCATTTTTGGAATATGGTGGTTCTTCCCTCCAACAGTAGAGTTTATGAAATCACGATTAACATTTATTTTGTTCTCATCATTAGTTTCCTCTACTATCTTTTCACCATTAGGAAACATTTCTTGTATCAACTTTTCCAAACCCTCGATGTCTACTTTTAGATCCTTCTTCATGTTTTCCATGTTGTCTTTCATTTTTTCATCGATCTTAGCTTCCATGTCATCCATCTTAGCTTCCATGCCCACTTCCATGCCATCCATCTTAGATTCCAAACCATTCATCTTAGCTTCCACGCATTTCTTCAAACCATCCATCTCAGGTTCCACGTCTTTCTTCAAAGCTTCCATTTCATTTTTTGTTGTTCTTTGCAAGAGCGAAATTTGTTGCACTTGCTCTTGTAATTTTGATATGTCATGTTGCCATTCTTCATCTTCATGAGTCATCGTAGAGCCTTATAAAGGCTTAATGGGTGTTGAATTATTTTTAGGGGCCATTTTAGAATCCAATACTGATATCTATTCTACAATATGCCCTTGGAATCAATTCAACTTGATTCTTCAAACAAGACTTATGCAATTCGGAAAAATAAATACACACCTTTTACTTGCTTTTGAGGAGCTCGATATTGAAATTGAATTATATCTAAAATTCATCCCTGTAGTAGCCCTCTAAAGCTTCTTTCAAATTCCATAGGCCTAATCTGATTTGGATTCTTCAAGACAAAGTTATGTCCAATCTCCCACAATGACCCAATTTTGGACTGGTTCAGTAGAGCGAACTCGTACAACTTTCCACGTGTCATTGTTTCATCCTTCAGTTCTGAAATTAATAGCCAAGAAACTACAATCCGTTCACTTGTGACCACTTTTTACGGCACTCCAATCTGATGCTCAGAGAGAGATTTATGAATCTTTTCCCACGATCACCCCTTTGAGATGAAATTCTGGAGCCTGAAAAATCACTACCTTCCACAGATCATATCTCTGACAATATTGTGAACCAAGCTCTAAAATTTTTTGACGAGTTGCCTCAGTATTTCTACTTCGTGCCCTAAAATTTTCATATTCTGAACCTTCGTATAAAAAACATTATAGTGAAAATTCCACAATGACCTGTTTAGGAGCCTGAAAAAATACTTACCTTCCACAGATCATATCTCCGAAAATATTGTGAACCAAGCTTTGAAATTTTTTGAAGATGTTCCTCAAGATTTCAGCTTCCCACCCTAAAAATTTCAGCTTCTGACACTTCGTAGAAAAAAATTTATAGCGACAATACCACGATGACCTGTTTGGAGCAGCAAAACCCTAGAATCCAAAGCTCTGATACCAAATGTTGTGAAACCAGCTCAAAAAATAGAAGAAAAGGGATATCAACGCCTTAGAAATAAGTCACTTCGAGGGGTTAACCTCCAATACATTACATGAATGAACAATTCTTGGATGATTCAAATTACAAAACCTCCTTTCTATATATAGGAGTCCATGGGGCCAGAATGTAATCCTAGTGGACCACAATGTAATCCTAGCCGACCTAACAATAATAATTTAAGGACACAATAATAACAATATGGGGGTTCCAAGGGTACAATAATAACAATAAGGGGGTTACACTAACAATAATAAGGGACTATACTAGTAATATAGGGACCTAACAAGCTGAAATTTTCACAGAGTGAAGCCACAATCCTAAGGACCTCCATGAAAAAATTTCAGAGATTGATTCGCAACATGTTTAGAGATATGATCTATGGAAGTTAGGGATTTTTCAGGCTCCCAAATTTCATCTCAAAGAGGTGACGGTGGGAACATCGTCACAACTCTCTCTCTCTCAACATTGGATTGGAATTCTGTAAAAAGTGGATGCAAGTGCATGGACTCTAGTTTCTTTTGTATGAATTTCAGATTCGAAGGAAGAAACAATGACATGTGGAAAGTCAGACACATTCGCTCTACTGAACCAATCCATAATTAGGTCATCGTAGGATATTGGGCATAACTTTGTCTTCAAGAATCCAAATCAAGTCATACTTGTGGCATTAGAAAGAATATTCAGAGGGATACTTCAGGGCCGAATTTCAGATATTGAATATCTGAAATCACAGAGATAATTCAGTTTCAATATTTAGCTCCTCAAAATAAAAAAAAGGTGTGTATTTTTTTTTCAAATTGCATAAGTCTTGTTTGAAAAAATAGTTTTAAGTGATTCCAAAGGCCTATTGAGAATATATATCAGTATTGGGTTCTAAAATTCCTCCTAAAAATAATTCAACACCCATTAAGCCCTCATATTAATCTACTGTGACTCATGAAGATGAAGAATTGCAACATGATCTATCAAAATTACAAGATCAAGTGCACCAAATTTCTCTCTCGCAAAGAGCAACAAAAAATGAAACGGAATTTTTGAAGAAGGCATGGAAGAGAATATGGATGGTTTGAAGAATAATATGGATGGTTTGAAGAAAGGTGTGGAAGCTAAGATGGATGGCATGGAAGCTAAGATGGATGACATGGAAGAAAAAATGAAAGACAACATGGAAAAC
Source organism: Pinus albicaulis (assembly GCA_034641835.2). Taxonomy (NCBI): domain Eukaryota; kingdom Viridiplantae; phylum Streptophyta; class Pinopsida; order Pinales; family Pinaceae; genus Pinus; species Pinus albicaulis. Next base: position 761,370,760 of record CM076576.1, read on the forward strand.
ATGAAGAATGATCTAAAAGCTAACATGGAAGGTTTGACAAAGTTGATACAAGAATTTTTTCCTAATGGCGAAAAGATGGTAGAGGAAACTCATGATGAGAACAAAATAAATGTTAATTGTGATTTCATAAACTTTGATGTTGGATAGGATAACCACCATATTCCAAATATGGATATGAGGAAGTTTGATGGCAAGGATCCCATAACATGGATACTACAAATGGAGCAATATTTTGATCTCAATAATATGCAAAACACACAAAAGGTATGCATTGCAACCTTACATTTAGAACAAAATACATTTGTATGGTATCGATGACTTTGCTCTCGCAAAAAAATTGTCACTTTGTCAATTTTTAAGGAGGAAATGATAGCACATTATGAGGATACAAAGTGCAACACCTTCTTTAGCCAATTGATAAATCTCAAACAAAAGGGTTCAGTGGGGGAGCACATTGTGGCCTTACAAAAATTGAATATAAGAGTAACTGATATTCCAGAGGAACACAGGATTGATGTCTTCATAGGGACTTTAAAGGATAACATCCAACATGAAGTTTGTGTTTGGGAACTTGATTCATTGGAGAAGGCATTCAGGTTGGCAAGAAAAATTGAATGTAAAATAATGTCGACAAGGAAGCCTACCACTCACATTTATAAAGATGGAAGTGTTGCTACTACTAGACTTCCACAACCTACAAGGTTGACATGTCAACAATTTGAAGAAAAAGGAGCAAAAGGGCTTTGCTATAGTTGTGATAGCAAATACAATAAAGGTTATAAGTGTGCTGAGAAGAAATTATTTTACATATATTGTGAAGAGGAAGAAGAAAATGAACAAGAAACTTCAAAAGAAGAGGATATACACCAGGAACCAACCCTAGAAGAAGAAGAAATGAGTCTAGCCATATCATGTAATGCATTGGAAGGAATTACCACTCCTCAAACTCTAAAGATAGTAGGACATATCAAGAAGAAAAAGGTAATAGTTTTGATTGATTCAAGTAGTACCCATAATTTTATTCATTGTAAAGTAGCCAAGGTATTGAATTGTTTCTTATACACAACACCAGAATATCAAGTGATGGTTGAAAATGGAGGAACTATAAATTGCTCTGGAAAAATTCCATAATATCAAGCTAGCCATGGGGGAATATTTATTGAATAGTCCAATGCTTTCCATTCCAATGGGAGGTGTTGATGTTGTACTAGGAGTATAATGGTTACAATCTTTGGGGACAATAACTTTTAATTTTTAAGAACTTTTCTTGAAAAAAATTTCGGAAGGAAAGGAAATTGAATTACGGGGTATCGTAGGGAAGCCAGGAAAGATAATAAGTTCTAAGGTCATGAAAAATCTTCTGAAGAAATAACAACGAGGCGTAATCGCACAATTATTCTCACTAGAAGTTCCAACATCAAAATCATCTATTTCTCCAGATCTCCAAAAATTCTTGGAAAATCACTCCAACATTTTTGAAACTCCCAACTTGGACTCCCACCTATTTGTGATCATGATCATGATATTCATTTGATTCCAGGAAGTGTTTCTCCAAACAGGTGGCCTTACATATATCCTTATGTCCAAAAGAGCGAAATTGAACATATGATTGTAGAAATGTTAGAGGCTAGTATAATTAAACCTAGTCAAATTTATTTCTTTGCTCTAGTAGTATTGGTGCTCAAGAAGGATGGATCATGGCACATGTGTCCGGATTATAGGGAGCTCAATAAGCTCACTATTAAAGATAAATTTCCCATTCTTGTGATTGATTAATTATTGGATGAACTACATGGAGCAATTTATTTTACTAAGTTGGATCTTAGTTCAAGATATCTTCAAATTAGAATTAAGACTAAAGATATTCTGAAAACAAAATTTTGAACTCATGAGGGTCATCATGAATTTTTGGTCATGCCTTTTGGCCTTACCAATGAACCTTCTACATTTCAAGGGTTGATGAATTCCATTTTCAAACCCTTCCTTAGAAAATTTGTGCTAGTATTTTTTGATGATATACTAATCTATAGCAAGTCTTGGAAGGATCATGTTCAACATGTTGACAGGGTGCTCAAACTATTGGAGGAGAAACAATTATATGCAAAAACATCGAAATTTTTCTTTGGAGTACAAGAGGTGGAATATCTGGGTCATATTGTATCTCATGAGGGTGTTAAAGTAGACCCTAAGAAAATTAAAGCCATTAAGTAATGGAAAGTCCCCACAACCATAAAGCAGTTGCGCGGATTTCTTGGGTTAACAGGGTATTATCACAAGTTTGTTAAGAATTATGGAAGAATAGCAACACCTCTAACAACATTATTTAAGAAATATGCATTTTCATGTACTCCTGAATAAACTAATGCCTTTGAACATCTTAAAGATTTAATGTGCCTAGCACCAGCATTAGCTACGCTAGACTTCACAAAAACCTTTATTGTAGAATATGATGCCTCAGGAAATGGAATTGGTGTTGTTTTAATGCAAGAAGGAAGACCCATTGCTTTTGAAAGTCATCCAATCAAAGGAAAGTATTTACAAAAGGCTATTTATGAGAAGGAAATGTTGGAAGACACTTCAAGGTAAAAATTGATCATGATAGTCTTAAACACCTTTTGGAACAAATACTATCTTCAGAAGAGCAGCAAAAATGGGCCACAAAGATGTTGGGCTATGACTTTGAAATCATCTACAAAAAAGGGAAGCTAAATGTTGTTGCAGACGCACTCTCAAGAAAGGATGAAGAGGTGGAAGCATTGCTTTGTGCCATTTCTATTATCCAACCAGATTGGATAACCGAAGCAAGGGATGAATGGAAGAAGGACGAAGAAGTGTGGACACTCATTCAAAATTTGCCGCAAGATCCTAGTACATCTGATACATTTAGTTGGAAAAATGATTCCTTATGGTACAAAGATCACTTATATATTTGCAAGAATTCCCAAGTAAAACAATAGATTCTTTTGGAATTGCAAACTTCTCCTTTAGGAGGACACTCAGGATTTTTAAAAACATACCACAGGGTGAAGAAAGAATTTTTTGGGGATGGCCTTAAATCGGATATTCAAAATTTTGTAGCGGAATGTTTGGTTTTCCAACAAAATAAAGTTGAGACAATTAAGACCCTAGGTCTTCTACAACCTTTATCCATTCCAAGTCAACATTGGGAGGAGATTTCAATGGATTTTATCACAGGTTTACCTAAGTGTGAAGGAAAGAGTGTCATTATGGTGGTAGTGGATAGACTTACCAAGTATGCACACTTTTGTGCATTATCTCATCCATTTAAAGCAAGTAAAATTGATACTGCATTTATGGAAACAATTCAAAAGCTACATGGAAACCCAAAGATTATTATAAATGACAGAGATCCCATTTTTACAGGAAATTTTTGGACGGAATTATTTTCTTGTTTGGGTACTCAACTAGCTCATAGCTCATCTTATCATCCTCAATCCAATGGCCAAATTGAGATAGTGAATAAATGTTTGGAAGGATATCTTCGTTGTTTTGTATCTGATAAGTAAGCACAATGGGTCAAGTGGTTACCTCTTGCTAAATGGTGGTATAACACTTCCTTCCATACTGCAGCAAAAATGACCCCATTTTTGGCACTTTATGGATATAATCCACCGTCCATCACATATTATTTAAGGGAAAATTATAGGGTTCAAGTAGTGGAAGATCACATCGAGCATCAACAAGAAGTTTTCCAACTCTTAAAGGATAACCTAAATTTGACACAAAATCGAATGAAACAATAGGCAAATCAACATCGCAGCGAGAGAAGTTTTGATGTAGGAGATTGGGTATTTTTGCGACTAAAACCATACAAAAAAAATGTCCCTCAAGCAAGATAAGAAGGATAATAAATTATCGCTAAAGTACTATGGTCCTTACAAGGTGTTGCAAAAAATTGGTACTATGGCATACAAATTGGAGCTTCCTGCTTCTTCACAAGTGCATCCATTTTTCCATGTTTCATGCTTAAAGAAGGTTATAGGGGACAAAATTCGAGTTCAAACAATATTGCTAGAACTTTATGAGGAAGGAAAAACCATATTGGAACCTGAAGTAGTCACAGAAACGAGAATTCGATAGCTACGAAATCGATCAATTTCAGAGTATCTCATCAAATGGAAGAACTTAACCATTGAAGATTCTACATGGGAGGATGAGAATTTTATACATAAGCACCCGAAGCTACTCAAGCGTTGAGGACAACACTTTTTTGAAGGAGAGGAGCATGTTAGGTCCATATATTACTAGTATAGTCCCTTATTGTTGCTAGTGTAACCCCCTTATTGTTTTTTTTGTACCCCTGTAACCCCCATATTGTTATTATTGTGCCCTTACATTATTATTGTTAGGTTGGCTAGGATCACATTATGGCCCCATGGACTCCTATATATAGAAAGGAGGTTTTGGTCATTTCAATCATCCAAGAATTGTTCATTTATGTAATGTATTGGAGGTTTCCCCCTCAAAGTGGCTGATTTCTAAGACGTTGATCTCTCTTCTCTTATATTTTTGGAGCTGGTTTCATAAGAATCTTTTGGTAATTTTTTAATGAAGAGAACATAATAAAAGTAATAAGAAGGAAACATATATTTACAAGCAATTATCAAGTAAGAGAAAAAAAACCCTAATTTGTTATTGTAGTGATTTCTTAACAACATAGGCAAGAGAGATCTGAGTCATTGGATGTCATGGGGGGCATCAATATCATTCATGTGCCCTGTAATAATTACCCCAGAAGTTCAAGTGGAGGTTGGTTCATATCCTGTTCGGTGGTGTGGCATAGTGGGGCACATTGGGAGGTTGTCCTCTTGTCAAATATTTTTCATTGATTTCTAAGCGCTCCCACTGTTAGATAGACCCTGAAGGTTTTACCCAAAATATTTCAAAGGGAGGCTAGGGCGACCCCACCAGGATTATATCACCAAGATGATGTGGCGGTGTGGAGCCCAAGTGCACATCCATAGTAATTAACAGTATGATAGGTGGAGGAGGTGCCCAAATAACCCTGGAAAAACTTCCCCAATAGTTTTGATGGGGGACTACATTATAACCTGCGATGATTATATTCACGGGGTGACGTCACCAAAAATGGGTCCGCATATACATACATTGTATATGTTATATATAAATATTTTGATGGGCCTCGCGGACCACAAGAGAGTTATAATGTGTCACAGATGTGAATTGTTAGTAGTTGGGGTAGACTACTACATGGGTGGTGACATGGCTATAATTTAGGTAGCCACTTGGGTACCACGTGGTAGGTCAGATGATGTGGTGAGACCTAATAAGTCAAATTTTGATCGACCATATCTTTCAATCATGGATTTAGATTGAGGTAAATTTTATATCGTTGGAAAGGTCTCAACGAGATGAACACAATGGTGGTTTCCATTTTAAGTTCTAAGGTAGTAGAGAAAGATTAAAAATTTAGACCCCACTTCCATAACTAGACTTTAGGGGTCATGTCAATGTCATAATTTCCTCCTTCTACCCTTAGTAGGGGCTAGGGATTGTAGGGGGTATGTTACAGCTGATGATGAGAGTTGAGATAGAGGAATCATTCATTGTGGTTCTTCTTGCAATGGTCTCGATAGGATGAGGAATTTACATCCTTCCTAATGACAATGACATCATGGAACAAATATATTACTCATATTTTAATTCATGTTAAATTTAATATGTTCTAATTGGTCATTAAAATGTTCGATAAATTTATTAAGATCATGTTTACTATGGTGCCACACTATGTTGGTGTTATCAACAATCTGACCCATAAAATGGTCATATGTTAATAAAACCCTTATTTTCATGTTTCCTATATTTATTAAATATTGGATATTTATCACTTATTCCATTATTTTTGTAGATTTTGGAGCTTTACCCTCTTCTCATGCCCTAGATGTTATTTCACATTATTACCTTCTTGCATTGTGTTCAATTCTTAATCAATTCTAGTCTTCATAAGAAAAGGTATCATTTTCTTGTGCATCATCCTTTCATGCATATGTCTATCCAAGCTTGAAAAAACTATTGGTATGTAGAAGTTATATGATATTACCCTCAATATCAACAATTTTCCATCATCCAAGACCTTTTCATCTTGACCCTAAAATTTCCAAAATAAATATTTATAGAGAAATTATGGAGGTTCATATAATATACTAATTATACTTTAATTTCACTAGAAAATTCAATTTATGATAGATTTTATCATTTTTATTATAATTATTTATAAATCTAGCATGGTTGTATCATCACTTTCAATTATGTTACGGGCTATTTTTCTCGTAACATTTTCTTTCATCTTGGGTATTTTAGAGTTTTCTTGCACCATCTAAGGATAGGTATTTTCTACCACTTATGAAAAATGTATATGTAAGTTGTGTAAAATGGAACCTAAATTGATAGAACACTTCACTTTTTTCGTATTTTCCCTATTATAAAATCCATAATTTATATTATTTATTATTTACAAATACATATTTTGAGTCCTTATTTAATACTAAAAACATTTTTATGAAATCCATAATAATTATTATTATATATTTACAAGACATTTTCAAACCCTCAATTTATTTAGAAGAGAAAAGTGCCTTTCCTATTTTCTCAAAGCATATTAGTCTTATGTGAGACCTCTTGTCCAACTATCCCATTACTTAAGAAAAAAACGTATGGATTATGACACCTTTCCAAAATGGTACTTAGTATTTAATTTTTTTTCTCTATTTTAGATTTTTCTCAATCCATTTTAAATATTATTTAATTATTTTTCTATGGATAAACTTTGAATTAACAAATTAATATGACATTGTTCAGGAATAAGCAAAATAAAATCAACATGACAAAAGAGTACCATAACATATGCCATAGAAAAATAGTATTGTGCATTTACATTGGGTGAGGTCTACCTTTTTAAGTATATCTGTAAGGATGAACTCCATACAATGTGCCTACAATGTGCCTACCAAGAGGTATTTATCAGTCGAACAAAACTATGAAAATATAGGATAACTAGAAGCACACACTAATAGGATCCTATGTTGATTTCATGGTCTTGATACAAAACTCATAGTATAATATTTTTTTTAAGAAAATAATGGAAATTTTGGTATGATTGGGAGAAAATTTGGCGAATGTTTTTGGAAATTTGGGTTATAGTTGTTAAGATTTAGGATTTTGGGTGCCCCAAATGTTCTTAATAGCATTGAATCTGTTTCCACCATATTAAAAAAAACAATTCAAAAACTTTTAAAATTGAATTTCTTAAAAACTCTCACCAAATTCCAACGATAATTTCACTCCCCAAGCGAAATTGTGGCCTCGTTAGAAAATGCCCATACAAAAATGGGTGCATGCATGCGTGATATGTGCTTAATTAAAATACCAAAGGATGGATGCCATGTAGTTTCACATTGGTTGAGTTAGTATTTGATGACATGTTCTATTGATTAGCAATAATCTCTAAAACCATTAAACTATTTTTTTACTCCAATCATTGCTTGAATGAATTTTGGGCCTAAGTGTTGAAAAGCTTAGACTAAGAAAAAGGTGTATAAGCTTGTATTGATTGGATAGTAAAGTAGTGGGGATTGAATTTATTAATAAAACTATATAATTAGATTAGATATTGGATATGGAGGGGAATTAATAAGGTAATAATTATTTTGAATAATTATAAAGGGTTTAAGTGGAATAGGTAGTAATATAAAGTTTTGGATTGTGTTATGGTAAGATTGATTGTATTGGTTAGATAATAAAGGAGGTGTGGGATTGAATTTTTCAACAAAATTATAAAAATAGAGAATATATTGGATATTGTATGGGAATTAATAAGGTAATAATAGTTTTGAATAATTATTTTCCAAGGATTAGAAAGGGTTCAAGTGGAATAGGCAGTAATATATTAAAGTTTTTTAAGAGTTGGATTTTGTTGTGGTTTTGTAAGACTTTTCAATATAAGCTATCAAATTTTTAAAGTTAAACCTTGATTTATATTGGATAATTATATTATTTTTCATCTATATTGATGTTTTCAAAGTGGAAAAGTGGAGGAATCAACTCACAACGCCATTTTTACTGGTGGATCTTTGTTTGGAAAATTGGGGTCTAAAACCTTCCTGAAACAATTTGAGCCATAAAATGAAAATTTTGGGGGATTAAAAATTTCCCGTTAAGTATCGCACCCCTAGTTCAATTATACACATAGATGCCTTTCAAATGGTGCAAGAATAGCCTCAATATGAGTCTTCATGCAAAAATTAAGCCACTCAAACGTTGAATTTCATGTTTTGACCACCATTATTTGAGAGGATGCCACATCATCCCCCATTATTCATGGAAAATTAGCTAGCCACATGATCATGATGAAGAAAAATTTAGAAGCTTCCATATTGTAATTATATTTAAGAGTTTAAGGATTCAAACTTTACCACTAGTAGGTTATCGTGTTGTGTTCTAATTGGGCCACTCGAAGAAAAAGGGGTTCCATTCTATTTTAGTGCATTTTGTTCCATAGATGAGAAGAGTAGTTGATAGTTGATAGAGGGAGATAAAACCAAGGATTTTTGTGCACTGTTGCAGGCCACAGACCATATGTCTCACTTCTTTGTACTTGTATCCATTTCCATTCAAAGAAATATAGAGAAGAGTAGCCTCACCTTTGAACTGGGTTTTCTCCAAAAAGGTATTATCAAGTCATATCATGTGTTATTATGGTTGTGAGTGAATTTAATTTCACATGTTCACTATTTTTTTCATTTTATATATTACATGTATAAAAATGGTAACTTAATAAATCCAAAAATCTAAGGAAAATAACCCTAATAGTAAGATATAATATTTTGAAATATAAATCTATCATGTGTGTTGTTTCAAACTATCCAATGGAAAATACATGAAAATTTATGAATCATATTTGTATCAAAGTAGGTTTCTTTGAGTATATTTTCATGGTTGACAAATCCATAATATTCCTTTATATCTTGTAGAGGAGAGGTTTGCACAATTGTAAGCACAATTCATAGATATAAATCATAATGTTAGCATCGTCATGGAAGCACTAACTAATAAACTTGGGCTATTAGGAGAACATTGAGGTTTTGACACGGAGGTAAGATCAAAGAGGAAATTGTAAAATTGGGAAGAACCAAAGAGGGAATCTAAGAAAGAACCTGAAAATAACAACCTTATATAAAAGTCATGAACCATGCACAATCCCTAGTCAAAATGGAAGCAAAGGTCAAAATCAAGCCATATCATGGTGAGATTGACGCTCTTAGATTAAATTACTAGTTGAAACAATTAGAAGTTTATTTTAGAGTTCATCATGTAGTGGAAGAGTAGAGTATTTCAATTTCTCAATTTAAATTAGAGGACCATGCCCAGACCAAGTGGAAAATCCACACATAGACCTTAATATTGGAGTAATATCCTCCAATGACTAAGTGGGAGGATTTCAAAACCCTGATAAAGTCATATTTTTTGCCTATTTGGTATGTAAAGGACCGATTGATGTAATGGCATTAATTTAAGAAAAATATGGGGTAGAGTGAGTACACAAAGATTTTAGAAAGATGTCCATAATGTTGGGTATCTCCCCAAATAACTTAGACATACTCAAGTATTTTTGGGGTATACACAACCATCTATGGAGTCAAGTGATTTTGTTCAAACCTAGATCAGTGGATGAGGCTTGTGTATCGAAATAGTACCTAGAGAACATAGGCCAAAAGAAAGGAAATCAACCAGGTCAAAGAATAAGGAAGGGAAAATTAGGTGGAAAGGGGAAAAGAACGAAAAAACAATAACCATAGCACACTAGTGCAAAGATCCTAGCAACCATTACAACCCTAGTAAAATTGATGGTCATATAAAGGAGAAGTGTTGGAATTTGAACCTAGAGCCCAACTGAAATAACAAAAAGAAATATTCTAACAAGAAAAATACCATGGCCATTGATTCGAGAAACCAAGTGGAAAGAAATTTGGACATGGATGAGAAGATTGTATCTATATCAATACATAATGAGGTTAAACTGAGTATATTTTAGTAGCAAGAAGAGAAGGAAATCAAAAATCTTACATATAAATATATAGGTTAAGAAGACAAAAATTGATGCTCTATTTAAGTTAGGATTGCAAGCAAACCTCATTGCAATAGAATTGATCAATAAGTTGGGATTGGAAGTTTAGATCACCGAAGTCCATGTCCATTAAGATGGGTAAATAGGGATGTAGAAATAAAGGTAATCAAACACTGCAAAATCATATTTGATATCAATGCGATTTTATTAATAAAATAGAACTAGATGTAGTTCCCGTTAATGTATGTGGAGTGGTGTTTGGAAGTCCTTATATGTATATGTGAGATATAAAATTCATGCAAAGATCCAACCAATGTGGCCTCATTAAGGATGTAAAATCATTCACCATTAATGTGCATAAGGTAAAGTCCAAAATTTCACTAGTAAGTGGAAACCAAGCCATGAAACTGATCAATTCTAGTAAGAAGTATGTCCTATTTCTTTTAAGATAAAATCAATATGTAGAAGGGTCAGTGGGAGCAAGTCCATACTCGAAGGGGTATACTAAGGAATAAAAACAACACTGAAAAAAATTATCACAACCATATAGGGGGGTGTTCCAAGAGACTAAAGGGTTGTTGCCTGATCTAAAAGGACTGTATTATTTTTTTTGTGCTAATTGTCTTTTCAGTTTATAAACATGTGCATACTTGTCTCATTAGCTTTCTTAAGGATTGAGGATTTTAACCATGAATTGTAGATGATTTTATTGAATTAGAAGCATGAAATAAGCACAAATAACACTAAACAGTAGTGAAAAATAGAGAAATAAGTCACCACACATAATTGGCACAGCAGGCATGATGAAGTAGTTCACCCCTCCTAGGCTACATCTGCTGGTCCAGCTCCCAATGACATGTCCATCTTTCATTATGCTCAAAATTTTGTAAATAAATGTAGTTACGGGCCTCTAATGTTTGTTTTCTGTACACCAATGGATCCATAATGCTCCAATTAGTAAAAAATGACTCTTCATTCACTCTGAATGGGCAAAAGTTGAGTCTCCTACTCATTTTCCCAGTTACACTTAGAAAAGCTCCACGAAAAGTGGAGAACTCCACTTAACTGGAGTTAATTTAGTGAAATCCACCCAAAAATAGGCACGCTCCAAAAATCCTCAAAATTGACCATTACAATAAATGTTGGGTGTTGGGGTGGCCACATGACAACCCCAAACCCCGTGATCATGACCATAACCGCAGGCAGAACCTGAGGCAATAACTGTGGTTTGGTTGGTCGGAACTCCAGTTGAGGTGGATGGTTAGTTGACCACGCAGAGGATTAACTATTGCATGTGACATGCAATGCAACTATTGCAGATGGTTTAACTGGTGGGTGGTTGTAATAACTATTGGGCTGTAATTCGCGGAGTTTTATGCTAACATGTGACCACCAATACGGAACTGATGGCAGTCCCAACCCCCAAACATGAATACAATCAAACTTAAATATAAACCGTGAACGTTATATGTTAAGAAATTCTTGTAGCTCAGGTAATGTGGCATGTGTGTGCTTTGTCAAAGGTTGCAGGGTTGAGCCCTACAGACCTCACCAAAATTTTAAAATGCTATTTCGTGGACACGTGGCAACCTCAGGGTTGTCCATGTGTCACCCCTTGATTGGCCCTCATAACAACGTACAATCTCATTCAACGAATAGAAGGCCACCACTTGTCATCCTACAGTTGGCTCTAAGAAAAGGAATATTCCTCAGAATATTCCTTTTTTTTACTATACCTCCACCCTGCTGACTGTGCATCCTAGTCAAACTTGTCGCGATTTTACCTATTTGGCAATTCAATTAGAATGTAATATATCCCTCATACGACATCGGTTTTTCGAACTATCCATGGTGTCAGAATCAGCAAGACGAGATCTACACAACCATCCTAGTTTCAACCCCATCCTATAACTTTTAATTTTGAGAAAAAATTATGAGCTCCTTATCACTCCTCCCCATTGGGAAGCTTTTGGACCCCAAAAGACTTGATTACCTATTCAGTAGATGAGGGTACAACTCCCTCACCTTTCCAGCCTCCATCCTTTTTTCCTTGCTTGTCTTAGTTCGTTTGAGTCCAACTCAAAGGTAGTCAAGACTTCCCTCTTGGATGCTCTTGTCCTCCTGTCAAGAATTGTATCTTCCTTGAGCTCATCCAGCAATTTTGGCGAGAAAAATTCAATAGAAGGTAGTTGAACATAACTTCCTTAATCATCGATCAAAGGTGGCTCATGCAAACGTAAATTTTCAACATTAACAACTGAATACATTTTTTCATATAAGAAGGCAAGTCAAATTGAAATGCATTATTACCAACTTTCTTTATGATATTGAATGGACCATAACGAATGGGTTTGAGGTTTTTACCTTCCCCATGCATCCTTTCTTTGCTAATGTGAAACCATACCTCATCTCCCTCTTGAAACTTGTGATCAACTCTATGTTTTCCATGCCTCTCTTTTCATTTTCTTTGACTTTTCTCAAGTTGTTCTTGAACTTATTGATGTATAATCTGAATTTTCTCAATGAACTTTCGAGCCTTGTCAATATCACTATGGCCATCAATTGCAACATCCTTCCCAAAGATGAAGTCTAATAGCGATTTTGGAAAATACGCAAAGCATACTTCAAAAGGTGATTTTTGAGTTGAAGAGTGCTTTGCCCAGTTGTAAGCATGCTGAATGTAATGCAGTTGCTCATCCCACAACTTAGGATTTTTTCTGCAATATCCTCTCAATATATGCACAAAAATTATGTTCACAACCTTGGTTTTTCCATCTATTTGCGACTGAAAAGTAGTAATCTTTTTCAACTTTGTGTCCATCATACTCCATAGATTGGACCAAAAATTCGCAATGAATCTGGAATCCCTGTCACTAAAAATAGAAGTTGGAAATCCAAAATGAACCCAAACATGTTGAAAATAAAGTTCAACAGTTTGTTCAACAGTAATGGTTTTCTTACATGGCATAAGTATACACATTTTACTGAATCTATCCACAACTACATAAAGATAATTATGCTATCTTCTTGACATAGGTAGACCTCCAACAAAGTCCATGGAGACACTTTCCCATGGCCTTGATGGTTCGGTAGTGGCGTGTACAATCCAAGCTTCCTATTACTAGGCTTACTTGTTGTACACATAGAAAAACCTCTTATAAAACACAACACACTATCTATCATGCGAGGCCAATAGCAATACCTATGTAGATGCGCCACTTTTTTTCTTACCCCAAAGTGTCCAGCAATAAGAGATGATTGAGATTCTCTCATGACACTTAGCCTCTCTCCTTGTGGTATACACAACTTACCCAAATGAAACAACAAATTGTTATGCATGTGATAATCTTTTTCTTCAACTTGGTCTTGAGAGAATATCAGCAAATTTATTGAAAATATCTTTCTTGTATCTTATAACCAAGTGAAACTATTGAAGAAATCCCATCCACCTGAAATGTCTTGATTGCTGCAATTTTGTTTATGACTGCAAGTATTGTAATGGTTGGTGATCGGTATGCACAATATTCTCTTTACCCATCAAGTAGTGTTTCCACTTCTTGACACTTTGTACCAACGCATATAGTTCTTTTTCATATGTAGGATAATTAGTCACAGAACCATTAAATGTTTCAGAATGAAAAGCGATAGTCTTACCATGCTGCAAAATAACTGCGCCCATGGCATAATCACTAGAATCGGTTCGAATCTCGAATGGTTGTCTCAAATTTGGTAATGCAAGGACTAGAGCTGAACTGATTTTGTATTTTAAAGCCTCGAAAGCTTTATGTTGTTTTCCTCCCCATTGCAAGACTTTCTTCACACTTTTCACTGCATGCATAGGATCTGCAATGGTAGAAATGTTAGCAATAAAATTTCTCCAATATTGAGATGCACCTAAGAAACTTCTTACCTCGGTTACTATTTTTGGTGTGGGCCAATTCAAAATGGATTCCACTTTAGAAGGATCAATTCTCAACTCTCCTCCTCCTACAATATGTCCCAAATAGAGCAAATAAGTCTTTCTAAACTCACACTTTGACATCTTAAGAAACAATTTCTCTTTCTTCAAAATATCAAGTACTCTATTCACATGCAAGACATGTTCTTCTCTTGTTTTGCTGAAAATCAATATGTTATCTAATTAAACAATCACAAAGTCATCAAGGAATGGGCGAAAAACACTATACATCACACGCATGAAAGTTTCCGGTGCATTACACGAACCAAATTGCATAACTAACCACTCAAAGAGTCCTTGTTTGGTTTTGAATGCAGTTTTCCATATATCACTTTCTACAATTCTTACTTGATGATATCCACTTCGTAAATCTAACTTAGTGAAAAGCTTTTCATCTTTCATCTAATCAAGAAAATCATCTATTCTTGGGAGTTGGTAACTATTCTTTACCGTAATCTTGTTCAAAGCTCTGAAATATACACACATGCGCCAAGTCCCATATTTCTTTGGTATCAAGACTATTGGTGAACCGCATGGTGAGGTGCTTGGCCTTATGATTCCTTTTTCCAACATCTCTTTTATTTTCCTCTTTATTTCAGCATTATCCATTATCTACATGCGATACATACTGATGTTTCGAAGAGGAAAATCTTGCTGCAACTAAATCTCATGTTGAATCTCTCTTTTTGGAGGCAATCCAGTTGGCTTCTGAAACATCTCATGATGTGCATCAACTACATCATATAAATATGATTTCAAATTAGGATCACATCCCTCAAATGATTCATGATTAAATCCAACTTTAGGCTTAATCATAAGAAGAACAAAATTATTACTTGAATTTACCAGCCTTTTTACCTGTCCAGAATTTACCATAGCAATGTTTGTATTCTTGCGATTTGCTCTAACAATGTACTCATTGACATATTTGAATAAATGATATTTGTTCTCATGGTGATGGAAGATCACTTTCCTTTCATATAAGTAAGGACTCCCCAACACAATACATGTTATGTCAGTGGAACCACATCTAATTCAACTGTGTCAACAAAATTTGCAGTGATTGCAAATCGAAATATAAACTTCTTTGAAACCTGTAAATTTGCATCCTTACAAATCCAACCCAATGAATATGGTTTTGGATGTGGTATGGTCTCAAGGTTAAGTTTCTTGACCAAGTCTTCAGAGATTAAGTTTTCTTGTGACCCACTGTTAAACTATGTGTCAATTTTGGTATGCTTGGATATGACCCTCACATGAAATAATTCTATTCTTTCTTATTCATTTGGAGTATGTATATGATAGTTTGATGTATTGGTACTGAGTTTAGTTTAAATTTATTTTCCCTTCATGTTATTCAATCCCATGGTTGTCATCTTAGATTCATCACCTGAATCATCTCCTAAATCATGTTGAGTTGTAGCTGCAGTTTTCTGTTTCCCTTTGTTATTGGGTTTCTTTGGCCTCATCTCAGGATGTAATTTCCAACAATGAGTTTCATCATGGCCTTCTTTTGAACAATGTTTACAAACCACTTTTTATCCCTCTTTATTAACAGATGCATTCATTTTTCTTTTATCGTTTGAGCTCTTTTCTTTGTTTTTACCCTTAAAAGGTTCTTTCTACCGTCTTCAGAAATGTTCTTCCCTATAGCTTCTAGATGTGTGGCCTGAACACATACTTCATCTAGACTGGTGGGGTTAAACATGAGAATATTATGTTTTAGGTATCTATGTAAACCTCCTATGTACTTGAGCAAAGTATCTTGGCTCTACAAATCTACCCCTAATAAGAGAGCTCTTCTCCTAAATTATTGGGTGTATTCTTGCCCATTTTGTCCCTTCAATTGTCTGAAGTTTTGCCAATTCATTATGGCTTTCTGCATATGATCTATTGGATAAAACTATTTTTTTATAGTAGTAATGAAATATGACCATGATAGAATAATCTTACCATGCTTCTTGATCTCCTCCTTTGTCTTGGCTTCCCACCAAACAAGTGTTTCACCTTCCATTCTCAATGAGGCTAATTGGATTTTGGTATCATCATCTTGAAGGTTCTAGATTCTCAAATAGACCTCCAATTGCCTAATCCAATTATCAAGATTTTATGCATTGACTTCACCATTAAACATTGGAAATTCAAACTTAACATCAAGTTTTAAAAAAGGAGTTTTACAAGTGTTATTTGACTTGTGTGGCTGATAACCTGAAGTAGAAGTAGAGGATGATGATGATGAGGGTGAGGATGATGACTCTCCATTGCCTCCATTTCCTCCATTTCCCTTCTATGACTTATCTTCATCATTGTGACCTCCTGAAGATCCTTATCCTTGCTTGTGAAGTTTGGATCCTTCTTATTCCAGTCTCTCATTCCTTTCTTGATAAAGGATTCTAACCATCTCATTCATGTCAAGGAATGTTTTCCTGAACACTCTTTCTTCCTCTTTGGGATCAACTTCTTCATATATTTCTCCTTCCTCTTGAGGCATACTTAAAGTAGCTTTTGCTTCCTTAGGAGGTGAACTAGGTGTTGGAGACTGTGGAAATATTTATCTCCTTTTCTTTGGCTCTTCTTGAGACCCTTCTGCTCCCACCAATTTGCCTTCTCCTCTTTTGAGCTTGAGCATAGTAAGCATCTAAAAACTTGCAAACAGTTAAACAATTCTTTGCACTAAACAACACCAGAGAATAAACTCTAGCTCTGATACCAATCTGATCTGAAAGGATTGTATTAGGATTTTTGGGCTAAGTGTCTTTTCAGTTTATAAGCATGTGCATACTTGTCTCATTAGTTTTCTTAAGGATTGAGGATTTAAACCATGAATTGTAGATGATTTTAGTGAATTAGAAGCTTGAAATAAGAAAAAATAACATTGAATAGTAGTGTAAAATAGAGAAATAATTCACCACACATAATTTACACAACAAGCATGATGAAGCAGTTCACCCCTCCTAGGCTACATCTATTGGTCCAGCTCCCAATGGCATGTCGATCTTTCATTACGCTCAAAATTTTGCAAATACATGTAGTTACAGGCCTCTAATGGCTATTTTCTCTGCACCAATGGCTCCAGAATGCTCCAATTAGTAAAAAATGACTCTTCATTCACTCTGAATGGGCGCAAATTGAGTCTCCTACTCATTTTCCCAGTTACACCTAGAAAAGCTCCACTAAAAGTGGAGAACTCCACTTAACTAGAGTTAATTTAGTGAAATCCACCTAAAAATAGGTGTGCTCCAAAAATCTGCCGAAATAACCATTACAATAAATTTTGGGTGTTGTGGTGGCCACATGCCAACCCTAAACCCCGCAGTCATGACCGTAACCCCATGCGAAACTCGAGGCAATAAATGTGGGTTGGTTGGTCCGAACTCTGGTTGAGGTGGATGGTTAGCTAACCGCATAGAGGATTAACCATTAAATGTGACATGCAATGCAACTGTTGCAGATGGTTTAACTGGCGAGTGGTTGTAATAATTTTCGGGTTGTAATCCACGGAGTTTGATGCTAACATGTGACCACCAATGCGGGACCGTTGGTGGTCCCAACCCCCAAAAATGAATACAATCAAACTTAAATATAAACCGTGAATGTTATATGTTAAGAAACACTTGTAGCTCGGGCGGTGTGGTGTGTGTGTGCTCTGCCAGAGGTTACAGGGTCGAGCCTTGCGGACCTCACCAAAATTTTAAAATTTTATTTCGGGGACATGTGGCGGCCTTAGGGCTGGCCACGTGTCACCCCCGATTGGCCCTCATAACAACATACAATCTAATTTGATGAATAGAATTCCACCACTTGTCATCTTGTGGTTGGCTATGAGGAAAGGAATATTCCTCAGAATATTCCTTTTGCTGACTGTACCTCCACCCTGCTGACTATGCATCCTAGTCAAACCTGTTGCAATTTTACCTATTTGGAAATTCGATCAGAACGTGATATCTCCCTCATACGACATCGGTTTTTTGAACCGTTCACGGCACCGGAATCAGGAATATGAGATACGCGACCATCCTAGTTTCAACCTCATCTTGTAACTTTGAATTTTGAGATTTTTTTATGAACTCTTGATCATCGCCCAAGAGGGAATTAGTGCACAAGATCCAGGTGTTTATACACTCCTTGTGGCCAAACATTAGGTTGTATAGGAAGTCAATTAAAGAAAGAGAGGTGAAGAAGTAGTTGCAACAAATATCTGAATAAGGTGTCTTCTAACCAATTACCTCGCCATGTGGGTTGCCTATCATCATTGTGTCAAAGAAGGGTGAGACTTGGTAGATGTGTATTGATTATATGGAATTAAACAAAATTATGCTCAAGAATAGGTACCCGATACCCAAGATAGATGATCTTCTAGATTAGTTTATGTTAGGACCCTATAATATAGTCATTGGTTCTCTAGTTATCAATTTTAGAATTGTCCTGATCAAGCTGAAAAAAAATTCATGATAAGGTGTTCAGGATTAAGGGTCTAATGGTATGCCTAATGCCTAAAATCAGATAGTCATCTATTTCTAGTGTTGTCACATGAAAGGTTGGAATTATGATGCATTCACATCTATTTGTGTAGTCTCTAAAGTGGGTAAATTAGGTGCTTTTTATGAATTTGGCTATGTTTTGATTATGGAAGAAAGTTTTGTTTTTGGTAACTAAGAGTCCAAATATTATAACTGTTAGCCACTAAAAGTTAAAACTTTCGGGGGCTAAAACATCTTACCCACACCTATTGCTAGTTGCCAAAAGTACCAAATATCTCGAGGGTTTTGAGAGTCATGTCACTTCCATATCAGTGGTGGTACACATGTCATCATGTGAAATTAAGCTACTAGGACCATGCCAAGACATTATTCATCCGATTTTAAAAAAGGATTATGATTCATTTATGCCTCCATATCATGCAATCATAACCTAAATCATGCCCATCCATTTTGATTAATCCTGAAAAAACAGTCATGATGCCTTCCCACCATTTGAATTGGTCGAAAGTTGGTGTCATTTTGTTTTAAAAGTTACCCACAGGTGTCTGAAACCTTCATTATTTGAGTATGCCTTCATTTCTTGTTGTTCTATGTGTTTGGTCAATTTAGTGTGTCCTAAATTGCTGCATTTAATTTGTCAATCCGGGAATCGTAAGCTGATGAAGTGCGGCGCACTATATGTGCAAGATAACCTATTTCTTAACTTTTTGTCGTTTTTGGTTTTCTAAGGTGCAAATGGAAATTCTAAAATGAAAACAAGTTTGGTTATGTTTGTTCAAGGAAATGATATCCCCTATAATGATTTACCAACTTGAAACTTTAAAAAGAAATTTGAAATTTACAATGACAAGACTTGAAAGGAAATGAAAATGTGCTGCTGAAATGAAAAGAAAGTGCTGCTAGTCTAGTAAATCAAAATAATGAACTATTGAGCATGAAAACTAAACTATTCTTGCTGCCAACTAAACATAAAAGAAACTATGCTTAAGGAAATTCAAAATTGCAACAAAATAAATCTAAATCAAATTACATCAATTTATCTTCTGATCCTTCATCATTAGTCCAGCTATGATTTTCGGAAGTAATCATAAACAATTTGAGTAACTGATATTTAACTTGCGGAAAGTAAACTAATACTAAACCATACACTCATGATTCAATCCCTCACCATCAGTCCAGCTGTGGCTTTCGGAGGCAACTGAAGATGTCATGCATGATTTAATATATCTAAATTTGCAAAAAAGAAACTAATACTAAACTACACATTTCATAATGCAATCCCTCACCATCAGTCCAGCTGTGGCTTTCGGAGGCAACTGAAGATGCTATGAGCAGCTTAATATATCTAAATTTGCAGAAAAGAAACTAATACTAAACTACACATTTCATAATACAATTCCTCACCATCACTCCGAAATTCGTGGCTTTCGTGAGGCAATCAAGATGCTATGAGCAGTCAGCCTTTAATATATCTAAACTCTAAAATTTGCTTTAGAAACTAATACTAAAACTACACATTTCATAATACAATTCCTCACCATCATCTGTACCTGCAGGGCTTTCTGAGTAAGTAACCGAAACGTAAATGAGCAATTAATATATCTAAATTTGCAGAAAAGAAACTAATACTAAACTACACATTTCATAATACAATTCCTCACCATCAGTCCAGTTGTGGCTTTCGGAGGCAACTGAAGATGCTATGAGCAGATTAGTATATCTAAATTTAACTACTGAAGCAGATAAGCAATACTGAAATTAAACAAAAGCTATGAAAATCAAATTAGCAGTAGAACAATGTTAGTTCCATGTCACTAATCAAAAAGCTATGAAAATGCCCGGGCTGCCTATCTATAACCTGAAACAAGAACACTGATCAGTGATTAACAATCATAAAGCATGAAAGACAGAAATGAAATGGAAATTATGGAAGTGTATAAACAGAAATGAAACAAATGCAATATATGAACATATGAATGGATTATGACACAATGAAATGAAATTAAAATTATACACTAATGCACAAAACCTTAGCTGAGCAGGGGCCCTCTACACCATCCTTGGCAACGGTCCTCAAATACGAATTAAGTTGAAAAACAAAGTCTTCTCATATTAAAAAGCAGTCATTACAGAATGGTAATGTTACGGCACAAGTGCAGCGTAATCACTACAGAGCAGGCTAATCAAAAGATAACAGAGACTACATTCACTAATATCGACTAACTTCATATGCGTATGCAAACGCATTATATATAACAACAAACTATAACTGTCTCCTAAAGTTCATGCTGGTGGAGAGCACGTAGACCACTACGTCCACGGATATAGGAGCATGGCCGTGTTGGAAAGTAAATCTACGAGAGTTGGATGCTTGAATTCGACTCTAGAGCCCTGTACAGATGTCGATTTATCCTCCGTAGGCTTAGAAACGGCCGTATGGATCTTCATGTGACACGAAACAGAGTCCAGCCGACATGAAACTCCATGGTTGACTTCCATGTGGACGCCTTTGACCGCGGCTTCTTTGGATGAGTTTGCTTGAACCAATAGGACACGAACCATGTCCACGCCATTCCTGACCTGCCCATGTGGCTCGTTTCCCTTGTAGACACCTGTAGCATAGAGTTTCACAAAATAGCTGCGGAAAGTTGCAGCAGCTGCGGAAAGTGGCAAGATTCCGCAGCTGAATGAACAAAATCTAGATCAAATAGCAAACACAAAAATATAATTAAAAACCACGTTAGATGCTCTTTTGCACATGATATTGACAATTTGGGAGGTTTAGGTTGTTGGAAATATGATGCAGAGTGTTGTCCTTGATGGCAACCCACTAAATGAAGATGAAGACATGTGACAGTTGACATGTGTTGTCCTTGATGGCAATACACCTGATGAAGTTATTCTTGACTTGATGGACTTGGTAAATGATGTAAATCTAATGTTTGTCGACAATATAGTGTTGTCCTTGAAAGGCAACCCACTTGATGAAGATGATGACAACTTACTCGATGAAGTCGTGCTGATGAAGTCGTGCTCGATAGAATATGTTCCCGATGAAGGAAATCGATGTATCTACAATGAGTACAAAGGGCAATGAAGAAAGGATTTCAAAGATATGCCAGATTCTATGACAAAAAAAGAGTATGTCTCAAGGCATACGCGGATTTTTCTTGACAAAGTAGCGTATGCACGTGGGAAATAACGTGTCAAGTCGCGTATGGGAAAAAGCGCTCTAAATGTGCAAAACCAAGGGTAACCACCATGGTATTGACCCATGGTATTGGGTAATGATCCGCCTAATTGACCCCGTCCAGGTAGTTTTGGGCTCATGGTATTGTTTTGGCTCATGGTATTGAAAAAGGGGCTCATGGTATTGAAAAAGGAAAAACCTATATAAAGAGATGAAACTCATTATGCATATTATAAGCATGGGTGCAAGATGTCTGAGCTTGAATAAATACTTCTCTCTGAAGTAGATCTGAATGGAAAGGGTTACACTTGAAGATAAATCTGAATGTATGATGCACCAATGATGAAGAAGGGGATCTAGATCTGAAATGCACTTGTATCTACTAGATCTGCTTATGGATGGCTTAGATCTGTGATGAGGCGAACATCTAGGCGAATATCTGTTTGAAGTAAAGGGTTGAATCTGAACTGAACATCTGATCTGATGAAGTATGCTGCTCTGTAATGATTGAAGATCTATACGCTACTTCGCCGCGGAGGAAGCGCGTATATACGCGGCTTCAGCGAAGAGAAAGAGCGTATGCGCAATAAAATATACACTGAGGTATACGCTGGTTTGTGTGGACGGAAGCGCGTATATACGCGACATCAGTGAAGTAAAAGCGCCTATGCAAACTAGGGTTTGCTGAAGCAAGGGGTATGAAATATCTGATCTGTTCTGCTGTGTTTCTGCTATCTGATCTGTATTGATATGTATCTGTTGGTGATGTATGGTTGTGCTTAAAAGTATGGAAAGGGTCCAGTATGAAAATATGATGAAATGTGGCCTGCAAACGTTGTTCTATTGAAGTGGTTGGATCCAGTGTGAAAATTGATGAAACGTGGTCCAAAGTGGTGCTGAGGGTTGTAGCCTTCAGTCAGGGGGTCGTAGCTCCCTTCCAGGTGAGGCTGGTAAACGAGATCGGGGGGTCGTAGCTCCCTTCCAGGAGAGGCTGGTAAACGAGTCAGGGGGTTGGAGCTCCCTTCCAGGAGAGGCCGGTAAACGAGCGCAGGTGGGTGCCTGCGTGCTGGTCAAGTCTGCGCCAGCACATATGTTGTAAGATGTTTTCTCTATAATAAAATATTGAAGGCTGAGCAACTGCAGCGGTGGTTTTCTCCCGACTTGGGTTTCCACCCAAAAATCCTGGTGTTCATGTGTGATGCTTTGTGTGATGGCTTATTCTGTTCTTACTGCACATGTTTACTGTTTATAGAACATCTAATAAATGAATGATGGAATTATGTAAGTGAAGAACTAATGGCATAATTAGATCTCTGGGTATACGCGAGTTTCATGAAGGATATCCGCGTGTATACGCTAGTTGGCTTCAACAAAGTAGCGTATGGGTTTTAGAGCATGAAAAAGTAAAAAGTTTGAATATGCTGTAAACACTGATTCACCCCCCCCCCCCTCTCAGTATTTTTCCCAACAATTGGTATCAGAGCAGGTCCTTGTGCAGAAGCTTGATCGCTTAAAGGAGATCCGTCGCAATGGGAAGTCAAGAAGGAATAATGTCTATAAAGCCACCTCTATTCAATGGAAGCAATCTGATATTCTGGAAGGTACGTACAAAAGCATATTTGCAAAGTCTTGGTGCAGATGTATGGGCAATCGTGGAAGAAGGTTATCAATACCCGGCAAGTATTCCTACTGATGCAGCTGAAAGAAAGAAGTATGAAATCAATGCAAAAGCAGTGAATGTCTTATTGGGAAGCATGTCTGAATCAGAATTTGCTAAAGTGATGCAGCTACATTCGGCAAAGGACATATGGGACAAAATCATTCTAAGCTATGAAGGAGACACAAAGGTAAAAAGTGCAAAACTCCAAACTCTTAGAATTGAATATGAAAATTTGAAGATGCATAGTGATGAGAGTGTTGCCAGTTAATTTCTTCGTCTGGATGATATTGTAAATCGAATGAGAAATTTGGGTGAAACCATAGCTGATACTACTCTGGTGGAAAAGGTCTTAAGATCATTGACTTCAAAATTTGACTCTAAAGTTTCAGCTATTGAAGAAAGGCAAGATTTGCAAACTCTTACGATTGTTCAATTACATGGTACTCTGACTGCTTTTGAAATGAGACAAGGAGGCCCTTCTCAAGTAAGAGAAGTTGCTTTTAAGGCATCTACAAAAGGAAAGGAAAAGGAATTTGTCAAAGAATCCAGCTATATATCTGATGAAGAAGAAGCGAATTTCGTGAGAAAGCTCCAACTAGGTACTGGAAGATTCAAAGGTAAGCTTCCCTTCAAATGTTTTGAGTGTGGAAAAGTTGGTCATTATGCTGCGAAATGTCCTTATAGAGAAAAGCATTGTAAAGGGAAACAATTTGAGAAGAGAAAGAGTTATTATGCAAAATAAGATGATGATGAAGTGTCCAGTGAAGATGAAGAAGATTCTGACCAAGATCTGAAAGTGCTCATGGCTAAGAAGCAAAAGAAGAAGGCTACTGAAAAAGAGATATCTCAGAAAACATGTGCAGCATAAAATGAAGAAGATGAAACAAGTATTGATTGTTGTTCTTGTGATGCACTTTCCTGTGCATGAAATGGTGAAGATAGTAAAAGTAAAGTTTTGGATCTAAAGGAAGCTATCAAGAAAATTGAAGATCAACAAAGATCATTTAATAAAAGCGAAGCTATCTACAATGAAATGATCTCTCAAATGAAAGATCAAATAGAAATGCTAAATGGACAGGTGGACAAGTATCAAAGGTTTCATACTTATGCATCCAATCGAATTAAAGAACTAGAAGCAGAAATCAACAATCTAAATGCAGATCTCGAAAAATCAAACAAGAAGAATGAAGGACTTGAAGCTGCAGTTATCTCTCTACAAACAGATCTTGAAGCATCAAGTAAGAAGATTGAGGAACCTCTACAAACATTTGAAAAGGAAGGCCTTGAAGCAGAAATCATCTCTCTCAAAGAAGATCTGGAAAAATCAAATAAGAAGAATGAAGAGCTAGAACAAACATCTGAAGAAAACGAAAATTGGCTGAAAGAAGAGATTCTAAATCTGAAGGATCAAGTAGAAGATGGAAGAAGGAAAGAAGAAAGCATGACAAAGCAATGTCAAGCCTTGGAGGTTGAGGTAAAAATTCTCAAAGGTAAATTAGAAGAAAAGGTAAAACTGTTGAGGTTTCATGATAGTACTAATATTTTGGACAATATTCTGAGTAATCAAAGGTCTCCTTCTATCAAACTTGGTCTTGGTTTCCATGAAACTGTTAAAGGAGAATCTAGCTCACAAGGAAGTGCCAAAAATTCAGAGAATGTCAATGCAAAACCTGAAGAGACAAAAGATCAACCAACAATCATGAATTCTCAAAGGAATTCATTCAAGAACGTTGAATGCTTTAAATGTCATAATTATGGGCATGTTGCAGCAAATTGTAGGAGCAGATCATTTCAGCCACAAACAAACAGGTTCTACTCAGAAAGGTACTCTAGTTTCTTCAGGGGATATTGTTTCTCATGTAACATGTATGGACATAAAGCAGTTGATTGTAAAAGGAGGAAGAATAGAAATACTCATTATGGTTCTTATGCGTATTTCTCTGGTCACATGAGATGTTATGCTTGTAACAAATATGGACATGTAGAAAAAGAATGCAGGATGAACAGATCTAGGAAAGTGGACGATTTTCAGCACACAGTTGGAAAGCTCAAGAAGATTTGGAAAATGAAGGAGGACCGATCAGAAACGTAGGGAATTCAGACCCTACTGCAGTCATCCACTTCTGAAGATTACTTCTCTGATTGACTGCAGGAATGATGTGGGATACATTATGAGATTTAGTAATGTATCGTCACATGGGGAGCAATGCATGATGACTCTCATGGTTGATTTGATTACTCTGGTTATTTTTTTATTTCTAACAGAGCATCTGGTGTGAAGAAAAGACAGGTACAGGAGGTACAAGCTCAGGAGGAAATGAAGGAAGATGAAAATTTTCTATGCTTCACTTTCCATACGCGGGTTCTATGAAACAAAGTCGCGTATACACGCGATTTCCAGCTGACACAGACGCGTATGCATTGATGATGAGAGAATTTATCTCATAGCTGAAGATCTGGAGCAGAAGTCCAGGGGGAGCATCCATCTGACTGCTGATGATTGCACTGTTAGCATTATTCTGGTTATACTCATGATAATGAAATGATACATGGGTTCTTGTGATGAAGCCTGGTTGCTTTATGATGAAGAGCATTCGATGTTGAGATGAAAGTCTTATAACTCATAGATGAGGACTGATCATGCAGAGATTGTTGCTGATGACTCGTTGTTGAAGGTGTTTCAGATCGCACAAGTTAAGGAAGAGCACTGTTTAGGGGGAGCAGCAGGTTGAATACTAATGATCGCATTGTTGGCAATATGACTGCTTATTCTTTGGTTTTTGTGATACTCATGCTCAAATGATGATGACTTGGTACATGGTTTATTATAATGAGTTTTTGAGCCCTGGTTGCTGATAATTATCTTTTGTACTCACACATGGATGAGTTGGATGTCATTTGATTCAGAAATAAATCATGCAGAGTTTGTTACTATGGTTGAGAGATATTTTGCATACATATGTTACTTCATGTTAAATTTTGAAGATCATGGTGATGTTGGACCACATGGATGATTGCTTGACACCTATGTGAAGATGTTGTTCTGATATGAGAATCTCTCTTGGAAGATTGTATTGATGCTACAAAGAATCTGAAGGCTTGGTTACTATTGTGCTAATTCTACAACCGTTGGATGACGCTTGAAGACACAACTACACTGTTCTATCTATATGTAGTCCAGGGAAGCATTCAAATGTCTCAGAAAGAAGCTGAACACTGTCTTTGCCTCACAGAGAATCAGATCTGGTTGAAATTTAGAAGATGGCTCGGGATACGCGGTTTCCCGAAACACAAGCCGCGTATGTACGCGAGGCGTCCCCATTACAAACCGCGTATGTCCGATTGTTGACAATTTTTCGGGTCTCGCCCTCTTCGACAAATTCGATATCCGATACCGTTTGGTATCTCTGGTGGTGTTCCAGTTCTCATAATTCTGTTTCTAATGTTTTGATGAAGATGCCTTGATGTTTTGTTGGTGAAAGTGTTCAGGATGCACAAACTAAGGGGGAGCCTTAGTCATATGAAAAGGATGCATGGATGCACAGATTCAGGGGGAGCATTAGTTTTGCTGAGTATAATGCATTGCTGGCATTATGGTGGTTCTGATATATGATCTCTCTTGAGGTCTTTTTGGTATTATTTATGAAAATTCATATTTGTACTTTGATGAAAAGGTCTGGTTGAGACCCATGTTGTAAAATTGTAATATTCAGTCATGTAAGGACTTGTCAATTTGTAAACCCACTTGGTTGGGTAGCTGAGTCATGTTTGTAAACCAACTTGGTTGGGTATTTGAGTCAAATTTGTAAACCCACTTGGTTGGTTACTTGAGTCTCATATGTAAATCCACTTGGTTGGATATTTGATGTAAGTATGAGTCATTGGTGATAGGAACTTCATAGAGTCATGTACTTCATTGAAAATATGTTTGAAGATTCAGCATGAACTCAGGGGGAGCTTGGTCACTTCAGTATACATCAGAACTACAGAACGCTTCTTCTACATGAGGAGAAAAGGGGGTGAGTGTGTTGGTTTTGATCCGCCCTTTGCCCTTGATGTCAAAGGGGGAGAATGACATGGTGTTTGAATAAAGAGAAGATAATGATGTGACATTTTTGGGAGAGTGACATAATATCTATCTGCTGTGGTAACCAAACACCATCATGGTTGCCATCAAGTCCAAAGGGGGAGATTGTTGGAAATATGATGCAGAGTGTTGTCCTTGATGGCAACCCACTAAATGAAGATGAAGACATGTGACAGTTGACATGTGTTGTCCTTGATGGCAATACACCTGATGAAGTTATTCTTGACTTGATGGACTTGGTAAATGATGTAAATCTAATGTTTGTTGACAATATAGTGTTGTCCTTGAAAGGCAACCCACTTGATGAAGATGATGACAACTTACTTGATGAAGTTGTGCTTGATAGAATATGTTCTTGATGAAGGAAATCTGATGTATCTACAATGAGTACAGAAGGCAATGAAGAAAGGATTTCAGCATATGCTAGATTCTATGATAAAAAAGAGTATTTCTCTAGGTATACGCGGATTGGCCTAAGGGAAGTCGCGTATGCACGCGGAAAAGAACGTGCCAAGTCGCGTATGGGCTAAAGCGCTCAAAAAGTGCAAAACCAAGGGTAACCACCATGGTATTGACCCATGGTATTGGGTAATGATCCGCCCAATTGACCCCGTCCAGGTAGTTTTGGGCTCATGGTATTGTTTTGGCCCATGGTATTGAAAAAGGGGCTCATGGTATTGAAAAAGGATAAACCTATATAAGGAGAACAAATTCATTGTGCATAATGTGAGAGTGGGAGCAAGATGTCTGAGCTTGACTGAATACTTCTCTCTGAAGTAGATCTGAATGGAAAGGGTTACATTTGTTGATAGATCTGAATCTATGATGCACTTATGAAGAAATGATGAAGCGGGACTTCTAGATCTGAAATGTACTTGTATTTGATAGATCTGTTTATGGAAGGCCTAGATTTGTGATGAGGCGAACATCTGTCTGAAGTAAAGGGTTGAATCTGAGCTGAATGTATGATCTGAAGAAGTATGCTGCTCTATAATGATTGAAGATCTATACGCTACTTAGCCGCGGAGGAAGCGCGTATATACGCGGCTTCACTGAAGTGAAAGCGCGTATGCGCAATGAAATACATACAGAGGTATA
The DNA here is from genome assembly GCA_034641835.2 of Pinus albicaulis. Taxonomy (NCBI): domain Eukaryota; kingdom Viridiplantae; phylum Streptophyta; class Pinopsida; order Pinales; family Pinaceae; genus Pinus; species Pinus albicaulis. The sequence continues at coordinate 761,399,339 of CM076576.1, forward strand.
CGCTGGTTTGTGTGGACAGAAGCGCGTATATACGCGACATCAGTAAAGGGTAAGCGCGTATGCAAACTAGGGCTTGCTGAAGAAAGGGGTATGAAATATCTGATCTGTTCTGCTGTGTTTCTGCTATCTGATCTGTGTTGATATGTATCTGTTGGTGACGTATGTTTGTGCTTAAAAGTATGGAAAGGGTCCAGTGTGAAAATATGATGAAAGGTGGCCTGCAAGCGTTGTTCTATTGAAGTTGTTGGATCCAGTGTGAAAATTGATGAAACGTGGTCCAAAGAGGTGCTGAGGGTTGTAGCCTTCAGTCAGGGGGTCGTAGCTCCCTTCCAAGTGAGGCTGGTAAACGAGATCGGGGGGTCGTAGCTCCCTTCCAGGAGAGGCTGGTAAACGAGTCAGGGGGTTGGAGCTCCCTTCCAGGAGAGGCTGGTAAACGAGCGCAGGTGGGTGCCTGCGTGCTGGTCAAGTCTGCGCCAGCACATATGTTGTAATATGTTTTCTCTATAATAAAATATTGAAGGCTGAGCAACTGCAGCGGTGGTTTTCTCCCGACTTGGGTTTCCACCTAAAAATCCCGGTGTTCATGTGTGATGCTTTGTGTGATGGTTTATTCTGTTCTTACTGCACATGTTTACTGTTTATAGAACATCTAATAAATGAATGATGGAATTATGTAAGTGAAGAACTAATGGCATACTTAGATCTCTGGGTATACGCAAGTTTCATGAAGGATACGTGTATACGCTATTGTCAAAGTAGTTAAGTTTATGGGTTTTAGAGCATGTGAAAAAGCAAAAATATTTAATTGTCAGAATACCATCACACTCCCTCTCGCATTTTCCGCTATAGGTGAGTGAAAAAGGCATGGAAAAGTGTATGGAAAAGATGCAAATTTGGGACTCAACATACCCCCACTGTGAAGGTGTTGCATGTCCTCATGCAACCAGTCCTCATGCAACCAAAATTTTGATACTCTTTCTTCAGTTCATGTGCCTTGATACTTCAGCCAGCACATCCAATCCTCTCCTCTTCTTCCTTGGTACTGCCAACATTCTGGGTTTCTTCCTTAAGCACCTAAATTTGATATTTACAAGTGCTCTGCTCAATTTCTGGCATTTCCTTTTCAATTTCTTATTCTTCTTCTGCCATATTCCCAAATGTAACATAGTATTATCATGGATGATCTTGTCCAGTTTGCCTTGTTCTTTCAATGTCTCATTTCCATTTTTGATGTGCCTATTTAAAAGCTCCAGCTCAAAAATTTCCTGTTTTAATGATTGAACTAAATCATCCTGCAATGTATGAGGCTGAATGGAAGAAGTACTTGGACCTGTGGCTGCCTTTTCCAAAGATTCTATATAGTCATATACTTCTTGCTGCTTGGGGTCTATTTCAGGTGTCATTTTTATTGGGCTGTCCCCAAAATGCTGTGAAGGAGAGTTATGTTCAAAATCTGGCCGAGGAGGGCTTACATCAATATTTTGCTGAGAATAGGATGGAGTATGCTCATTGTCTGATTGGGAATGAAATGAACCAGGTTCACTAACTGACTTAGATGGACTATGGTCAGTTGGGGACTGTTCAGATGTCTCCTCACCCAAATCAATGAAATGAGGACCCTTAATTTGCGTTTTTCTCAATTTCCCCTTAAGTCTGCTGCTTCTCCTCACACGCTGTGGTACACTACCCTTTTGTTTTTTTTTTCCTCTCTCTGCCTTCTTGGATATAGATGACTGTTTTTGAAGATAGACTAATCTTTCAGATAGCACTTGATGATCTTCTTCTTCAGAAGAAGAAGTTTTATGTACAGCCTCAATAGTTTCTTTCTCTTTTGGTGCTATTGGTTTCTTACCCTTGATTTCCTTCTTCTTCCTTTTTACCAGTCTCTCTTCCCTATCAGTTCTTTTCATAGTAGTAGTAGGAGTATTTTGGATTTCATCAATTATTCTTTTCCTCCTACTTCTTCTTGCTGTGCTAGCTGCAGGAATTTCCTGAGTAGGAGTAATTTGGGTTTCAACATTTATTCTTTTTCTTCTACTCCTTCTTGTTGAACTACCTTCAGGAATTTCCTGAGGTTCCTTAAAGAAATTTCTAACTAGAAATTGTTCCCATGTGTCTTTTCTTTCCTTTAACTCCTTTTCAATCAGAATTTTTATAAGGCCGTGGTGATATAGATGGGGCTCTACATCTCCTAAGTGTTTTTGAACAATCACAGCCATTTTCTTTAAGCTATTGAATAGAAAATATGGGAGATTGAGAGTTTGATTTTCTAGAAAATTCATCAATAGCCTGGTATGGTACATATACATGGACCCAAAATGGCCTTCACATGTAATGAATTTCTGAACAATTAGCAGTAAAGTGGCCCATTCTTCTTTCAATGCATGCACAGGAATTCCTCTTTTAAAAACAGTTATGTCCATACCTTGGTTTCGTAAGATTGTTCTCCATGCCTCATCACTGATGCTTTTATTTTTGAACCAACGCTCTCCTTCCTGAAGAAGTTCCGTGGCTGTTGCTATAGTTGCTTCATTGACCACAAACTTGAGGTCTCCAATCTCTGCTTCCGAGCCATCAAACGACCTTGCAAATGCTTTCGTTACTTCTTTGTGATAACCTCTGAATTTCTGAATAAAACGCAGCCATTTTGCTTTCTTCAATATCTCTTTTGCTTGCGGATATCCCTCTATAAACTTTGGTCCTTCCGGCTCTGCTCTTAGCAATTTACCCATTTCACTTTTCTGTTCTTCACAAATTTGCCTTCGTGAGGGTTTCAAATGGAAATAGAATGGTTGAATGCACAGGAATGAGCACAATGGCTGTGGGGATGTATCATAAAATGGGAATGAGCACTATAAACGGAATGGAGTGAGACTGTGGGTAGATATCCGGGAGTGAGAATGAGCAAAAGGAATGAAATGGAATGAGACAGTGGGTTTCGTAAACACGGCAGAGACACAACAAAGAGATTAACAAAGTATAACACATTCGGCATCGTTTTGAATTTTGGTGGCTGTGTAATAAATATGAACACGTTTCAATCAACGGTTATGAATTCATGCGGCTGTAAGAGTCCTTGGTCAAATCAAATACGTCTCATTATCTCCGGTGGGATATTGGAACATGAGTGAAAATCGGAATTTCAATGATAAAACCGTTTGTGAATGAATGCAAGAGGATAATATGGAGATCGTGAAAGGTTACGAAACTGTCAATATAATCATTGCGTGTAATGGATAGAGCTCATGGTTCAAAACTATATAAAAATGTGTTTTTCAATGCTATTTGAAATAAATTTTATTCATACCTTTGGAATCTTTGCCTTTTCCCTTGGTCTTCAACTGATTGATCTCCATTGGTGTCTTGAATGCTCCATTGATCCTCTCACCTGCATTTTATTTTCTAATTATGGAAATAACATCTGACTGTACATTCTCTTTGAAAACAGAGTAGTAGCTGCGGAATCTGCTTCTGGCTGCGGAAACTGGAGTCAGCTGTGGAAACAGATGTCAGCTGCGGAAACTGACACAACTATTACTTGGATGAATGGAAATGATCAAATGACAAATGACCAGATGGAAATGGTCATGAAAAATATTTTTATTGATGGAATGGAATGAAATGAAGTGGAATGAAGTGAAATGAAATGAAATGAAGTGAAATGAAGTGAAATGAAATGGAGTGGGTGGTGACAAAGCTTATGAAATGAAAGAGAGATTTTTTTTGGAAAATATAGAGTGTCAGGTGTTCCTGATTTTCACCCTATATTTTCTGCATAAGACTGCCAATCGATGATTGGTTTTCAGGCTTATACCATTATTTATTTATTTATTTTATTTTTTATTTTTTTTTTAACTGAAAAGAACAAAAGAACTAGGTTGGTGGAGAAGAAGAATTCTTCTGTACCAGCCTGATTGCAGAACTTTCTTGAAACATTTTGACAAAATCCTCTTTTGAGAGTGGCTTATGATAAACTTTCAATCTATGGCCATTCACAATAAGAGGAGTTTGAAACTCATCAATGGTCTTGATTCTTACCACTCCATTGCTAAAGATCTTGTCAATCTCATATGGCCCAAGCCAATGAGTGTGAAATTTTCCTTGAAAATCTTTAAACTTGGAATCAAATAACAATGCCCAATCTCCTTCTTGAAACTTCTTCTCTTTGATGTACTTGTCATGCCATTTAGCTCTTTGATATTGAACTAGATCGGTTCTTAAAATTGCTTCTTGTCTGATCTCATCTAGCTCATTCAACTGCTCCATTCTATGCTTTTGGGCTTCTGATAAGTCCATCCCCAACTGAACTGCTATCTTGAAGGTCTTGACTTGGAACTCAATGGGGAGCAAGACTTCTTTCCCATAAACAAGTTCATAAGGAGAATGTCCTGTTGTATTCCTCCATGTAGTTCTGTAGGCCCACAAGGCTTCTGGAAGCCTTTCTGCCCAATCTCTTCTATGTAGATGAACATTTTTGGTGATGATACTTTCAAGAACTTTGTTTGTGGACTCCACTTGACCATTTTCTTGTGGATGGTAAGGAGTAGATCTTCTGTGCTTGATTTTGTATTCTTCCATCAACTTCTCCACCAAATTGGATGTGAATTGGCTCCCCCGATCTGTCACAATTTCTCTTGGAACACCAAAGCGAGTAAAAATATCCTCATAAAGAAAATGAACAACTGAATTTTCAGTAGCAGATACTAATGCTTTGGCTTCTACCCATTTAGTAACATAATCGGTACAAACCAATATATACTTCTTTTGCTTAGATGGTGGATTAATAGGTCCAATGAAATCTAAAGCCCATTTTCAAAGGGTTCAATGAGTACCTGTGTTTGCAATGGCATTTCATTTGAAAGGGTAGGTTTCCCTACTCTTTGGCAGCTATCACACCTTTTGACATATTGTTTTGCATCTTTGAAGAGGGAAGGCCAATAATATCCCAAAGAAAGGATTTTATAAGCTGTCCTTTTGTCTACAAAGTGTCCGCCGCATGGTTCATCATGACATGCCTTAAGAATATCAGGCATTTCATCTTCCCTGACACATCTTCTGATCACAAGATCTGGCCCTGTTTTAAACAATTCGTTAGAAATCCATGAATATCTTGAACTCTCCTGAATAATTTTTCGTTTTTCTCTTTGAAATAAATGTGAAGGTAGTTTCCCTGTAACCAAATAGTTAGCAATATCTGCATACCAAGGGGTCTTAATAGTTACTGCAAACAAGTATTCATCAGGAAATTTATCTTCTACGGGAGAATCTTCTTTAGTATTCTGAATCCTAGACAAGAAATCAGCTACTGTATTCTGTTTTCCTGGTCTATCCAACACAGTAATATTGAATTCTTGCAAAAGTAGAAGCCATCTTGTCACTCTGCCATTAGTAACAGGTTTGTTCATTAAATATCTAATTGCAGAATGGTCAGTATGAATAAAAGTTTCATAGCCTGTTATGTAATGTCTAAACTTATTAATTGCATGAACAAAAGCTAAAAACTCTTTTTCAGTCACAGTATAGTTCAACTCTGTGGGAGTCAAATTTTTACTGGTGTAATAAATGGCATAAGGAATTAAATCTTTTTGACCCAACACAGCTCCAAGAGCTGTATCTGAAGCATCCGTAGAGATATGAAAAGGGAGTTTCCAATTTGGTCCTCTCAAAATAGGTGCTTCAGATATTCTTGTTTTCAAAGTTTCAAAAGCTGATTGACAATCAGGATCCCATTTAAATTCACAGTCTTTTGTAAGCAATTTGAAGAGTGGAGATGCTATTTTAGTGAAGTTTTCTATAAATCTTCTATAGTAACCAATAAATCCTAGAAAACTTCTAACATCTCTTTGACAATTTGGAATAGGTAACTTGGAGATGACTTCAACTTTTGATCTATCAACCTTAATCCCATCTCCTGAAATATGATGTCCTAAAACAATCCCTTCAGTTAACATCATAAAGCATTTTTCATGGCTTAATGAAAGGTTTGTTTCTTTACATCTTATAAGAACTTTTTCCAAATTTTCTAATGCCTCTTCAAATGAATTACCATAAACTGTAAAATCATCCATATAAACCTCTACACAATCATGGATTAGATCAGAAAAATTCCTAGTACTGCTCTTTGGAATGTTGCTGGTGCATTACATAACCCAAAAGGAAGCACTCGGTAGGCAAAAGTTCCCCATGGACAAGTAAATGTGGTCTTATCTTGATCTTCGGGTGCTACCTGAATTTGATTATAGCCACTAAAACCATCCAAAAATGAAAAGTACTTTTTACCTGCTAATGTGTCTAATACCTGATCGATAAAAGGCAAAGGAAAGTGATCCTTCAAATTTGCTTTGTTCAATTCCCTGTAATCAATGCATACCCTCCATTTACCATTCTTTTTGGGTACTATAACCAAAGGAGAAACCCATCGGCTATCTGAAATTGGATAAATAAAGTTTACATTGAGTAGTTTTTGGAGCTCTTCTTTCACTATCTCCCTAAGATTTGGATTCATCCTTCTTTGAGGTTGTCTGATTGGTCTACTGTTTTCCTCAATATAGATATGATGGATCCAAGTCTTAGGATCAATACCCTTCATGTCAGTATACTCCCATGCAAATGCAGTAGAATGTTTTTGCAAGATTCTGGTTAGTTCTTCTTGTTGTGACTTCTCCAAATGTTTATTGATATTCAATGTTTTTTCTGGAAAAATCTCAATAGCAGAATTACCAAACTCTTCCATAGAGTAAAGAGACATTTGTCTTGATGATAAATATTCTATGTCAGATTCCAACTGAAATTGTGTGGGGTCATATTATGAAGATGTCTCAAAATTTTCTAATGTGTTTAGAATTTGACTATCCTCACTGATCTCAGAAATGGTAAAGACAGGTTGTATAGTGTCCTCATCATCAACCCATTCATTGTCTCCTACTTCTATGATTGATCTTTGTGGAGGATACAAATTGAATTTCTTTGTCGAATTACCATTAGAAATGTACATGTCCCCAGATCTACAACTAATAAAAGCATCAGCTGTGGCTAGCCAAGGTCTTCCTAAAATAAGTGGGTGCCCTCCTAGATTACTCTTAGGAGTCAAAATCATAAAATCTACTGGATATTCCCAAGAATCTAAGGAGACTGAAATATCTTCTAATACACCATCTGGTTTAATAACTGATCGATCTGCAAGTTGCAGTAAAGTAGGTGTAAAGAGAAGATTAGGAATTTTTAACTGTTCCATAGTCTGTCTACTCATAATGTTGATAGCAGCCCCTAAGTCAATCAATGTGTTTGGAATTTCTATCCCATTTATATGTGTCTTGACAATTGGACTTCCTGGATCTACATACTTTTGCATGGTAATTTTTCCCATCATAATGTCTGCAATCTTTCCTACCAGGTGGATTCTTCTTGTATCTTTTAGTTTCCTTCCTGGTCTTTTGAAACTCAACTCCTTTATGGTTTTTGCTAGAATAGGAATTTCTCGAATGGCTTGTAGCAATGGAATCTTGATACAAACATTCTTCAATTCCTCTAGAAAGTCATAGTTAGGCAACAAGATTTGTTTTTCCACCCCCTTATCAATTTGTAGTCTTTCCGGAAAAGGAGGTGTAGATGAAGATACAGGTTGCTCAACTATAGGAGTTGTGGGTGTTAAATTTTCTTTTTCTTTTTGCATGCTTGAATTTTGAAGAGATTCTTCCTCAGAACCCTTATTAACTTGAAGAGAGTCCTCCTCAGAGGTATCTTGCTCTTGAATATCTATAGAAGGTTTTCTAAAACTCTACCAGATCTGAGTTGTACATCGTTGAGAGGAACAATCATATAGGTAGGAAATTGTTGTCCTTCTACCATATAAGTAGTTTGAGGATTCTTCTTGTTAGGATTTGGCAATGGCTGAGCTGGAAGTTGATTTGTCTTCTGTTGGTATGGGAGCATGAGTTGAGGATTTGTATTTTGTTGAGAAGGTTGTTGTTGTGGAAATGGCAGTGAAAGTTGTGGATTTGGGTTTGGAAGTTGTGGAGCTTGTTGATTTTGAAAAGATGGAGGATATTGATAAAATTGAGCAAATCTCCCATAAGGATTTTGCATCCCTTGTACCCATGGCTGATATGAATTTTGATGTTGGGGCCAAGGTTGTTGCCAAGGATTCAAATTTGGTGGGGTTTGAAGATTCATAGGGTTGTTAAACCCTTGAGATTGTTGTCCCTGCCAAGGTCTCCTTGCGACAAAACAGAGAGATTCTACTGAATTTGGATCTTCTTGAAAAACAGCTTTGAGTCCAGGAATGGAAGGACAATCCTTGATCTCATGATTCTTTGAGAAAATCATACATGTTTCTACAACTTTTGCATCCAAGGGACATTCCCTTAAAGCATGTTTCTTCCTACATTTCGGACAAAAGATGGCTAAAGCATCTGTTTCTGCTTTCTTCTTGTGTTGGATTTTAAGGGTGTCTAGTTGTTCACTAAGGCTCCCTAAGATATCAGTTTTGAACTCATCAAGCATATTACAAATCTCTGCCCTACTTACTGATCCAGTTGCAGATTTGTTAGCCCTAATAAGAGAAGGATCCCTAGGCCCTTTTCCTGTTTTAGATTTTCCTCTTGAGAGATGGACACATAGTTCTGTTATATCATGAAGTGGAAGTTGAGAAATGTCTCCTTTCCCCATCATGTTTAAAATATCTATCCATTCATCTCTAATGGCTTTTAATATGAGGGCTTTCAAGGTTTCATCATTTAAATTGCTCATCTTTGCTCTTTTCAAGTTGTATTGAAATCTTTCAAGTAAGTCTTCCAAATTTTCATCTTCTTTTTGCATCATTTTGAATACATCATCCTTGTGATTGGTGGGCATACAATAGTCCAAGTATCTATCCAAAAATTTTTGTTTCATTTCATTCCAAGTCCTAATAGATTGAGTGGCTAATCCCATGAACCATTTCAAAGCAGATCCCTTCAATGTTGAAGGAAACAGTTTGAGTTTTTGAGAATCTTCCATATAGTCATAAGTTCGGCACACTACTTCAAACTCAAACAGAAATGTTTCAGGATCCTCACTTAGCAATCCATAAAAGTTAGGGAGAACAGATGGTGAGATATTTTTCATTGTTGCATGAGTTTCCTCATCAACTATAGGGAATCCAAACAAATTGTCTCCTTCCCTATTTCTACCATTATTTCCTTCACCATTGTTATCTCCATTGTTTCCTCCTCTTCTACCTCCACCTCTATTTATTACTTCCTTTGCCATGATAGTTTCTTTAGAGTCCTTATAGTCCTCTAGTTCTTCTACCAAGGGAGGATGAGAGAAAGTCTCTTTGTTTTCTAAGCGGGTTTTAGTAGGTGGTATAGGAGAATCCTCTAATTCAGTTGTTCCTTGACTTCCAACAATCTTAAGGCTAGGGGTAGATGGTGGTGAATCTGATCTATGCCTTGAAGAAGATGGAGTTGTGAAAATCGAACTCTTGGCTTTAGCTATAAACCTTCCCCTAGAATCTCTTGCTCTATGCATGTCATTTTTTATTTTATTTTTTTAAAAGTTGGGCTAATAATTCTCTTTCTGATCTTCCAAATCACACTAGGTGCAAGAAGAGAGCATACTTAAGAAATTACTAAACCAATAACTCTCTTTTCTGATCCTCCAGATCACACTAGGTGCAAGAGGAGAGCATACTTCAAGAAGTTATCAAGTTTTCCCTTCTTTTATGATTTTATGTTTTTTTTTTTTAAGAAAGTGGCTACCTAGTTACACTTCCCCGGCAACGGCGCCAAAATGTTTGGTCAATTTAGTGTGTCCTAAATTGCTGCATTTAATTTGTCAATCCGGGAATCGTAAGGTGATGAAGTGCGGCGCACTATATGTGCAAGATAACCTATTTCTTAACTTTTTGTCGTTTTTGGTTTTTCTAAGGTGAAATGGAAATTCTAAAATGAAAACAAGTTTGGTTATGTTTGTTCAAGGAAATGATATCCCCTATAATGATTTACCAACTTGAAACTTTAAAAAGCAAATTGAAATTTACAATGATAAGACTTGAAAGGAAATGAAAATGTGCTGCTGAAATGAAAAGGTGCTTGCTAATCTAATAAATCAAAACAATGAACTATTGAGCATGAAAACTAAACTATTCTTGCTGCCAACTAAACATAAAATAAAATATGCTTAAGGACATTCAAAATTGCAACAAAATAAATCTAAATCAGATTACATCAATTTATCTTCTGATCCTTCATCATTAGTCCAGCTATGATTTTCGGAAGTAATCATAAACAATTTGAGTAACTGATATTTAATTTGAAGAAAGTAAACTAATACTAAACCATACAGTCATGATTCAATCCCTCACCATCAGTCCAGCTGTGGCTTTCGGAGGCAACTGAAGATGCTATGAGCAGCTTAATATATCTAAATTTGTAGAAAAGAAACTAATACTAAACTACACATCTCATAATACAATCCCTCACCATCAGTCCAGCTGTGGCTTTCGGAGGCAACTGAAGATGCTATGAGCAGCTTAATATATCTAAATTTGCATAAAAGAAACTAATACTAAACTACACATTTCATAATACAATCCCTCACCATCAGTCCAGCTGTGGCTTTCGGAGGCAACTGAAGATGCTATGAGCAGCTTAATATATCTAAATTTGCAGAAAAGAAACTAATACTAAACTACACATTTCATAATACACTCCCTCACCATCAGTCCAGCTGTGGCTTTCGGAGGCAACTGAAGATGCTATGAGCAGCTTAATATATCTAAATTTGCAGAAAAGAAACTAATACTAAACTACACATTTCATAATACAATTCCTCACCATCAGTCCAGCTGTGGCTTTCGGAGGCAACTGAAAATGCTATGAGCAGATTAGTATATCTAAATTTAACTACTGAAGCAGATAAGAAATACTGAAATTAAACAAAAGCTATGAAAAGCAAATTAGCAGCAGAACAATGTTAGTTCCATGTCACTAGTCAAAAAGCTATGAAAATGCCCGGGCTGCCTATCTATAACCTGAAACAGGAACACTGATCAGTGATTATCAACATAAAACATGAAAGACAGAAATGAAATGGAAATTATGGAAGTGTATAAACAGAAATGAAACAAATGCAATGTATGAACATATGAATGGATTATGACACAATGAGCTTTAAAGAAACGAAATGAGAAATATACACTAATGCACAAAACCTTAGCTGAGCAGGGGCCCTCTACACCAGCCTTGGCAACGGTCCTCAAATACGAATTAAGTTGAAAAACAGAGTCTTCTCATATTAAAAAGCAGTCATTACAGAAGGGTAATGTTACGGCACAAGTGCAGCGTAATCACTACAGAGCAGACTAATCAAAAGATAACAGAGACTACATTCACTAATATCGACTAACTTCATATGCGTATGCAAATGCAATATATATAACAACAAACTATAACTGTTTCCTAAAGTTCATGCTAGTGGAGAGCACGTAGACCACTACGTCCACGGATATAGGAGCATGGCCGTGTTGGAAAGTAAATCTACGAGAGGTGGATGCTTGAATTCGACTCTAGAACCCTGTACAGATGTCGATTTATCCTCCGCAGGCTTAGAAACGGCTGTATGGATCTTCATGTGACACGAAACAGAGTCCGGCCGACATGAAACTCCATGGTTGACTTCCATGTGGACGCCTTTGACCGCGGCTTCTTTGGATGAGTTTGCTTGGACCAATAGGACACGAACCATGTCCACGTCATTCCTGACCTGCCCATGTGGCTCGTTTTCCTTGTAGACACCTGTAGCATAGAGTTTCACAAAATAGCTGCGGAAAGTTGCAGCAGCTGCGGAAAGTGGCAAGATTCCGCAGCTGAATGAACAAAATCTAGATCAAATAGTAAACACAAAAATATAATTAAAAACCATGTTAGATGCTCTTTTGCACATGATATTGACAATTTGGGAGGTTTAGGTGAGTGAAAAAGGTATGGAAAAATGTATGGAAAAGATGCAAATTTGGGACTCAACACTATGTCCTTGGATTTTTTCTGTTCCGCCCTCACTTTCACATTCAGTTGATGTCATCATTCACCTCTGCATACACTAGCCACTTTGTAACCTGCACATTCAATTTAAAAGTGTTTTCAGGTCCTCGTGAAAAATATGTCAACCAGAGGTGCTATGTTGAGGAATGAATTACAGGACACTTCATATCTTGATGCACACCCTTAGGCCTATCAACTATTCAAGCAGGTTGGATGCTACAGGTCTTGTTAGAAGTTCCAGGGATACCATCGGGGTATCACAGAAGCATTTGCAAGGATTTTTTATGGTTTTAAGGTGCAGCTTGGACCCATGGTAATGCAGATAGATTAGGCCAGCCTTATAGCACCTATAGAGATGCCTGGTGAAGTATAGAGGTGGTTCAAAACTACCTCAATCAAAGAAGTTGATTTCAAGTTTTTCCTCAAAGAAGAACATCAAAACATGAAGTGGAAAAATGATATCCCTAGGAATTATTTGGAGGAGAAATGACAAACCTTGTTGAAGATGATCTAGGTTTAAATCACTTGTGAGGGGAGATGTGGAAGGACCATGCTCTACCACTTCAGGTTGCTCCTCCATTTCACAGGTAAGAAACCTCTAAACATGCCATTTTATCTTCTCAAGGGTCTGACCAAGATGGCTTCTAAATTTCAGGCCAAACCTTAGATAGATAGCAACAGTCTATTCCATCATGGGCTAATCTCGTTGATATTTTTAGAAGAGCTCAATAGAAGAAGAAAAAATTGGAACTACCTCCTATTTTTGGGAGAATTTGAGCAAGAAATTCAACCAAAGAAAGGCGGAACTCCCTCACAGGAGTTGACTTCCCCAAAAACCAACAAGAGGAAGAGAAGGGAATTGTCTCCTGTGCAAACTATCACCAAGGTTTCTCCCTCGAAATAGAAGAAGACAAAGAAAAGGTTATATTTTGGGAAGGAAGAAGAGGATCAAGGGAAAACTACAGCAAAAAAATGTTCTAAACCTACCATATTTAGATTCAGATTCAGAGCCTTTAGCTGCAGAAATGGAAGCAGAACCATCAACTATAGAAACAAAAACCCATAAATAAGTTGCAACATCATCACAAAAGAAGGTTAGAAGAAAGCCTAAGGTACAGAAACTGCAGGAGCAAAATGATGAGTTAAAAGTGTTGGAGAGACTTCTGAAGAAGGAAAATGGAACTCTTAAACAATCATCTAGCAAAATAAGTTCTGCACTGGATCAATTAGCCATCAAATATGAAACATTGAAGCACAAGAACAAGAGTTGTCACAAGCATAATATCAAGTTTCAAAATATGAACAAGGTTTTGAGGTTCAAGCTTATTCACAAGAAGATAAAACCCCAATCTCACCTCACACTTGATACCCTAGCTCAAGCTTCCCTTGATCTCAGTTGAAGTGGTTATAATAAACGAATCAGGGTCGAAGGGAAACTCCGCCATTTTTTATTAAATTCAGGACAAATTACAATTTTTTCCAGCTAAAGACCGTTTCAGAATCCCTAATTATCTGCTGAAAATCATGCACCAGAAAATCAACATCGAAGCACACTCTATTTTACCTTATTAGATGTATAAAGTTCTATTATGGATAGAAAGCATCAAATCTTCTGAAATCAAGGCAAATATATTCCTTCAGTGATCTCCAAAGCCTCCAGAGCGATCTTCTAGTTATAAATCATCCTCAACATGTTGTTGTCAACCTCAGATTGAATCAAATTGGGTTTTAAAGAAGATCAAAAGAAAATCTAATTTTGTTGGAATTTTGTTATGTTTTCCAGTTCGAGGGTTGTAAATAGCAAGCAGTTTTGGCTGTTGTTACCTTTTCAGTGTTAAAGATCGAATATTTTGTAATATATTTAGGAGATAGGCCATTATTTTGAAATGAGATCAAAATTCTATTTTGGGTAGAACATAAATAGGAATTTTCTTGAAATATCTTAAAAGAGTTAAGGGAGAGATTTGATCATCCTAATATGTAGGATTTGAATGTAATGGGGAAATTATAAAAGATAGGATGTCATATGGGATAAGAGTTAGACCTGAAGGGAAGGATGGTATGGGAATGTCATCAGATTTTGTAAATATGTTCAACTGGTTGTAAGTGACTTTTTCTTGGATGAATGAAAAGACATTATGTTTCCATATTCTTGTGTCATGATCATATGGTGAAGTTCTTCTTGATGTAGTCAGTTATTATTTTGTTTCACACATTGTTCTCTTTCCTTATTATTTATAGGAAAATTTTGTTCAGGATTTGTCATTGGACACCCTACTCGGGCTTAAAACAATATTTATGTTTTCTTCTGAAGTTTGAATGTAGAATTCGGATAAGGTTTGCTCTGCATTTGGATTGAATCCTAATATTCTCTTCTTTTCCATCTCGCAAATTATAAAGATCCACTGATATGAATGTCTTGCCTAGTTACACATGGTCTTGGTTATTAATTCATTTAAATCATATTTGACCCTTTGACTACATTAGCCCAATGGCCTACTTCTATTGTCTCAACCAAAAAATTCAACAAACCTTTCTACTCTCATAACTAGCCTAATATCAGAAATATAAAACAAAGCTAAATATTAAAGAGAGATCCCTCTCTGAGTCTAGGAGGGATAGATCATAGGCTCCAAAGTGGTTTTGATGTTGTATTTTTATTATTATTCTTTCCAATCTTAAAATTATAGAACAATAACATAGTGGTGACCATACTAGGGAGATCAAACATAGTTTTAGGTTCCTCATTAGAAATTATCAAGTTCAAATCTGGTTGTTGATGGTGGACAAACAACCAGGTGAAATCATCCACCTGGTGACTCCACAAAGTTCAGTTGATTTAAAGACTCCACTGGTAAAATAATCCAGAATTTTTGTGAACTTATGATGACTCCATTCTATTGTTTATTGGTTTCAAAATGAATTCAAGAATACAACGCAGGTATGCTCCTTTGGACGGATCAAGGATTCCAGGTTTTCCAAACCCTATTCCCAGCATTGATTGCTTAAAATATCTTCTAGTGCTTAAAGATACAAAAGGAGATTATGATGTTATACATTATTAAGGTTTCATATGCACATTTGTAGGTTTAAAATCAAATTTCCTGAAGGTTTTCTTATGAAAATGTTTGTGGCGAGTTTGGAGGAAAAGGCTAGATCTTGGTATGAAGGTTTACTAGCTGCCGGTATATGTTCTTTAAAGTGTTTTCATACTGTATTTTTTGACAAGTACAAAGAAGATTATCCATGTTTGTTTCTAGTTCAAGACTGTTGTCATAATTTTGAAAGTTTTATTGAATATATGGAAGATTATTATGATGATGATTCATTCATGAATGATGAAATACTAGAGGCTTTAGAAGAAAGACCTTTTCAAAAAGTAAAAGCCTTGCTTGAATTGTCTTGTCCTCGAGAAGAAAAATATGATGTATGTTGTCTAGGTTTTCATTACGGTTCACCATAGGGGACAATTCTTACAGTAGGAAGAGAAAATGATCAGCTAAAAGTTAAAGAAGAACTTTAGCTTCTTGAACCTAATCAAGTAGAGGACAACACTAAAAACATACAACAGCCTGGTGATCCGGAAGAAAGGGCAGTATAACTTAATTTTCTTGATTCACAAGAGCATCTTCATCAAGCAATGTTTTATTCAGAGATTAAATACCAATCAGGTTTTCCGAGTGAATACCAATCAAATTATTTTTCTAAGCTTGCAGACCTTGAAGAAAATCATAAAAGTTCTCCATCATCAATTTCTTCCTTGAATGTTATTGAAGTTGCACAACATATTGTTATAAGTCTTGTTCCTTCACCCAAAATTATTGAGATTTTGCAACTCCCTTGCAAGCTTCTGTGTGACAAAGGGAATGATGAAGAGCACTCAGAGCACTTGATTACAGTGGATAATGAGGAAAAACAATTTTCTTCCTTGTTTTTTGAAGAGAATAAGTTTTAACACAAAAGCAAAGAAGTAGTTTGGGATGAGGTTTGTTTTTATGTTACAAAGAATCTAGAATATCTCATGTTGCATGTTTACCTCGATCCTTTGGTCAGTGTATTATAGTCATCAGTGAAGGAAGAATTTACCAGGTTGATCAATAGAGTTATTTAATCCAGTGGAAAAGTTAAGTTGACGCGTTTTAAACCCATTTTTATACCTATAGGAGTGGAATGAAAAGTTCAGTTAAGTACTCATTCGCTTGACTAGTTGCATTGGAAGTTTGATTTTACTTGACATGGTAATCATTTTATCATATTAGAGTAGGTATATGGTGCTAATAATCTTGTTGTGAAAGCATCTTTTTATATTTCAAATTCCATTTCTACATTCAGATTTTCAAGATGCAGCAGTGATTTTCAAATAGTTTCCAGTGTATAGTGCAATTGTAGTTTCAGTACAGATTTATAGTATGCAAATAAACTTGTTGGGAAATCATATGGTTTTCAGTCACTGATTTGCAGGAGAGATCAAGAAACAGGTTTTGGGATCAGCCCAATGGATAAGGCACTGATGTACGAAACCAGATATTTGAGATTCTTGACACCTCCTCCGGAGCTGCCATCCCCAATTGGAGCCGATGTTAGGACCCTATAATATAGTCATCTGTTCTCTAGTTATCAATTTGGGAATTTTCCTGATGAGGTTGAACATGTTTTCATGATAAGGTGTTCAGAAGTAAGGGTCTAATGGTATGCCTAATGCCTAAAATCAAATATTCATCTATTTATAGTGTTGTCACCTGAAAGGTTGGAATTATGATGCATTCACATGTATTTTTTTATTCTCTAATGTGGCTGAATTAGGTGATTTTTATGAATTTGGATATGTTTTAATTATGGTAGAAAGTTTGGTTTTCGGTAGCTAAGAGTCGAAATCTTATAAATATTAGTTACCGAAAGTTAAAACTTTTGGTAGCTAAAACAACTTACCCGCACCTATTGCTAGCTGCCAAAATTACCGAATATCTCAAGGGTTTTGAGAGTCGTTTCACTTCCATATCAGTGGTGGTACACAGGTCATCATGCGAAATTGAGCTGCCAAGACCGCGCCAAGACATTATTCATCTAGTTTTCAAAAAGGTTTATGATTCATTTATGCCTCCATATCATGCAATCATAACCTAAATCATGCCCATCCATTTCGATCAATCCTGAAAAAATGGTCATGATGCCTTCCCATGCTTTGAATTGGTCGATAGTCAGTTTCTGTTTGTTTTAAAAGTTACCCACAGGTGCCCGAACCTTCATTCTTCGAGTCTACCTTTGTTTCGAGGTGCCCGAACTTTCATGTTCAGTTGATTTCATCATTCGCCTCTGCATACCCTAGCCACTCTGTAACCTACACATTCAATTTAAAATCATTTTTAGGTCATGGTGAAAAACATGTCAACTAGAGGTGCTCTATTGAGGAAGGAATTAAAAGACGCTTCATATCTTGATGCACACCCTGCCTATGAATTGTTCAACCAGGATAGATGCTACAGGTTTTGTCATAAGTTCCAGGGATACCATCAGGGTATCACAGAAGAATTTTCAAAGAGTTTTTATGGTTGTGAGGTGCATCTTGGATCCATGGTAATGCAGATAGATGAGGCCAGCGTTGTAGCAGCTACAAAGATGCTTGGTGAAGGAGAGAGGTGGTTCAAAACTACCTCAAACAAAGAAGTTCATTTCAGGTTTTTCCTCAAAGAAGAACATAAAAACATGAAGTGGCAAAAGGATATCCCCAGGAGTTATTTGGGGGATAAATGGCAAGAATTGTTGAAGATGATCCAAGTTTACATCACTTGTGAGGGGAGATATGGAAGGACCATGCTCTACCACTTTAGGTTGCTCCTCCATTTCAAAGGTAAGCATCATCTAAACATGCCATTTTATCTTCTCAAGAGTCTCACCAAGATGGCTTCTATAGTTCAGGCCAAACCTCAGATAGCTAGCAATAGTCTATTCCATCATGGGCTAATCAAGTTGATATTTTTAGAAGAGCTCAATAGAAGAAGCAAAACTTAGAAATACCTCCTGTTTTGGGGTGAATTTGAGCAAGAAATTTTGCCAAAGAAAGGAGGAACTCCCTCAGAAGAGTTGACTTCCCCAAAAACCAACAAGAGGAAGAGAAGGGCACTGTCTCCTGTGCAAATTGTCACCAAGGTTTCTCGCTCAAAATAAAAGAAGTCAAAGAAAAGGTTAGATTTTTGGAAGGAAATAGAGGATCAAGGGAAAAATGTAGCAACAAATGTTCTAAACCTACCATATTCATATTCATATTCATATTTAGAGCCATTAGCTGTAGAAACAGAGGTAGAGCCATTACCTGCAGAAATGGAGGCAGAACCATTAGCTGTAGAAATGGAAGCAAAGCCATCAACAGTAGAAACAAAAACCCCTGAAGAAGCTGCAACATTATCAGAAAATAAGGTTAGCAGAAAGGCTAAGGTACAGAAATTAAAGAAGGAAAATAATGAGTTAAAAGTGTTGGAGAGACTTATGAAAATGAAACCCTTAAACAATCATCTAGAAAATCAGTTCTACACTGGATCAGTTAGCCATCAAGTATGAAACAGTAAAGCACAAGAACAAGAGGCTTTGCAAGCATAATATCAAGTTGCAAAACATAAACAAGGTTTTGAGGTTCAAGCTTATTCACAAGAAGCTAAAACCTCAAGCTCACCTCACACTTGATACCCTAGCTCAGGCTGCCCTTAATATTAGTTGAAGTGGTTATAATAAATGAAGCAGGGTTGAAGGGAAAATCAGCCATTTTTTATTAAATTAAGGAGAAATTACATTTTTTCCAACTAAAGACCATTTCAAAATCCCTAATTATCTGCCGAAAATCATGCCCAGAAAATCGACAGCTAAGCACGCTTTGTTTGACCTCATTAGTTGCCGAAAGTTTTGTTATGGACATAAAGCATAAAATATCCTCAAATCAAGGAAAATTGATTCCTTCAGTGATCTCCAAAGCCTCCAGAGTGATCTTATAATTATAAATCGTCCTCAACATGCTCCTGTCAACCTCATATTCAATCAAATTGGGTTTTAAACAAGATCAAAAGAAAATATAATTTTGTTGGAATTTTGTTATGTTTTCCAGTTCGAGGGTTGTAACCAGTAAGAATTTTTGGTTTTTTTTACCTTTTCAGGGTTAAAGATTGAATATTTTTTAATATATTTAGGAGATAGGGCATGATTTTGAAAAGATATCAAAATCTATTTTGGGTAGAACATAAATAGGCATTTTCTTGAAATATCTGAAAATAGTTAAGGGAGATATTTTATCATCCTAATCCATAGGATCTGAATGTAATGGGGAAATTATAAAAGATAGGATGTCGTATGGGATAAGGGTTAGACCTAAAGGGAAGGATGGTATGGTAATATCATCAGCTTTTGTAAATATGTTATGCTGGTTGTAAGTGACTTTTTCTTGGATGTATGAAAATACCTTCTGTATCCAGATTCTTGTGTCATGATGATATGGTGAAGTTCTTCTTGATGTAATTTGTTATTATTTTGTTTCACACATCGTTCTCTTTCCTTATTGTTTATAAGAAAATTATGTTCAAGATTTGTCATTGGACACCCTTTTCAAGCTTAAACAAATATTTATGTTTTCTTCTGAAGTTTGAATGTAGAATTGAGATAAGGTCTGCTCTGCATTTGGATTGAATCCTAATTTGTTCTTCTTTTCCATCTCACAAATTGCAAAGATCCACTAACACGACTGTCTTGCCTGGTTACACATGATATCGATTATTCATTCATTTAAATCAGCTTTGAACCATTGACTCCATTAGCCCAATGGCCCACTTCTGTTCTCTCAACCAAAAATTTCAACAAACCTTTCTTCTCTCATAACTAGCCTAATATTAGGAATAAAAAAAAAAAAAGCTAAAACATACAGAGAGATCTCTCTATAAGTCTTGGAGGGCTAGATCCTTGACTCAAACTAGTTTTGATGTTGCCTCCAAGATTCTGTCTTCAACCTAGGAATTACGGAGAGCTAATGGTTTCAACAAGCCAAATAATAAAACCAAGCTAGACTTAAAGTCTAGATATCACCAAGTTTAAGTCAAAGAACATGATAGTTATAAGGCTTCCTTCAAAACCAGGAAAGGTTTGTATGAGTGGCTATTTATGTTGTTTTTCCTATACAATGCACGGTAACATTTATCAGGTTAATGAATAATTTATTATGTCATTTTATAGTTATTTTCTATTTGGATGATATATTGGTATATGATGTTACTTGGGAGGAGCACATCTCACATTTTATGTAGGTGTTAGAGACATTAAAGAGGCACTAGGTACTAAAAAATATAAATAAGTGTGAGTTTGCACATAAGTATTTGGTGTATCTAGGGTATGTGATAGGTGGAAGAGAGTGGAAGATAAATCCCTCCAAGATGGAGGTCATCATGAAGTGGCCAGTTGCTACTAATGTTTCTAAGGTTAGGGGTTTTGTTGGGGTAGCACAATATTTGAGAAAAATCTTAGCCTCGTTTTCAGTTGTTTCAACACCACTCCACATTTTAATAGTGACTGGCAAGAGTTTCTAGTGGGGAAAGAGTCAACAAAGGGCCTTTGAGGAGTTAAATAAGAAGACCAATTAAGCATCAATTCTAGCATTACCAAATATGCAACAACCCTTCGAAGTGGAGACAGATGTGAGTGGGTATGTTATGAGAGTAGTCTTGATGCAAGGAGGAAGTCATATATGCTACCATTCTGAAGTATTTCATTGTGTTAGTTCTCAACTATCATACCTATGAAAATGAGCTCTATGCTCCGGTGCAATCTGTGAAGAAGTGGAAAAACTATCTAATGGAAAGGAAACAACAATTCACACAAATAACAACCACTACATTACCTGTAGTCCTAGAGTAAGATACAACATACCAAGAATAATGAGTGGATGGGGTTTCTATAAAAACTTCATTCCATGATCAAGTAGAAGAAGGGAAACAAAAACAATTTTGTTGACATGCTTTAAAGGCCACCCACATAAAAAAGAACATCTTTTGGAATTGTTATGCACATGGAGCCATTCACCCAAAATGCATAAAGAGAGGAAAATTCAGAGGATGGGGACTTCAAGGAGGTGTTTCAATAGTTGTAAAGAAATATTCATGTGCACAATGGTGACAACAAAATTTACTACCATCTCCTGGATGGGTTACTCTATAGGCTAGATAAGTTATGTGTTCCTAAAGGTGAACAACTACAACTAATTAGAGATGCTCATACCACCAAGGCTGCAAGGCACTTTGGGTAGGGAAAATAATGGCCAACATGTATAGGTATGTTCATTAACCTAGGATTCAAGAAGAGGTAGCTATTTTTATAAGAAGATGCATTCTCTATTGTACTGACAAGAATATTATTAAGAAATATTGTTTATATCATCCCTTTCTTGTACCCACTCATCATTGGAAAATATTTCTATGGAATTTTTGTGAGATTTACCAACAACTAAAAAGGGACATGACTACCTATTTATGGTAGTTGACAGGTTCAACAAGATGTGTGTTCTAATGCCATATAAAAATACCATATGTGAGTGAGAAGAAATGAACTTGTTCTTTGAACATGTGTAGGTGCACTTTGTCATACAAAACAATATTGTTTCATATAGGGACACAAAATTTATTAGTGCATTTGGACTACATTATGAGAGATGATAAACAGAAAATTGAATATTTATCCAACACTCCATCCACATAAAAATGGGAAAACGAAAGCAATCAATGGGACTTTGGAGCAGTTTTTGAGGAGTTACAACTAGAAGCATCTTAATACTTGGGATGAAAAAATGGTATATATATGTAGCACTCTTATAACAAAGTAATCCACACATTTAATTTGGTAGCTTAGTGAAAAATTCCAATAATGGTAATAGATTCCTCTTTCTAAGAGGACCATATTTGACCTTTGAAGCACTTTATTTGGACATGGGAAAGTATATTTTTGAAGTGAAGCCCACAATTGCACAAATTGTCAAGGTCATCCTAAGGAAAAATTAGCCCTCCTCCCAACACATATAAATGCAAGTGACCTCAACATCATTTGGTACCTCACAAATCAACACATCTCTTCTCTCTCCTCATTTGATTGGCACGTATAGGTCTAAGGAAACCAAATTCTTCTCACATGCGCGGGGTTCTTGGAATCATCTTTGACTATTTCTACATTCAATTTTTCCAAGACAGTTTGAATTTAGTTTGACTCATATTTTCTTCATGGTTTGACTTGTTTTGTGAGGGGAAATTCTGATTTTTAGAGGCTAAGCTGACTGGCATAAGAATCAAGTTTTCTGGGTTGTTTGACTTGGGTTGACCATATAATTTGACCACAAGAAATTGCAGATTTGACTGTAGGAAATTATCTCTCCTATGATAGAGTTTGACTAGGTATTTTGGATTGTTTTTGGGTTTACTTTAACCATCACATGAAGCTTCATTTGTTATTTATTTGAATTTTTGATCGTTGAATTTTTTGACTAGTTAGGGAAAACTTTGGTTGATGTTGACTTTGGACAGAATTGCATATTTTTTACAATTGACCAAGTTTGACTCTTCATCATTGGTATATTGATTTTATGGTTAGTTGACTTGGTTGATAGTCAAATGATTTGACTTTGAATCTTGTTGATGAATATTCCTCATTGTACTCTCTACTGAACATTTGAAGATAATTTAATGGAAGAATAATTTCAAAATATTTTTCCCTTTTTGGGATTTTTCCCTAGTCTTTGACTTGTCTCATATTGTCTCTTATTGTCATTGCATTTAATGTTATATCATAATTGACTACTGATTATTGGAAGAATTAACTATTGTTGAAAATATTAATTATTGAAGAAGTTAATTGGGCTTAAATTATTTCATATAGCATAGATTAGTGTAAAAATTAGCATGGAATCAGAGCTAAGGTGAAAGGAAATCCCCAAAGGAGACAACATTTCAAGCAATAATTTTTGGAAAGTTGGATTTAATCTAATCAAATCAAGATGTCTACATATTTCTTCAAGGAAAATGAGAGGCTGAGAGTCTCATCTATCTATATTGCATGGAATATTGGGTTGGAAATCATATTTGAGGAGAATGATGTGCTATAATACATTAAAGGAAAGGTTCCTGGGCCTTTGGAAAATTCTCCCACTACTGCCAAGAACAAGCATTAGAAATGTGAGCTAAAAGAAAATAAAATTATAGCTGATGGGTTAAAATATAATTTACTTGCATATGTTGGAAATTTGAATAAGTATAAGGAAATGTATGATAAGTTTATTGGCATGTATGAAGTCAACAATTTTAACGAGATCATCTCCTTGAAGGATCAACTCAAGGATTTACAATGAATAAAGGAGAGTCTATGCAATCCTACATTATGAGGATATCTCATCTTAGAGATTAATTGCAGAGAGTTGGGGAAATTGTTCCTGGAAGGGACCTAGTGGTGGTAACCCTTAGAGCTCTCCCTCCCATTTGGGAAACCTTCATTTCCAATATAAGAAATAACAATATATTCCTGACATTTGATGAGATCATTGGAAAACTCACTCAACAAGAATCAAGGATGATATCTAGGGGTAGGATACAAAATCATGAAGAAGGAGAGCCTGTTGCATTCTGTAACACCCTCCTCCCACATCTACCCAAGTAACTGACCAACTGGGGTAAACATGTGATGAAGAGTTGCTATGATATGATTAAAATCCCTATGTGTCAATTAAGGAAGTGGAATCGATGAAACACATCCAACCTGATCTTATACACATGCAACAAAACCCCCATGAGCCATTCAACCCTTCCAAGTGACCAACCCCTAAGACAAATTAATATTTTACTGCATTCAAGCCTCAATCACTCCCATGACATGGGAATCATGCGATTGTGACCCTTCATTCGCTCCCACAGCAATGGCATACATGCGGCTGAGGAATTTTCCAAGTAATTTTCTGCCAATCACTCCATATTTCATGCCACGTTTTCAAGGCCAAGACTCAGGCCACTTCCCATAACTCCATGAATCTTCTGAAAATAAAAAGTAACATCGAAACAATGATACAAATGTAAATACTTGAACAAGGACTTGACTGGACCCCTACAAGCCATGACAAAAATTTCATCAAAGATATCACAAATATGCATTCTACAGGTTAAAATAACAGATCTGGGCATAATGGTCTCACAATTATCTATGAATCGCTAAGAAGAATTGAAGTCTCATCACATTAACTTCATTTCCATCTATTAATCCATGTATTCATTGTACATTAATTGATTAATCAAAAACATGATGAGAGACATTCATTGTCATAAAACTCACTCATAACCAACATATAACCAACATAAATATCAAGGATATTTTTATAAACCAAATATAAACAAGTATATTTACCCATAAAATACCAACGAGAAAGAGCTATTATTTATGACTTCATAGTCCGAATAGGTATGGGACTTCCATGAACCACTCGACAATAGACTAGGTTGAACCAAATATTTATTTCAGTTAGTCACCTCTATGCCATATTCCCAGTATGACTGTGGGATCTCATAAAACTAATCAATCAAAACCAACCAGGGCTTCTAGAGGCCAAACCACCTCAACCCTCAACCAGTGATTCCACCTCATGGTCTTACATCACTAACCATCACCAGATTGGTCTCTACCCAAGCTTTCCACGGGTCTAGAGCATTTTTTCCAACTAGGGCTTCCAAGACTAGTAACTCAACCCACATTTTTTTTCAAGCTTCCAAAGCATTTTTCCAACCAGGGCTTCCATGACTAGTAAAACAACCCACCAAGGGCTTCCAGAGAATTTTTCCAACCAATGCTTCCAAGACTAGTAACTCAAACCAAGTTGTTACAGGGCTTCCAGAGCGTTTATCTAACCAAGGCTTCCAGGAACTAATAAATCAACCCAAAGCCAAAGGAACATGAAAATCAACCAGAAAAAAAAAAAAAAAAAAGCCATGGCGATCTAGGAAATGGAAATGCTAGGAAAAACCACATTCAAAATCTACTATAGTTGTTGATCTCAATGTCCTCTTGCACTTTCTTTCTTTTCCTTTGCCTTATTTCTCCAAATCCCAATTATGCCACACTCCTCCAAGAGTGCTACAAGAAAACTCTAAGTTTCCAAGAGTATGAGAGAGAGAGAATAGAATGAAAGCTCCAAAATTAAACTGACAAAAGCCATGAATTGGTCCTCATAATCCTTTTTATTAATGATGCCTCTAATTTCTTCAATTTCCATTATTTTCCTTCATTTTCCTCCTCATGTGAAACATGTGACCTTTTACCTTCCTTTTCTCCTATTTTCCATTATTTTCATAAATAAATGCCAATAAATGCCACTTTTCCTTTCCAAAGCCTTTTTCATTGCCTTTTCCGATTTCCATAGCCATTAATAAACCAAATGAACACTCACACTAGGATGTTTTTCCCAAAATTCAGCTTGGAATACATGTCCCTTCCCAATTAGCCATGTGCTAGTTGGAATATTAATTTTTGCTTTTACTTTCTTGTATAATGAATAAAATGTTAATGGAGATCCATAAATCTCCTTAATAATGAATAAATCAATGCCAATATGAAAAGAATACATCTTGGCAGCTTAATTGAGCACCCTTAGGAGTGAAAAGGGGCTGGAACACCTTGACTAGGTCAACTTTGACCAAATCAACAACGTTGTCATGGAGTAGTGGCATTCAATGAGGGACAGCGCAATTTTAGATGGAGACTCTTTGCATGGAAGTAGTGTCATTAATGAATGGGGCTTAGGGTTTGGAATCTCATTTCTTATAAAATGAAGAGGATGGCAGCCATATTATTTATGTTTATGATATGTTATGTTTTGATATATGGTATGTTTAGACATATAGATTTCTTTGGTTGTTTAGCTAAGATTGCAAGTGTTTTTTAGCACTGGGTGTTCCTGGTCGGGAATCCCACCTCTTTCCTTGAGAGGCCTCTTGGAAGAGCATTGTACTTCAATTCCACTTTCATGCTTTAGGCCAAGCTTCATCTTACATCTCCAGCATAGATCCTCTTAAGGGTTGAGTTGTGCTGCAAGTTACAGCAGTGGAGAACATATTTGGGTCACTTTAGTGCTTATTTTCAGTGGAGAAGGGTTGCTTTCCATTGGGAAGACAGTAAGGAAGGCCCTTGAGCCTTATTGCATCATTTGGCACTAGGCCACTTATTTATTTTCCCCTATAATGCAATTTTTGTCTTGGACTGCGTTATTTTGAGGGAGGAGTTGCAGGGTGGTTTCAGTACACCATTTGGGGAGGAGGTTTTCTAGTGAAGGGATCAGCCTTTCATCTAGAAAATCTATTGGAGGAGGCTGCATTATTTATCATATCATATCAGCCACAACTTTCCAGATCTATTGTTGCGGTGAATCTTCAACCCTAGGGCTTTGATTCAGATTTTGTACATTGGTGTATTGTTGAAAACCATTCGGGGGTTCTTCATTGGAGGTTGTAAAGAGCCTAGATATATACTTGTTGTGTATATTGAGGCATATATCAGCCCATGATGTTTGTATGTTAATTTTCTATAAAATTTCTCTTTATGACTACGTTGTAGCGATTTTCAGGCATTTTCAAATATAGTAGCAGCACCTCTCATTGAGGGTTTTTTCCATTGAAGGCTTGTTCTATCTTGTTGTACATTTTATGGCACATTTATTATGCATATTTTATTTTTTTTATAATGAATGAAAGGTCTCCATATTGGAATCTTTCTTCAATATGATGTTATACACTGCTATTCCATTATTTTTCACCATATTCCTGCTTTTCCCATTTGGGAATATTACAGTGGTATTAGAGCATAATCTTGGCACAAGCTTTGAACCTTGAAAAGCCAATATGTCATCTGAATAAGGAGATCCTATCACTGATATAAAGAAGAGATATCTCAAAATAATACACTGGAAGTTTGATTATACAAATGATAAAGAATACAAGGGTAAGACCCCCTTATCAGGAGAAGATGAAGAGAAAGAGTTTCTTAAGATTCTTCTCAAAGATATGCAAGACATTGCTAGAGAAATAAAGGATATGAGGATGGATATATAGAAGGAATCCCATAAAGGATTTCAACATGGTGAAGGCTCCGACATTTCTCCTCATTGGAGTGATCAACCATTGCAGTAGCAACAAGTTTCCCAACACTCTACAATGCCAACATTCTTAGCAGTGGGAAATGAAGGGTTTCAAGAACAAGAATATCTTGAAGACTATTTCATGGAGTATGAGTCTCAATACAATAGGAGACCTAGGCATCATAATATAGGTGGAGGATTTATTCAGAATCATGATCTACACCACACTATGGGTAGATTTTTCTTACCCAACTTTGATGGGTCATCTAAATGCACTGCCAAATCAAGGGTAGAGAAGCTTGACATCTACTTCCAGCTGAACAAGGTACCAGAGATGGAGGCCATTAAGATAGAAACGCTGCACCTTGAGGGTGAAGCACATGATTGGTGGTTCCATGGCTTGTCTACATTGGGTCATGCCAATGTGACTACATATTCAGAGTTCACAAGGAGGTTGGTGGAGAGGTTTGATAGGATAGATCATGAGGCACCATTCATGGGGCTTGCAAAGCTCAAAGAATCAGGTAATCTAGAAACTTACATTTTTGAGTTTTTAAAACTTTCGGTTATGGTTCCTGATTTATCTGCAGCAAGAAGGGTCTATATGTTCATTGATGGGTTAGAAGAACCTCTTCATGGGTTGGTTAAGTCTACCAAGCCCACTACCCTTAAATATGCCATTGAAAGGGCTAGAGATCTACAAGATGCCTTTCCAAAATCCAAGGAAACATTTCAACAAAAGCCCTCTTTTCCATCAAAGGGAAAATATGAGAAGGCTCCTTTCTCAAAGGAGAGCCAAAGTAAGAAACCTCTTGATGATGATGTCCAAAGAGATTTGAGGAGAAGGAAGCTTTGCTTCACATGCCAAGAATATTGGGCACCCAGAAATAAATGTGCAACAGGAAGGCACACTATATAGAGGTCTTCTCATATGATGAGGAGGAAGAAGAAGAAGAACTAGAAAGGGGTCACAACGTTAGAATAGCAAGAGATGATTCACCACCACCTAGAGGTGAGGATGGAGCAATTGCTCCATTCAGAGGGAATATTGCATCACTAATAGTGGTACCCAAATATCATGAGACTTACACACAAGAAAAGGAGTTGGGCTTGTGCAGTGGAAGTGGGGACATGGTAGTCCCATCTATTATGCATATGAGGTTGACCCATGAGACATTATTTTTTTGTGGAAAACCACCTAGGAGGCCACCTGATCAAGATCTGGTGAGGCATGTCTCACATCATGATGCACCATTCATTGATCCAAGAGGAATGGGACCATTAGGAGGTCATGATACAGCGCTGAGAGTCTTGGGTAGACTCAAGGAGGACGGAGACATTCTCCCAACATCATCATTACCCACTCTCATTTTAGATTCTGCGCTGTGGGAGGAGTAGCATGGGAAGGATACCAGCCTTCCAATATGTACCTTTGGCATGGGAGGTGTCAAAGAGAAAGTCATCCACATGATAGATGTTCTTTATGATAGATCATCAGTGTTGGCACTATGGAGGATAGATCCATATTGGAAATCCCAGTTGTTGGTGGATTATTCCAAGGATCTTTTTACATGCATGATACTTGATGACCAGCTACATGAAGAGGGCTATTCAGTCCAAGATGAAGTCATCTATTATCATGGTAGGATATTCTTATCTAGAGCTTCCAAGCTCAAGGAGAAGTTACTACAAAGAGCTCATGAAGATTTTCTCTTCAGCCATACTTATTCCAAAAGAGCCTACAACACTATCATGGAGAGCTACACTTGGGAAGGCTTTGAAGAGGAGATTTATGAGCATTTTCAAAGATTCATGGACCATGTTTAGATGGAAGAGATAACTGACTCTATAGGGGATTTATTACAGCCACCTCTTTCCTCTTTTGGAATGAGAGGGGATCTATCTATGGACCACTCCATTTGTATGAGCAGAAATTTTGGTAAGGAACATGCTTATGTACATGATGTTTCATTTGATGATTATTTGCGTTTCTTTAACATGTATATGCAGGCCATTGCTCCAAGGAGGAGAATTCTTCCATATAAACTTCATGGCCAACTTTGGGCCATAAATATTTCTGAACATGGCCACTCCCTAGGAGGATATAGGAAGATGTTGTATCATTCTGGGTGCACTCCAAAGGCACCAAACATTTATCACCTTTTAAGAAGTTGTGGGAAGACTTGGGCTGCAAGTAAGTGGTGGGGAAAGCACTTACCATACCATTATCTAATGCAATCAGGAGATATATTGCGTTGGTTCCACATGTGGGACTATGATCCACCTCCATTTTTGCATGTTTTTGTTTGTACGTACTTGGTTTTGATACCATACATGGAATATGTGCTTATTCTTTTTATGGGAATGATTGGAGGAAGGATGGTAGGATTTTATGTGCCCTTTGGGAGAGAGATTCTTCTTGTTCATTATGCTACATGTTTAGGGAGGACATCGAGAAAACCATGAGTGTTTCATTGGATATATTGCTTCCTTGTGGGATGAGTCACTTGCATCTCATGAGAACTTGGGAGGAGGATTTCATGGATGGATGGATTGGGAGGCACTTATCTTATGAGGGAAGCTTATCACATGAGGGTGTCACCAATGGTGGAGGAGAAGAGTTGCAGCACTCACCTTGTGAGTTTCTTGAGGACAAGAAACATTTGGGAGGGGAGGATTATAATATTCCCAATTAGCCATGAGCTAGTTGGAATATTAATTTTTGTTTTTACTTTCCTGTTAATGAATAAGAGGATATTGGAGATCCATAAATATCCTTAATAATGAATAAATCAATGACAATATGAAAAGAAGACATCTTGGAAGCTTAATTGATCACCCTTAGGTGTGAAAAGGGGCTAGAACATGTTTATTGGGTCAACTTTGACCAAATCAACAGCGTTGTCATGGAGTAGTGGAATTCAATGAGGGACAATGCAGTTTTAGACGGAGACTCTTTGCATGGAAGTAGTGTCATTAATGAATGGGGCTTAGGGTTTGGAATCTCATTTCTTATAAAAGGAAGACGATTTCAGCCATATTATTTATGTTTATGATATGTTATGTTTTTATATATGGTCTGTTTAGACATACAGCTTTCTTTGGCTGTTTAGCTAAGATTACAAGTGTTGTTTAGCACTGGGTGTTCCTGGTTGGGAATCCCACCTCTTTCCTTGAGAGGCCTCTTGGAAGAGAATTTTACTTCACTTTGACTTTCAGGCTTTAGGCCAAGCTTCATCTTACATCTAAAATGTAGATCCTATTGAGGGTTGAGTTGTGTTGCAACTTGCAGTAGTGGAGAACATCTTTGGGTCACTTCAGTGCTTCTTTTTAGTGGAGAAGGGTTCCTTTCCATTGGGAGGATAATAAGGAAGGCCCTTGAGCCTTATTTCATCATTTGGCATCATGCCACTTATTTATTTTCCCCTACAACATAGTTTCTGTCTTTGACTGCATTATTTTGAGGGAGGAGTTGCAGGGTGGTTTCAGTATACCATTTGGGGAGGAGGTTTTCTAGTGAAGGGGTCACCCTTTCATCTAGAGGATCTATTGGAGGAGGCTGCATTATTTATCATATCAGATCAGCCACAACTTTCCAGATCTATTGTTGTAGTGAATCTTCAACCCTAGGGCTTTGATTCAGATTTTGTACATTGGTGTATTGCTGAAAACCCTTTGGGGGTTCTTCATTGGAGGTTGTATAGAGCCTAGATCTGTACTTGTTGTATCTATTGATGCATATATCATCCCCTGATGTTTGAATGTTCATTTTATATAGCAGTGCACTTTATGACTGCGTTGTAGAAGCCTTTTTGCATTTTGATATATAGTAGCAGCACCTCTCATTGAGGGTTTTGTCCATTGGAGGCCTATTCTATCTTGTTGTACATTTTATGGCCCATTTATTATGCACATTTTATTTCTATTATAATGAAATAAAGGTCTCCATATTGGCCTCTTGCTTTAATATGATGTTATACACTGCTATTCCATTATTTTGCACTATATTCCTGGTTTTCCCATTTGGGAATATTACACATGACCAAGGTATTATATTACATTATTAATTTTTACATGGATTTTTTACCAGGGTTGTTACACGTTTTTAACTTATAAAAATAAGAAGAAAGGAAAAGGAGGGTCATCAATTTCAATAAATAATCATCCTCGAAATTCAAACAGAGGGAATGAAATAGAAACATCGCACATTAAATTGTATAATTGTCACAAGAAAGGATACTATGATCGATACTTCCCTGAGAAGAAAAATGGTGCATGATACAACACTAGAGGCAATAAAAACGGTTTCAATAATCATAGAAGAGGATATGATCAAAGAAATTATCGTAATGGAAGTGATGATAGAAGAATAAGAGATACTCCAAGTGATCATGAAAAAGACCAACATCCTCAAAAGAAGTCAATAAATACAAAGTATGAAAGTAATGTTTCAAATCAATAAATATATTATTCTTTCTCCACTTTCTAGTTCCTCTCCGCCAAATACTTGGGATAGTTGGTTGGTGGATAATGGGCCATCTCATCATTTCTCTAGATATAAGGAATTTATTTCTAATTTGGAGGGATTCTAGTCTAAAAGTTATTCTTGGAGACAACTCCACTCATCTCATTCAAGGCTTCGGGTCTGTTAAACTTCCATTTTATTCTTGGGAATTTGTCTTACTTCATGATGTGATATATGTGTCGGAGTTGAAGAAGAATTTGGTTTCTATATCTAGTTTGGAAGACAAAGGAATGGGAGTTTCCTTCATCAAATGAAAAGTACTTACTTGTCATGTTGTATCCTATATGAGAGATTCTTTCACATTGGGATTGAGATTTCAAGGACTCTATAGACTCACTAGAAGACCTATTCTAGTAATATTCCATTATATGAATCATCAAAGAGAGTTTTGGCATCGAATATTGGCCCATCTCCACTATGAAGCCCTTTCAATTGAAGAAGTTGTTGTCTGAGATCCCTGATGTTCAAGCTCGACATGATGGAGTACGTTAAGTATGTGTCAATGGGAAGAAGACAAATGGACCATTCCCCTCTAGCAGGAACAAAACAATCAACATCCTCCAACTCATTCATTCTGATATATGTGGTTTAATGCTCATAAATTCACTTGGTGGCCCTCTTTGCTATATAACCTTAATTTATGATTTCTCAAGGAAGACTTGGATATATTAATTAAAGCACATGGATAAGGCCTTCAATATGTTCAAATAATTCAAGGCCTTGGTTAAAAGTCAAATAGGGAATAAAATTAAGATCCTTAGGTCCGACAATGGTGGAGAATACATCTCAAATGGGTTCATATATTTTTGCAAGAAGGTATCAACAAATAGACTGTTGTGGCTTATACTCCTGAAAAAAATTGAATAAATGAGAGGAAGAACAGGTCTATTGTGGAAGCTTCCCATGCCATGCTCCATGATCAAAAGATGTCGAAGTTTGGGGAGAAGCTAATAATGCAGTTGTATATGTTCATAACAGGGTTCCTCGCCAAGAATTGGAAAACAACTCCTGAAGAAGTATTCACAGGTATCAAGCTCGATGTTGGACACCTCTTTATATTCATTTTCCTCGTGTATTTCAAATTTCTAAAGGAAAAAAGACACAAGTTGGAATCCTCTGGAAGAAAAGGTACATTTTTTGGATATTGTGAAGATTCTAAGGAATTTATAGTATATATTATTGGTCAAAGGGAAGGTTGTAATTAGCAGGGATGTAATATTTAATGAAGATGATTCCCTTGGGAAATTAAGTGACCTTCCTCCACGTCCTCGTCCTCAAAATAATAATGATGATATGTATATTTCCATGCCTAAATCTGAGATAGATATTTTTATGATCCCATGGATCCCATGGACCCTTTGGATCCTCCTCCATGTGATCCTCCTTCCAGGAAGAGGTCACTTTGGTTGTGTGACACGTTTCAATATGTCGAGAGAAATGTTGTTGGCCATGGAACATTTATAGAGATCTAGAAGCCATACGGGTATCAAGGATCTGTTGTAGCAATGAGTAATATGATTCAAACTGAGCCTTACACATTTGAAGAAGCCATGAAAGAAATTTTTTAGAAAGACACTATGTCCGAAGAATATGAATCTATTATGAAGATTGGCATAAGGGATGTTGTGCCAAGACCAAAGGGGAAATTTGTAGTGAATTTAAAATGGATATTCAAGATCAAACATGGAGTCGATGGAAACATTGAGGACTATAAGGAAAGGTTCATGACCTGAGGATTCTCCCAGAAAGAGAGAGAATATTATTATGATATATTTTCTCTTGTGACTCAATACACCACCATTCATTCAATAGTTTCCCTTGTAGCAAGTCAAGGATTAACCCTTCATCAAATGGGTGTGAAGATGGAATTCCTCCATGCATGTTACAAGAAGAAGTATACATTGATAAACCTCAGTGATTTGAAGTAGAGGAATGAAAGACATGTGTTTGCAGGTTGAAGAAGGCACTATATGGCTTGAAGAAAGCCCCTAGTGCATGGTATTCATGCATAGATAGTTACTTGGTGAATTTTGGATTCACGAGAATCAATGTTGATCCAAACCTCTACTTCAAGTTGGTCCAAGATATGCCATTGATTTTGGTTTTATATGTTGACAATGTATTCTTAACATGTAGTGAGCCCCTCATGATCGAGTGTAAGAGGGAGCTAGCCTTTGAATTTGAGATGAAGTACCTTGGACTCATGCTCTATTTCATAGGACTTGAGGTGCGGCAAAGGCTCAGTGAGATTTTCCTTCATAAGGAAAATGTGTCATGAATTCTTTGGATATATTTGGAAAATGAAAGTCCTTGCTCACTCCAATGGAAATGAATTTCAAGAAGCTATGTGGAGAAGTTGCAGGACTCAATTTAGTGAATACATCAAAGTATAGACAGTTGATTGGTACTCTAATTTTCTTACTGAACACTTGTTTGAACATATGCTATGAAATAAACACGTTAATTCAATTCATGACCATACCTCTCCATGCACATTGGATTGATGCCGAACATATTTTGAGATATTTGCATGGGATGATCACCCTTAGCCTAAAATATTTTTTCAAAGATGTTCAAATTCATGGATATACCGATGTTGAGTGGGCAAGAAATGTTGTCGATAGGGAGAGTACTTATGGATCTTGTTTTAGCCTTGGAACTGCCATGATATCATGGTGAGCCAGAAACAAAATTTTGTAGCACTGAGTACTTCCAAGGCATAATATATTGTCACTATCATGGCTAGTTGCAAATTAGTTTGGTTTAGGAATCTCTTTAGAGAGTTATTTGAGGAGGCTTTGGACACGACAATTATATATTGTAACTAAAAGAGTGGGATTCAGCTAGCAAAGAATATTGTATTTCATGACAAGTATAAGCACATAGATATTCGATTTCATTACATTCGATTCATGGTGCATAGAGGAGCCATTAGACTCCATCACATATCGATAGATGATAATATTGCATATATTCTTACCAAGGCTTTTCCGAAATTAAATTTATTGGTCTTTAGATATAAACTTGGACTCATGGATGTGACCCCTCCTCATAAGGGGTATTGTTGATTGAGAACACTTAGCATAGCTCTTCCCTGTTGGTGGAGCTCTCCAAGGAGGGAATGGAAAATTGAGGGATCTTGGGGTTGCAAGATATCTATACAATGTTGTATCACCCCTATCTATCGCCCATAGGGTGGACGACATTATTCCCCTATCTTGGTTTAAAATATTATATGCCAGTTGGAATCATACCCATAATCCAGGCAGGTTGGGATTATAGCTCCCCATCTGGCCAATGGGTTGAGAAAATCTTAGGGGTGTGTGATCCTTACCTTTGGTAAGTCGAGTATCTCACCCAAGCTCTATTATGATGCAGGTGTTCTACAAAATGACTCTTGATGTTAGAGAATCTAATCCCAACCACCTGATAGGTGTCAAAATTGTCATTCCAAGTGTCCCAGTTTAGTTTCAGTTAGTCCAGTTTAGTCGAATTTAACTCCAGTCATTTATTGTTGATGTTTCCAATGTAATATTATTTAATTCATTCATAATATTGTGAAGAGAAATCCTCTGCTCCACTTCTTTTCAGTTTTCAATTTTTGTCACTTCAACTAGATTTAGTTTTCTTCTTCTCTTATTCCAGATTCTGTAGCCTCTGAATTGTTTCATATTTTTCACTTTGTTGTATCCTTCAAACCTCAGTTTCTTGATTTGTTGGTGCAGGTATTTTACTGTTTCAGGTTGTCTAAGCGTGTCCTGGACTTCTTCAAGAAATGTGGGTTGCTGCCTCATAGTTTCTTCTGTAGTGCGCTTATCATCATCAATCTGTTGCAACATAAGATTAGAATAATATCTTATTTCTTCAAAACTCCAATGCATGAAAATTTCATTGATGTATTCATCATGCATATCATCTTCAACATTCATATGTACATCTTCTATGTAGATCTCAACTAGACATGGTGTTGCAAGCCATGTTTCAAGGAACTTTAAGTCCTCTTCATAATCATCATGCGTGCCTACACACTGGAAATCAATGTTAGAATTAAAAATATTTTCAGAATGACATTGGTTTTGTTCTTTTTGATCTACAGTGAGAGCTTTCTCCTATTGTGTTTCTTTCTTTGCTTCTGCCTCTATCTCTATTTCTGATTTCCCTTTACAAACTGCTTTCTTTGCTTCTGCCTCTACTTCTTTCTTTGTTTCTTCCTTCTGCTCTACATTGAAAGCTTTCTACTATTGCACTTCCTTCTTTGCCTCTTTCTCTATTTTTGTCTCTGTCTATTCTTCACTAACCTATGCTGGTGCAATCAGGTTGTCTTCCACTAACTGAAGTGGGGTTATCTCACCAAATAGCATCATGTCAATATCATGTTTTTGTTGCATCATCTGCAACCAGTCATCATTAGCCAAAAATTCATTATCAAAGTTTACATCAACAGTATTAATCACTATATTTACCATATCATCAGCAAAATATGTTGCTGGATTCATCATATCCTCATTAGCAAGCTCAGTTGCTGGAATCAACATATCATCAGCAAGCTCTGTTGCTAGATTCATCAAAACATCATCAACAAGCTATGTTGTTGGAATCACCATGTCATCAGCAAACTCTATTGTTGGATTCTCTTCATCCACTTGTGGTTGTGCACAGTGGGGTTCACAAGCATCTTTGCGCTCTCTCTCTACTGCTTCTGCACTTTCTTCGTAGACTTCATCCACTTGTGGCTGAGCACAGTGGAATTCAACAAAATCTTCATCTCATTTTAGATCTGCTACTACAGATCCACATTGGTTTTCAACTTCAATGCTCCCCCTTGTACCAAAACATCTCTCAAGGGTATCCCATGCCTCCTTGCCTTTCTTGGCATCTGAAATTAGAGGAATAATTTTGTCATCAACAGATTCTTTTATGCATTTTAATGCATAAGCATCTTTTTGCCTCTTTATTTCCAGATCTAAAAATATCTCGAACATCTTCTATTTTTGCTTTAGCCTCTTGGCTTTTCCCATTTGTTGAATGTTGGCTTATTACTACTCAACAAGTATAATCGTTGCTTGAATTTCACAAAAAAAAACTTCTTGCAAACTTTTTTAAAATATGCAATGCCCACAATCAATTCAAGTTTTTTTTTTTTTTTTTTATAAAAAAAAAATTTCATTCACATTTTTTTCTAAAAAAAAATGAGCTTTCTCCCTTTTAAAAACCTTCATATAAAGCTTTAAAATCCTTTACATAAATACGTTGAATGCTCTTTTGTGAATGCATTTTTAATATGCCTTTCTTTCATTAACTTATGAGCCATTTTCAAAACAATTCCTTTGAATACGAAAATGCTTTCATACCTTCATGCATTTAACTTTTTACAATCCTTTGAATGTGTTGACCTTCATGAATTGGACCTTCATTGGATATTCGTAAATCACATTAAAAAAAATACCTTAATGCAAAGGCTTGAAACTGGACCCACGTTTACCTTAACGCAGATGATTTACTCTGACCCTGCGTAAGTTTGAAATCGGTGCAAGGAAATGAAACTAACGTGACTGTATTCTCTTGGCTCCAACGTTAGTAACGATGGGACTCTTTTCAAATAGAACGTTAAAGCAGGAATGCTAATGCGACTCTTTTCTCTTCTGGGGTGCGTTAATAATGTTGAACATCCTTTAAAATAGTGCATTAGTGCAGCAAAAAAAAAGATTCGGCTTTCTTCTCGAACAGCCTTTGAACAACTTTTCTACAATTGGTTTCGTCAGCGCCTTCAGTGGTTTTTCCTGGATTTTTCGTTCTTTTTCTACTTCTTCACAAGAGGCATCTTCAACATTCCTCAAACTTCTGGTACTATGTCAACGAGTCTTATGCAAGCTCACCTCTCCTCTCTATTGCTCCAACTTGGCTCTGTTGTTGCTCTCTCGGGAGGCTTATGCAAGCTAGCTCTAATATCATGACAAAAATTGAAAACTAAAAAGAAGTGGAGCAGAGGATTTCTCTTCACAATATTACGAATTACTTAAATAATAGTACATTGGAAACATCAGCAATAAATGACTGGAGTTAAACTCGACTAAATTGGACTAACTGAAACTAAACTAGGACACTTGGAATGACGATTTCGACACCTAGCAAGTGGTTGGGATTAGATTTTCTAACACTTGAGGGTCATTTTTGAGAATATTAGGGAGTAGTAAGATGGATGAGATTTTTTATATCACTTATTGCTTCATATAGGGTGGAAGATGTATGCCCCCCTATGAGATGACTTGGGGTGAGAGTATCCCATATGACCTTCCCTGCTTTCATAGAGATGAGGTGAGAGTGTCCCATAGGACGTTCATCACAGTCCAAGAGGGTGTTATATTTATCTCCCAAATGATTCTTCTTCTTTATATTTGAGAATTATTCATCATATTGAGTCGAGTAGAGATGGAACATGATATGATGAAATGATATCTGTGATGATTACATGATGTAGTCAGAATTTCTCCCTAGTTGAGAGGGAGTGTTAATTTGGAAACTCATTGAAAATTTCCAATCATGGGACTAGATTCTTCTTTCCTAGAGGACATCTTTGACCTTTGAATCACTTGATTCAAACTCAAGAAAGTGTATTTTGAAGTGAAGCCCACATTTGCACAACTTGTCAAGGTCATTCTAAGGAAAAATCATCCCTCCTCCAACACATATAAATACAAGTGACCTCAACTTCATTTGACACCTCATAAACTCAACACATTTCTTCTCCCTCCTAGTTTGATTGGTTCCTACAGGTTTGAGGCAACCAAATTATTCTCACACATGTGAGGTTCTTGGAAGCATCTTTGATTATTTTTGCATTGAATTTTTTTGGGACAATTTGACTTCAATTTGGCCAATATTTTCTTCATGGTTTGACTTGATTTGAGTGGGAAATTTTTTATTTTGAGAGGTCGAGTTGACTGGCACAAGAACCGATATATTTTGGGTTGTTTGACAAGGGTAGACCACAAAATTTATCCACAATAAATTACAGATTTGATCGCAGGAAATTATCTCTCCAATGACCAGGTTCGATTGAATATTTTGGAATATTTTTGGGCTAACTTTGACTAGCACATGAGGCCTCATTTATTTCTAATTTGACAAATTTTCTTTGAAGGGTTGATTGTTGACTTTCTTAATTGGTTAAGGCATACTTTGACTGCTATTGACTTGGAAAAATTTGTAGATTTATGGAAATTTCACATATTTGACTCTTCATCATTGGTATATTGATTTTATGGTTAGTTGAATTGGTTGATAGTTAAAGGATTTGACTTTGAATCTTGTTGATGAATATTTCTCATTGTGCTCTCTATTGAAAATTTGAAGACAATTTAATGGAAGAATAATTTCAAATGGTTTCCCCCCTTGCTAGGTTTTTCCCTAGTCTTTGACCAAATCAGTGTCTCTTATCATCTCCTATTTTCATTGCATTTATTGTTCTATCGTCATTTACTAATGATTATTTGAAGAATTAAATATTTTTGAAAAAATTTCTTATTGAAGAAGTTAATTGGGCTAATAGTATTTGACATAGCATAGAGTAGTGTAAAACTTAACATGAACTTATACTCATAAGTCCCCAATTGAAGCTTGTTTTGAATATATCCCATCTTCATCTTTGGATATAGCATATTAATATCAAAGAAAAACTTGTTAAGTACATTAAGGAAATGCATATACAGGTACAAGAGACATGGTATAAGTCACAGGAAAAATAAAAGTTTGGGCATGATTAGCATAAAAAAGAGAAGTTTGTTAAGTTGGGAGATAGAGTATGGCTACAGTTGAACAAGGAGTATGATTTAGATTGGATCATTATATTGTTTTCCATCCATATCAATGCTTTCAGAGTAAAAAAATGGAGGAATCAGGTCACAAGACAATATCAGTGGGACCCAGTTATTCAAAAGAGGGTCTAAAATCTTTCGGGAGCATTTTGAGGCATCAAAAGAAGTTTTTTTTGGGATAAACCTTTTCCACTTTAGTGTCACAACCTTTCATGTTATTTAAACACAAATACCTTTCCAACGATGCAAGAATCACATCAATCAGAGTTTGTATGTGAAATGTATGCCACTCAAAATTTGACTTTCTTTTTTTCACTGCTATAATTCGAGAGGATACCACATCAGCTCCCAATATTCATGGAAAATGGGCTAGCCACATGATTATCATGAGGAAGACTCTATCTATATTGTAACTCTAGTTAAGAGTTGAGCTATTCAAACCTAACCAATAGTAGGCTATCGAGTTGTGCTATAACAGGACCACTAGGAGGAAAGGGGATTCCATTCTTTCAAGTGCATTTGTTCCGTAGTTAAGCACAAATATCCAAGAGGGATAAGAGATAGAGAAAATAGAGAGGATTTGAGCACTATAGGATCCCTTAGGCCATAGGCCATACTTCTTTGTACTTGCAACCATATTTCCATTAAGAGAAAAAGTGGAGCAGCCTCACCTTCCAGTTGGGTTTTTCTCTCGGAATGGTTTCCCAAAGAATATATTGTGTCAAATGTGTGTGTGAGCTTTTATTTTTTCATTCTCTATATTTTTCATAATTTTAATTCACGTGCATGCACTATAAACAATAAATCTATAGATCCAGAAATATAATAAAACTATAATATTGTAGAATTTCAAATTTTAAATATAATTTTATCAGATGTGATGTGACAAACTGTCGAGTGGAATATCCATGAAAGTTTACGAATTAAAGTAGCTATATGTTTTTGGTAATAAAATCAAGGATTTGTGATATGGCCCCTTTTAGAAACTTAAAATGGTCATAGATAATTCTTATAGACTCAATCTACCTCCATACATGTGTATTTACTCAATGGTGAATGTATAGAATATGATGCTCTATTACCCTTCTATGTTGTATTAAGAAGAGGAATAGTTCCTAGATTTTATAGAGGAATTGGTAGGAGATGCTCAAGTAGAGTTGAAAAGGGATAAAAAATTATATAAGAGGTATAAAACTACAAGAAAAGGGAAACATGACCTTTGAAAATCAGGATGAAAGGACATGGCATCTAGACAAGGACAAATGTTACACATGAAAGAAGATGGAGGAAAAAATTTCTCACCTCATTTAATAGAATATTTTGGGGACCAGAAGGCTCCAAAAATGGGAAGGTATGATCCAGATTGGATAAGCATATTATTTTTCATCCATATTTATGCTTTTAGAGTTGAAAAAGTGGAGGGATTAGCTTATAGGCCCTTTTTTACTAATGGGTTCTCAATTGGAAAATTGAAGTAAGAAAACTTTCATAAGTATTTTTAGGCATGAAATAATGTTTGTTTGAGGAAAAAACTTTACTTCTTAAGTGCAACACCAGTAGCACTATTCTACACACAGATACATTTCCAACAATGCAAGAATCACCTCAATTAGAGTTTGTATGAACATTTTATTCCACTTGGAAGTTGACCTTCCTATTTTGACCACCATTATTTGAGGGGTGCCATGTTAGCACCCATTATTCATGGAAAAGGCGGTAGAAACATGATCATGATGAAGAAGAAAATATAGTATTCCATATTATAAGTCTATTTAAGAGTTTAAAGAGTCGAACTTAGCCACCAGTATGATATTAGGTTGTGTTATAACCAAGCCACTAGAAGGAAAATGTTTTCCATTCTATTCAAGTGCATTTTTTTCCATAGATGAGAAAAGTAGCCAAGAGTGGATATATATATATATACAGAGAGAGAGAGAGAGGGTATGTGCATTGTAGTAGCCAATTGGCCACAGGTATCAATTATTTGTATGTGCATACATTTCCATTTAGAGACAGAGAGAGTAAAGAAACTTCACCTTCTATTCGGGTTTTCTCTCGAAAGGGTTCCCAAGTCATATCTTGGGTGATTATGTTTATGATTTATTTTACTTGTTCTCTATTTTCTACATTTTCTATATTACATGCATAAAAATAATATCTTGATAAATCAAGAATTCTAAGGAAAATAACCTTCAGAGTATAGATTTTGGAGTTTCAGTATAAATTTATCAAGTTTTTTGTGGCGAACTATCCAATGGAATATCTATGATATTTTATGGATCAAACCCAAACATAATATTATATGATGGATTGTTGAGACAATGGCATGATTGTTCATTTTGATCAGTGGGTGCATTGATGACATTTTTAGATCAATGTTAGTCATATTAGGTGGTCTTTGGAAACTATTCCTTTGAGTCAAGTGTTACAAATATGTTGATGACTAGTACATGCACTATCATTGGTTGAGCTTTTTGACCATAATAGAGCTTTAGGTTTATAATTTTCCAATGAATACATCACTTTGTAATATAATTATCATGATGTTGTAAATTTGACCAAAGGCATGCCTTTAACTCTAGAGGATGAAAAAGGTTTCTGCAAAATCCACATCCTAGAACTTATGCAACTAGCTACATCTTGTGATTGTTTCATGTAGCCTAATAAGAACATCCATGTAACCTATTAGGAGCATGCATCCTTATTAAACTTGAAATTTTCATGATCTATGGTAGTTATGACCATGTTGAAATGGTTAATTTTGATGGTGACATTATGCTAATCATAGGTTACTTCAATAAGGAAAGATTTAATACAACCCATATTCCATGATGTGGTCGAAGTAGTTGGGTCATCTAGAAGAACCTAATACTTATCCTACAAGTGACACTCATTGTTTTGCACCAAATGCACCCATCATAGTGAAGGAGAAGAGTTGGGTTGGGAACTAGCCTAAGTTAGATGATCCTTTAAATTTTGTATTAAGCATCCATAGAATACCAACTTGTGTATAAGCATCAAAGGTGGCAACAATGGTTTCTCTTTTATCAGGACAAAGATTAATAATTTTTTTCTTGATATAATAAAGAAAATATTAAATATACAAAGACGCCTACTCCTCTTGGTGCAAATAGTGTTGAAATTTGAGGTCGAATTAATGTAAACTAGTGTACTAGGGATGGATTTTTTAATGGTGCAAAGTCATTGGGGTACAAAAGTCTTCTTGAGCATGCTGATATTGTCCAAAATAGCATAAAAAGGGAGTGATTCTAGTAAATTTACATTGTTAATAAAGTAGTGAGGCAATTATTTGGTAGTGATGAAGACACGAATGAGGGTGTTAGAAATATTAATTAAATTTATATCCATGATTATGCCAAGTGCATACCAGATGATGCTAATATATTGTGCAGAGGTTTTTTGTGTTTTTTTGGTACAATCAAAGTACATAATTGCATGATCCCTTGCACATTATCACATAGGAATGCAAACACGTGATGTTGACTTGTATTATACCATTAGATTTATTATATATTTTTTGTCAACCTATTTTATCTGAGTCAAAATAGATACATGGATAAATATTTGTTAGCATTACTACCTCAATTTATGTAACCCTCCCATTTATGGATTATTGTTGAGACAATTATTGTTTGGTAGAGCCAAATATGAGTAGTGTACTTCATAGTTTTATATTAGACACATTCCTTTGTTGTGGAGAGAAATAAGGTTGTATTATTGGATAAGCATGAGAGCCAATTGTATAGAACTTGAATATTATTATATGGATTTACCTATTAAGGGGATTTGTTACATGTTTGCAATGGATGCTATAAATAATATTTTGTGAGTTATAATTCTATAGGGGCTTTGTTATATTGTTAAAGCATGATGGCAAGATTTTTCTTGTTTAGGAAGCATTACTTTTACTTAACATATTTAGCTTTTCTTATTTTTATGATTTGAGTTATTGAATTATTTTTATTTCATTATATGGTAATTATATAGAATATCTATTAAATTAAATCATGTTGACATAGAAGATCTATTGACCTAGATATAACGCATTTGTCAACATTTTTTGGCAATATATAACAAGGATTATTTTGTGTCAATACCATTGGCATCCTCTACAAAAGGAGGCAAGTTTTATTATCATGATAAAATTCACATATACTACTTTGTTGATATGCATTTTCTTGAATATCTCATGTAGCTTTAAAATTACATAGTATCAAATATTAAATACATTTAGGAAAAATGTATTTATCAAAGTGTGAGGTGTTTCAAAAAGGTTTTTTTTGAAACATAAATGATATGTCCAACTTCTCATGCACATTACTTACATATTACTTGGATTTAGACTTGTGTAATTTATAAACAAGATGAAACGCAATATCCTTTCCAACATGGATTTCTAAGTCAAGTTTAAGTGATTCTAGATACTAGCAATACTTATAGAGTCAATATTAAACTTCTATATAAGAAAAAAAAATTGGACCTTAGAGATTAAACATTGTGAATATTGTTAGTGTTATATATGTTTTAAAAATCACAAATTCCTAATGTTATTATGTGGAATTTTTTGAAGAAAGGAGCTAATAAATAGTCCATTTTGAAAATTTCAACAAGCCACACCATCCAAAACTTCTTTATGTACAACATTAATGTGACACATCATCATGTCAGCACCCACCTATGCGTAGGGTTTAGGAGTTCTCACATTGACTCCACATATCTTTCCACATGGAATACTCTGTGAGCATCCAAATCCAAGTGCTTATAAAAGTCCCTTTATATATATTCCCTATATTCCTAGATATTTGAAACTTGATAGGTGTTATCACTGGAAAATCAGACAACCAAAGATGACATTGTTTAATGTCAGGCAGAAGTATTTACAAGGTTGAGAGACATTAGAGAATCTGAAGTATTTAAAAAATCTCTAAGGTCTGAAGGAAAAAATCAAATTGTGCACAGAAAGAACCAGTCAAATGCACCTTTGCACACAAAATTCTTTGATAAGCATTCCTTTGCGCGGATTTCCCTCCAAAAGTTATGCGGTCTTGAGAGTGGCGAGAGTCATTTTCCGGGACCACAAGGCACACTCCAAGACATTGATCCCACACTTGAGGCTGCCTAAGGATAGCCGCCCAAGCCTCCTTAGGACCTCAAAGGAGCACACAATGGAATCACCCTCCTCTCTTGGGTCACCATCCACAATGTACCAAGAAAGGGAAGGAGGATTTTAATTCTCCTATAAAAGTCCACCAAGAGATGAAAAATGCGAGAGCACATTGTTATGCTAGCCAGAATTT
Organism: Pinus albicaulis; assembly: GCA_034641835.2. Taxonomy (NCBI): domain Eukaryota; kingdom Viridiplantae; phylum Streptophyta; class Pinopsida; order Pinales; family Pinaceae; genus Pinus; species Pinus albicaulis. The sequence goes on from CM076576.1 coordinate 761,444,140, forward strand.
CCCCAAGCAATACCAGCAGTGTGTGATCTGGCACAGAGATAGAGGGGACTCATTTTTTGGCCATCTAACAACTCTAGTCCACCATAGTAGAGAGAGGGATACTTTGTGCCAAGGTAGCTCGGAAGTAAAGACATCCTTGCATCGGGACTTGGAGCTCCATAGTTCCAAGGGCCCCTTGGCAAGCGGGTTAAAGTTGCATCCTCATTTCCTACTAGCACTCAATAAGAGGGGACGTAAGTGTCGTAATTTGGATTATTGAAGTTGTTTGACTTTATTTAGAGCTTTTGTTTTATTTGTTTTAGTTTAGTTTTTATTTTTGAATATGCATGCTATTTCTCCATCTAGTATGCTTATGTTTTAGCATGTTCCACTAACTTGCTTGAATCCATCTATTTTCTGCCTGCAACCAATAATTTAAGAGGGAAAAACCACCCCTCTTAAGCAATTTTGATTTGGTACATTCGTGCGCCAAACACACAAACACAGGATTGGTGACTCCACTAACTTTTATTTCCAAGTTTAGGTGGTTGTGCCTTTTTACAGAGACCTCTGTCTTTGATGTGGAGTTGGGATGGAATTGCCCCCTTTCTCTCCTTCACTACCTAGTTTATCTCAAGTGACAGGCTGAAGCTGAATATCTCCCAAAAATTTACCTTGCGGGAATTTGCGTGCCTTTCTTCTAGACAGGCACGCCCAGTGCGCACGTTCAGAGGTGACCTGCTCATAGAAATCGTGTTTGTTTCAGCCTTTTGCACACAAAAACCTGAAGTGGAATTTTCTCCACTATTTCCATATTTTCTTGCTTGTAAAGGTGACTGGTAGCCCATAATACATCTGCCAGCATTGGTTGAGGTGCCCTGAAACTTGCTAAAGCTCACTCTTAGCTGCTTTTAGTAGTTTAGGTGTTGGTTTTATTTCAAGTTGATTTTTTAAAATTTAACACATAGTTTAAGTAGGAGGAAAATTAACTTGAATTAAGAAATAATTTATGTTTTTCAAATTTAAGTACCAAAACACCTAGATAATTATCCCAAGTAAGTGGCCCAAGTCCATGCATGCTTAGCTAGTTCTTTTTTCTAGTGTAAATGTCATTAGTTTATTTCAATTTTTACACTAGGATTTCGAGACTAGGATCAAATTGTCGATAGAAGAGCAAGTAATATATGTTGCCTTTGCACCTCTGGTGATCTTAGGCAAGCATATGAACACTCTCTATTCACAACTCACCATCTCCCTATAGTTGATCACATAGATTAACTAGGAAAAATTGAAAGCGGCCCATATCTGTGCATATTTTTCTTTTGAGCAAGGAACAATATAACATAGTTTGATAGGGAATTTTGAAAAGGATCATCACATATCCACATGTTCAAACTATGTGCTTGTTCACCTTTTTTCCACACACATCCACACCCTAAGTGAAGTAAAGACACCTAAAACTAACTTAACAAAACTCGCTAAATTCTCCCCACAAGGGCCACAAAAGAATTTATAGTCTAAGTTAGGACCAAGGGGGTAGGCATCCAATAAGCTGCCTTGGTCATTCTTCATCTTAAAAAATATAATTTGATTGTTTAGGGAGCTTTAAAATCTACCTATCATCCCACAAAAAATAAAACTCGAGCGCAGAAGACACCTGATTCAAAGGGGGTTATGCTTAGGCCCAGTGCGTGCGGTATCAGTTGGGGCTACCTAACCCGCCTAATACTCGGTACCGTCAACTGAATTACCAAGAAGCCCAAGACTAGAATTCTCACGTGGGACGGTGGTGCTTAGTGGCCAAAATTAGGGCATCCTTTCCCTATAGGTGACGGTGCAGGAAACATTAGATCCTCTACCCTTACCTTGGTGGATTTCCTTAAGTTGACTAGGGGTGTCGCCAGTTCTTTCGAGACGTTGTGCCAACATTAACAAGATATCTTCTTAAGGCTCAGTTACATTTGAGCATGTGAGGACGATTAGGTCTTCTAGGATTTGAGTACCATATGGAAACAAAAAAACCATATTTTTTGATTGACTGATCACACAGGATTAGTCTAAAGGGAAAAATTATTTTATTTTCGCTTTGTTTTATGTATGAGATCATATTTTTTCATTTGATTACAGTCTCTATACTCTCAAATATTTCCAAAACCATACCTAGTCGACGCCAAAATGGACCCAACAGGACCTCGTCGATCTAGACGTCTTTTGGACCTCCCCCCATTACCGGGAGGGGTTCTATGTCTTTCGTCATTTAGGCGTCAAAGATGGAACAGTGCCACCCTTATTGGTTCATCCTTTATCAGGGAATATTTAGTTGGGAACCCTATTCGGTCGCCCAACTCCACACCACTAAACACCCCCATAGGGTCACCACACCCCACTCCTCCCACAACCTCTAGTGGGCAAAGGAGTGCTACCCATTTGGGAAGCCAGGTGAATGCACAACATGGTACGTCACAGACAAACCCTATTCCTAACTAGAAAATTGTGTTTCACAATTCACAATGGTTACAACCTCGTAGTCACCTTTTCTAACATCGTTAAATCTACCAAATTTAACCAAGTTGAAAAACGACCCCATTGCACACAACCTTATATGGCCTCCCATGCCCACGAAGCTCCCTTCAGACATTTCAAAATTTGAAGGGAAACAAGAAGAAGACCCCGAAAATCAGTTTGTGACTTTCCACCTATGGTGTTCATCGAACAACATCGTTGATGATACTATTTGACTAAGACTGTTTCAATGCACTCTAACCGGAGTCACAACAAAATGGTATGTGGAGCAAACCTCTACTACACATGGAACCTTTAGCACCCTCGCTACTGCATTCCTAACCTATTTTCAGTTACCCATCCACCATGATTTTGAAATGGAGATACTGGCCCACTTTAGGCAAACCCCCGCTATCCATATCTTGGAACATCTCCATGAGTGGCGGCAACATCGTAGTTTGTGCAAAGCCAAACTCCACAATCGAGTTCTGTTAGACATGTTCCTGAAAACTCTCACCGCAGAGATTTTGAAAGATGTTTTACAACAAAAGCCCATTTCCAAAAAGGACACCATCAGTAAGGCCCAACAACTGAAGCTGATCTATATGGAGTCAGGGTATATTTACAATATCCTGTCGAACGCCCCGTGCCTACAAAATTACAAAGAATTGTCAGGCGCATCGAACTCTGTAGATGGTTTAATTGGTTCATTGACCCAAAGTCACCTAATCAGAAATGTTCAATACCCTGGTTACACGTATGATTCTACCCAGAATATACCACAACCCGACTATCAAATTCATCACATGCCTCCGCAAAATTTGACCAGTAGGGTGCCATCGTATCACCATCAACATGGAGGACCCTATCCTCCGGCTCAGGGGACCCTGTACACAGATAGACATGTTGACGGAAGATATCCTCCCCAACATCCATTTCCAAACAAGGGACCACAATATGCCCATTCCTTAGCACAAGAACCACCCATGCAAAATAATGCACAGGTGAACTTTGTGCAACCCTCCCAAAACCAACCGCGCCAACCATATAACTAGGAGAACCCAAATTATCCCTAACGCGATTAATAAAAAAGGAAAAAAAATGCCTAAAGGAAATCCTGGATAGGGGGGCAACAATCAACAACGCCCTCTTTGATCTCAGACTGGAGGAAACTCCAACCGAAATCAAAACAAGGAGCCAAGCAACTCCCAGAGGAAGAACAAAAGGCTAATTATTTGGACAAACAACTCTTGTTTGATCTGTGGTGAGTATGAACATTACACTCACCACTATCCCGACCTCCCTGAGCTGAAGAAGCTATAGAATAACCATGGACAAGGGGTATCCTCCCAGCAGACAGCAGTCATGCAGGAGCCTTTCCCCCATCAAGGAATAGTTAGCACACAGCAACAAACCCTCGATGATTCAGGAAAAAACAGCCACGAAATCTACATGATTGGTGAAGAAATTTTTTTCAGACACGAAATCAAAATTATGACACCCCACCAGACATAAACGCGTCAGGGACTAGTACCAGTGAACAACACCTTTGACCATATCAAATATGCCTATTGAACCTTTGCCAAAAATGGCTAAGGGACCAACTAGGTGGGCAGGAAACTATTCCAAAGCAACCCATAACTATAGCATTGTGGATGATCTAGCTCAATCTCCCACCGCTATGTCAGCTTTGGAGGTGTTACATTCATGGCCAAAGAAGCAGAAAGCCTTACTTTCCGCCTTAGGTGCCATCGACCCTACCGATTCGCGCTTGATGGCTTTTGATTTAGATAAAGCCACACTTAGGCTTCCTTCAATGGTTGCTTTTCAGATATCAGTGTCGGTCCAAAACATTACCATTCACCGATGTATCATTAACGAGGGTGCATCCACATGTATCATGTCAAAGAACGTTTGGCAGAAGTTAGGGTCCCTCAAACTAAAGCCATCAGACATCATGCTTAGAGAATACGATGGTCGCCCTTCATCCCCCTTTTGTCTCTACCAAAACGTCCTAGTCTGCTTAGCTGGAAAGACTCTCCTTATATACATTGACATCTTGGATGCCTATTTGGACCACAATATACTCCTTGGCCGGAGTTATATGTACACCATGTCAGCCATCGTGTCCTCTGCCTTCCGAACTATGATGTTCCCCCATGAGGACCGCATCATCACTGTCTACCAATTGACGCATAGCGAAAAGAGACCCCTAACAAATACCGATGTCATTCTACCCTACATAGATACATTTGTGAATGTGCTTACACAGTACCAAGAATATGGCCCCGGCCAGTTCAAACCATCGTCCATCCTAGGGTCATTCCTAGGTGATCCCCCTGTTATCCCAGAGCCATCATCTGGCATCACATAGGTCCTAGTGTGCATGATGTCCACATCAAGCACCGAGGCTAGTCAGGACATAGATACAAGGAGTGATGACACCAAGTCCTTGGCCACAAGAGCCTTCCTTGCCTATGCTGCCTCCCAAACTCCTTTCCTCTAACCCCCCAGTTGGTTTCATATCCGAGCAGGTCATGGCCATAGTGGTATTACCAAACATATATTTTGCAATACCATTTTGGTACCTTGTTCCTCCCACTATGATGGGAGCCATGCGCATCACCTCTACAGGGTTAGCGCCCATCAGTCTAGAGGAGGCCCCACACATTCAAAACAATCTATCGAAAACATCCCTGCAAAGGAAATTCCCATTGAAAAACCAATGATTACGACTAAGAAAACTAATAGAAGAGGAAAGAATATGGAGACTCCCACCACACAATGGGAATCACCATGTTGCACCATAAGTAACATAGTCAGACACCCTACCCACATCTGCCCAAAGCTGGACAAGTTAAAATCGATCCTTAGCTCTACGGAAAACATCGCGACACCACATTCCCGTAAAAAGGAACCTGCCACCAAAATTTAAGGCAAAGCACTGCATACCAATTACGCATGTGCTATTTGCAGCAATTATGGACACTATACCCATCATTTCCCAGAGATCCCACGATATAGGGACGCCTTACAGGCCATCGAGCGGTCCTACCAAGAGGATCCCTCCACCCAGTCATCTGGAGATGAACCTCACATCATCCTTTACCTACAGGAGGATATACAGTCACCTGAAAGACTCCCAGAGATGCCCCCTCCTCCCATCAAGGTTGTGTACTCTGTGATGAGCTCAATCATTTCATGATTGATTTCCTAGCTTTGGAAATGTTCCAGCGATGGTATAAATTTCATGTAGTATATCGTACTAACATATACATCCAGTATTCATGTCAGATATGTGGTGGAAATCACTTGGTGTGCCATTGTCACTACATACCTAGATTTCATGCAGCCCTAGCTTGTATGCGATCAACCATAGTTCGCCTCTCTGAAGAAGATGGCTCAGACTCAAAATATATGAATAGCTCGACAACCCAAGAAGATGTGACGAGTAGATCCATCCTCTTTCTGTCAGCTGAAAAGCGACCAATCAGGGAACCTTTAGTTACCCCCAACTTCTCTCTACAGCGAAGACCAACATGTGTGTTATGTAAAACACCCAATCATGTGGTCGAAATATATCCTAACTTAGAAGCACTACGCCGTTGATACCTCGTCACGCCACCAACTGAGGACGATGGGTACCCCATATCTAGGCTATTTTTCCCCGTATGTCAGGGAAACCAGTGTGGATAGCGTTGTACCTATATCTCGATAATATGTCCTCCAATTTATATGATACATACATTAGAAAATAAACATGATGATCTCCTCAACATGTATAGAAGGAATATCACCCCTAAGCCATCAACCCCACACCCACATCATTGTAATGGGAAAACTAGGATGGCGCACCAACTAAGCATGACCCAGGTCCAACCTAGGATAACATGTGGACTATGTGACTTGATTGGCCCCCTGGTCAATCAATGCAAAGAACTAAAACACTTCACAAACAGTTTATGCATAGTCTCTTCTCTCCCACAGAGACTTCTCTCTAACCAAGAGAAAATCATGCACACTTATTGCCGGATTTGTTCACATTTTCATCATACAATAAAATGTGATTATCTCCCCAAGCTTAGAGTGGCAAGAGCAACATTGAGTCTACACTCCATAAAAGAGCTGGACACACACACACCAAAAACTCAAAAATGGAAGCAGAAGCTCTCGTCTTCTACCACAGATCCTTTCCAAGCATCCACATCTGGGAGGAAGAGTAGTGTTGATTCCCACACAATCTACTCAGTTGGCACAATGGTACCATGCATCATTTGCAATGGCCATAACCACGAACTAGAGGTATGCCCGCTAATGGAAACATTCAAGCACCTCTACACTAGGCACAATTTCCACTGATAGGAAATTGACCATCCTAATGAGGGATCTAGCCTTGTGCTCACGCAAGCTCCCATCATGGAAATTTCCCCCCAAGCTACCATACACCTACTAGGAACAAGGGAAACTAGTTGCCTCATCCTCTTGAGTTACCATGCGCGTAAATTATTGCAGATGGTTTGATCGAGCCCAAGGTTACCTAGGTAGCATTAATCTGTAATACTGTGATCAACACTTCATAAAAACCCAAAGAAAGTACCACACATTTGCACCTCCAAAAAAATAAATATTTAGTGCCGATAGGTATGCCCTCTCTCATATTATTTTTTAAGCACATGTCTTTCAAATAATATTTGAATAAATAAGATGCTTTCACTTGGGGTATTTGTTTTTGTAGGTAGTGTGTAAACCATCCACCACTCCATCCACTGAAATTTCTAGAGTAGGTATCATTTTACCCTCAGCATGACAGAGTCCCAGAAAAACTCGGCATATCTTGACATCATTTCTCCATAAGAAATTAACCATAGGTTCCAAACACCCAACTATGTTTATCATCACCTCACCTTGCACATGATAAGCATCCTCGTTGGTCGGTAAAGCCTCCCCTCCATGGCGCTCGTCACCCAAAGTAGACCATATATCACAAAAATAGTGATGCCATGGCCATACCACTATAGTCCAGGAAGCACCTCATGCCCATTCACTTAGCATGCATCAGGTCAAGTTTTACCATATTAAATAAAACCCCTTTCCCGGACGACTGGGTTGTGTAAGCAGATCAAAAGCGCTCTACCGTGCCTCGCATTTGGCCTACCATACCTCCATCAGCATAACCCATCTGTGATATTTTTTCATCTGCTTCATCAACCTCACACATGATACTAACCAATGGGCCCCCCACCCTCAACAAAACACCTTCCTCACATCATTAGTGAGTGAACACTTTCATGTTTTGGGGAACTAATGTCTATGTTTTGCACAAACCAAACCCCATTATTTTATTCTTTTGGTAAGTGTACAAAGACTGCAAACGACGCACTACATCCCTCAACCCACCCATTCATTTTTTCTCCCATGGAATCAGTCCCTCATCACCCTTGGTCAGATTATCACACCCTCACGTAAAATCCATCATGACATTCATAACCAGTTTATGCCCACCCTGGAATTCCTACCAACTCTAGGGATTTCCCCATCAAAAATAGTTATGACTGCCACCAAGCTGCTTTTTATACTCCTACCTTGGGCCACTGAATCCCCATCATCAGTTTTTAGTCACCCCTCACCATCATGCATATGTTTAATCCATCACATCCAGGATCATGATCCTCTGTATCAGTGAACCCCTCATTCATTTGAGGCTTCCTTTTTGTCGACTTCAACACCTCTTTTCCAAAAAGGAAGTGGTACCTTGGATCACACCTCTCCATAAAAGGGACATCATCGGGTGGCACTATGGGAGACATCATTTCCCACAGATGTCATCGATCCTCCTGACATTCGACTACAACAAAAGCTTTCATGTCAATATGGTATCGTACCTTACAACCATTGCACTTTGATCAAATTCATCGAATACTCGTGCCTTTATAAGAGTCTCTTTCAGCAATGCTTACACAGGAAGGTCCTAGTCAGCGCCTATGCATACAATGTGAATTTATATGTCATACCAATTTTACGCATATAGGTACCACATTCCACCTATATATTTTCAAATAAAAAATTCCCTTGGGGGTGTCAGCAGTTGTCGTCATCAACCAACATGTCACTACCATACTAGTGACACAGACAGAATTTGTATCTGTCAAATAGATTTGTTTAACTAGCCAAAGCATCACGAGCATGGGACATGCCCTCCTCGTAGAAAATTTGTAAATATTTTATTATACCATTGCTTGTAGGGATCCCACAGGACATGGTCACTCTTCGACCCGATGCAGGGTATCTCCAACTCTGAGCTACACGCATGTCTCTCTCTCTCTACACACAGTACACAGAAAAGAAACTATAATGTATTTCAGCTATACATTTCTTCCTAGACCTCACAAATTAGGGGGCAACTGTTATCACTGGAAAATAGGACAAGAAAAGATGAAATTATTTAATGTCAGGAAAAAGGATTTACAGGACTGAGAGACATTATAGAATCTGAAGTATTTAAAAAATATCTAAGGTCTGAAGGAAAAAATCAAATTGCGCACAGAAAGAACCAGTCAAATGCGCCTTTGCGCCCAAAATTCTTCGATAAGTGCACCTTTGCGTGGCTTTCCCTCCAAAATCCGCATGGTCCTGAGAGTGGCGGGAGTCATTTTCTGGGACCATAAGGCACACTCTAGGACATTGATCCCACACTTGAGTATTCTTAAGGATAGCCGCCCAAGCCTCCTTAGGAACTAAAATGAGCACGCAATGGAATAAATGTGGCACACAATGGAATCACCCTCCTCTCTTGGGTCGCCATCCACAATGTGCCAAGAGAGGGAAGGAGGATTTGAGTTCTCCTATAGAAGGCCACCAAGAGATGAACAATGGGAGAGCACATTTTTATGCTGGCCAAAATTTCCCCAAGCAATACCAACAGTGTGTGATCTAGAGCAGAGATAGAGGGGACTCAGTTGTTGGCCATCTAAAAACTCCAATCCACCATAGTAGAGAGAGGGAGACTTTGTGCCAAGGCAGCTCGGAAGTAAATACATCCTTGCATGGAGACTTGGAACTTCATAGTTCCAAGGGCCCCTTGGCAAGTGGGTTAAATTTTCATCCTCGTGTCCTACCAATACTCAATAAGAGGGGACGTAAGCGCCATCGTTTGGATTATTCAAGTTGTTTGACTCTATTTAGAGCTTTTGTTTTATTTGTTTTAGTTTATTTTTTATGTTTGAATATGCATGCTATTTATCTATCCAATATGCTTATATCTTATAATGTTCCACTAACTTGCTTGAGTACATCTATTTTATGCACATCTATTTTATGCCTATGACCAATATATTAAGAGGGAAAAACCACCCCTCTTAAGCAAGTGTGATTTGGTCCATTCGTGCACCAAACACACAAACATAATTGGCTCCAATAGTTTATCACCAACACTTAACATAATCAAGTGTTGGTCTTATTCCAGAAATTCCTATATCAACACTTAAATGTTCTATTATGCAAGGGTTCCACCATCCAACATATAGGTTTTTGGAGAAAAAACAATATTATTCAGTAAAATCCCTTCATTCGGAAAGAAGCGATCGCTCTTACCCAATGAGTGGGTCTAGCAACAACCGTGACAAAGAATACAAGATTTCCTAGTTTAACATCGAAATAATACAAGTGAGAGATGTGACCTACCTCACTCCTTATGCAATCATTTCCTCAATGGTGATGTTGATCCTTTCGCTTCTAGGCTCATTCCTCCTTATGCCTTCTACGTCTGAATACCTGTAAGAAATATCATACGACAACTAACGAAAGATACATAGCATATATATATTTCAAATAAAACCACATGACAGATCAAGGAGTATCATTCTAAATCAACTAATATTAATAGATTCATGGAAAGAAAATCATACTTTGTATTATTGAATAATCAAAAGGAAACTTACAACTAGTGCCTTGATGTTGGAGGCCTCCTTCGTAATGGAAATCCAAGTCCAAGAAAATCCTTTCAATATCTTCTCCTTCCTCCTCAAATTGACAACATTTAGGTACAATCAAGCAGAAGAATGAAAACCAACAATGACCAACCAAGACTCACTATCATGGCACACTTTTATAACAAAGTTGGGAAGGTTATATATCCACTAAAGAGGGGAAATTCCTTATCTCAAAGTGTAAAATATTTGGAGATAAGATCAAAGGTAAAAAATGGGATTATTTGACCATATCCTCAATCAACAAGTACCAGACCTCTGTTCTCGAAAGTTCCTGAGGATAAAGCTTTTCCTCAATTTTGGGAGAACCTGCTTGAAGAGGACCAATGCAAATTTACTATTGAATTCTCATGCTGGAAGCATTTTTCATAGGTTAGGGATAGGATAAAAAGTGCGAGTATATTAAGGGGGGAACTGCATTGGGCTTGCAATTTATGGTTTTTTACAAAATTCACAGAAATGCTTTAAGGCTTTTCTATTTTATGTCTTTAGGATACTTTAAGAATATTTTCCAAGATGAATAATTTTACACAGCTCTTATCACTTTACGACATTTGTGACATGAGAGACACAAAATACAACACTTAGGATAATGACTAAGTAATGAGATAAAATATTGTGTAACAAATTCCCCCTAAAGCATGAAATTAGAACCAGAAGTGACGGTTGAATCGCTTGACTTTGGAAAACCATCGTTAGGAGACCTTCCAATCAAACATAAAACAATATATGACATCTATGATATGAACATACCTAATAACATATCTCTGAATGGGCATCAAATAACACATGAACCCACGGCATGGACACATTTATCCATCTGAAAGAGATCATGGAAATGGATCCACGGTATGGTCGCATCCATCCGTATAGAAAGGATCATGTGTACAATCATGAATACTCAATAACTCCATGAAACCTAGATAATAACAGATGTGATCCAGGTTCTTTGTATCTCTCTCGATCTACCCATTATTCTAATCTAGCCATTTCAATAGACGGGTTGATGTCAAACATGGTAGAAACCACCTGATTACCAGTTGATGAGGTAAAATGTTAACAAGTTTGAGAGAAACCACCAATAATGATGATGGCCCTCAAGGTACTACAACACAATATACAAGTGTGAATGAATGAGCTAAAGTCGAACACTTGTAGAATCATTCAATCGGAGGCCAACGATGTGAACCTATCGTCGAATGTGAAGAAATTTCCATTGAGGCATGCAAGCTCCAAGGTAATGAGTTTCTAGATCAGCTTCCTAGATAATGAGCTGAAGTCAACAGGAAGTGATCCATCGAATGAGGTCCATAATGATTCCCTCATCATCGAAGAAAAAAAAAGGATTTCTCAAGATGATAAGAGTGATTCAGGATTTCTACACATAGGGTCAAATAAGTAGACAATGTTTGACTTTTATAGATAGGACTTATATTGGACATATCTGTGACACAACTCTGGATTTTGGCAGGATTTGACTCAAAATGGGATCAAAGATAATGGTGATAGCAGATGATGATTGATCGGAGAGGCAATTGGATTTCCAAAACCCAATAAATCAAATGAAGAATGAAGGATATCCCCAACCCAACACTCAATGCAGATGAGTGTCATGTTCAAGAGTGACATGTTTCCTTTGGTATAGGATACAAAACATGTTTTACTTCCATTTTCCCTGCTAATTTCTAGCGAGTAATTTTTGATATAAATCTTGAAGAGGATACCATATTCTTGGCATATAAGTTCACCATTCAGATGAATACATCCTACTAAGTTTAACGAGTACTGGGAAGGAATAACTCGTCTCATAATGGTGACAAGTCCTTTTTAGTTTAAGTTTTACGAGTCTGACAGAGGGGTAGCTCGGTATCTTTTTCATGTTTAGGGATTTTGAAATAGAGATGGAAAAGAAACCTCCAAAAGGCCCCTTTTCGTATATAGTCTCTTGAATCTAAAAAGGTCGAAAATAATATCTGAGAGAACCTCTTGATCATGTTTGACCAAGGTATTCCTTTTTCATAATTATTCAACCTCGGCCCGAAAAAGGGTTAAATTTTTACTGAGACGACTTCAATTCATTTAATTTAACAAGCTCGAAAGGACAAGTGCTCGGAAATATTTTTATATTTTGCGAGTCTGAAAAGAGCTAAAAGATGACTCCTCCTAGAGGAACAAGTGGTTTAAAAGGTATAAACTAGTTCTGGTGATGATGGAACTTCTAAAAACATGTAAAGGTCAACATACTAGTTAATAAGACCACTCATCCCAACGGTTCCTCGGGAAGGGGTAAACAACCAAGTGAAAGTGTGTGATCTTCCAAACTTATAGTGGTGATGGAATGAAAAAACCAAGGTTCATCTAGAAGAAGAGGCTAATAAAAAAGGAAATTATGAGAGGCAAGATGAAAATGGTTTCATTTTTACAAAATCTTGAAACATTTTAAACTATGCTTGAAATTGGTTTCATTTTTTCACAAGCTTGAAACATGTGGAAAAACTATTCTTGAGAGTGGTTTCATTTTTACGCAAGCTTGAAATGGAGACAAACTATTCTTGAAATAATTTTGCATGCCCCCAGCATAATGACTCAATTAGAGGTACATGCCCCCCAAAGCTTTAGCTCATTCACCTAAGTAGACTACTGGGTACTAAAAGATGGATGGAGTGAGGGTTCATTTACAAGATCAAGTGAATGAATTGACTAGTAATTTATGAGATCTAATAAAAGTCTTGAATTGAAAAGGGGATTTGTTTCATTTTTTAAATATATTGACACAAGAAAATAAATATTCTCATAGGTACCTGTTTCACTTTTTTAATGAGGTTGACACAGTAAAAGAATTATCCTTGTGGAAAATGTTTACATTGCTTTTGAATATCAATAAAAAACAAAGACTTTAGAGAGAGCTCCAAGATTAACCCTAACCTTTCCATCGTCAACTCCCTTCCCTCGGCCACTATCAAGCCTCGGCTTGGCCCTATAGAACATGGATTCTAGAGGTCACGCTTGGCCTAGATTCATCTCAAGTTGGCTCCAAAACTTGAGGACATGCACTGCTACACAAAGAAAAATGAGAAAACAACAAAGGCCAGACAGAGCTGTGCATATGCTGAAGCAGGTATGGGGAGGAGCCTTTCTGCCATCGACTACCTTCCCTCTATCATTGTCAGGCCACTGCTTGGCCCTACATAACATGGCATCCAGAGGTAAATCTTAGCTTCAATCCAACTCAAGCCAACTCCAGCACACATGGATGCGCACGGTTATGCAAAAGAAAATGTGAAAATAGAAAAGGCTATGCTCCTTGCAAGCTGCGAATACGTTGAAGCAGGTATGGAGGCAGCTCCTCCCCACACGCAGGTCTATGAAAGCCATGCAGATAGGAAGGGGACGGCCTTCGGCCCTGAGGTAATCTTGAAAGAAGTCAGGACCCTTCACGCAATAAATGACAGTGCTCCAATCATTGGGGAAGTTTTGGCAGAATCGACAAAGAAGAAAGTTTTGGAAACATGGAGCGGTTGTGTAGCTCTTCCCTCGGCAGCAAGAAAAATTGATCATTCACTCCATAGCGTACCCCCAGGGTCCAGGGGCCAAAACATTTCTCATACCTTCTAGATTCATATTTCCATGCTCTGTGGTAAAACCCTACTCTATTGGGTTCAATCCATAGATCTAGTGCAGAGCCTAGTGCAAGACCTTGAACATAAGTAGGGGATCCCTTCCTCCCTACAGAGATTTTTTTACAGGGGTAAGCAGCTCAAAAATTCTCTTCCTCTCTCTTTTTACAATATAGAGAAAAATTCTTCTCTGGTTTTAATCCTATGTCTGCGTGGAGGGGCTCCCGGACAGCCATCCTCTTCACAAGAATTCTCTTACAAGGATACAGCCCATGCTCTACACCCCAAGAAAGTTGTCGAGACCCTAGAGGCTCCCAAGCTATTCATAGTGGATAAATTGGAGGACATTCCAGCTATTGAAATATCCCATCCATCACTTAACAGCTATAATCAACTAATGGCATAAAATGCCATAATTTTTCGATTCAATGGATTATGGCCTCGCTCAACAGATCTATATCAATGGATCCACTCGATTTGGACCAATAACAACAGGGCCTTCTTATGCTCAAAGGGTTTTTTCATAGTTCTGTTCTCATTCAGCGAGGATTATCAAAAAATTTTGACATAGGGACCCTGGTTTTGGGGAAAAATAGGGCTATTATACACACCATGGTTCCCAAACTTTGATCCCTCCATGGCCATCATCAGCAAGCTCCCTATCTAGGTCTGGCTCCCTAACTTACCTACTCATCTCTAGCACTTCTCAGTCTTTCAAGGAATCAGAAACACCCTTGGACGCTTCCTAGATATGGACACCTCCAGAGGATAAGCAGGCATATACACCTTCGATAGAATCTGTGTTGAAATAGACATCAACAAAGGCCTGCCTGATCAAATCATTCACAAGGTGGGAGACCTACATTGGAATCAAACCCTGGATTATGAGAACACATGTTTCACATGTTGTCACTTTCATCAAACAAGGTACCTTCAAAACTCATGCCCCTCCTTCCCTGCTCAAAAGGAGAAGAGCAACCAGAGATCAAAATCCAAAAGCTGGAAACCTTTTTCACTGCCACCCATGGATGACATCAAATCCTTCATCTCGGATGAGGAATAAATCAAGGCAGATGATGAAGAGGCAAAGCAAGAAAATGGCATAACCTCGGCATACCCTGGTGAACCCATCAATCCAACGAGCGCTCAGAAGCGATCTCATGAAACCTCCTCCTCAGACTCAGATACGGAGCCATCTTCTTTAGTCACCAACAATATTCAAGCAGTTTTGGCACACCCGCCCCAGGATGCTTGGGTCAGATAATCAAAAAATAATTGAAATAAATTCCATACTGACGACTCCATCCATTTTGGGTAGACTCCTATTTAGTGCCTTTTAGCCCCCATGTTCACCTTCTGGGCTCTCTCTGCTTCTCTCTTGGCTAATTGTGGGACTAAGGTTGATTATTCATCATTTCCGGTTACCTGGATCTCTAGCCTCTCTTGTTTGTAATCTCAATGTACCATACTCTTTTCTAATAGAATTATTCTAATTTACCAAAAAAAAAAACAAAAAAAAAATTATCCTCGTGACACCTTATTTCATTTTTTAACGAGCTTGACACAAGAAAAGGAACTTCGATCCAAAGGCATTCAATCATTTTTTAAGGAGCTTGAAACGAGAAAAGGAACTTTTCTTCGGGAACCTTGTTTCATTTTTTAAGGAGCTTGACATAAGACAAGGAACTATGCTCCATAGACCTTGTTTCATTTTTTAAGGAGCTTGACACAAGAAAGGGAACTCTACTCCAGAAGACCTTGTTTCAGTTTTTTAAGGAAATTGTTATGAAAAGGAAATATGCTCTGAAGACCTAATCATGGCCAGTAAGAGGCCATGGCTTCCAAGAGATTCTCATCGGATGGGAGAACAACACTATGGAAATCAGGGTACAATTCCCCCAGTACATGATGTACTATATCACTGACTAGATCATCAGTAGAGACAGGCATGGAACAGGTTGCCACATAATTAACCTGTGGCAAGGAAGATACCACTTGAAATTAAGGACCATTTAGGGATCCTGGTTGATTGAGAGCCATATTAGGACCAATGAATGACAATTTATCAATGGTCACAATTCTTCATTCATGTGGGAAACGAAGCACACAAAAGAGAAAAGAGACAAGAGCTCCCATGCCATAAGTATAGTCATGCCCAAGGATAAAATGTTAAAATCCAAGGGGCCTTGTAAAACCATCGTGTCTATATAGATAGTATTTCCTCCCAAAGTAATCGGGAACTTAGGAAGGATCCCTAATAGTTGACTAGTTCCTTTGTTAAACGCCAACAAATTCAGGGTAACAGGCACAATATGTGGAGAACATAAATCTTTCCAAGAAGTTGAGGATAGAATACTAACATATGTGCCTTCATTTATTATTGTGCTTGGTATGACCACATTATAGGCCTATACTATGATCTCAAATGGCACGTAATAAGGAAGACAATATCCTTCCAGTCAACTACAAACAAAGGAAGCAACCAAACTACTTGGAGGGGGTGTCATGAGAATAGGAGAACTACCCCCTTTTGTTTCGGGAATGGGAGGATATCCCTCTTGTACCGTGGGAACAGGAGGATTTCCCTCCAATTCATGAGAATCTGAAGAAACAAAAAGAACCTTAGTGGTATGAGATTCACTCTCTACAGGAAAGGCTTGATCAACTAAAGATAGAATCAGGTCAACCATTTCCTCAACCAATGGTTGGTCGGGAACAGACTTGTGGGATTCACTTTTGGAGAGAGTGGGATTTACTAGAGATGAATTTTGATCAATCACTCGATCAACTAGCAGAGGATCATAGGAAATATTTTGGTAGCCAACAAGAAGACGAGGTTGAGAATATTTGAAATTAGGACAAAGGGGAATGGGATTATTCTCTTCATATAACTTGCAAGGAAATTTTACTTTTCCCTTTTTCCCATGGACCTTATTATCACTATGTGAGGGTTTATCACCAACATGATCTCTAGAGGCCGATGAAAAAGGCTGATGTGAGCCGGTAGACCACACTTCTAATATATTGGGAATACCAGGACAATCTCTAATAATGTGGTCACCCTTAAATAACTTTCAAGAGAATTTGACTTTTTGGGACTAATTGTAAGGTTTTTAAACATTAGTTTCATTGGTAGAAATGTTCATTGTGTTTCCCCCTTGATTATTTTGCTTCTTCTTCTTCTTCCTCTTCTTCTTCTTCTTAGCTTCCTAGTTACTAGAATCCATATTTTCACTATGCGAAGAGGAAGAACGGGGTGAAGAAACAGGTGAAGAGGGGTCAAATTTAGGATCAATATGAGGTTGACACTATTCAAGTGGAGGTGAACTCGGTTGAGAAGAAGCTTGGACATTCGAAACCATGGGGATCGAAAATAACCAAACTGACAGACCAATGGTAAATCTTGAAAGTGAGAACATTGCCATATAGGTAGCACCAATATTTCCAAAATCAGGAAAAGGACCAGGATTCTCTTCAGAGGGACTTCCTTTATTGGTAAAATCAGGAATTGTTGCCATTAATCTCAACCTAATATCTACTAAGGAGTTGTACACGAGTGAAATGTTATTACGTGGGAAGTAAATTTTAGAATTAAACAAAATAAATCAAAAAGGGTAATCTAGGAAAAATGGATTACCAAGTATCTGTGAACTACAATATACACATTAGTGAACAAAGGACTTGACGTACGATAACCAATATCCCCAAATGATGTGTTCGGTGTATTACATCTACAAGGCAGCCAACTCGGTTACCTATGGTAGGTTTGCAACGTAGTGGTGAATCAAAAAATATATGTGATGGTATGTGGGAGCTCTATCCGTAGTAGCACTGTCTAATGTGTAACCATATGATGAGAGTGTCCCCATATACCTACAATACATGGAGCATGGTCCTATATACTTCCGTACGTGGGATGGGATATCACCCCTGGAATGCAACAAGGGTTGTTAGCGACAGCTACTACGCTTAACGACATTGGAACACATATCTAGCCTAGACATATAGATATTTGTGATAATTCCAAATTCTCCTTAGGTTAATTTAGGTTCATTTTAATGTTGATCTAAAATTAATTTTTGATTTTGGGCTAAAAACGATGTCACCCGAATTCCTAGGATGCAACTATATGACAAAAGGATTCCTCTTATTTTAATGAAATCTAAACTAATAAGGGAAGAGATCGAAAAGAGTGATGCATTAAACAAAATTCAGCAAGAAAAATTCCCCCCAACTAGCTTTTACTTTGCAAGTTCTAAAAAGTAAATAAGACTTCACTTTCACTATCCCAAATGAAACTCATTCAAAAGTAAAATTATTTCTACTTTCACTAAGATATACTTAAATTAAATTAAATTTTTTCTTTCTCACTTTGAATGATGAAATGCACTTAATGTAGCTAATGCACTTTTAAGCTTTCAATTATTGAAAATATGTAATCGATTTCCAATAATAAATTTCAAAAACTAGTCTTTAAATGCAAGCAATCTTATGCATGTAATGCAAAGTAATTCTTGAAATGAAAACTAAAAAGATGCAAAATCCAATTTCTTTGAAAAAGCACAAAATTTACTATTGTTCTATGGAAAAGAACCAGTATTTCTTTGATGATACAAGCAGCAAACAGAGATTTAATTTACTTGAAACAACAAGACCAAATCAAAACACAAATTTTACCACTTAAACAATAAGACTAGTTTGCACTTTCCAAGAGACTCAAGACACTCAATGAAAAAAAACAATGTGATCAAAGCAAGGAAAATATTTCAAGGAAAAAGACACACTAAGAATTCTCTAGAAGAAAGTCTAAAAATCTCTATTTTCTAAAATTGCCACAAACCTCTAGTTAACACTAGTGGTCTGCAACGCGACTATTCTAGAAAAAACTAGCGCTGTCAGCGCAACTGTAACTGTTAAAATGCATGTTGAGCAAGGAAAAGATGGATAAAATAAGCCATTCTTGAGGAAAAAATTTATACTTGATACCTCAAAACACTTACAAGCCATAATATAGACTGAAAAACAAGCCACACAAGCAATCGTTCAAAGCTTGGCCAAAATAAACATGGAGACAAAAACAAGAAGAGGATGAAATGAGTGTGGATCCCAAGCAAAGTTGCCAATTTGTTATGCAGGAAAATCCCTTATTTGGAAAGAAGTGATCCCTCTATCCCAATGAGTGGGTCTAGTAACAACTGTGACAAAGAATACAAGCTTTCCTAGTTTACATCGAAATGATACAAGTGAGAGAGATGACCTACCTCACTCCTTATGCAAGTGTTTCCTCGATGTCGATGTTGATCCTTTCACTTCCAGGATTGTTCCTCGCTATGCCTTATACATCTGAATACATGTAAGAAATATCATATGAAAACAAATGAAAGATACATAGCATATATATATACAAAAGCAAACCACATGACAGATCAATGAGTATCATGCTAAATCAACTAATATTAACTTATTCATGGGAATAAAAGCACACTTTGTATTACTAAATAAACAAAGGGAAGCTTACAACTAGTGCCTTGATGTTGGAGGGCTTCTTTGGAATGGAAATCCAAGTCCAATCCAAGCCTTTCAATCTCTTCTACCTCCTCGTCAAATTAACAGCATTTAGGTGCAATTGGGCAGAATAATTGCAACCATCAATGACCAAACAAGGTTGACTAGCATGGCACTCTTTTATAGCAAAGTTGGGGAGGTTATGGATCCACTAATGAGGGGGAAAGGCCTTATCTCAAAGGGGAAAATATTTGGAGATAAGATCAAAGGTAAAAAAAGGGATTATTCGACCATATCCTCAACCAAAAAGTACCATAACTACGTTATCGAGAGTTATAAAGGACGAAGATTCTGCTCCATTTTGGGAGAACCTATTTGAAGAGGACCAACGTGACTTTACTACTGAATTCCACTCGCTGGAAGTGTTGTTCACAGGTTAGGGACAAGGTGACGAGCACAAGGATATTAAGGGGGGAACCATGACGGGCTTGCAATTTAGGGTTTTTTACAAAGTTCTCAGAAAGTCTTCAAGGCATTTCTCTTTAGGTCTTCAGGGATACTTTAAGAATATTATCCAAGATGAATAGGTTTACACATATTTTATCGCTTTGAGACATTTGTGAAATGAGCGACACAAAATAAGACACTTAGGATAAGGACTGAGGAATGCGACAAGATACTATGTCGCAAAAACTTATAAGGTTTTTTGAGTTTTCATAAATCTAGATATTGACAGGTCTCGATGCCCACTTCTATCCCTTAACAAATTCCATATTTTTATCTATTACACTTTATGAATCTTTGATTATGAAATTTTAATAGAATATAATGCTTGGATCTCTAATACTTAAATTTTCTGGCAAGCACGCAATTTATACTTACAACCCATTTCATTTAAACTCTTGTTCATGACACCACCACTAGACCATATGACCAGGGATTGGGGAACAAGTATCAAATCCCCAAATTTCAAATAGTTAGGATTTTGATAGCTAATTACAAGCCATTTTATAAGGAAGTAAATTAACTCTAATAGGGTAGATAATATGAACAAATTATTATACGGTTGTTGGTATCCTGATCATATTATAAAGGCATATAAACCATCTTTCCATAGTCATTTACCAGTATTTTCATCCAAGGACTCAAAGAGGCCATTATTCATGATTTTCCCCATTTCGGTGAAACTTATCACTCTTCTAAACTAGAAAGGCATAGGGCTTACAACCCACCATAAACGTAACTAAGAGCTAGCTTTAATTCCTACCGCTTCATAAGGAACATAGTCCTTCTAAGCCACAAATATCAAGATACCTCTAAGTTGTCTTATCCCGGAATAGGGATACAATTTATCTATTATGTTAGAGTCAGTTTTTTAGTGATCAAAGATAGTTCTTTTGAGATTTTTCCAGCAGGTCATTGGTAAAAAAAAAAAATTTTCAGTTAGTTCTCAGCAATCATTTTGGTCACTGAATAAGGTTAAACCATGTGTGTTGCTCTTTCATTTAATTTATCATCACCAGTTTCAAGGTCACCATTTCCACCATCATCTCTAAGAGGTATAGAGTCAGGTGACTCCATCTCATATAGGTCAAGTCTAGGATCAAAACTGTCGATGGAAAAATCTTCAGATTTTCACTAAAAATAAGGCAGTGAATCCTCCATTTCATTCATAAAAATCTGATGAATAAGCAAGAAAGTTTATGTAGTCCAAATAAAAACCATATTTTTTGTTTCATATAGATCAAGTCTCGAAAATATCATCTCTATCTCATTGTTTTTGTTATAATAAAAATAGTCATCTTGACTGTCAGAGCTTCAAAGGAATCAATCTGCCTTTTCAGTTCAGTTGAAAGAAGAAAGTGTTGTTGTCAAAGTGTAATGGTGAGCAAGTTTCTTTTCTACCCTAATTCATTTCATTTACTATTCATACCCTTCACTTTTTCCAAAATCCAAAATCCATCACTCATTCCGTTCCAAAACCCTTTTTAACCAGTCAAATTCATTTTTATTGTTAAAAATCAACTCTGCCCGCTCCACAATAAACTTTTTTATATATCATATATTATATATGATATTACTTACCGCACTTAATTGTATTTTGGACCCCTTACCTTTTTTCAATCCGTAGATCGCAACATCACTTACTTCTGCCTCCTTTCCCCGATTGCAATATAAAGTAGGACCTTTTCCTACCATGTCACCTAATCTCCCATCGCAATTAGCAAATTCATAATTCGAAAAATCCTTCACTGTGTGCTTTATGCCTACCTGCTCCGATCCTCTATTTGTGATAACCCTCCGACCCCGATATGTGATAAATCCCGATCTTCGATTGTGATTAGATGAACCCACCTGCAACGTCACTTTTCCTTTTTGCACATCGCAAAATTTTTATTCCAATAGCCATGTTACCCACTCCTCTTGCACTTTGGGATTGTGACTACCCCGCAACTATTTTGCCTCATAATATTCCCCCTTTTTTATCAAATGGATCTTGCTTCTTTTCATCCTATTATGAAACCAACTCCAAAATAGAAGAAAAGAGAGATCAACGCCTTAGAAATAACCCACTTCGAGGGGGAGACCTCCTTTACATTACATAAATGAACAATTTTTGGATGATACAAATGAAAAAACCTCCTTCTATATATAGGAGTCCATGGGGTAAAAATATAATCCTAACCGACATAACAATAATAATGTAAGGGCACAATAATAACAATATTGAGGCTACAGGGGTACAAAAATAACAATAATGGACTATACTAGTAATATAGTGACCTGACATGCCCCTCTCCTTCGAAAAAGTGTTGTCCTCAATGCTTGAGTAGCTTTGGATTCTTCTGTATAAAATTCTCATCCTCCCATGTAGAATCTTCAGTGGGTAGTTCTTCCACTTGATGAGATACTCTAAAATTGATCAATTTCGTAGCTGTCAAGTTCTTGTTTCCGTGGGTTGCTTCAGTTTCCAATATGATTTTTTCTTCCTCATCAAGTTCTAGAAATATTGTTTGAACTAGAAGTTTGTCCCCTATAACCTTCTTTAAGCATGAAACATCGAAAACTGGATGCACTCGCGAAGAAGAAGGAAGCTCCAATTTGTATGCCATAGTACCAATCTTTTGTAACACCTTTTAAGGATCGTAGTACTTTGGTGATAATTTATTATCCTTCTTAGCTTGCTTGAGTGACATTTGTTTGTATGGTTGTAGCCGTAAAAATACCCAGTCTCCTACATCAAAACTTCTCTCACTATGATGTTGATATGCCTGTTGCTTCATTCGATTTTGTGCCAAATTTAGGTTATCCTTTAAGAGTTGGAGAACTTCTTGTTGATGCTTGATGTGATCTTCCACTGCTTGAACCTTATAATTTTCTCTTAAATAATATGTGATGGACAATGGATGATATCCATAAAGTGCAATAAATGGGGTCATTTTTGCTACAATATGGAAGGAAGTGTTATACCACCATTCAGCGAGAGGTAACCACTTGACCCATTGTGTTTTCTTATCAAATACAAAACAACGAAGATATCCTTCCAAACATTTATTCACTATCTCTGTTTGACCATCGGATTGAGGATGATAAGATGAGATATGAGCTAGTTGAGTACCCAAACAAGAAAATAATTCCGTCCAAAACTTTCCAGTAAAAATGGGATCTCTGTCACTTACAATAATCTTTGGGTTTCCATGTATCTTTTGAATTGTTTCCATAAATGCAGTAGCAACTGTACTTGCTTAAAATGGGTGAGATAATGCACAAAAGTGTGCATACTTGGCAAGTCTATCAACTACCACCATGATGATACTTTTTCCTTCAGACTTAGGTAAACCTGTGATAAAATCCATTGAAACCTCCTCCCAACATTGACTTGGAATGGTTAAATTTTGTAGAAGACCCGGGGTCTTAATTGTCTCAACCTTATTTTGTTGGCAAACCAAACATTCTGCCACAAAATTTTGAATATTAGATTTAAGGCCATCCAAAAAAAATTATTTCTTCACCTCGTGGTAAGTTTTTTAAAATCCCGAGTGTCCTCCTAAAGGAGAAGTGTGCAATTTCAAAATAATATTTTTTTTTAGTTAGGAATTATTGCAAATACATAAGCGATCTTTGTACCAAAAGGAATAATTTTTCCAACTAAATGTATCAGATGTACTAGGATCTTGCTGCAACTTTTGAATGAATGTCCACACTTTTTCATCCTTATTCCATTCATCCCTTGCTTCGGTTATCAAATCTGGTTGGATAATAGAAATGGCACAAAGCAATGCTTCCACCTCTTCATCCTTTTTTGAGAGTGCATCTGCAACAACATTTATCTTCCCTTTTTTGTAGATGATTTCAAAGTCATAACCCAACATCTTTGTGACTCATTTTTGTTGTTCTTCTGAAGATAGTCTTTGTTCCAAAAAGTGTTTAAGACTATCATGATCACTTTTTAACTTGAAGTGTGTTCCCATTAGGTAAGGTCACCATTTCTTTAGTGCATGTAGTATTGCCAACATTTCCTTCTCATAGATAGCTTTCTGTAAATGCTTACCTTTGATTGGACGACTTTCAAAACAAATGGGTCTTCCCCCTTGCATTAAAATAGCACCAATTCCATTTCTTGAGGTATCACATTCCACAATAAAGGTTTTTGTGAAGTCTGGTGTAGCTAAGACCGGTGCTAGGCAGATTGCCTCTTTAAGATGTTCAAAGGCCTTAGTTGCTTCAGGAGTCCATGAAAATGCATCTTTCTTCAATAATGTTGTTATAGGTGCTACTATTTTCCCATAATTCTTAACAAACTTTCGATAATACCCTGTTAACCCAAGAAATCCTCGCAACTGATTTACTGTTGTGGGGACTTTCCATTCCATAATGGCTTTAATTTTGTTAGAGTCTACCTTAACACCCTCGTGAGATACAATATGACCCAGATATTCCACCTCTTGTACTCCAAAGAAACATTTGGATATTTTGGCATATAATTGTTTCTCCTCCAATAGTTTGAGCACCCTATCAACATGTTGAACATGATCCTTCCAAGACTTGTTGTAGTTTAGTATGTCATCAAAAATACTAGCACAAATTTTCTAAGGAAGGGTTTTAAAATGGAATTCATCAACCCTTGAAATGTAGAAGGTGCATTGGTGAGGCCAGAAGGCATGACCAAAAATTCATAATGACCCTCATGAGTTTGAAATGTTGTTTTCGGAATATCTTCAGTCTTCATTCTAATTTGAAGATATCCTAAACAAAGATCCAACTTAGTAAAATAAATTGCTTCATGTAATTCATCCAATAATTCATTAATCACAGGAATGGGAAATTTATCTTTAATAGTGAGCTTATTGAACTCCCTATAATTTAGACACATGTGCCATGATCCATCTTTCTTGTGCACCAATACTACTATAGCAGAGAAAGAACTTTGACAAGGTTGAATTATACCAACCTCTAACATTTCTACAATCATTCCTTCAATTTCGCTCTTTTGGACATAAGGATATATGTAAGGCCTGATGTTTGGAGGAACACTTCCTGGAATCAAATGAATAGCATGATCATGATCACGAATAGGTGGGAGTCCTTTGGGAGTTTCAAACTCCATGGAATGATTTTCCAAGCCTTTTTGGAGATCTAGAGAAATAGATGATTTTGATGTTGGAACTTCTAATTATCATAATTGTGCAATTACGTCTTGTTGTTATTTACTAAGAATATTTTTCATGACATTAGAGCTTATTATCTTTCTCGGCTTCCTTGTGATACCCTGAAATTCGATTTCCTTTCCTTCAGGAAAAAAAAAACAGCAAAGATTGTAACCATTTTACTCCTAATACAACATCAGCACCTCCCATTGGAATGGAAAGAATTGGACTATTCAATACATATTCCCCCATGGTTAGCTTGATATTATGGCATTTTCCAGAGCAATTTATAGTTCCTCCATTCACAACCATCACTTGACATTCTGGTGTTGGGTATAGGAAACAATTCAATTCCTTGGCTACCTTACAATGAATAAAATTATGGGTTCAATCAACACTATTACCTTTTTCTTCTTGATATGTCCTTCTATCTTGAGAGTTTGAAGAGTGGTAATTCCTGCCAATGCATTACATGATATGGTCAGACTCATTTCTTCTTCTTCTAGGGTTGTTTCCTGGTGTATATCCTCTTCTTTTGAAGTTTCTTGTTCATTTTATTCCTCCTCTTCAAAATCTATGTAAAATAATTTCTTCTCAACACACTTATGACCTTTAATGTATTTTCTATCACAACTGTAGCAAAGCCCTTTTGCTATTTTTTCTTCCAATTGTTGTGGTGTCAACTTTGTAGGTTGTGGAAGTCTAGGAGTAGCAACACTTCCATCTTTATAGATGTGAGTGGTAGGCTTCCTTGTTGCCATAATTTTGCATTCACTTTTTCTTGCCAACCTGAATGCCTTCTCCAATGAATCAGGTTCCCAAACACAAACTTCATGTTGGATGTTATTCTTTAAAGTCCCTATGAAGACATCAATCCTATGTTCCTCTGGAATATTAGTTACCCTTATATTCAATTTTTGGAAGTCCTCAATATGCTCCCCCACTAAACCCTTTTTTTTGAGATTTATCGATTGGCTAAAGAATTTTTTGCTCTTTGTATCCTCATAATGTGCTATCATTTCCTTCGTAAAAATTGACCAAGTGACAATTTTTTTATGGGAGCAAAGCCATCGATACCATACAAATTTATTTATTTTCTAAAACGTAAAGTTGTAATGCATACCTTTTGTGTTTTTTGCACATTATGGAGATCAAAATATTGGTCCATATAAATTATCCATGTTACGGGATCCTTTCCATCAAACTTTCTCATATCCATCTTTGGAATATGGTGGTTCTTCCATCCAACATTAGAGTTTATGAAATCACGATTAACATTTATTTTGTTATCATCGTGATTTTCCTCTACTATATTTTCGCCATTAGGAAACATTTATTGTATAAACGTTTTCAAACCTTTAGATCATTCTTCATGTTTTCCATGTTGTCTTTCATTTTTTCTTCCATGTCATCCATCTTAGCTTCCATGCCAGCTTCCATGCCATCCATATTATCTTCCATGTCATCCATATTGGCTTCCATGCCTTTCTCCAAACCATCCATATTAGCTTCTATGCCCTTGTTCAAACCATCCATCTTAGCTTCCATGCCTTTCTTCAAAACATCCATTTCATTTTTTGTTGCTCTTTGCGAGAGCGAAATTTGGTGCAGTTTCTCTTGTATTTTTGATATATCATGTTGCACCTCTTCATCTTCATGAGTCATAGTAGAGTATTTTGAGGCCTTATGGGGCATTTTATAATCCAATACTGATATATATGCTTCAATATGCTCTTTGAATTACATCAAACTAATTTTTCAAACAAGACTTATGCAATTTGAAAACAAATATCATGCTTTTGAGGAGCTCAATATTGAAATAGAATTATATATGTTATTTCGGATTTTCAATATCTAAATTTTGGTTCAATAGTATTCCTCTGAATCTTCTTTCCAATGCCACAGGTCTGACCTGATTTGGATTCTTCAAGGCAATGTTGTGCCCAATCTCCCACAATGACCTAATTTTGAATAGGTTCAGTAGAGTGAACTTGTAAGGCATGCCACATGTCACTGTTTCTTCCTTCAGCTCTAACATTGATACAAAGGAAAATATAGTCTGTGTACTTGTGGTCACCTTTTACAGAATTCAAATCAGATGCTCAGAGAGATAGTTATGATGTTTTTCCCACAGTCACCTATTTAAGATGAAATTCAGGAGCCCGAAACAACCCTAACTTCCACAGATCATATCTCCGCAGTATGTGAACCAAGATCTGAAATGTTTACATGGAATTCCTCCATATTTCAGCTTCTCTCTATAAAAATTTTAGCTTCTAAATCTTCATAGAAAAGACGTTATAGAAAAAATTCCACGATGACCTGTTTAGGTGAAATTCGGGAGCCTGAAAAAAACCCTAACTTTCACAAATCATATCTTCGAAAATGTTGCGAACCAAAATCTTAAATTTTGATACGACATTCCTCAAGATTTCTACTTCGCTCTGTAAAAATTTCTTCTTCTAAACCTTCGTAGAACAAAATCTATAGCGAAAATTCCAAGATGACCTGTTTGGAGCAGTGAAGCCCTAGAATCCAAAGCTCTGATACCAAATGTTATGAAACCAGCTCCAAAAATAGAAAAAAAGAGAGATCAACACCTTAGAAATAAGCCACTTTGAGGGGAAATGTCCTTTACATTACATAAATGAACAATTCTTGGATGAAACAAATGACAAAACCTCCTTCTATATATAGGAGTCCATGGGGTCACAATATAATCCTAGCCGACCTAACAATAATAATGTAAGGGCACAATAATAACAATATTAGGGTTACAGGGGTGCAACAATAACAATAAGGGGGTTACACTAACAACAATAAGGGACTATACTATTAATATAGGGACCTAACATGGCCCCCCTTATCCATAATGCTTTTAACACTGCGGGGGGGTCTGAAAAGCTCTTTTCTCCACCGCTCCTCTTGCTATGTGTCCTCCTCTCCGCATTTCGCACCCCCTCGGTCCAAATATCTTACCACTTCCATATCCCCCAAAACCATTCTCCCTTTATTTGGTAATAACACCAGGCTCTACCACTGTTATTTCTGCTATAACTCACTCCACGTCGCCTGCCATTCTATCCAAAAGGTTTTGGGTTTTCCACCAAACATAAGGGTTGAGCCATTAAAGAGAAAAGGGTTATTTTGCGGATTAATTCCACCATTTGCCTCCATAACCTGCTAAACCATCATATTTCCCACTCTTCTTTTGATTCCTCCCGCTGGCCCCACTTTCAACGTGTCTCCTTCCCATATATTTCATGTGCCCATTCCTTTTGGTTTAAAACCTATCCATATGGGTTTTCTTACTCCAACACTCTTTCCGCGTTTATTCCAAAACCCTATCATGACAAACAAGAAACTAAAGAAAAGGAATAGTGATAGAGTTTCTCTGAAACAGATTTCCATTAAACTCGTTCCAACATTACTCTCAGCTCTAGCACGTTTCAAAAAGGCACAAGCAGCATTCAAGGGACAGTTGGAAAATTTACAGAAAACTAGGTAGTAGTTTCTCAATCTGTTTTGAAACTATCAGCAAAACCTGTATGTCGTGACATGCAGTTTAGGATTATAAAATTCCACATCCCCATGGTTTTTGGGTTTGATAAGCTTCAGATGAGTGCTCAATTAAATATTTCTAGTGATATAATAAATGGAAATAGATTTCTCCTATTTCCTATCAATGTAATAATATCTCTGTTTTTGGAGATATTCTAAGGTTTAGCCTTGTTGGCAAACCCATTGTAAAATCTATAAATACACAGTTTATAAATTTAGAACAGGTTCTATAATCGAGTTTTAAGACTCTATGTATTACTGTGGACCTGCTATTAATGAAAATCAAAGGAGTTGCAACAATTTTGTGAGATTCATGTGGTATTTCTTTTGAGCACTGTGCTTTCTCTGTTATTTCATTTCCATTCCATTTTCTATGTAAAATATTATCATTTTATAAAGAGAGATCAATCATATGTTTTTTTTATTAATATTTTCACAATGTGTCTTTTCTTCTAATGAATGAATTCAGTAAAATGCTCATTCAAACACCTCTCTTTTCTACCACTATACACAAATGACAACTTAATTGTGCTCAAATAGTTCCCCTATCTTGCCTTGCTCGGTTTTCTACAATTCATTCTTTGAAATCATTTTTAGCTTCACTAATTATAATTTTTATCCAACAAAAAAAATATTAAACAAATTCAAAAACAAATTAATTCATATCTAGCCTAAAATCTGGTACTCAGCCTAAAATTGAATATTTAAAAAGTGACATAGAGAGAACCCTCTCTGGTTAGGTAGGGCTAGCTTCCTAGCTAAAATTTGGTTTGTGGTTACCTTTCTTCACTCCTAATTTCAGCCTAGGAAGTTGGGGAGAGTGATAACATTTTTGGCATCATTGCCGGGGAAAAATTGTTAAATATTCCCTGGGAAATATTTTCTGAACATGTTGAAGTCAAAACCTGAGCCAAAACATATAATGTAATATTCCCAATTAGTCATGAGCTAATTGAAATATTCATTTTTGTTTTATTACTTTGTTTAAAGAATAGAAGAGAAAAGGAGGTCCATAATACTCCTTAATAATGAATAAATCAATGCCAAATGTGAAAAGGCTAAATCCTAGCTGTTAAATCAAGCACCCTTAGGTGTGAAAGGGGCTGGACATTTTGACTGGGTCAACCTTGACCAAAACTACAACTTTGTCATGGAGGAGTGGCCATCAATGAGGCACAACGCAGTTTTAGATGGAGATGCCTTGTGTGAAAGAAGTGATCTCATTGGAAGTGGCTTAGGGTTTGCAAGCTCTTGTCTTATAAAATAAAGGGGATGGAAACATTAGAAGGTTGTTGATGATTATCATATTTCTAAATATATTGTCTATTTAGACATATATCTCTCTCTGGCTATTTAGCTGAGATTGAATGATGTTTAGCATTGGGTGTTCCTGGTCGGGAATCCCACCTCTTCCCATTGAGTAGCTTTTGGGAGAGTTTGTATTGCATTGTCCATTATCTGGCTTAGGGAAAAGCATATTCTTTCAACTACAACGTAGATCCTGTTGAGGGTTTGGTTGTCTTTGCAAGCTACAACAAGTGGAGACTAGATCTTTCAGATCTAGGCCATTTCAGTGCTCATTTTCAGTGGAGGAGGCTTCTACTTCATTGGCAGGAGAGTATTGGAGGAATTGAGCTTTATTTTTAGATATTGGCATGAGGCCAACCCAATTTTGATCCCTACAACGCAGTATAGATCCAGATCTGCGTTATTTTTGTAGGTGCAGTTGTAGGGTGTTTCAGCACATCATTTGGAGAGT
Organism: Pinus albicaulis; assembly: GCA_034641835.2. Taxonomy (NCBI): domain Eukaryota; kingdom Viridiplantae; phylum Streptophyta; class Pinopsida; order Pinales; family Pinaceae; genus Pinus; species Pinus albicaulis. The sequence continues at coordinate 761,474,696 of CM076576.1, forward strand.
GATTTTCCTTGTGTTGGGGATCTGCCCTTCACTTTGGAGATTTGTTGGAGGAGTTCATTCCATTGTTTATATTAGATCAGATCCACTTTCCAGATCTGAAGATTTATGTAGATCTGCAGTCTTATATCTCAGATCTACAACTTGTACATGTTGTTTTGCTAAAAACCTCAAGGGGGTTCATTAGAGGAGCTTGTATAGTGTATGGATCTAGTATAGATCTAACTTTTGGTCCACTTACTTGCTCTAGATCTGATGTGTAATCTACAGTTGTTGCAGAGCCAATAAAATAACATTATAAGGCTTTTCCAGTCTTTATATATGGTTGCAGCACCTCATTTTGAGGGATTTCTTTCATTGGAGGCTTCCTTTTCTTGTTATGCATCTTATGGGCCACTTTTTTCATACATTTTTCTACTATAATAACAAATGAAAGGTCTCCATATTAGCCTCCTGCTTTGTCTATGGTGATCTGCGTTATTTTCCTATCTTTCTACATTGTACTATTGCATTCCCCATTTGGGAATATTACATATAATTTAGACCTTAAGCTAGCTCCCAAAATATATACCAGGTCAAACCCTGACCCTAATCCATCACCATTCGTATACAATCCTGAAATTATTTTGAAAAATAGAAGACTAAGTATCGACACTCAAGAAGGGTTTTTCCTCCATTAATTAAATCAAATTCCCTGCCTCCGAGGTTTGTCTCAGAAGATTTGGATTTTTCTCCAAAATCTGAAAAATATTTAATTAGAACCAAGTCTAAAAAATTTCTCTCAAAATCTACTTTTTTCCCTTTTTATTTTAAGTCCTTTTCACCATTTTCTGAAACCTTTGAGTCTGAAACTGACACTGAAGTTTGGTTCAATTTCCATAAACTTAAAGGCTTAGTAGACAAATTTCAAGAAACCTCTGAAAAGACCTATTTTCAATATCAGCAACAGGCTTTTGGTACTTCTTTTACCTCACCATCTCATATGTTCCTCCTTTCATTCTATATTTACCTTTGCAAACTTTTATTCAATCCACATCACAATTCACACCTGCACCACCTCCTCCATTAATCATGGCCATATTTTCTCGATTGATTCTACCCGTTCAACTTACTGCTCTACCTCAAAATTATGGTCATAGGTTGCCTCTATTTGATGGAACATCAAAAATTATAGCCTATCAGCATGTGGCTAAAGTAACTGATTTTATAGATCTTGAAGAAGTAGACAATGATGATGCTAAGATGCATATTATTGTTCAAAGTTTTTGTGGAGAAGTAAAGAAATGGTTTTGATCTCTTGGAGCTGGTACAATTGGTACCTCAAAATAGCTAATTTATTTATTCATGGAAAAATGGGAAGAGAAGAAAATTCCACTACAAATTATAGCTGAATATAATGCAGTGAAAAGGAATACAAATGAATCTATCCAAGAAATCACAGATAGATTTAATAAGATATATCATTCAATTCATGATAATATAAAACCACCCCTAGGCCTTTATTTAATCCATTATACTGATGGTTTTGACCCTGATATGGCCTATCAGTTCAGGGAGAGAAACCCATCAACTTTGGAAGAAATGCAAAGAAATGCAGTGAGTGTAGAGGCAAATCTTATTATTAAAAATTCTAAGGTCAAAACAAAGAAAAGAGTCACAATAAAAAAATAAACATCTACTTCATCAGAAGGAAAAACTGATACTTTGATTAAATCCATGGAGAAAATGATGGATGAGATTTCTAGTGCTGATAGACAAGCTGGACCTTCTATAATAAATCCCAATTTCATGGGTCAAAAGAAGAAACCCTAATACAGGATTAAACAAAGGGAACAAAGGGGTCAGCATCTACAAAGCCAACAGAAATTTAGGAAACCATTCCAACATAATTATGATGAAGGCCCTGATGAAGATGATGAAGAAGAAATTTCTGGAGAAAACCATTTATTTGAGGAAAATCAACAATCTTTTTTTCCTCAATAAAGAAGATCAATATTCTGCAAAAATATGCGCATCAGAAGACCAAAAATATGCCATGTCAAATGAAGACTTAATGTGTATTGAGTATTATCAGAGAGGATATCAAAATTCCCTCACCCAAGTTCAAAGGTAGTATGGTTTGAGGAGCATAAATGTTCCCATAGTTGCTAATCAAAAGAAATAGAGCTCTCAAACCAATACTCAGCAAAAAGAAACTATTGCGCCAAATAGAAGCAAAGAAAAGGTCCATGTTTCTTCTATCTCTCCTAAATCTAATGAAGCATCCACCAACAATCAAAGAAAAGATAAAGAAGTTCAAGAAGGAGGGTAGAATAAAGATTCTTCATCCAAATAATTGCCTGAAAAGAAGGACACATCACTGAAAGAGGTAGAAAAACATCCTTCTCATTTTTCCCTTGAAAATGAAATTGCTAAACTAAAGGTTTTTATTCCTCTAACTGAGATAATGAAGAATTATTAGTACAAATTTCAAGTTACTAAGTTTCTTAGAGTTGATCAAACATCTGATATGGTTAACTTGAGTGATGATCATCCTGAGCTTCTTTTTGGTCTTGATGTTGATGGAAAATTAGAATATTGTGAAGTTCCTCCCTTTTACTTAAGTCTCAAGATCCATGATTTCATTATTCATAATACAATGCTTGAATCTAAAGCATCCCATAACCTCATTCCTAAATTCATTATGGAAAAATTAGGATTAACATCACAAGACCTTATCATGACCTCTATTCATTTGATTCAGGGAGGGTGAAATGTCTTGGTATTATCAAGGATTTAATGGTCTCATTAGAAAAAATTCCAGCCAAGAATGTCCTTATGGATGTTCTTATGGTTGATATTCCACCTAGATATGGAATGCTACTTTCTAGATCATGGGGAGCAAAGCTTAGAGGAACTTTGCAGCTTGACTTTTCATATGCAACAATTCCTATTTTTGGAAAATTTGGGAAAATTTACAGAGAAAGTAAGATGAAGTATATGATCAGTAAAAGAGAAAGGCCTAAAAATCATCCCATTCATGTTGAACATACAGATTTAGAATCTTTTATTTTATTCAATGAAGAATGATCACCATCTTCAGACTTTTTGATTGAAGAAAAAACAGAAAATCCAAAAAAAATCAGATTCTATTTTAGAATTGGCAGAGACAGAATTTTGTAAGATAGTGCCAAAAAAATTGGAATTGAAGACATATCCTTGAGAATAAAATAAGAAAACAGTAGAAAAAATAGAGATTTTTAATACATCATAGGTATCTCAAATAGAAAACAAAAATCAGCCATCTGATTCACATCTTCCAGATGAAGAAAATAGTCTTTGGACTATGGATTTTGATGGAGCCATGGGAAAAGAAGGTGTTGGTATTAGAATATGGATTCATAGCCCAATTAATCAATCATTGCATATACCTTCAAATGTTAGAATGTCTTCCTAAAACTAGCATTTGATTGCACAAATAATGAAGCTAAATATGAAGCCTTAATTGCTGGTCTAAAAATTTTGAAAAATCTTGGTGTAGAAAATTTATGTGTATTGCGACTTCGAGTTATTTATCAAGAAAGTCAAAGGAGAGTACCAAGAAAAACAACCCAAAATGAGAGCTTACAAAAATGCAATCCTGGATATGCTTAAAACTTTTCCTGAATATACTCTATCATTAATTCCTAGAAACAACAATGTTATTGCTGATTCTCTTGCCACTTCTGCTAGTATGTTCAAAATCCCACTGTATCCAAACAAAAAATATGAAATAAATGTCAAACATTGCCCTACTGTCCCTGAAAATGTTCAATATTGGAAAGTGTTTCAAAATGATGAGCAAATCAACAACTTCTTGCAGACATAAGAAGAATTCATTAATGCCCAAATAGATGACCAAGAAATCCATGCTACAGAGATGCAAGTACTACAACTTAAGGATAATTCTATTCCAAGAGGTTTGGTACCTTTGGAAGAAATTTTTGACCAGGATGATGTTGCAAGAAATCCTATTATTTCACCAACATAAGTGGGAGTGGAAGATATAAATCTTGACACTTCAAAAACGTCAAAGATGGTGCACATTTCAAAATCCTTGAGTCCAGAAATGAAATCTAAGTATGCAGTAGTTATGTCTCAATTTTCATATGTATTTGCTTGCGAATATTTAGATTTCAAGGTCTATGATAAAAACATTATTAAACACACTATTCCTTTGAATCTAGATCAAAAACCATTTCTCTATAAGTTGAGAATGATGAATCCCAAATTGTTGCCTTCTATTCAAAAGAAAGTAAACAAAGTATTCACTGCTAGAATAATAGTTCCTATTTTTTTCTCAGACTGGATGTCTATTCTAGTACCTGTGAGAAAGAATACAAGAGAAATTAGATTGTGCATTGATTTTAGAAATCTGAACAAAGTATCCTTAAAAGACAATTATCCACTACCCAAAATGGATCACATTCTGCAAAGGGTAATAGGATCATCTAGGATTTATTTGTTAGATGGATACTCATGATTCAATCAAGTTATTTTCCACCCAGATGATTAAGAAAATATAGCTTTCACCGCACCTTGGGGTACTTTCATGTATGCTAAAATGCCTTTTCATTTGAAGAATGCAAGAGAATTTTTTCAAAGAGCAATGGACATTTCTTTTTCCAATGAAAAGGATATTTTTTTGGTTATTTACCTTGATGATATCATCGTCTTCTCATAGACATATGAACACCATTTACAACATCTAAAGATAGTTTTTCAAAAGTGCAGAAATTTTGGTATCTCATTAAATCCAAAGAAGAGCATATTTGCTATGGAAGAAGGTAAATTGCAGGGGCATACTATATCTAAAGATGGCATAAGAGTATATCCTTCAAGGATTGTGTTATCACAAAATTTCACTTGATTGGCTGCTAATTAGACAACTTTATGTAATTGTTTCAAACCATCTTCTGACTGAAGCTTAGGCTCTTCAGCTTGAGAGGGCTCTCTCAAAGGGGTTAATGATATTTGATAATGATGAAACTAGATGGCTAACTCTATTTTGGAAAATAACTTGATTGTTATGTGTGTAGGTTGAAAATAGTACAAGTCTGCAACCATTGGGCTTATGGATTCAAAAAATCAGTAATTTCAATGGTAAGGTCTCTTGACATGGAAGCTGAGGCGAGTACGAGTTTTTAGCAAAGGTAAATCACACATGGAACATGGAATAACACAACCATTTCATCAATAAAGGAAGTCAGAGCATACACATATGAATTCTGAGTAATAAAGGTGAAATCCACTACAAGTAGTACACATAAAAATATAGATCAGAAAAGCACTAAAAACTCCATGAGAATCTCAGGTCTGTCAAGAAAAAGTCCTTTGTATTACTGATATCATTCAAATTACATAACGTTGCAGTAGTGCAAAAAATCTCCAACCCTTAAAATTTCAAATATCTGCCCTTTAATAGACCTTGTTACATCAGAGATGATTTTCCTCTTGGCTAGATTCATCGAACTCTTCCTATGACACCTTGCATAACAGGAAAAACATGTGCTTTAATGAGAAAATGACAGCTATACTATAAAACAATCCTTTTCCTAATAGGACTCAAACTGCTACTTATTACATCAACTACCTTATCTCTTAAAAAAGGTATACATTTGACAACTAATACTTCACATGTTCGAATAGGCTTTGATAGAACTCATCACTATTTGACATCTTAATTACCCTCCTCAACATATGGAAACAAACCCTATTTTTTAGGAAAACATGGGCCTATCTTCAACGAAGTCTTCAACTAATAAGTTGTCTCCCTTTCATGGTCTTCAAGTCATGTATGGTTGCTACAAAGGTCCCTTGACTTGTTGAATATGTCCACCTGTCCAAAACTACTCTTAAACCTGCTCAGAAACCTTCAAAATAGCTCGCTACAAAAGCATGGCAGTTTCGTAGCGTCCAAAAAATGACCTATGCAATTAAAATTTATGCTTATTTTCTCTTGCATGGTTTTCATCATAACCACATCATCACTACCATTTCCTCTCCTTGAAATCTGCCCAAAGTGGTTTTAGAAGCCAAAAGAAAGCTACAGAAATTTTCATAGCATTTTCCTGGCTTCAATCCTAGGAAACGTTACGAAACTGTGGAAAACTGTGCAATTTACAGATTTTTACCTTGTTTAAAAAAGGTATATTACAGTTGTACAAATTTGGTTTTCAACATGCCATTAACCTCTCAAAACATAAACAAACTCAACTTAAGAGCCTTGAGGTGTTTCTTCTTCATTAATGATGAGTTGAGCTATGGGTTCCTCAACTACAGTCATCTTTAAACCCTTCTTCTCCAACTCCTCATGGATCAATTCTAACTACTCTTGGAGGTCTTTAACTTAGTCCTTCAGCTTTCTGTTGGTAGATTTCAAGTGCAGGTTCATTCCTCTGACATGCTTCACCTCTTTCCTCAATGGCATAGTCCATTTGATTATTTTTTGTGTGCTATGTAAGGTATTTTATACACTGTCAACCTGCTCTTCCCAAACCTCTTTCATCTTCTCAAACTGCACCTTTTGGACATTATACCTCCTTGCATCTTTCTTCATGACTTCTATTTCATGATTTTTTATCTTCAATTGTTCCATTAAGACCTTAATCTCAGTTTTTTCAATAATTTTCTCCTTTCCTTTCCTTTGCTTGATGACTGAATCTTCTTCTGCAGGTGATGAAAGGTCAATAATGCTTTGTGGTGGCTGGACAATGTCAATGGCTGGATGAACTTCTATACTACTTTCCAAAAGTTTTATAGCATGTCTTGTCATGGGCTTCCTAGCCTCAAACATAAAACCTGCATCTTCACCTTCAAACTCTAACTTCTTTGTTGATTTAGATTTCTTGAGCTTCTTTCCTCCCTCATCTATATCCTCAACATGGACTATAGGAGTCTCTTCAATATCAATAGCATGTAGTATGTCTTCTAAATTTCCCTTAGTCACTGTTTGTCTCCTTGTAATCCTTTTTCTTCCTTTTTTACTCACAGTTGACTCTTGTTTTGCAGGTTTTCTCATTGTTGAATTTTGTTTTGAAGGTGAAACCGTAGGTGTATCAAGTCTCTGCAACTGCTTTGTTTCCATCACTACTGGTTCACTTTGCTCTGCCCCTATTGGTTCATTTTGTTCTGCCACTAAAGGTGATGGTATACCTCTAGTTTTAGGAGCTATTTTAGTGTAATGGTGTCCATTTCAAAACCACTAACAAAAATAAAAGAAGACCAGTCTCTGCCTAGTCTTTGTAGCTCATCTAAAACTAGCAATTTTATTAAACCGTGATGAAAAAGTGAGGTTTCACTTCCTTCAAATTTATCTTGAATTTTATTTGCCATTTTTCTAAGCTTTTGTGTAAATAAAAAGGTAGATCAAAAGATATATTAACAACAAAATGTAGAATAAGCTTTAAGTGGTAAGAATAGACTTTATGATATCTCCCTTCACAAGTGAAATATTTCTTAATGATAAGCAGTAGCTTTGAGAAATTATCTTTCATGCAGCTCCTTGGAATGGCATTTGTAAGGTCAACCTCACTATTTTCTGGGTTGATAAATTCTTTACATTCCTCCATGTTGAATTTGAAACCTTTGAACCATTTTTCTTGTCATCTTGGAATCATGTTGTTGTTGCAATGGTCTTCGGTGTTATAGTGAGACTCAGCATTCCCACTTTTGTAGTTGTTCCATTGAATTTTAGGGAAAATTCTTTAGAAACCTGTACATGGCATCCTTGCAATCTTTGACAAAACTGCAAACACCCTGTTCTTCTGAAAACTTCTACAGTTTGTGGGTCTTCATTTATCATGTTCATGTCTGATGGCTCATATCTAAGACCGTGGCCACCTTTTTTGGTCTTCCTCTTTGCAGCCATGGTTCTTTAATGTCTTCTCTACCTCACTTGATCAGTGATACCTACAAACCTTTGAAAATACCAGTCACAGCTTGGGCTCAGTGAAATAATTCTCCAGAGCTAAATAACATGCAAAGAGGGAATGGAGAATGACAAATGACTCAATTTGGAAAGATTTTGAAGTTCCATGACAACTCATAGCATAATGATGACTCATACATGCTTAAAATGGTGATAATGACTTCATCCATGACCATTGTACCTCGATCTTTACCCTAACTGGCTCGAATGGCATCTACCCTATCCCTTTCAATCATTTACTGACACTTAATAGCTTTTTTGACAAGACAAACAGGAATCCTTACTTTTGTATCATACCTAGTGTATTTCTGGGCAATTTCGCTACGAAAGTATTAGCAGTTTTGTTATCGAAAAGTGCATTTTCTCTGCGTATTTCACTATGAAAGTAGGGATTCTTGGCTAAAATGACTCTTTTGGTGTTATAAACTTGGGAAATGAAAAATTTCAGAAAATAATGACTGATGTGACATGAAATGATTTGAATGAGGATGAGTTTTGGACTTTAGGATAAGATAATAAGAAAAATTTAAAATTTTCCTTAACCAAGTAATAAAAATGAATTCTATAACGCTAACTTTGACACATGAACCTCTATGATTTTATCAAATGATGTCTCATTTTTTCTAAGTGATAATAGATTGAATAAATTCAGAACTTAGATTATCCTAGGAGAAAAAAGGAGATTCAATATTGCAATGATAAAATTAATTTTCTGAGAAGATTTGTTCCAAATATTGTTGAACATTTGAGGCAGATTACTAATATGTTGAAGAAAGATATTGAAGTAAAATGGTTTGAAGAAGAAAATAAGTCATTTAATCAAGTAATGTTAGCTCTATATCATGCTCCTATTCTCATTAGCCCATACTATACACTTTATTTTATTATTTTTTCATTTTCTTCAGAGCGTACACTTGCAATTGTTTTAATGCAGAAGACAAATCAAAATACAGAATAGCCTATTGATTTCTTTAGCAGAACAATAAGAGAGGTTGCTTTAAAATACAATATCATTGAGAAACAAGCTTTAGCATTAGTCAAAGAATTGAAATAGTATAGAGTGTACATTTTACATTCCCATGTCATTGCTTAGGTACCAAATGTTGCTGTTAAAGAAGTACTTACACAGAAAAATCCAGAAGTTCGTAGAGGAAAATGGATTGTAGCTTTGCTAAAGTATGATTTGGATACTAAGCCCACAAAATTAATCAAGGGACAAGGCCTAGAAAATGTTATAGAAGATTCTAATCTTCATGCCTTAGACATAAACTTCATTGCTACAATGTCTGATGAACAAACTGCTAAAACATTACATGAGATAACTGAGATATTTTCTTTATATCCCTGGTATGTTTATATTGTATTTATTCTACAACGTTTGAATCCTCCTCCTGGCATGCCAAGCAGTAAAGCAAGATCACTGAAATTAAAAGCACTCAAAAACTGCATTCTAAATGGTGTCTTATATTGGAAAGATCCTGGTGGGATATTCCTAAACTGTTTAGTTGAAGGTGAAGTTGAGAAAGTCATGACAGATTTTCATAAGGGTGATTGTGGAGGCCATATTTATTGGAAAACTACAGCAAATAAAATTTTTAGAGCAGGTTTTTATTGGCCCACCTTATTTTCTAATGTCTACAAAATAGTTAATAGCTGTCATGAGTGTCAAATTTATCAAGGAAAAAGGAAACTTTTTCCTTTGCCTCTTAAACCAATTGACATCCAAGCATTATTCCAGTAATGGGGACTTGATTTTATTGGTGAAATTCATCCTCCATCCTCAACTCAACACAAATGGATTCTCACTGCTACATATTAGTTTACAAAATGGATTGAGGCTATTCCTACTAGGTAAGCAACTAATTCAGCTATCATTCAATTTCTTGAAAATAATATTCTGTCAAGATTTGGTTGTCCATACAAGATTATCACCGATAATGCAACTGCTTTCAAATCCAAGAAGATGATTGATTTCTGTGATAAATATCACATTAGACTTGGTCATTCTACTGCATATTATCCTCAGGGAAATGGGCTTTCAGAATCATCTAGTAAGACTTTGGTGAATATTATAAAGAAGATGTTATAGGAAAACAAAAGTAATTGGCACAAGGAGCTTAAAAATTCTCTGTGGGCTGATAGAGTGAGCACAAAAGATCAATTAACATGTCTCCATTTCATCTTGTTTATAGAGTTGACACTATTTTCCCTTCTTCCTTGGTTGTTCCAGTAATGAATATTTTGTAGGAGGTTGACAGTGAGCCTAATGACATTCAGAAAAGGATTAGCGAGATGATACATTTGCAACAATCAAGATATGAAGTTTTCAACAATACTTCAAAGTTGCATGACATAATTAAAAATATTTTTGACATAAAAACAAAGGTTGATGACTTCAATATTGGAGATATTGTTTTAAGATGGGATTCCAGGAATGAAGATAAAAGAAAGCATGGGAAATTTGAAAATCTATGGAAAGGGCCTTAAAATATTGTAGTATTCAAAGGAAACAAATTATTTTTTCTAGAAGATCTTGAAGGATAGGAAGTTTTGGGAGGACCTATCAATCGTAGGTTTCTAAAGCATTATGTTTCTTGAAATCTTGATAAAGGAATTCACTATCATTGTATATACCAGTTTACATTTGATTCTTAGCAAATAATGGAATTGTTGCAAAATTTTGAAGCCCGAGGAGAAAGCCATGAGACTTCTGCAAAAGTTCATTTTTTCTTTTAAAAATTTCTCAAGTTTATTCTTTTGTCAAGTCAAAGTCAAGTCAGTAGTTTTAGTCAAAAAATTTCAGATTGTTTTATTTTTCCAAAGTCCATTTGACTCCATAGCCCAATGGATAAGGCTACCTGATCTACGGTGTTCTTAACACCTCCTGAAGGAGTTGCCCTCCCCAAATGGAGCCAAGGTTAAAGTCAGTTTTTTAGTGATCAAAGATAGCTCTTTTGATAGTTTTCCATCAAGTCATTAGTAAAAAAAATAAACTTTTTCAATTAGTTCTTAGCAATAATTTTGGTCACTGAAGAAGGTTAAACCATGTGGGTTTCTCTTTCATGTCATTTATCATCACTAGTTTCAAGGTCACCATTTCCACCATCATCACTAAGAGTTCTAGAGTCAATTCATTCCATCTCATATTGGTCAAGTCTAGGATCAAAATTTCCCATGGAAAAATCTTCAGATTTTCACTAAAAATAAGGCAGTGGATCCTCCATTTTATTCATAAAAATCTGATGAAGGAGCAAGCAAGTTTATGTAGTCCAAATAAAAACCATATTTGTTGTTTCATATAGCTCAAGTCTCAAAAATCTCATCTGTCTCATTGTTTTATTTACAATAAAAAGATTCATCTTGATTGTCAGAGCTTCAAAGGAATCAACCTGCCTTTTTAGTTCAGTTGAAAGAAGAAAGTGTCGTTGTCAAAGTGTAATGGTGAGCAACTTTCTTTTCTGCCCTCATTCATTTCATTTACCCTTCATACCCTTCACTTTTTCCAAAATCCAAATTCCATTGCTCATTTCTATTTCAAAACCCTTTTTAACCATTCAAATTAATTTTTTGTTGTTAAAAAGCAGCTATGCCTGCTCCAAAAAAAACCTTTTTATATATCATATATTATATATAATATTACTTACCGCACTTAACTGTATTATGGACCCCTTACCTTTTTTCAATCCACAGATTGCAACGTCACTTACCTTTTCCACTTACTTCCGCCTCCTTTCCCTAATTGTGATATAAAGTGGGACCTTTCCCTACCACGTCACCTAATCTCCCATCGGAATTCAAAAAATCGCAATTTACAAATCCTTCCCAACGTGCTTTATGCCTACCTGCTCTGATCCTCTATTTTCAATAACCCTTAGGCCTTGATATGCGCTAAATCCCGATCTCTGATTGCAATTAGTTGGACCCACATGCCATGTCACTTCACCTTTTTGCACATTTCAAAATCCATATGCCAACATCCATGTTACCCACTCCTCTTGCACTTTGCAATTGCGACTACCCTGCAACTATTCTGCCTCGTAATCTTCCCATTTTTATCAAATGACTCTTGCTTCTTTTCAGCCCCCCTTCTCTATTCTACTTTTAACACTACCGGGGGGGGGTCTAAAAAGCTATTTTATCTGCCGCTCCTCTTGCTACTTTTCCTCCTCTATGCATTTCGCACCCCCTCAGTCCAAACCTCTTACCGCTATCATATCCCCTGAAACCATTCTCCCTTTGTTTGGTAATCCCACTAGGCCCTACCACTATTATTTCTGCTATAACTCACTCCACATCACCTGCCATTCTATCCAAAAGGTTTCGGGTTTTCCACCAAACATAAGGGTTGTGCCATTAAAGATAAAAGGGTTGTTTTTTTTATTAATTCCACCATTTGCCTCCATAACCTGTGAAACCATCATATTTCCCACTCTTCCTTTGATTCCTCCTGCTGGCCCCACTTTCAACGTGTCTCCTTCCCATATCTTTCATGTGCCCATTCCTTTTGGTTTAAACCTATCCATATAGGTTTTTCCACTCCAACACTCTTTCTGCGTTTATTTCAAAACCCTATCATGACAAACAAGAAACTAAAGAAAATGAATAGCGATAGAGTTTATCTGAAACATATTTCCCTTAAACTCGCACCACCATTACTCTCATCTCTAGAACGTTTCAAAAGGGCACAGGAAACATTGAAGGGACAGTTGAAAAATTTACATAAAACTAGGTAGCAGTTGCTTAATCTGTTTTGAAACTATCAGCAAAACATGTACGTCGTGACCTATGGTTCATGATAAGAAAATGCCACATCCCCATGGTTGTTGGTTTCAATAAGCTTCATATGAGTGCTCATTTAAATATTTCTACTGATATAATAAATGGAAACAAATTTCTCCTATTTCCTCTCAATGTAATAATATCCCTGTCTTTGGAGATATTCAAAGGTTTAGCCTTGCTGGCAGACCCATTGTAAATCCTATAAATACATAGTTTATAGATGTAGAACAGGTTGGATAATTGATTTTTAAGACTCTTTGTATTATTTTGGACCTGCTATTAATTAAAATCAAAGGAGTTGCAACAATTTTGTGAGATTCATGTGGTGTTTCTTTGAGCACTATGCTTTCTCTATTATTTCATTTCCATTCCATTTTTGTGTAAAATATTATCATTTTATAAACAGAGATCAATCATATGTTATGTTTATTAATATTTTTATAGTGTGTCTTTTCTTATAATGAATGAATTCAGTAAAATGCTCATTCATAACCCTCTCTTTCCTACCCCTATACAAAAATGACAACTTGATTGTGCTAAAATATTTTACGTATATTACCTTGCTAAGTTTTCTACAATTCAGTCTTTGAAATCAGTTTTAGCTTCACTAGTTATAATTTTTATCCAGCAAACAAATTATTAAACAAATTAATTCCTATCTAGCCTAAAATATGGTACTCAACCTAAAATTGAATATTTAAAAAGTGACATAGAGAGAGCCCTCTCTGGTTAGGTAGGGCTAGCTGCCTAGCTAAAAGTTGGTGTGTGGTTACCTTTATTCACTCCTAATTTCAGCCTAGGATGTTGGGGAGAGTGATAACATATTCAACCATAAAATAGATTTAGAGCTTCCATGACCTGTCTAAAGCAGAAGAAGCTCCCTTGGTTGAGACATTTTAAGATTATTTCACAACCAACTATCCATCATATTTTTCCAATGGATTGAAGGGTTAAGATCCCACATATCCTTAGCCATAACAAAATACTTGAAAAAATGGCTATTACAACCATAAACATTAAAGATAATCATGACAAAGTATCTCCTAGTCCCATGCTCAAAATCATGAAAACAAATCATAAGAGCACATTAATATCAATAGGTTGGAATGTGAATAATACATATCCATCACAACCAAATTTACCACTTCATGTAAAGATCATGTACCACATAGACCAAAATATATATTCAATAGGAAAGCATGTAAATATATATAATTTATCAATCATTACTTTTATTACAATGAATATGATTTACACCATAGTTTTTAAGTCCACAAGGGCACTAATTTGATCAATATCAAATACTATTTGCAATTAATGAAGGACCAACCAAACTCCACCCCACCATAGGATCAGATTTCTATTATATCATTTGTAGTTTCCCACCCATAAACCCAACCAAGAATCCATGAAGGAAGTTATTACTCACCATTATGGGGTGGATTCTTGAAGTCCATTATCCTTCATCATGTCAAAATCCTTACTTTGTCTTGAAATCCAACTAAGCATAGAGTATTCCCAACTATTATAGGTGGTTTCTTAGTTATTCTACACATCAAGGCCTAAAGGGAAATTCTCTCTTACGTTTTCAGTGGTTTAAGATGAATCCCATTCTCCTTCATCCATAAAGAAAAAAATATGATGTTTTTTGACCTACTAAGCCAACGCTTGTTATTTGCAAATATAGTGTGGCCACAATGGTACTATACAACATAAAGAGATTCCTTCTGTAATCTATAAGTCCCTCGATACTTCCATTTTATCAGTGATTTCGTGCTTAATTTATGCACATTCCTTGAAAATTCCTATTCTCCTAGCTCTAGTTAAATACTTCAACACTACCTTCTCTCACCAAATTAGGTGGATTGCAATGACACACAAGTTTTTATGTCTCAGAACACTTCAACACTACCTTCTCTCACCAAATTAGGTGGATTACAATCACACACATGTTTTTGTGTCTCAAAACCTTTGTAAGATCAATTTATTTTCCACATGAGAGTATATTTTACTTACAATATGGATGTGCATGCACACTTGACCTCTCTCTCTCTCTCTCTCTCTCTAATGAATTTCATGTTAGATCTTCCCATCATGGTCATATCATAATCTTCTAGTTAGAAACCATAAGTATTTGAATGGTATTATTCATATTATTTGGATGATATGGATGTAAATTACTCCCACATCCTTCCCATTAGTCATTTTCTTGGGAAAGTTGGCAATCTTAGAATTTATAAATATTTGTCTTAATCAAAAAAATTATTGGAAGGGATTAATTTGATATATCCCATTTTCCAACATCCCTTCCCTCTCATGGTATATATCAAGGCTTAAACATTGCTCCACTACCAATAGCCCTAGACAGTACCCCGGCAGAGTCACTATAGGAATGCAAACATTGCTCTGTTGTCAGCAAGCCTGAAAAGAACCCTGACGGAGTTGCTTGATTCACCTCTTTATGCATGAAACCTTTTTCTTCTTTCACCTTTATTTATTTATTTTAAATAGGATTGTGCATTAGAACTTATTTATTTTTGGAGGAATAGGTTTCTTGACATTGAGAGCAGTAGAGGTTGTTCCTTCATATAAGCACACATGGACCTCTAATTTAGTTTTTCTCATTTATATTTCCCCTTCTCCTTTTCTATTGATTGAATAAGCATGGAAAACACTAAAACAAAAATAACTAAATCTAGGCATAAGGTTTCTAAAATGCACATGAGTTCATGGTTTGACCAAAAACTCTCCTTACGGACAGATTGTATTTTCCTTCAAAACTTCATCGGCCAAAAGACATAACCAGCACAAGGAATATGGACCAAAGGCTAGCGAAATGTTGAAGTGTCACAAGGCTCTCATGGAACTTAGCCACACACATTTTCAGAAACCAACACATAGACAAGGACAACAATTATTTACATAAACAAAACAAGAAATAAAACATGTGACAAGAACAAGAATGACAAAATAAAAATATGTACATAGTGTAGGGAACAACCCTTGATGCTCATTGGAAATAGTGCTTCAAATATTGGCCATTTATAGGGAGAGGTTCATTCTTTATGTCAAGTGATTGAAGACAGTATGTGTGTTGGCCAAGCTTCTTGTGCATTGTGAACAATCCAATCCACAAGGATTGAAATTTAGTGTGTTTGCATTTTTCCTCATGGGCTTTATCCCACTTCAAGAATAAGTCACCCACACTAAAAATATTCTTCCCTACATAATTTTTGTTGAACCACCTCTTGATACGATTTTTATTAATTAAAAATTTTTTTTTTCTTTAACCTTTCTTCCTGTAGCTTACGAAAAGTGTCCATCCTATGCTGCACTAATAAACATAGCTTGACATGGGATTCTTATGAGAGTTGCAGAGTAGGAAAGTATATGTTTAATGGGAGGATGGCTTATTTTTTGTATACTAGGAATTAATGGAAGATGTTTAGGGAAAGCTTAGGCATGACTCAGTTAGCCCATAGAGCATTGACCAAAATTAGAGTGCCAGTTATGTTGCTCAGAGAATATGGTCTTCTTAATGATGTGAATTAGATTCTGTTAGATGATCCAAATATCATAATGTAAAGTTAGGATAAAATATTTACTAAATTAGAATATTTAATAAATATTAGAGACACTTAGAAATATAATATTGTTAGCAAAGATAGGACTCTAGAATAGAGTCATATCTTAGGCTCTAAAATAGGAATAAAGTTAGTAGATTGGATAGAAGATCATTTATTGTAAATGGACACTTGTTGTTTTTTCAAGTGGTCCATAACTAAATTAAGTTATGACATATAGCTTATAAATAGGTTAGTTTCCTAATTGCAAATGTGTGGAAGTTTACATTTGTAAACTCTTGCAATTTGTTATGTAATATCTTTTCCATTATCAATAAAATTACGTGTCTGAGGACACTTCTATACTAATGTGGTATCAGAGCTTCATTAATACAGCTGATGAGAGAAGGAGATTCCAGCTCTACAAGCCTATGGAAAACTCCAAGAATTTGTACTTCAATTTAATTGAAGGTGGATATTTTGCTCCAAAGACGAAACTACCAGTGACAATACAATTTGCACCAGCAGCAGAAGCCTGGTCAATTGTAGATGGGCCTAAACCGCCATCAACCTCAATATCAAGAGTAGGATACTTCAGTCGTAGATCACAAACCTTATCCATCGTATTCTAAATAATTCCAAAATGTCTAATTGTGGCATGAAATATTTCAAAACTATTTCAGATGATCTGTTATCCTGAAGCAATGTCGTTGCATAGGTTATGTAATTTCACATCCTTCCTTGTGTAGTGATATGTATTTCATTCTCACTTATTGGAGTCTCTGGCCTTGGCTTCTCGACTCTTTGGTACCGATCCATCTTAAAATTTCGAAGAGGTGAGGCACACATTCTTAAGGTGAATTTGGTGGTGGCTCTTGTTCGAGGAATGTGTGTGGAAGATGCTCTGTTGCAAATGCAAGTAACCGTGAAACAGGCCACTAAGACTGTATATAAGGTTATACATTCAACTCGTGCAAATGTTGTGCACAATCACGGTTTAGATGGTGATCATCTCATTATTGATCAAGCCTTTGTTGGTAAATGCCTCTTTTGCAAGACAATATCTTGTCATGCTAAAGGCAGATCTGGCCACATTTAAAAAGGAGGAACGCAGAGCTGCAATGTGATGAAGCCAGATTTGAGATGCAGATAGATGAACACAGGACAAAATGAAGCATGCAACAAGGATCATTAGATCATCTTGTACATGACTGAGACAGCGACTTCGACTTTAAATATATATATATATTTGTAATGTAAGTGGGATCATTTTTTTTTATGTGGAGTTATAAGTTTTGTAATTGGAGTTATAAGGTAGAAAATTGAAATTTATTTATTTTATTTTTGGAGCAATAAGGTGAAGTAGAAAATGTTGTCATTTTTTTGGAGGAATAAGTAGTTATTTTTATTTTGGAGGAATAAGGGTCATTAGTTGTAATTTTATTTTTGGAGAAATAAGGGTTATTATTTGTAACTCAAAGTACCTTTTACTTTGAGGGGGGGTAAAAAAAATTTAAGAAGAAATTTGTAAGGGCATTGTAAAGCGATCAAATTTTGCAAAGATTTCATTGTAAACATTTAACGATAAATTGACTAAAGCCAAGTGCAAAGCTCAATCATTTTTCTCCTTTTTTAATGACTATATGTGGGTCAAGGCTAAGCCCCAATAGATCGTTTTTTTTTTTTTTTATGGTGTGTGTTTTTTTTTGCGTGGCGTGTTTCATGTGACAAGTTGCTCATTTTTGGTGCATTACTTCAACACTACAATGTCAAAGGTAATTAATCTGTTCTCTGAATCTGATAAGCTAGAAGGGGTGAAATCTTATAAGACATGGAAACGTCTAATTGAAAGCACTCTCATATATAATGAATTGTGGCTTGAAATATGCGATGGAAACATCAAGCCTAATAAACCAACATATGCAGCTTCACTTGAAAAATGGGAAGTAAAAAATGCCAAGGCATTAGCTCTTATAAAGACTTCAGTTAATAATGAAATGTACATACATATTGAAAATTCTTCAGCTGCATGGACTGCTTTATGTACATTCAAAGATCTCTTTGATACACAACCTGAATCAAAGAAGGTTGATCTTCAATTAAAATTGCTTCAACAGAAATTAACTGAAGGTGGTGATGTCCTTGAATATATTTCACGGCTTAAAAACATCAAGCAAGAAATAATAAATGTTGGTTTTCAAGTTGTCGATGAAATTTTCTTGACTACGATTTTAATTTTTGGATTTCCATCATCATATATACATTTTTTGGAAACTTCACAAGTCACTGGAAAGTTAGAGAAGGTAAATTTTGATGAATTAAGTGACATGTTATCCCAACAGGATAAAAGCTTTGGGAAGAAGAAACAGATTGGGGAAGATGTCTTCTTCACTGAATCCAACTCAAGTAACTCCTCAACTAATAGTTCAAGAAACCGAGGAAGAGGAAATTTCAATCAAAGTCAAGCAGCCCAAGGTCGTGGTCGCAGTCAAAGTAGAGGAAACAATTTCAACGGAGGCTACAATTCAGGAAGGAGCAATTTTCAAGGAAGAGGCAATAATCAAAGTAGAGGATATAATCAAGGCAGAGGAAAAAGTCCAGGCAGAGGAAAAACTCAGAACAGAGGCCAAAACATAGGCAGAGGATAGTATCAAGGCAGAGGACAGTCTCAAGGCAGAGGCAGAGATTTCAGTCAAAATTTTTGCAGGAGATGTAACAAAGTTGGCCATTATGCAGAGGATTGTAGAAATTCTATTGATAAAATTCCCAAGTTTCATCCAAACTCTGCACAGTTTGAAAATGATGAATATGATCCTGATGGTTCCGAATATGTCTTCACCAACACAGAATAAACAGCTTTATAGGTCTCAAGCTTTCTTAGAAGTGATTATGAAGATGCATGGATTATGGATACAGGAGAAATTCAACACATGACTTTTCGGCGGGATTTCTTTTGAATTTTCCAACAATGCCATCTAAATTCAATCTATCTCGCTGATAAAACATAACATACTCCTTCTGGCAAAGGTGTATTAAATTTTTTTTACCAGTCATTGGAGAAAGAATGGTTTCAAATGTATGGTATGTCCCAACATTTAATAAAAAAATTTTATCTTTAGTCACGATTGGACAAGAAGGACATATGGTAATTATGGAAGATGGCTTAGTTAAAATTAACTCAGTCAAACAGAATATGAAAACAGTAATGACAGGTTATGAAGATGGAAAAATGTTAAGGATGAAAGGGACAGTTATTCCAAAAAATTTTGACTTTGTAGCAGCAACAAGTACAAAAATTTCACCGATCAGATTGTGGCATGTAAGATATGGTCATCTCAACTTCGAAATTCTCTCTCAGTTACAAAAACAGGGAATGGTTAAGGGACTTCCAACATTCAAAAGGGAAAATGCAAAGTGTGAATCTTGCATTTTTGGAAAACAACATTGAGAGACTTTTCCTACAAGTTCATGGCACGCAAAAAAGCATTTGTAGTTGGTTCACAGTGATATTTGTGGACCCCTACCCACTTCGCTAGGAGGATGCAAACATTTCTTAATCTTTGTTGATGATTTTAGCAGGATGACTTGGGTATATTTTTTGAAGCAAAAGTCAGAAGCTTTTGAAAAGTTCACTACTTTTCGTCAGCTTATTGAAAATTAAGTAAAGGAGAATATTGGCACTCTTAGAACTGACAATGGCAGTGAATTCACTTTAAATGAATTCAAAATGTATTGCATGGACAATGGCATAAAACTAAATCTTACCAATGTCTACACTCCAAAACAAAATGGAGTAGTAGAAAGAATGAATCGTACCTTGTTAGGAATGGCACGATCTATGTTAACTTTCAAAAAGTTAAGTCCTTTATATTGGGCCGAAGCAATTCATACCATTGTCTACTTAAGAAATAGATCTCCCACTGCTTCTTTAGAAGGAATCACACCTTATGAAGCATGGTTTGGCTTCAAACCTCAGGTTAAACATCTCAAATTTTTTGGATCAGTATGTTATGCCTTAATTCCAAAGGAAAAGCAAACTAAGCTTGACTCATGAAGCTTGAAGTGCACAATGATTGGGTATTCTAATGAGAAGAAAGGGTATCTAATTTTGTCGAATGGGAAATTTATTGTAAACAAAGATGTGATTTTTGATGAAAATGAGAGTAAGAGTACTAAAGAAGTTGAAAGTCTTCTTCAAAAGTTAGAAACAAAAAGTGATAAAAGAAACGGAAATCTACAAAGTCAACCAAATTCACAAAATTGGTATGAAATTGAGTTTCCTTCATCTGAAAATGATTCATCCAGACCGTCTTCTTCACCAGCACCATCTAGGTCTTCTAGCAGTTCATCCAACTCTCCTAGCAGCAGCAGTTCTTCTGACAATGACTCTCCACCCCCAGACCCTGTGGTTGATCAACAAACATCATTTTACATCAACCCTCTTTTCAATGATGGTGCTTTTTCACAATCTCAAACCAATGAACATCAATTGCCAAAATGGGCAGTTCAACTTTTGAAAGATGTAAGGCCTAATGAACAGAATAAAAAAGGAACAAGGGGATCACAAAGAAATGAAGGAAATTTTTCCTTGATAGCAAATGATTTTATTGAACCTTCTACTTATCGAGAGGCAGTAAAACATAAAGAGTGGCAATAGGCTATGGTTAATGAATATCAGGCAGTTCTTGACAAAAACACTTGGAAACTTGTTGATTGTCCCCAGAATTTTAAACCCATCAGATGCAAATGGGTTTACCGAATTAAGTACAAGAAAAATGCGATATCGACAAGTATGAAGCAAGACTTGTTGTTAAGGGTTTTGCACAGCAGGAAGGGATATATTATGAGGAAACGTTTTCTCCTATAGCTAAATGGAACACCATCCGACTCACACTTGCTTTAACAGCTCAACAAGGATGGAAATTTCATCAGATGGCTGTAAAAAGTGCTTTCTCAATGGAGATTTACAGGAAGAAGTGTACGTGACACGACCACCAGTTTTTTAAATTGAAGGACATGAACATAAATTCTACAACTAATCAAGGCTTTATATGGGTTAAAACAAGCTCCCCGAGCTTGGTGTGCCAAAATGGATGAATACCTTCGGAAAGTTGGTTTTCAACGAAGTGAATCTGATGACACCTTGTATGTACGCCAACAAGGTAAAAATCAGGTGATTTTGGTTATGTATGTAGATGATTTGATTATCACTGGCAACAATGATGATCACATTACACGGGTGAAAAAGGAGCTACATGTAGGTTTTAAGATGATATATTTGGGACTACTTCACTACTATCTTGGAGTTGAAGTATTCCAATGTCCACATTATATCTTCATATCTCAGAGTAAGTATGCAGCAGAAATTCTTCGGCGATTTGGAATGCAAGATTGCAAGCCTGTTCTTACCCCTATGGAACAAAACTTGAAACTTTCAAAATTTGAAGGGGGGGAATGGTGGATAGCACTACTTATCGACGGTTGATTGGTAGATTGATTTATCTGACAACTACTCGACCAAATCTTTATTATGTCGTCAGTATTCTTTCCTACTTTATGCAGGAACCACGAGATAGCCACTGGAATGTAGCAAAAATATTTCTTCGTTATATCCAAGGAACAAAAGATTTTGGTCTTCTTTACAAAAAGACTAAAAAATTTGTACTTGGTGGATTTTCAAATCCCTATTTTTCTAGCAGTATTGATGATAGGGAATTAACCTCAGGTTATTTAATGAACATGGAGTCAACTACAATATCCTAGAGTTGCAAGAAGCAAGCTACAGTGGCCACTTCTTCAGCATAAGTAGAATACATATCAGCATGGGAAGCATCATGTGAGATTGTTTGGTTGCATAGAGTTTTACAGGACTTTGGAATTCCTCCAGTAGAAGCTACTTCATTATTCATCGACAACTAGTCAGCAATAAAGCTTGCCAAGAATCCAGTTTTTCATTCAAAGACAAAGCATGTGGACACCAAGTATCATCATATCAGATCACTCATTGAAAAGGATTTCATCAAGTTGATTTATTGTCCTTCAGAAGATTAGACCTCTGATATCTTCACCAAACCTCTTGGCAGAATAAAATTTACTAAGTTCAGGGATGAACTTGGTATATGTTGTAATGTATATTTGGATCATAGGGGGGAATGTTAGATGATCCAAATATCATAATGTAAAGTTAGGATAAAATATTTATTAAATTAGAATATTTAATAAATATTAGAGACACTTAGAAATAGAATATTGTTAGCAAAGATAGGACTCTAGAATAGAGTCGTATCTTAGGCTCTAAAATAGGAATAAAGTTAGTAGAATGGATAGAAGATCATTTATTGTAAATGGACACTTTTTGTTTTTTCAAGTGGTCCATCACTAAATTTAGGACATATAGCTTATAAATAGGTTAGCTTCCTAATTGCAAATGAGTGGAAGTTTACGTTGGTAAACTCTTGCAATTTTTTATGTAATTTCTTTTCCATTATCAATAAAATTACGTGTCTGAGGACACTTCTGTATTAGATTCTTGTTTGTGGATTCAACAAGACCATTCCCATGAGGATAGTATTTAGCAGAATTCTTGAATACAATTTTATTTTCCAATGCAAAAACATAAAGTTTTAATGATGGAGAATATGTTGCATTGTCAAAAACAAGTGAAGTAGGAACACCAAACCTAGAGATAATTTTCTGGTGCAGAAATTTGATGACTTCATTGTAATATCCAAAAATAGGATTGCTCAGCAAGGCATGCCTGAAAAATGCATTTTTCAGGAATGGCTACTACAGGATTTGAAACTAAGACCTGGATCCCTTAGATAAATGTATCTAAGACCAAAATACAAGAGGTGGCTCAAAATCAATCACTCTATGTGGGTTAAATAGGTCTCCCACACCTAGTTGTCTTGAGAAAGCACCCAATGAAAGGGACTGCAGCAATGTAAGAACAAGAAAATAGAGCAACAGCGTTATTTTTATTAGTTGTGAGACAATAATATGTAAACAAAATCATCCTTTGATATTATCAGCAAATGTATACAATGCTTTGAGGAATCAATCACTCAAGCTAGGTAATGAGAGCCTCAACAGAACATGTACATAAAAATGAAAGAACACTGCTACATGAAAGAATCCATGGCTATGACTGCGCAGTATATGGACAATAACTGCTGCAAACTAATTTCAATACATGGATATAGAAATGTATAGCTCAAAAATATATGGGGGAGCAAGGTCTTAACCCCTGGGAACAACAATACACAATCCTTAGAAGGATTGGCTGAAATATGCACAAAATGGAAAATCTGCAGAAATTTCGGAGTAGCAGGGTAGCAGCTGCGACTCAGAAACTAGGAATGGATGGAGATAGTTGATGATGCTGCATATGATGAATAGATCTCATCCAATGGACCTTTCAGGAGAAAGGCTGATAAAATCCCTAAAGATCTCACCCTCCAAAATAGTGGAGCAAGTCCCCACTGCAAATATGCTCAGAAAAAATGCAGTCTAGAGAAGGGACTGTGCTGTTGGTGTTGGGAAGTGCTTGGCCTGATGCAAAAGATCTGCAATAAGCTCTAAAACCACCCTCACTAACCTCTTAGAGGAATAGAAGCTCCCTCCTCTGAAAGATGAGCCAAGTAGATGGTGTTGTGGAACCCTCCACTGCAACACCCTGCAACACAACGTTTCCTACTACGGGAATAACGATGTAGCTGAAGGAGGTGGCTTGGCCTTGAGCCTGAAGTGTGGAGAATGAATTAAAATCCCTCAAGAGGCCTCTCAATAAGGGATAATAATTCCTAAACAAGAGGTTCCCCTTGTGCTAAGAAGCACAACAATCTCAGTTAAACAACTGAAGAAAGCAAATAGTCATGTAGACCAAAATCTATATTCATCAACATGTCTTCCTATGGCTACCTTGTCCTCCCTTTATAAAAATTAAAGCCTCCTTGCCTTGGCCCCCACACATTAGGGTTTCCTCCACCAAATTACCTCTTCCTCATTCACACTACGCTGTCTTCCAAAGTGATCCACTCCTCCTATGGCAGCGTTGTTGACTTGGTCAAACCTGACCTTGTCTTCATGCAGTTGCCTCTTTTCACACTTGTGGGTGAAAAGTAGAGCTACTCTGATGATCCCTTTCACATTATGAGTGATTTTTTTTCTACTCATGGGCCTCCTTACCCATTTATTCACCTCTTAGCCGATATAGGCAAAATTAATGTTCCAATTAGCTTTATGCTAATTTTGGGAACATTATAGTCCTCCCCTCTCAAATTTTGCTTGTCCTTAAGCAACTGCAAGGATCGAACTGAAGGGCCTCCCTGAGGCATGTGGGATGAAATGAATTGGTATCTGCCATCCCCATATGAATCTCCCATCCCCAAGCAATCATCCAAAAAAAATGAGTTACCTCCCAACATGGCAACTCCTTAAAGTCTTCCTCCACCTTTGGCTCATGCAAAGTAGGTGGGCTGAAATTCTGCTCATGGTAGACAAGGTAGCCAACCCCACGTTGTCCTTCTCTTCACTCATGATGAGTGTAGAGTATGTGTTGATCCTAGGTTGCAAAATTATTTCCCTCAAGTGGAAAAATGAAGAACAATCCTCCAACATTGAAGAACAAGTTGGCCCAAAACATCTCATCCATGATGAATAGGACATGATCATCATAGGGTATCCAAATGAGGAGTTTCTTGAATGATTTACATGATGATACATGGTACAAACAATGTCTCAATTGGACACATCGTAGTCTCTCCCATTTCAACTTCAAAAAATAGTATGGCAAGTGGTGTGTTAGCAATGGATAGTTGTGTGAATCACCACATCTACTAGTGAATAGTAAATGAGTGAGTGTGCCAGTTGAGCATACAAGAAAGAATTAAACACTTGTCCATGGTTAAAAAAAGGATGGTTGTCTCCATCATAATAGTAGGAAAAATATTTCTCATGGGGCTCAACAATAAACTTGCCCTCTTGTGGAGCAATGCAATGTATGACAATGGTAAGAAGATGCAAATACTATGTTACATAATCAATAGATGCAAAAACCTCATTCTCACCATGCGCTGAAAGTAAATTGATGCATGAATACATGAATAAGTTCATGCTCCAAAGGAACAGTGTTGTTGGCCTATGCAAATAGGCTCCTGCCAACCCATAGCTCATTTCTTTGACATGATGGTTGTCAAAGACGACTCCAATAATGTTGCTGCAAATATGGAATTCCTCCCAAGATGGAAGTAATTCATGATCATCAAAGGCCAAGGAGTATCCCCTTTGCACCATGATAGTGCCATCTCCTACTCCTGCAACATCATACAAGAAATGAGAGCAAATCTGCCCTTGCTCTCCAAAGAACAACCCAAGAAACAAATTTTTTTGCTGCTTCCTCATGCTCTCATCATACAAGACATGTGATGAAGACATAATGAATGTTATGAATGTTACATCAACACTATGCATCCATGCTCTTTGCTACTAAATGATGCAAGCATCCTGCCACATCTCCTCCATCCTCATACCCTCAGAAAAAGTGTAAGCCAAGTGATGGCCAAACTCCTTCAAGAGTAACTAGCACAGCCAAGCCTCCTGTTGCCCGGTATCATAAATTTGCAAGTAGCTCACCAGCTTCTTTCTCACCATCCATATCCACTCATCCAATTGTGGATGTCTCCTTCCACTCTTCTTCTTGGTACTCCTCCCATGAGAGCTACCATCATCCCAAATCAGATTTATGCACTTCATGGGATTTTGAAATGCAATCTTCCCAAGGATCAGTTTGATCCCATAAGGACCCAAATAGGTGGTAGGAAAAAACCTTCCATCATGATGTGTATGGCTCAAGAGGTGTCCAATACAATCATGATAGAATTTATCCATCCGAAGATGTCCTCCATCATCTATCTTCTCCTGTGAGAAGGGAAGAACCTCCTCAAACTGTTGAAGAATCTTGCACTCCATGATATGTGGGAGTGCACCTCCACTGAAATCTCTTTGTGAGATCTCCTCCTCATGCATGGTCTTCCAAAACCAGAGAGGCCTTGGATCTGCTGCCAGTAGAAGTCTCTCTTTGAGTTGTGGCATGCTCATTGAGATAGTTTCATCTAGAGAGGAGAAAGATTTTCTTATCTCTAGATGTCTACTCCTTCTCACTGCTTCCTTCATGGCTTCCTGAATGAAGCTGCCCTTTGAGTTCTCACATGAGGAATGGTTCCTCTTTTCTCCATCACTGCTCTTGTGTAGCGCAGTGTTATTCTGCTGCTCTAGATCAACTGCATGCAATGATGTAGACCCATCCATAGTGTTTTCTAAAATGACAAGAGATGGACTTTTAAGCATACCTTGGTGAAATTTGGAAGCTCCTTGCATGGCTGCAAGAGTTTCCTCCTCATATGTGTTGGCTTCCCAAACTGTTGAAGATGAAGGCTGCTCCTCCATGGTCTCAATAGCGCTGGTACATGCCTCTCCAACTGGTGGTGAGGGCTCTTTCTCCTCTTTTCCAAATTTCTGGATCAATCTTTGAGAAAACTCAACAAGGGTAGAAACCCTTGCATGGCTTAAATGGCTAATCCACCAAATATTTGCTTCACCTTCAAGGTGCAGCACTGCAATTTCTACATCCTCGCTTTGTACTACAGGATGTAGCAGGAAGAAAGCATCCAGCTTCTTCACCCAAACCTCTGCTATACATGTGAGTGATCCATCAAATGTGGACTGTTGACTATATCAGCCCCTCCATTCAAATTCTTGGCCAGTAGTCCCAGTTGAATACTTTTAAATCCTCTTACGTGGCCTAAGACCTTCATATCCTACCTATCGTTACCATTCCCGCCCATGAAATACATTGGACAAAGGCTAAAATCTGCACTTAAAAATATATCAGGCCTAGCCCCTTCAGTCTCAGCCCCCTTTATTTTATTCCCCACATGACTCGGATGCTAGACCGTGTGCTAGACCGAAAGGAGCTTATCGTTTAAAGCCATCGAGCCCTTTCCGGCCATCTGATCAAGCATAAATCAACGTACCATAGTGCACTACCTTGGTGGACCCCGCGTTGCGCATCGATTCCAAAAACCAGCCTGATTTTTCCACACCACCATTGCTGGGCAGGCGGTATTTCCCCTTCGGCCAACGATTCCATACACTGATCACCGTGTGTCCCTCTGTACGGTCTCAAAACTGCTCCATTTCGCGCGTTATCATTCGGTCGTAGACGCACAACGAAATCAATGTAAATCGTCCGATTTGAGGGCTTTCATCCTACAGCGATCATTATCCGAAGCCACGCGGAATTTAACACCAAGGAAACATACCCCCTGGCCCACTGTCAATTACCTCCCGACGCGTTTTAAACCATTGATCTCGCTTTAATATCGGGCGGCCTAGATCGTTTGTTTGCCCAGCTGTTGACTCGGTCCACCTCCACGTCACAAATTCCACATGTGTGTTACATTTCTCTTCCACCATTCATATATTCCATTCATTTGCTATATTTTAATGTTGAACATTGGAATTCATCACCAGTCCATCCTTCTTCATGTCACTGTGTTCCCACCGCCACCCTGTGTCATTCCACCACTTCGCCAGCTTGCTCGATCATCTCCATTAATTCCACCACTTCAACAAGTTTGCACCATCATGCCCATGGATCCTGTCATGTCATCATCCTTGTGTCTGGTTTTCTTTAACATGTTTGTGGGTTTTGCAGGCTACAGTGACGCGAAATCACTATTAATCTCCGCCTCCATTACAGAAATCGAAGACGTCTCTAAAGATCGGCTTGCAGGGAAGGAGTTTATGAAGAAAAGCCCCGGGTAGTTGCCGTGACATGGCTTTCATAAAATAAGCCATGGTAAAAGTCTACCAAAACCCTCCGAAGCAATTTAAAATATATATTTTCCACAGATGGAGCTATTAATGATACTACAAAGAGTATCAGTCAGAGAGCAAGGAATTCAACATCTGGAGCCGAAGATTTTAAATAGCAATCCAGCATTCAGAGGGCAAAGAGTACAAGTGCATAAAAATCATATCCTCCAGGTTTAACTTCAATAGATTTTCCTCTCAGGAAGGTACAAAATGTTGCATATTTTATTCTTCATGTCTTATCCCTGGAGAAATTTGCACCTACAGCATTTACTTCATGGAGCCGGCCTCAAAGTACCTATAGCACAGCATATTAATTAAGCAACATGGGCGCGAATGTTTCCGCCATTTTGTTCAAAATTAAGCAAATTAACTATTTTCACCTACTTCCTTTATTAGGTCCTCCTCCTTCTTCGTCTATAAAAAGGAAGAAGAAAGACATTGTAGAGGTTCCAGTTTTTATCAAAGAATTGTGTAGCGAAAGGAATTTTTTGTATACATTTTGTATAAGCTCTTGTATGGAGGCTCAGAGCCCGTAGGGTCTCAGTGAGGAGGAGTTCTATCTGTATTAGAGGATTCTGGTCTTTGGTATCCCACAGTATGTAATTTCCTTTATGTGTTTAATACAACATTTCATTTTATCCATCTTCTTGTATCATGTACTGGAATGCGAGTGGCTCACTGATTTTAGGTAAGGATTTATCCTAGTTGATACCCATACTTGTATCAGTCAAGCGCTTTAAATATGGCTCAGGCATGATATATTGTTTCATGTTCATTTCATCCATCTTTCTGGTATATTATTTGCTTTGGGAGGGTGCTTTTAAAACGCCATTGTCATGTATGGATTCTTAGAATGATAAGCTCGTATATGGTTCTGTTGTGTATTTGGGTATCAGACCAAAGTTAACTAATATCCTCTTATATTTCTTTCCCTGCATACATATTCTGACATTTTATTTCTGTGGCATATTATTTGAATCGGCCCTCTTTACAGTAAATTGTCTCTTAACTGTCTGATGCTTTTGTGTTGGGGCTTTGCATTGTGTCTCTGCAACATTACTTTCCCTGTGGCAGTTTCTGTAAGCTCTGGTCCCATTCAAATTAATTTCCTCATTTATAAGAGATAGCAGGAGAGCTTTTGGATTGACACCCAAGTTATATTATACGCTCCTTTCTATGATAAGATTTCCTAGGCACTGGTCTATGGCAACTCTAGGCTGTCTCTAGGAGTGACAATTTATGTCCACAACATGGACAATAGAAATCTATTGCCTCTCATCATCCCATAGCTGTGGGGTTTTCTTTCTTCTTTCAGCTGAATAAATTGTGGTAAATCTAGAGTCTCTTTGAAGGCTCTAGGTTTAGCTCATTATTCAGCAAGGTACTCACTTATAATTTCAAATTCCAAGTGTTCTTCATGCTTCTGGTCTTCTTCTTTGTGAGAGTAGGAAGTGCATGGTACTTCCTCTTCTCCTTCTTCCATCTTCTTGACCTCCTTGGAGAGGTCCTCTCTGGATCTAAAAACTGATGAGAGCAAGCTCATCTTCTTCATCATCTTGATCTTGCTCCCTCTGATGGCTGGAACTCACAGGCTGAACCAAGACTATGCTTTGATACCACTTTAATATCCCAAAATATGATTGCTCAGCAAGGCATGCCTGAAAAATGCATTTTTCAGGAATGGCTGCTACAGAATTTAAAACCAAGACCTGGATCCCTTATATCAATGTATCTAAGACCGAAATCCAAGATGTGGCTCAAAATAAATCACTCTAGGTGGGTTAAACAGGTCTCCCACACCTAATTGTCTTGAGAAAGTGCCTAATGAAAGGGACTGCAACAATGTAAGAACAAGAAAATAGAGCAATAGCGTTATTTTTATTAGCTGTGAGACAAGAAAATGTAAATATACTTCTCCCTTGATATTAGCATCAAATTTATACAATGCTTTGAGGATTTAATCACTCAAGCTAGGCAATGAGAGCCTCAACAGAACATGTACATAAAAATGAAAGAACACTACTACATGAAAGAAGCCATGGCTATGACTGCGCATTCTATGGAGAATATCTGCTGCAAAATAATGTCAATACATGGATATAGAAATATATAGCTCAAAAATATATGGGGGAGCAAGATCTCAACCCTTGGGAACAATAATACACAACCCTTAGAAGGACTGGCTGAAGTATGCACAAAATGGAAAATCTGCAGAAATTCCGGAGTAGCAGGGTAGAAGCTGCAACTCAAAAACTGGGAATGGATGAAGATACCTGATGATGCTACATATGATGAATAGATCTCATCTAATGGACCTCTCAGGATAAAGGTTGATCCAATACCGGAAGATCTCACCCTTAAAAATAGTGGAGCAAGTCCCCACTGCAAATATGCTCAGAAATAACGCAGTCTAGAGAAGGGACTGCACTATTGGTGTTGGGAAGTGCTTGGCCTGATGCCAAATATCTGAAGTAAGCTCTGAAACCTCCCTCAATAACCTCCCAGAGGAATAGAAGCTCCCTCCTCTGAAAGATGAGCCAAGGAGATGGTGTTGTGGAACCCTCCACTATAACACCCTGCAACACAATGTTTCCTGCTACAGGAATAACGATGTAGATGAAGGAGGTGGCTTGGCCTTGAGCCTGAAGTGTGGAGAATGAATTACAATCCCTCAAAAGGCCTCTCAAGAAGGGATAATAATTCCTAAACAAGAGATTCCCCTTGTGCTAAGTAGCACAACAATCTCAGTTAAACAACTGAAGAAAGCAAATAGTCATGTAGACCAAAATCTATATTCATCAACATGTCTTCCTATGGGTTCCTTTTCCTCCCTTTATACAAATTAAAGCCTCCTTGCCTTGGCCCCCACACATTAGGGTTTCCTCCACCAAATGACCTCTTCCTCATTCACACTGCGTTGTCTTCCAAAGTGATCCACTCCTCCTATGGCAGCATTGTTGACTTGGTCAAACCTGACCTTGTCTTCATGCATTTGCCTCTTTTGACACTTGTGGGTGAAAAGTAGAGCTACTTTGATGATCCCTTTCACATTATGAGTGATTTTATTTCTACTCATGGGCCTCCTTACCCATTTATTCACCTAGCTTATATAGGCAAAATTAATGTTCCAATTCGCTTTATGCTAATTTTGGGAACATTACATTCATGATCATTCACCTATTTGAGTGGAACTTCTTATGTCCACCACGTGAAGTAAGCTATGGTAGTGGGAATGTAATGGTTCTCCTACAATGAATGTGGAAATATTTCACCAATAATTTTCAAGTCCCCTTGTTGAAACAGTTCTTCCACTACAATAGGCTACAATGGGGTAGTTGAATTCTTGTTTATGTCAGCACACCTTGATAGACCTGACACTTGTGAATGTAAGCATGAGCATATTTAAGTAGTGTAGACCAATAAAAACCATCTCGTGTGACTTTATGCATTTTTGTGTTGCCAACAAAGTGCCCCCTAGCTGGTCCGTCGTGGAGGTCACACAATACCTTCTCTGAATCATGTGCGTCAAAACACCTAATCAATATTCCATTATGGTGCTTTATGAAAATCACCCCATGTACCAACTGATAAGATAAATATTTAAGCCTTAGTGCCCTCTTCTACCATGTAGAAAAGTGGGAGGGAATGGTTTCATGTTCAAGGTATTGGTGCACATTCGCATACCAATATTTCGTGATAGTAGTGGGGGAGGTTTGCTCAATATCACACATATCAATTTATTGCTCCCACCTTGAAGGATCTTCTTCTTCCTTTGTGTTTACTGCTTCATTTAAGATTCGACAAATACCATGGCCCTTTATTGTGTGAACTGGATTGATTTCTAAATCATATTCCTGCAAACCGATCATCCAGTTCACCCTCATTTCACCCAACTCTTATTGAACAAGAAGTGAACTGACTGTTGGGTGGGGAAAAAATATAATACAATGGTTCTTCAAAAAATAGTGCCAAAAGTGTTTCACCGCCTTGTATACTGCATAAGCTTATCTATCCATGACGGGGTAGTTTAGGTTGGGTCCTTGTAGACTCACTCTCATGAAATAAATTTGCCTCTCATTTTTCAAATCATCCTTTTGTGTGAGTACAGTGGCAAGAGAAGTGTTAGAAGTGAAGGTGTATATCAATAAATCCTTGTTAAAGTATGGGTTGCACAACACGGTTGATTCTTCTATAGCTTGCTTAATATGGGAAAATGTTTCCTTTTCCATTTTATCACATTTATAGATAGCATCCTTCTTCATTATCTTTTATATTTGTTTAATAATCTAAGCATACTCGCAGATGAACTTGCAGAGAAAGTTAATATTCCCCAGGAAGGAATGTATAGATGCCTTGTTCACCAGGTAGGGAATATGTGTGATTTATTTGACCTTTTCTGGGCCTACCTTAATCCAAATTTTAGCAATGATGTGTCCCATGAGGTTCCCCTCGAACACTGTAAAGATGCTCTTCTTGGGATTGTGGTATATCCCATACTTGCAACATCACTCAAAAATTTTCTTAAATGGTGTATGTGATCTCACCTTTGTTTTGAAAATACTGTCACATCGTCAATATATATGGCTACAAACTTCACAATCAATCCATGAAATGTGATTTCCATAGCACGTTGGAATGTAGCACTAGTGTTAATCAATCGAAATGGAATTCGCATGAAAGCGAATGCACCCCACTTCATTCAAAAATTTGTATTAATTCTGTCAGACTCTGAATCAAGAACCTAGTTTTATCCTAAATAGTCATCGAGAAGAAAAAACATTTCAAACCCCGATAAAATTTTCAATATTTGTTCCATGGATAGAACAAAATAGTTATCCTTGTCTGAGACATGGTTGAGATTTCAGAAATCAACACATAAATGGATTTCCCCGGACTTCTTTCTGACTGGGACAAAATTTGACACCCAAGTTGAGTGTTGCACTTTATATATGATTCGAGCATCCAAAAACTTAACTCTTTCTAAATAAAAGGCTCAAGGGTGGGATGTAATTTTATCAGTTTCTGCTGAAATGACTTAGCCCCTTCCTTTATTGGTATGACATGTTGGATGATTCACGTGTCATAAGTTTTCACCTCATCATATTTCCATGTGAACACATCTTCGTATTTCTTGAATAAGTGGATAAATACTTGCCTCTCTTTTGGTGTGCAGTAAGTACCGAGATTTACATACTTTGGATCATTTTCTATTCCCAAGTTAATCTGCTCGTGCGACAGTGTGGAATTGTGGGTTTTGGCATTAACAGGTCCCTGTAAGTGATTCATCAAGTCATACAATTTCTCCAAAGATACCACACCCTTATGGATGAGGTTTCCTTTACTCGTGTTGGTTGCATCCTGGAGTTCCTTTTTGTGATTTTCCTCATTGATAAGTGCATCTTTGAATACATTAGTGCTCGCCATGAAGCACAGTATATGTTAGCATTAAGGGAATTTTTAGGTCTAAAATGGGCCTCCCAAGGAAATTATAAAATAATAGTGAAAATAATAAAATAATATTAGATTACATCATCAAATTTTAGAGGGAAAAAATAAAAAACTATTTTTTCAACTTATCTCCCTATGGGTTTACTCAAATTTCGAGCAGAAACACTCGTTGGATGCATAATTTGATTCCTCATCCAAGGAGTACCCATGTTACATACTTTCAATGGACCCTGCTACATGAAAAATGATAAATACATGAAAAACATGATTGTAATCAAGTTTTTCATGTAGCAGGGTCCATCGAAAGTATGCAACATGGTTACTCCTTGGATGAGGAATTAAATTTTTCATCCAACGAGTACTTATGCTCGAAATTTGAGTAAAACCTTAGGGAGATAAGTTGAAAATACAAGTTGAAAAAATAGTTTTATTATTTTATTTTTTTTATTTTTTTACTCCAAAAATGGTGAATCATCCTCCATGGTTGACATCATCATCTTCAATCCTATTGGTTCTCATAAAGTTTATTTTGGTTGTACATATTTATTAGGAGGCCCATTTCATACCTCAAAATATCTCTAATGTCTTCATAAAAAATGTGTAAATTAGTGATATTGTCGA
Source organism: Pinus albicaulis (assembly GCA_034641835.2). NCBI lineage: Eukaryota > Viridiplantae > Streptophyta > Pinopsida > Pinales > Pinaceae > Pinus > Pinus albicaulis. The sequence continues at coordinate 761,508,929 of CM076576.1, forward strand.
GGATGGATAGTTTGTAAAGAATTTCAACAGAAAAATTGTCCCTCAATGGTGACAACCTAGCTTTTCTAATGCATCTATAGCTGTGTTATGCATTTGTTGAACGCAAATAATATTAAAATCTTAGAAATGTGAAATTAAACTACATACTTCTTGTTGATAACTCTTTAGATGAGGTGAAACACAATGAATGGTACCACATACCTATTGTACCACAATTCTTGAAGCACCTATTGTTTTTAAGGATGAAACATTGAGGTCGATGGCTCTTTGTAAGCCCAAAACAAGTGCCTCATATTTTGCAGTGTTGTTTGTGCACTCAAATTCCATGTAGCTCAGGATCAAGTATTTCCTCCGCAACGGTTATGTTAAAATGCAACTGGCTCCAAAGCCCTCATGTGTTTTCAAATCATCAAAGTACAAATTCCATAATTAATATGTACAAGGATTGTGAACTACAGTATTAATAATACTACTACTACTACTACTAACTGTACATAGGTCATTTCCACTAGTTGGACTAGGAAGGAGCTCCAATTGTATTTCTTGTGGGACTGGGGAATATTGTGCAATACAACACCCTAGTTGTGTCTCGTGGAAGCAATTTCTGAAAAACAAGTTCAACGAAAGCCACTAGTTCATTGTGTTTGTTCAAAGGAGTAACATTATGTTTCATGTATATTTTTGAGTCCACTCGAATCTGGTTGTTTATGCCCTTATATGGAAGCCATAAGTGTGACTATTCTATAGAAAAGTATCCTTGTAACTTACTTGACTAGTCTCTGCTCAAAAATAGACTTTATGCTTCCTATATGTCCACAATTACTATTTTTATACACTGGTGAACTCATTCGCCAAATGATAGACGGATAATCACATCTTTGAATTCACAAATTACATGGAAAAGAGTCATGTCTAGCTGAATAATTTGTGCATCTATTTTATTCAATTTTGCGTTGATTTTCTTTGTGATAGACAATGGCATTAATTTTACTGATGTACCAGAATCAACCAAGAAATTGTGTACATTGAAATTCAAAATTTCAAACGTCAAGAGAAACGAAGGGAAGAGTGTATTTACTTCCAATGTTAAATCATAAAGTACTGACTTGAGAGAATTAGAAGATGTACCTAATCCCTTGTCTGAATGGGTAACATTACCAATGGAGGATTTCCCAAGCGCGCATAAGAGGATATCCTGCTAGCTCATGATATTTGTCAACTCAAACATTGAAATGTTTGAACGAACCTTTCATATCTTCAACTATTTTGTATTCTACAGTGGGAAGGGTGAGTGGAGTGTTTGGGGAAGTAGATTAACTTGTGACTTCCGAAGCAATGATATTATCTTTGTTGTTTGCGGAAGTAATTTTTTCTAAGACCGTTTTTCCGTACTTTCTCCGAGTGTTTTGCACTGAGTTGATAGGTGGATTGATTTTCCTTAACATATTTTCTTTGAGCTTCTGCTTCACCAAGCCTAAAGTAGTGGTCGGCCCTTGGATTCTTAGATTGTATCAGTTATACTACTGTTGGGTCAGAGGATCACTCAGAGGTTTTTTCTTAGTTGTACTCTTTTGGGTTGTGAGTATGCAGTTGAACATGTTTATCGTGTGCCTGACACCTGGAGTTTCTTCAGTTGCAGTAGCTTCTTCTTTTTCTTCTTCGGGCTCGATCTGATCATTAGTAGTTATCGCGTCGCAAAGATGCGTAGCAAGAATTCTCATGATGTGATTCCATTACAGGCATGTTTTCTCGGAATTATATGCTTCATGATACGTACAATATGTATACATGCCTAGATCATCATAATTGAACACGACGCTCGAGCTTTGTGCATATTTTTCCAATTGATTACTACTACTACCCGACTTTGAAATCCTCTAGAGCATGTTGAATCATTGAGGCTTGCTGCTCATAGTGGTCTCAATTGACCTTTGTTTGATCTCTACCATCTCATTGGAAAAAATATTGACAAGATGGGTTAAGGTTTTAGGATCAGAAGCTTATATCTCTTTGGCCTTGTTCACTGTGGCTTGAGACCTTTCACCCGTGTCCTTGGATTCCTTTGTTGTTTCATCATCTATGATGAGTCCAATTGTGCACAAGTCCTTCTCAACCGTGATTTCCTCTTCATAATTTTTTGTCAACATTGGTTTTGCAGTTCACTTGATGAACTACACAATGCTTGCTATCAAGGGAAAAGTGTAATAGCCTATAATGATGGAGTCATGGGGTTTCGTGCTTTTTGGAAATTTATTCAAGATTTGGTTAAACCTATGATTAAAATCTCTCACTTTTTCCTTTTTTTCCATCTTGATACTACCCAACTCTTTCAACAACATGGAGGGTGTCTTGTCATCCGCAAATTTTTCAAGGAAAATTCTTTTTAAACCCCCTCCAATTATGGATGGAATTCGGAGGAAGAGTGTCATACCATATAGTTTCTTTGCCATCTAAGGTACAAGGAAATATTTTACATGCAATATCATAATAATGTACCTCAAGTTTTTGTAGATGTACGTAGAAGTTGTCCAAGTGGTCCTCTGTCTTGACTGTTCTGTTGGGGTCATAATTTGTTAGGAGCTTTTCCGGGTGCTTTGGAATTTTATGTAGAACACCCAGGAGTTGAAGTGGGACCTGAGAAATCCAATTCAGATTTTGGTCTTAAATGTCATCGTCTTCGCACTCCTCCTCTTCTTTTTCAAAGTTTGATGGATCTCTTTCCTCTTCCTCACCATCCAACTCACAGAAGGTTATGCTTAAGAGTACATGGTTATCAGCTCCTTCACCACCACTAAAAACCAGGGTCTCTTATGAGTTCTCCACAGAGACTACTAACTCTTCGAGGGTGGAAAAATCCACATCTTCCAAGGAGGAAACCACTACTCTTGTAAGAGTGGTTTAATTATTCTTTGGATAATATGGAAGACTGGATACTCCCAGGATCAATCCAACTTCTTTCGTAAACTAATGGGTTATAGGAGAGATAGCACGAAGTTGATTATATGGGATTTCAAAATTTTGTGTAGGTTGTGGTTGGGAAGAGCCACCAACTTCAGGAACAATAGTAGGGGAGGTGCACTAAACTTTTCTTCCTTAATCATAAAATGTGATGTTGGGGTCGTTGGGTTTATCAGCCATAAAAAACTGGCTTCCCTCCTAGCGCCAGAAATTTTGACGGTTTTGGACTCGCCAACATTCAGGGGATCTCCTCGATATGAAGTCCCAATTAGGCCTCACATTTTTGGGGGTAGGATTCCCATCTGGAATAAAGACTTGGTTGCAATATTCTTAAAGATCTTCCTTGTTCCTGATTGCCAGTAAGAGAGAGGGGTGTAGATGTACTTTTGAAAAGGAAGGGGGGTGCTCCTAGTGAATTTCCAGTTGCAAGTGTGTCAAGTTTATTCTACTATGGGGAAGAAAGAGAAGTGAGCATCTAAGAGAGAGGTAACAGTACCACCCAAGAAGAGACACACATGAATCGAAGGATCCACCTAACATCTAGCATAATAGTCCACAAGGGATGTGACGGTCATTACAACTAACGATTGAGAAAGATATACCTAATATCCTGTGTAATAGTCCACAAGGATGGGACAACAATAACAACCATTACAACACATTCTCAATAATATAAGAACTAAAGTAACCAAAATAGTTCAACTACCTTAATACATGTGAAAGAAAACATGAAATAAAAACATCCACAGAATAGTCTTACAAACATTCATAAGTCATGCATGAAGAACGTGTTGGCCTTGAAGAATTATATTATTAAGGAAAAGTTCCAAGACACATATGTACAATGAAAATCACTAGCTCTAATAGTGGAGCTGCTTGAAGCCACTCCTTGCTCCACAAAAGAACTAACTTATCTCTCTAATGCTTTGTTGGTGGTGCCAAGGTGAAAATTTCTTTGCTCATACAATGAGGGAGTATATATAACCAAGGGTGACTCTTTTGTTAATTTTTGATGGGGATATATTATTATTTTCTTTGATAATTTCATTTCTTCATTAACACATTAAGTTCACCCCATAACATCATAATATCATTAAATTTTACATCATTATTCATCAACATATGCATCTATGTAGAAAGAAAAATATCATTTTCATCAATGCAGAAGAACATAAAGGAACACTAGAAGAAAAGAATGCACACATAGAGACATCAAGATTGGTCTGAGGCTAGGGAAAAACTCACTCTGAGGAAAACCCTTGCAAATTCTTCTTCTTATATTTTCATCAAATGATTCCGCAAAAGAGATTACAATGATTCTAATCTTCATATATGCAAATAACCAGTAAAACAACTAAAATATCTATAAAATGAACCCAACAATGTATACACTCCAAAATTTGATTCTGAAGTCTAAACTAAAATTTCATTGATTGAAGTCAACTACCGAACCCTACATTCACTAACCAGAATCTTCAAAATATTGAAACTTCATATTTTAGTCCTCAGTTGCATGGAGGAGGAGTCATCCATGCGACTATAGGATCCCAGTCTCTCCCTTAAGCTATGCAAGTGTATGACTAGGGGTTGAAACTGGACTGCAGAAATCCTAATCTTTTAGTCGCATGGAGGATGTGTTGTGTGTGAGACTGGGATGCTCTGGTCGCACTGAGGAGGATCTATGTGTGCAACTGGGAAGCTTTGGTCACACTGATGAGCCAGGAAATGTGCCACTGGGGTCCAATCTGACTACAAAAACCCTAACCTCCTATTCGCATGCAAAGAGGGGGTATTCATGTGACTAGAAGGCTCTAGTCACACTCATGAGCCTGTGAGGGTGTGACCAGGGTCAAAATATTACATATTTGTGCCTGTGACTGGGGCCCATAACCCTAAATCAAATATGCAAGCCTCGAACCCTACAATTTCACCTCAGAGCAAACATATACCTCTGCGAATGAGCCTTAGATCTATGTTAGCCAAAAAACAAGAGAAAAGAGTGTCTCATAATTGAGTCCAAATGAGGTAGAGGGAACTTGACTTTATAACCTTCCAATGGGTCCACTTTTCTTTAGGGCCGACCTTATCAAATAGCACATGTGTGTGAGGCTGACCTAATCCATTGTACATGAGTGGGTTCATAAATTCAAAAACCATATTCTACTTACCCAAATGAGGTGATATTTAGGTCATTTTTGGTCCTCTGGAAAATAGGAATTTAATGCAATAATCATCTCTACCATATGAGCTTTACAAGGTGGAATTTGACCCTAGTTTCAAAAATTAACACTCCCTCTCAACTAGCAGGAATTCCACCTGCCAATATATGTATGTTGATCATCACATCATCATGTCATGATTTTTTCATGTCATGACCATCTCAAGTATCTTCATCATCTAAAATCATCAATGTTCATATCGATCCATCCCTTTCTTATTCATGTTTATCTTTTGATTATCCCTGCACTTATGTTGAACATTCTCGAATCTAAGAATAAGAAGAATTTTCCATCGAAGGGGAGCATAAGCTACCACCATTTATTCATCAGACTATGATCTGGAATCTCTGTTAGTAGGCTACTACCCTGAATCACATCAATGGAGAGTCAATCATCATCATCGGAGAGCATATCATCAAGGAGCTCATCTCAACCTGAAACCACATCAGGGAGCTACTAATCAACCCGAAATCTCATGGGGGAGCTACTACTGTGACCCCATATTGAGACATAGGATATAAAACACACAGGGGAGCATGTCTCAACCCTGGTATCACATCGGGGAGCTCAATATCAACCCGAAAACGCATAGGTTTATCTCAAACCAATCATATTTCCTACCAATATTCCCATCAAATACTCTAAGTAATCATGTGGTTGAACACATGCATCATAATATAGCTTTCATGAGATACCCGACTTACCAAGAGGTGAGGATCACATGCCTCCAAGCCTCCTCAACCCATTTTCCAGACGGTCAGGGACAATCCCAGCAAGCCCTGCTTGTGGGTATGATTCCTACTGGGGTATACTCTACATAGACTAGATAGTGGAGAAGCATCTATGATGCTATGAAGATAGGGGAGAAAAATCTCAACCCTGGGTAATATATAGGGGTAATCCCCTATTGTCAAGATGTCCCTCAACCCCAGGAGCCCTCTATCTCAATTCCATATCCTGGGATCTTAGATAGGGAGGAATATTTGGCTCAGTGTCCTCTATCATCGATGCTCTCATTAACAAATCATCATACTCATATCAAGTAATCATCATGTATCAATAGCAGTTGTATTCTATTCATATAGGTCATCAAACAAATATCATGTCAAAAGATAAATAATCATATAAATCATGAAAGGATACCATAATCATCATCCCTCTTAAGGAGGTTCCAGCTACAAGCCAAAGCTTGTCTCGTACAGCTGCATTGTCTTAATATATGAGAGTATCTCGGTCCCAACTATATATATGGGATTCTCTTCCAATTAGATCCTACTCTTTTTCATCAAAATGTATCCATGTCATATCTATATCATGCTCAAACAACTCTCTAAGGATCTTCTTCATCCTACCTCACAACTAGCCATGCTAGCAACATCTAACTCAACCTTGGTCATGTTATGGACCTCTTATCCAATATATCATGGCATATCTCTTACCAAAGAAACATCCAACTCTGTTGGACGTTGTATTCAATGCTCCCCGTGTGTTTTGCAACATGGACTAACTGCCTCTCGTGGATCCTTACTCGGGTGATTGTAGCGGAGACTAAAGCCTACGGGTTTTGGTCTAACGGCAATCGTGATTCCAACAAGTGGTATCAGAGCGACAAGTCTCGAGTTTGAAACTCACCTGGTTCGCATTGGGGGGGAGATTGTTGAACATTGGGTTCAATGCTCCCCGTGTGTTTCGCGAGATGGACTAACCGCCTCTTGTGGATCATACCTCTGGTGATTATAGCGAAGACTAAAACCTGCGGGTTTTGGTATAATGACAATTGTGATTCCAACAAAATGTTCTCATCAATAAACATCAAAAATAAATCCATGTAGTCACATATCATATAAATAATATATTAGATTAAGAATAGAACATCTTATGCAGATAACTTGAAGGATGCTTGGTGGAAATTCAATGTGAATGAAGCAGCTCAATCGTGAATTCATTCAGGTTTTCTGCACATCAATTATATATATATATATATAGAGAGAGAGAGAGAGAGATGTTCAAATTGGAACATCAATGCTTCAATCATCTGTTGGATGCCATGTCAAGTTCAACAACATATTGAACTTCAAACCGGAGTATCCAAAGAATTTCCTTTACACTTTCAAATATTTCTTCAATAGATTCACAATATAAATTATATTCTCAAATTTCAGAAATTGATTCATCATGCCATGATTCATCATTTTGAGCTTTCAAAGGCCATCTCCATCTCACTTAGTTCATTAGAGGCTCATTTCCTATCAAGAGTAAATCATCAGTATAAAACCAAAACCAAAATAAATTTGTCCCTTATGACCAACTCCTCTCTCCATCCATATGGATAGTTTGATTCTCACTCGTGTGGCTAAAAAATATATATAATTCATACCTTGGAACACTTCTGAAGTAGAGGTTTGTATCAACACATCATCCTAGATTCACTAGATTACTGTCAGTGTGTACATATCTAGATTGGGGAGCTTGCTTCATGAAATTATCATTGCAACCATAACACTTTACCAAACCAGCATGCCCATCCTTTCATAAATCATTCTTTAGCAATAAATCAACTAAATCATCTCATCAAAGTTTAGAAACTAGATCAATATTAATATCAAAGTCATCAATATCTCAATGTCGGTTCTTTAGACTAGGTGACAGGTATAGCTTTCATCAAGTCATGCCATCATCTATTATCATGACAACAAGTTATCATCAACCATGCAATATCAAACCAAAAATTTATCAAGTCATTACAAGTCATTTATGTCACTAGATGTATATTCATACACCAAGGGTAAGACATGCAAGTTTCATCTTCATACTGAATCACAATTTTCAATTTCGCAAAGAAACATCTCTCAGTCATCAAGTCAAAGTTTTAAGTCATTGTCAAGCATCATGAAAAAATTTTAAACACTTCTCATATATATCAATCATCCAAATCAATTCAAAATATTGTAGCACAAACATTTATCACAATGACATATTGATATGTTTTTCACAGTCACCTACACACACAAGTTCAGTCTTCATGTTCATATTATAGCAAACACTCAAACTTTCTTTCTCAAAGATATTTTTGTTATCTGCTCCACATATGTAACGATGACATCTTTAAGGAAAACATCTAATTTCATGCATAAAACTTCATTTTTGTGTCCTGAAGGCATAGTCGCACCTATTTTAGCTTCTAGAGATAGCCTTGAGTTGAAAAAGACCACTAGAAAATTTGGCAGAAATTCCGATGGCCAATTTGTCGCTATTTCGACACATAGTCGTCGCAAGAGCGACAGTTCGAGGGCGGGCAAAACGTGGTTTACCATACCATCGCAGTTCTGACGCACTTAAAAAGTGTCGCACTATCGACACTTTTTCCGTCGCTTCCAAACAAGCGTCACTCTTCCGGCGTTTCCCAATCCGTCGCACTTCCGACAAAATGTGGTCTGACGTTTTGAGCGTTGCTCTTCCGACGTTTGTAAACTGTCACAATTACGACGAAATGTGGTCTGACGTTTTGAACATCGCTCTTCCAACGTTTGTAAACTATCGCAATTCCGACGCAATGTGGTCCGACATTTTGGACGTCGCTCTTTCGACGGTTGTAAACTGTCGCAATTCCGACAAAATGTGGTCCAACGTTTTGAACGTCGCTCGTCCGACGTTTTTATACTGTCACTCTTCCGATGTTTTTAAGCTGTCGCAATTCCGACGCTTACAAGGCGTCGGTATAGCGACGGCGGGTTCAATTTAAAAAAAAAAAATGAAACTTTAAAAGAGGAAAAACGTTGTTTTGAATATATTATATGAAGTAAAACAGTCCATGAAGTCATTACATTTTCACATCTGAAGATTGGAACCCAAATATCCATCCAGAAAAGTGGAAGTCCCACCCCATACAATGATAGAAAAATACCCCATGTCACATACAGGGACATGATATAAAACCCAGTAACGATCCACATGGAGATTATCGACAATCTGAGAAAGCATCCAAATATGCCCAAGGCATCTATAAGAAAGTGAAATAGCAGTATGTAGAATAGTAAAGCAACGGATAGAGTACGTACCGACGTCCATTGTTCCAAATACAAATTAAAGTACCCAAAATCCTTGAACAGAGAAAAACGCTAATCATGTGAGGAGTGTGATATGTCCAAAATATAAAAAGACCATCAGACCATATCAATAAACCAGCAACATAGACTAGCATAGCTAGTTTTGAAGGCAGAGTGATAAACATTAATCATTTTTTTTTCACAAGAGAAAAAACGTTGTTTTGAATATATTATATGAAGTAAAACGGTCCATGAAGTCATTAAATTTTAACATCTGAAGATTGGAACCCAAATATCCATCCAGAAAAGTGGAAGTCCCACCCCAGACAGTGAGAAAAATACCCCATGTCACATACAGGGACTTGATATAAAACCCAGTAACGGTCCACATGGAGATTATCGACAATCTGAGAAAGCATCCAAATATGCCCGAGGCATCTATAAGAAAGTGAAATAGCAGTATGTAGAATAGTAAAGCAACAGATAGAGTACGTACAGACGTCCATTGTTCCAAATACAAATTAAAGTACCCAAAATCCTTGAACAGAGAAAAACGCTAATCATGTGAGGAGTGTGATATGTCCAAAATATAAAAAGACCATCAGACCATATCAATAAACCAGCAACATATACCAGCATCGCTAGTTTTGAAGGCAGGGTGATAAACATTAATCATTTTTTTTTCACAAGAGAAAAAACGATGTTTTGAATATATTATATGAAGTAAAACAGTCCATGAAGTCATTACATTTTCACATCTGAATATTGAAACCCAAATATCCATCTGGAAAAGCGGAATTCCCACCGCAGACAGTGATAGAAAAATACCCCATGTCACATACAGGGACTTGATATAAAACCCAGTAACGGTCCACATGGAGATTATCGACAATCTGAGAAAGCATCCAAATATGCCCGAGGCATCTATAAGAAAGTGAAATAGCATTATGTAGAATAGTAAAGCAACAGATAGAGTACCGACGTCCATTGTTCCAAATACAAATTAAAGTACCCAAAATCCTGCAACAGAGAAAAACGCTAATCATGTGAGGAGTGTTATATGTCCAAAATATAAAACGACCATCAGACCATATCAATAAACCAGCAACATAGACCAGCATCGCTAGTTTTGAAGGCAGAGTGATAAACATTAATCATTTTTTTTTTCACAAGAGAAAAAACGTTGTTTTGAATATATTATATGAAGTAAAACAGTCCATGAAGTCATTACATTTTCACATCTGAAGATTGGAACCCAAATATCCATCCGGAAAAGTGGAAGTCCCACCCCAGACAGTGATAGAAAAATACCCCATGTCACATACAGGGACTTGATATAAAACCCAGTAACGGTCCACATGGAGATTATCGACAAATCTGAGAAAGCATCCAAATATGCCGGAGGCATCTATAAGAAAGTGAAATAGCAGTATGTAGAATAGTAAAACAACAAATAGAGTACCGACGTCCATTGTTCCAAATACAAATTAAAGTACCCAAAATCCTTGAACAGAGAAAAACGCTAATCATGTGAGGAGTGTGATAACCATCTCCAGAAACCCAGGCTCGCTTGTAATATCAGGCTCGCTTGATTCCAAAATTGGTAACCATCTGTTGCATCCGAGATGTAAGGTTCAGTTTCGCTTGTTTCCATTAGTAGCCCGCTACAGCATCCACCCTGTTCATAGCAAAAAGGTTCCTGTACTAGATATACAGAGAAAGAGTATAATATGTAGACCATATAAACATGGCTCTGTATTTCAAAAAACAGGTTTAAAATAGAAACAGGGCAACATTTGTTTTCCTAAGTAAAGTTAATCTATTAACAGTGGGAATAAAATTACACCGAAGCCAAAATCATTGCCCAGACTCATGGCAAATTTGTCATCAAAAAATCAAAAAATTAAGAAGACTTCCCTCATATGGGGAAACAAGTCTTGAACGTTTAATTTACAGAATTCAAAAATATTACAAAGGTCCAGCACAGTAAAATAATCTAAAAGCAGCAAAATTAAGTGGGCCGCGAAGCAAGAAAAACAAATTAACCAAAATACTCCTCCGGCTCCTCGACGATTCGACACCATCCTTCGGAAGGTCCAGGATCGCTAGGTGCTACCTCCACATTCATGCCACGGCTCCCCTCCTGAAGGCTCGAATGCTGGCCGGCTTTTTCCGAGCTCAGACCCGCCGGACGGGTGCATTCTTCCTCCGTTTGGGCCTCCTCGCGGAAAACCACAGTGACTGAAGCTGTAATTCGTGGGCGGTTGAGAGAGCAATTAAAGGAAAATTGCATAGTGCGCGTCGTGGGAGAAGGTGAACTAGCGGTGAGAAAACTAGGAGCAGGGGAATCCATACGGTGGCCAGATCCTACAACCCGACCCCGCCCACTCCTAGTATTTGGATAGCAACCTACGTAATAATCACTGGACTGGCCGGAAGACAACTCGGTTGAGGGGCTGGAGGGAGCACGCAGGAGTTGACCTCTAGTGCTCCCCCTGCGGCAACGCATCCTTTAACGCACGCGAGACATGGGTGCAGTCTCACTAGCAGTGGGCACAAGAGGAGACGGAGAAGCAGAATTCCAAGAAACAGAGGAAGACAGACAAGGACCAGACCGAGAGAAATGCAGATATGCAGCAAGGTCTACGCAACAGTTCAGCTGGCCACTTCTCCCTCTCGTCACAGTGAGCAGGCAGTGTAACCCAGCAACCGGCTCATCTAAAAAACCATAGCGAAATGCCATTTTATCGACCCGACTGCAATGAAATCGAAGGACACCCGTCATAATTAATCTCTGATCATTAATGAGAGCCGAAGGCCGGATCATATTGGAGCATGCGGAATCGCTAACAGGAGTGGAGGTCTGATCTTGAACAGTGTTAAAACTTAATGCGATTAGATGTGAAAACCTTGGAACTTAATTGAACATCGTTAAAACTTAATGCGATTGATATGAAATTGCCACATCCATGTCCCATCGCCTTAAACGCCATCGAATGCACCCGCAGCCGGAAGCAGGGCAAGTTCTGATTGAGGACACGTGGCAGAAATTGATTGGAGCGGATCTTTGTTTGGGCCGCTCGCGCAGTGGAAATCCGGACCCGAAAAAGATTAGGGCGAATTTGATAATAAATTCGCGTCACAACTCTCCCTCCGTACGCCAGCCCAACTTCAGACCCGAAAAAGATTAGGGCAGAATTCATTGGTTTTCGCGTCACAAAATTGGCCCGACGTCGATAGGGCTATTTTAGAACGCGAATTTGGTTTGAATTATGGTTTATCGCCGTTTGAAGTCCCAGCGGGCTCGACTTAAGAACAATTTTGTTTGATCCCATCTTATAAAATTTGTGTTGGTTTTCTTTGATAATACACATATTTATAATAAATCATGGGAATACCACACTAGTAAACATGTGGAAAAGTTATATAAATTATTGAGAACAATCATTTTTTATGTAAAAATATCCAAATGTGCTTTTGGGAAATAAGAATTCAAGTATTTGGTTCATATTGTTTTAAAGGAATGAGTGAATTTGGAGCCTCAAAAGATGCAAGCTATTACAAAATGACCTATTCCTAAGAAAATCAAGGTTCTTAGAAGATTTTTTAGACTTACATGATCAGTATGATGATAATTATGATAATTTCACAAAAAAATCACTAGCTATTTTTGAGGGATGAGATATTAGAACTTCAACTTGATGAGGATTTTTTAAGAGCTTTATTTCTTCTTTTGAAATCAAGAAAATATTCTCCCAAACTGAAAATATGTGTTCTTGAGATAATTTCGAAAATTATGAAAATGAATTTAAACTTTTTGCATTCTCAAATTCAGTCATACAATTTCCAAAATCCTAAAGAATTCTTTGAAAATCTTCCTTCTCCTAAGCAAGAGGAAATTTTACTATCTTTTGACTTGCATATTGAGGATGATTATTCTTTCAAACACAAGATAGAATAAATAGTTTCAAGGCTTAATATTCGAATACAACCGAAAGCAACCTGATCATTGAAGGCCTAGAAGTAAATAACATACATCATACTTTTATTGATCCTATATCAGATTATATGGAGAATATTTTTTAGCCCAAATCTGCAAACATGTTTTTCTCTATAAGGATCAAATACATCAAAAGTGGCCTTTACACATCATATCATTTATTATAAAGGCACATGATCATAATATACTTCCAATTTTGATCACAAGCAATCAAGTTATCCATTTATTGTTACAGACTACTTGATTGGCTTCATTGGCATTTTTGTATTACCCGATTCAATAATATTTTTTAGTAGATTGAGTAGGTAGATGAGTGCCAATAAGCTCGTAATTTTGAGCATTTTTTTTTAGCTTTCAATTTTCAGCTAGTTTTTTAATTAAGTTGGTTTGAAAACTTTTGTGTGTTGTTTTAGTTTCGGATCAGATTTCAAGTGTGCGTAAGACAGAAGACATTTACGAGTTCACCAAGGTCAATGGATGAGGAAAACCGACCGTTGTTCTTGAATTTTCACCAGGGAAAAGCCATCCCCAAGTGGAGCCAGTTGTTAGACTCCTATACCAATAGGTGTCATATTTCATGATTGACTTGATGGGCTATGTAATATGTTCATACCTTTCCTTGTTGCAAAGGTTTTCCATATTGTCAAAAAAATAAAAAAATTTAAAAAATGTAAAGAGGGTATACCCTAAAAGAAAAATCAAAGGGTAAAAAAGAATAAAAAATGGCCAAAAAAGTAAAAGAAAATGAACCCCACCAAAAGAAAGGCCAAGGAAAGTGCGCAAGTCTAAATGCCACTACTTTTTGCTCTTATGTAAATAAATAAAATTATGTGCAACTTGTATCCTATGCCACAATTTATGAATAGTCAAACGAGTTTTAAGCTTGGCTATTTCATCTTTCAATTTCATGTTTTAGAGATAGAGAATAAAATCCGACCAAACTCGTTTAATCTTAGCGAGATAAGTAGATAGGTAGAGTAAATAAAAGGAGCTCAATAGCTTAATCTGAGCCCTTGGATGTAATAAGGTTAGACTTAGATAGATTTCTACATGTAAAAGAAAAGAAAGTGTGATAAGGTTTTTCCAGTCTAAGTGCACCCTAATAAAGAAGAAAAAATGGTAGAGTAAAGTAGGTAGGGTAGGTAGATGATGTTGCAGAATTGCATGTGATGGACAATGACTCTAAATGTGTTAATATTTACTTTCATCACAAAGTGCGAAGGTAGACACTATACTTGAAGAAATTCAAAGCAAAGCAAAGTCAAAGTTATTAACTTCCCTTCTCATCTTCCCCTAAAGATTTCACTAATTTCCCCTAAGTACTAAGGTATTTGAAAATTAGAGGGGCTCAAGGCATTTCCTTGACTTTTGGAGGGACCGGACCCTCGGCCCAATAATTGGAAAAGACTAAGTACTTGAAGTCATTCTTCATAACATTCACTCATCTCTAAACATCTTTTCCTAAGTAAAATCCAATTTTACTTAAGAAAATTATGCATTATTTCATAAAAAACCCTCAAAATCACATTCTATTCCAAGTCTAAGTGATGAAGTGATTATAATGCAATTTACTTTTAAATCTTCACTTTCTTAGTTATATTAATGTATTTTGAGTTTACATTGTCCCCTTGTCATATTAACATTGATTTTATGTATTAAATCCTTACAAAAATAACCTTCTCCTATTATATATAACTCCTTTTTATATAATATCCCCAAAAACCCATTAATAAATTTTAGCCAAAGTTATTTATTCCCACATGTTTAAATAAAAAAACCCACTTTATGCCCCCCTTTGGCTAAATATATCGTAATATTAAATTCACGTCCCCTATGGTAATTAGATTAATCTGATTTAATTATCATATAATAAAAGTATATTGAAAAAAATAATTAAAACATGTTTTATTACGTGTTTTAATACAAAAATAATTCTTCCCCCTGTGTATTTTAATCCCCCGACTCCCTTTCCCAAGGTTAAAACTATAAACCCTTTGTAAAATCCCCCAATACCTCCCTTAATCTGCTAACCTTGGTTAAATCATTTTCCCGATCACTTTCCCCTGCATTTTTTATAAACAAATTGATTAATTCTCACGATTAATTAACTCCACCGAGTCATATTCCCCTCGATGAGATTAATTAACGTTTAATTGCGTCGGGCCCTCCATATTAAATCCCCGTCACTTCCACGTCCCCATCGTCATTCGATCAACCCATCTCGAGATCAATGGTTATTAATGATATCGCTAGCCATCCGCGTCCGAACAATAACGCGCAATGGCCCGACAGTTTTCAAACGGATCCATGCCACGCGTCAATCATTCTATGGAATCGCTCACCCTCCACTTCAAAACCACTTTTTCCCCAAAAGCGGTGCGATGGAAACCGCTTACCGCTTGCCTCCCCGTGACTCATCCTTCGTACCTCGCTGACATCATCCATTAAATAAATAAATAAAAAACCCCGTCACCCTTTGGACTTTGTGAATAAAACAATTTTTTCCCGCGTCATTTTCATTATTCCGTGAACGACCAAAGTCTCATGCAAAGAATTTCAAAAAACAAACCGTCAAGCGCCATCAACTCGTATTTTGTCGAAGAAAATTGCATACCAAGTAATCCGATTTCGTAGGCCATAGCACTGTACTGTTTAATCACTATTCATCTCCCAAAAAACATGTATTTACCCCAATTCCCGTTAAAACTACGTGAAATCCTAGCTTTTGTTTTAAATTCCGCACGAAAGACGAACGAGAGTTCAATTTGGTCTTGTTCAATCCCCAGAATTGTAAATTGCATTCCCAGAACTTGTAATTGTGTTTGTTCTTCACAAAAACCCGAAATTAATTTTTGAATCCACAAGAACCAGAAATGGAGGTTCAGTGGCTCTAAACGTCGCACCTTTGAATTCCCCTCACAGAGATTTAGACTATCTGCCCCTAGCAGATAGAGATTTTCAAATTAAAGACCTCGTTCTTAGTGATAATCCTCTTCGAACCTTTTTCCGCTGCAGAGATAACTTTATAAACGGTTTCGATATTATTGGATTATGGGAATCCAATCTCCCCATATATCTTCTCCCCTTAGTCCATATTTTTCCCGAGTTAATTCATTATCGCCATGAAAACTATGACCCCAATCAAAGAGCGACTTTTGTCCCCGAGTCGAATATCCTTTTCCCAATCACTACTCGCCGATAAATGAAATGCTGCAATTTCAACCTGGTCAAGCCCTCACTCCCCTGTCCATGGGAGAATTACTTGAAAATTCTGCCAGTTTATCCCATGAAGAGTTAAATCGCATTTGTCAAACCTTCATGTTACCAGAGTGTTACACAGTAATTTGTCACCGTCCCTACCATTCCCCGTCCCGCACATTGGAGGGACCATTCTGTGACCTGTGAGCAATGTCATGCCTTGAAACCATTATCATTGCATTCCTCTAAACATGAGCTTCAATTTCCCTGAAGACATCTCCTTGCAAAAAACCATAAAAACATCCCTTTTTGCATTGGCGCGGGTAGCCCGTTCATTACTCGCGCCAATGAGGAAAATCCTACAAAGAGGTCGCGCCAACTGGCACTCTGTCCCAGAGTCGCAGTCGCGCCAGCCAATTTAAGGAGTGTTTTTTAAAATAAGATGGCGGAAGTTTCATCCTAACAAATTCCTGGACTGATTTCTATCTTGAGTTGAGACGTTTGGCTACGGATTTCCATAGAGAGGAAGTGGTTTGCCACCTCTCATGGAAGCTTCCTTGATGATAGGGCCAATCCCACAATTATAGGGATCCCAACTCCCCTTCCTCCATCTATAAAAGCTTGCCCATTGTCATTGCAAGCTAGTTTTGAAGTGCCTAAGCTTTGAATCTCCAAATTCCCAAGAGCCTTCATGCTGCAAGAGCCCTCATTCTTCCCTTAAGGCCGACTCAAGTAAGGAGACTATCATCGAGAGACTCTAAGAGAGGCTTGTCCTATCCCTGGCGAGCTTTGTGAGACGTGAACGACCGGAGACCCTTCCGAAGGAGACCACAGCGTCAGAACATTGGTTGTACTCTCTTTCGATTGCTTATTAATGAATGACTACTGGTTATGGTTCCACTCTGTTTTTGACTTATGATAATGATGAGTTATATCCTTTCTGACTGATATATAGTTGCTGATTCTGGATTTTATGCTTGTATTCGTGTTGTTTCTTGCATGTGCAGGTGTCCATTCACGGAGATCGTGGGGATCGTGATCTGCCGAAGCTGAGGAACAGGAACGCTGTCTCTTCTACGGATCATAGCATTGGACTCCAGGTAGGCCTCCATTATTGGCTTATTTATTCGCAATTAGGAACTTGCGCTGTAGCATTTGATGATTGTTGCTAGACCCCTGCTGGGCTAGTAGGGATTGCCTGTGTCCGCAGAGGGGATTTACCTCCTCAACAATTTGGCGACTCCGCTAGGGATCGTCTAGTTGTTGGTGTTTGTTTTATGGGCTATATACGGAGCCTGAAGTAAGCCAAATAGCCTTCGAAACGCTTTTTCTCTGCAATTGCAAAGTAGATCAACGCTGCTTCAGTCAATCTCCGGTTTAGTTCGTAAATCGAACTCTTGGAGCATTTTCTTGCCTTGTCGATTGTCTCTTGATTCTGCTTGCTTGGTCAGCCTTTTGGGCTGGGTTCTTCTTGTGTTTCTGCTTCTTGGTATTTCTTGATCATCACTGGTCTGCTTGTTGGCTTGCTTTTTTATTTTTGACTGGTAAACTTGACTGGCGCGCTTTTTAGCTCGACAGTCGCGCCCATTGGCGCAGGTTTCTTGTGTATTACCCGCGCCAATTTCTTTTTGGCGCTAGTTACAGCCTCACAGTCGCGCCAATCCTGTGAGGTACTAGGGTTTGCTCAGTTCTGAACCTCCCGAGCTTGATCTGTGTGTTTGGTCTTGTTTATCTCTCTTTGAGCCTAGATTACATGGTTCATTTGAGTCTTGGGAACTTGGAGATTCTTCTTGAAGTGGTGAGTCTGGTCTTGGTTGGGAGAAATTCTTTGTTTTTTTCATTTTCAGGCATTGGCACTTGTTGTCAGTTAGCAACCCGCGCCAATTATCCATTGGCGCTAGTTGTCAGTGATCAAGTCACGCCAATTGGTGCCAATTGGCGCTAGTTGTCAATGTACAAGTCGAGCCAATTTCAGGATGTATGAAAATTGAGATTTTTTCCCTAAATCCTTCACCAGTGTGTCTTTCCCTTCCGGTCTTTTCCTTGTATGAGCATAGATTACATTTCTCATTGTTTGGGATGTCTTCTTGCTATGATTGCTTGATGTAAAAGGGAATGAATGCCTTGTTTTGATCTCTTGCTTTGGAAGTCCTTTTTTGTGCTTGACCTCATATGTCTTGTCGCCTTTTGAGGGATTTCGTGACAAAGTGTTTGAAACAACGATTGCATTCTTAGTGTCTGTTTGCATCTCTTTTGCATCCATCCTTCATTAAGGAGATTTGCGTTCTTTTAGTTTTCATCTCATAGTTTTCTTTTCGTTTAAATGCATTAGATCACATTGCATTGAAAAGTATTTTTGAGATTTATCATTGAACTTAGATCACATTGTTTAATGATTGAAAGCTAAAAATCGCTTTGAGTGCATTCTCTTTCATTGAAAGCATGCATTAAGTAGATTTTCATTTCATCGAAAAATGCATTGAGTGCATTCTTATCATTTGAAAAGAAAAGGAAATTGTGCATAGATTACAATTGCATAGTTTTTGAAAAAAGTATTTTGCATAGATTACATTGCATTATTCGCTTTGTTGAATGTTTGATTACTTTCGGATAGTGAAAGTCATCTAGTTTGGAAAGTTTTCGTTTGCAGTGTTGTTGTTTGTTGCATCATTGTTTGAAGCTTTTCCCTTAACTAGATAGCATTCATTGAATTGAAAAGTTTTTCTTTTCTCATATAGCTGCATATAGAAGATTGTCATATGACATACGGTAGGGCCTTGAAACCAAAACATAATTGAAGATCAACCTTAAAATTTACTCAATTAACCTAAGGAAGCATTGAAACATTAACGAAACACATTTAGAGGTCTAGGCTAGAGACGTGTTCCGGCGTCTTTAAACCTAGTAGCTGTCGTTCGCCTTTTGGCTTTAGACAG
Organism: Pinus albicaulis; assembly: GCA_034641835.2. Lineage (NCBI taxonomy): Eukaryota > Viridiplantae > Streptophyta > Pinopsida > Pinales > Pinaceae > Pinus > Pinus albicaulis. Next base: position 761,528,286 of record CM076576.1, read on the forward strand.
CACTAGTACGGACTTGTGCTCCCCGTACCGTCGAGTATATAAAGGGAGACCCCTCTAGGTTTCAATCCTTTATCCATAGGAAGCCGAGTTTGCCGCCCTATACTCGTGATACACCGGACACAGCATTCGGGGAGATTGCCTGCACGTGCGGAAAGTCCTTGGTTGATTTCTCTTTCATTATTGAAACCAAGGTGTATATTACAGTTCACAGTTATTTGGTACACCCTTTTGCCTAGTATTCCTGAGCAGTCATTCAATCTTTTCTGACTCTTTAAATTTGAAAAGGTCATCAAGCGCTTGTCCTTGCATGCTTATTTCCAATCTGAAAGTGATAGAGTCACCTTTTGTCTGTTTCTTGACTCTTAATAGATGAAACGGTAGAGTTTTGTTTCAATGTTTTAAAAATTAACTGCCCACGAAATATTCCTTGTTAAAGTTAGTTTCCTTAGGGTGTTGTTCTGAAGATCGTTTCTGATGGCAACTTTTCCAGAGTCCACCAACCAAGGAATCCCCTCCGATGGGAATCCTGGTCATTTTCCTCCTTTTGGGAATGTTGGTGCTCCTTATATGGCAACTTTGTCCCTTCCTGGGTTAACTGTTGGGTTGCATGTTTGGTTGTTCTCAACCTCTGTGGTCCCGAATGTCTCGACTGTTGTTCAATCAGTTCCTCCACCTAAACAACATCATGTTGATTCTAAGGTGGACCTCTCCCCTTCTTCGCCTATTTCTGCATCCTCCTCTTCTACTTCGCCTGGTGAAATTCTGTATTCGAGTAACCAGGTGGCTAAGAAGAAGAAGAAGAAGACAAAGAAGAAGAAGCATGATAAAAGAGAGGTTAGCTCTACAGCTATTATGCCTAAGAATTCTCCTCTTGATAAACCTTCCAACCCTCCATGGAAAGTCAAGTTTCCTTGCATGTTGTGCACAAGAGACCATCTTCTTCGAGATTGCCCTAGCATTCCCAAGGTACTCGAAGTATGGTCCAACGGTCGTCCGCCGTTGCCTTTGGCTTCCGGGGGTCAGGTTGGGGGCACGTCTTCATCTGTTGCTGGTAAGGCTCCTAAGAAGCAGGGTAAGATTACCAATCCCTGTAAGTTGTGTGAAGGGCACCATGCCATTCACCTTTGTCCATATATGGATGAAGCCAAGTGAGTTTTGGACAACTTAACCGGTTCTACACCATGCCTTCCGGCTGGTTACAATCGGCTTTCTTTCAGTCCTCCACCAGCTGATCCTACGATTGGTCAAGAGTCATCCTTGGTCGATCCCCCTCCCTCGGAAATTCATATTCAGGAATCCATTCCCGACCAACCATTGGTCGTGGGATCGGTTGAGCTGGCTTCGTCTTCGATGCACCAGGTCTTTTCCGTTGAGAGTGGATCTCACATCCCTCAGGTTCTTCTTGTTTCTTCAGATTCCTCAGACTTGGAGAAAGATTCTCCTGTCCCTACACCTCAAGAAGCAGCTCCTCTGCCTCCCACGATAGAGGTCCCAGAGGATACTCCTCCCACCTTCGAGATGGAGGTCGTGGAGGATGCTCCTTCTTCTTCCGTAACACCAGGGGAAGACCATCTCGGTTCGATGGTAGCCCCTCCAAGTAGTTTGGTCGCTTCCTTTTATTGGAGTCGATTTTCAGGATACCACCTTCCATCTTATGTGCCTTTTGAGATCACAATACAGGCTTTTGGTCTAGTCGTACCCAGCACCATTATAGACGAAGGCGCGTCTGTTAGTGTTCTATCCTCAACTACTTGGCAAGATTTCGGTTCACCGCCGCTTGCGCCTGTTACGCAGAATCTGTTGGCATTTAATAGAAGAACGAGTCAACCGTTAGGGATCCTTCCAAGGTTACCTATTACTTTGGGAGGTAAAATCTTCCATATGGACGTGATGGTTGTTCCAGGCCCTTTGGATTTCAATCTGCTCTTAGGGCGCGATTACACCTATGCCATGGGAGTGCTTGTCTCCTCCCTTTTTCGTGTGGTCTGTTTTCCACATGAAGGACGGATCGTGACCATTGATCAGCTTTCGTTCTTTGGTCTTGATGTGGCAGCTGGCCCACCATCATTCCTTCCTAGTTTTTATCCGCCCGTTGTATCTGCCCCACCGCAGGTCAACTATGTGGCTACCTACCCGTGCCTGTACCCAGTGATTGTGCCATTGTGCATCAGGTGCTGGGGGCATTGGGTCCTGACTTCCAGGATGTTTTCCTTCCATCGGGAATGGAACTCTTGGAATTGATGACTTCTTGTTCATTATGAAACAAGGTTGTCGGGGCATGGTTCTTTTCCTGTGTCAAGCTCCTTAAAAAATGAAACCAGGTTTGGCCGGAGCAGAGTTCCTTGTCTTGTGTCAAGCTCCTTAAAAAATGAAACAAGGTTGTCGGAGCAGAGTTCCTTGTCTTGTGCCAAGCTCCTTAAACCATGAAACAAGGTGTTTTGAGGATAGTTCTTTTAATGTGTCAACCTCGTTAAAACAATGAAACACTTTCCTGTTCAATTCGAGTCTTTGATAAGTTCTCGTAAAATCCCAGTCGAGTCTTTCTCTTGGTCTCGTAACTTGAACCTTCACTCCATCTGCCTTACATATGGACTGAAGCTTGGGGGGCATGTACCTCGAATTGAGTCACCATGCTGGGGGCATGCTTACTTTTTCAAGCATAGTTTGTTTTCATTTCAAGCTTGTGTAAAAATGAAACCGGTTTCAAGCATAGTTTATCTTTGTTTCAAGCTTGTGTAAAAATGAAACCAACTTCAAGCAGAGTTTTTTGATTTCAAGCTTGTGTAAAAATGAAACCTTTCCCATTTTACCTCTTGTGATTGTCATTTTATCAGCCTGTTTTTGCCAGATGAGCCTTGGTTTTCTCACTCCATCGTCACTATCTGCTTGGCCGATCATATGCCTTCACTTGGTTGTTTTACCTGTTCCTGAGGAACCGCTGTGATGAGTGGTCTCGTTAGCCAGCCTCTTGACCTTCACTTGTTTTGAGCAATTCCACCATTATCGGAACCATTAGCTACCCTTTATACCACTCGTTCCTCCAGGAGGAGTCATCTTTCAGCTCTTTTCTGACTCTCTAAACATGAAAAGATTGCCGAGTCCCTTGTCGTTTCGATCTCGTTAAAGTGGCTGCGAAATGACATCTACCCAGTATACGTTTACCCCTTTTTTGGGTTGGGATGGATTATTTACGAAAAAGGAATACCCTAACCTATCGCGACTAGGAGGTTTTCTCAGACATAGTTTTCTACCTTTTCGGATCTGAGGAACTATTTACGAAAAGGGACCGTTGGAGTTTACTTTTCAGCTGTCTTTTCAAACTCTCTAAACATGAAAAGACACCGAGTTCTTCCTTTTTCAGACTCGTTAAACACTGATGACATTGGATTCAGTCGTAATGATGCTATTCGAGTTTCTTCTTCCTAGGGCTCGTTAAATGTACTAGGATGGATTCGTCCGAAGGACGGATTTATATGACAAGCATATGGTATCCTCTTCAAGCTTGTGTAAAAATAAAGAGGTACTCACTGAAATGGTGGGGAAAATGGAACCAAAATCATTGTCGTGTCGGCAGTATGTCGCTCTTGAACATGGCACTTGTTTGCATTCGTGTCGGGTTGGGGACAATCTCATCTCGTTTTTCACTTGCCTCCGTGGGTTTGGGTAATCCCTTTTGACCTCTCATCTGCTCTTTGCCTCGTCACCATGACCTCTGATCTTTTGATGTCAAATACTTCCAAATCCACTGTCGTGCCGCCAATATGTTCAAGAGAAGTTGACCTCTGCAGAGTTTTCAACCTTCCTCTGATTCTCATATGATCCTGATTCACAAAAAAATTTATGTTCCTTTGTCTCATGTCGATGATGTGGGAAACATTATGGCCCACCTTCGATCAAGGTCACTTCCTGTCGACTCCAGCTCATTATCCAGGAAGCTGATCTAGAGACTCCCTTATGGTACCTTGGAGCCTGCATGCCTCAATGGCAAGTTCTTCGCATTCGACGCGATGTTCTCATCATTGGCCTCCGATCGAGTGATTCTGTGGGTGTTCGACGTCAGCTCACTGTTCACATGCCATAGATTGTACCTGTAGTACCTTGAGGACCATTGTCATTAATGGTGGTACCTCTCGCGTCTGTTAACAGCTTTCATCATTGGCTGGTAATCAGATGATGTTCTTGCATGTTCGACTTCAGCTCACATATTCGCATGCTTGAACTTGTACTTTTTTTGGGTCGAGATGGAGCGCAAGACCCTGGATTGTGTCTGTTGTAATCCAGGCTGCGATATTGTGGATTATTATGATTATTTACATGACTCACTGATTGGATGGCTGCGACCATACCTAAGTCTATTTATCGATCCTCACTGGATGGCTGCGACCATACCTTGGATCTGGATTATTGTATACTCTATTTTGGATGGCTGTGTCCATACCCCATATACATCATGTACTTGAGATATCAGTTGCATTTCTCCACGCAGGTTTTCCGACGGCGGAGCTTCAGTTGGACACGTTCTCGTAAAGCATTTCACCCCTCTCTCTCTCTCGGGCCTCATGCTTTAGGTGGCATATGTTACACAGTAATTTGTCACCGTCCCTACCATTCCCCGTCCCGCACATTGGAGGGACCATTCTGTGACCTGTGAGTAATGTCATGCCTTGAAACCATTATCATTGCATTCCTCTAAACATGAGCTTCAATTGCCATGAAGACATCTCCTTGAAAAAAACCATAAAAACATCTCTTTTTGCATTGGCGCGGGTAGCTCGTTCATTACTCACGCCAATGAGAAAAATCCTACAAAGAGGCCACGCCAACTGGCGCTCTGTCCCAGAGTCGCAGTCGTGCCAGCCAATTTAAGGAGTGTTTTTTAAAATAAGATGGCGGAAGTTTCATCCTAACAAATTCCTGGACTGATTTCTATCTTGAGTTGGGACGTTTGGCTACGGATTTCCATAGAGAGGAAGTGGTTTTCCACCTCTCATGGAAGCTTCCTTGATGATAGGGCCAATCCCACAATTATAGGGATCCCAACTCCCCTTCCTCCATCTATAAAAGCTTACCCATTGCCATTGCAAGCTAGTCTTGAAGTGCCTAAGCTTTGAATCTCCAAATTCCCAAGAGCCTTCATGCTGCAAGAGCCCTCATTCTTCCCTTAAGGCCGACTCAAGTAAGGAGACTATCGTCGAGAGACTCTAAGAGAGGCTTGCCCTATCCCTGGCGAGCTTTGCGAGACGTGAACGACTGGAGACCCTTCCGAAGGATACCACAACGTCAGAACATTGGTTGTACTCTCTTTCGATTTCTTATTAATGAATGACTACTGGTTATGGTTCCATTCTGTTTCTCACTTATGATAATGATGAGTTATATCCTTTCTGACTGATATATAGTTGCGTATTCTGGATTTTATGCTTGTATTCGTGTTGTTTCTTGCATGTGCAGGTGTCCATTCACGGAGATCGTGGGGATCGTGATCTGTTGAAGCTGAGGAACAGGAACGTTGTCTCTTCTACGGATCATAGCATTGGACTCCAGGTAGGCCTCCATCATTGGCTTATTTATTCGCAATTAGGAAATTGCGCTGTAGCATTTGATGATTGTTGCTAGACCCCTGCTGGACTAGTAGGGATCGCCTCTGTCTGCAGAGGGGAGGTAAGATTACCAATCCCTGTAAGTTGTGTGAAGGGCACCATGACATTCACCTTTTTCCAGATATGGATGAAGCCAAGCGAGTTTTGGACAACTTAACCGGTTCTACACCATGCCTTCCGGCTGGTTACAATCGGCTTTCTTTCAGTCCTCCACCAGCTGATCCTACGATTGGTCAAGAGTCATCCTTGGTCGATCCCCCTCCCTTGGAAATTCATATTCAGGAATCCATTCCCGACCAACCATTGGTCGTGGGATCGGTTGAGCTGGCTCCGTCTTCGATGCACCAGGTCTTTTCCGTTGAGAGTGGATCTCACATCCCTCAGGTTCTTCTTGTTTCTTCAGATTCCTCAGACTTGGAGAAAGATTCTCCTGTCCCTACACCTCAAGAAGCAGCTCCTCTGCCTCCCGCGATAGAGGTCCCAGAGGATACTCCTCCCACCTTCGAGATGGAGGTCGTGGAGGATGCTCCTTCTTCTTCCGTAACACCAGGGGAAGACCATCTCGGTTCGATGGAAACCCCACCAAGTAGTTTCGTCGCTTCCTTTGATTGGAGTCGATTTTCAGGATACCGCCTTCCATCTTATGTGGCTTTTGAGATCACAATACAGGCTTTTGGTCTGGTCATACCCATCACCATTATAGACGAAGGTGCGTTTGTTAGTGTTCTATTCTCAACTACTTGGCAATCTTTCGGTTCACTGCCGCTTGTGCCTGTTACGCAAAATATGTTGGCATTTAACAGAAGAACGAGTCAACCGTTAGGGATCCTTCCAAGGTTACCTATTACTTTGGGAGGTAAAACCGTCCATATGGACGTGATGGTTGTTCCAGGCCCTTTGGATTTCAATCTGCTCTTGGGGCGCGATTACACCTATGCCATGGGAGCGCTTGTCTCCTCCCTTTTTCGTGTGGTTTGTTTTCCACATGAAGGACGGATTGTGACCATTGATCAGCTTTCGTTCTTTGGTCACGTGCTTGGCGGTGGCCCACCATGCTCCTTCTTTTGGTTTTTATCACTTTGTTGTATGTGCCCCACGCGGAGTCAAGCATGTGGCCCCTTTAGTGCACATGCCAGTGATTGTGCCATTGCATCGGGTGTCCAGAGGCATTGGGTCACTGACTTCCAGGATGTTTTCCTTCCATCGGGAATGGAACTCTTGGAAGCGATGACTTCTCGTTCATTATGATGAGGTTGTCGGAGCAGAGTTTCTTGTCTTGTGTCAAGCTCCTTAAAAAATGAAACAAGGTTGTCGGAGCATAGTTCATTGTCTTGTGCCAAGCTCCTTAAAAAATGAAACAAGGTCATCGGAGCATAGTTCCTTGTCTTGTGCCAAGCTCCTTAAACTATGAAACAAGGTGTCTTGAGGATAGTTCCTTTAATGTGTCAACCTCATTAAAATAATGAAACACGTTCCTGTTCAATTCGAGTCTTTGATAAGTTCTCGTAAAATCCAGTCGAGTCTTTCTCTTGTTCTCGTAACTCAAACCTTCACTCCGCTCCCCTTTCATATGGATTGAAGCTTGGGGGGCATGTACCTCGAATTGAGTCACCATCTTTGGGGGCATGCTTTAATTTTTCAAGCATAGTTTGTTTCCGTTTCAAGCTTGTGTAAAAATGAAACCGGTGTCAAGCATAGTTTATCTTTGTTTCAAGCTTGTGTAAAAATGAAACCATTCCCATTTTACCTCTTGTGATTGTCATTTTATTAGCCTGTTTTGCCAGATGAGCCTTGGTTTTCTCACTCCATCGTCACTATCTTCTTGGCCGATCATATGCCTTCACTTGGTTGTTTTACCTGTTCCTGAGGAACCGCTGTGATGAGTGGTCTCGTTAGCCAGCCTCTTGACCTTCACTTGTTTTGAGCAGTTCCACCATTACCGGAACCAGTAGCTACCCTTTATACCACTCGTTCCTCCAGGAGGAGTCATCATTCAGCTCTTTTGTGACTCTCTAAACATGAAAAGATTATCGAGTCCCTTGTCGTTTCAATCTCGTTAAAGTGGCTGCGAAATGGCATCTACCCAGTATACTTTTACCCCTTTTTTGGGCTGGGACGGATTATTTACGAAAAAGGAATACCCTACCCTATCGCTACTAGGAGGTTTTCTCGGGTATTGTTTTCTACCTTTTCAGGTCCGAGGAACTATTTACGAAAAGGGACCGCTGGAGTTTACTTTTCTGCTATCTTTTCAAACTCTCTAAATATGAAAAGATGCTGAGTTCTTCCTTTGTCAGACTCGTTAAACCTTGATGACATCGGATTCAGTCAAGATGACGTTATTTGAGTCACTCCTTCCTAAGGCTCGTTAAATGTACTAGGATGGATTCATGCGAAGGATGGTTATATGACAAGCATATGGTATCTCTTCAAGCTTGTGTAAAAATAAAGAGGTACTCGAAATGATTGGGGGAAAAATGGAACCAAAATCATTGTCGTGTCAGCAGTATGTCGCTCTTGAACATGGCACTTGTCTGCATTCGTGTCGGGTTGGGGATATCTCATCTCGTTTTCCACTTGCCTCCGTGGGTTTGGGTGATCTATTTTGACCTCTCATCTCCTCTTTGCCTCGTCATCATGACCTCTGATCTGTTGATGTCAAATACTTCCAAACCCATTGTCGTGCCATTTATATGTTCAAGAGAAGTTGACCTCTGCAAGTACCAACCTTCCTCTGATTCTCATCTGATCGTGATTCAGAAAAAAATTATGTTCCTCTGTCTCACATCGATGATGTGGGAAACACTATGGCCCACCTTCGATAAAAGTCACTTCCTGTCGACTTCAGCTCATTATCCAGGAAGCTGATCTAGAGACTCCCTTCTGGTACCTTGGAGCCTACATGCCTCAATGGCAGGTTCTTCGCATTCGACGTGAGGTTTTCATCATTGGCCTCCAATCGAGTGATTCTGTGGGTGTTCGACGTCAGCTCATTGTTCACATGCCGTAGATTGTACCTGTAGTACCTTGAGGACCATTGGCATTAATGGTGGTACCTCTCGCGTCTGTTAACAGCTTTCATCATTGGCTGGTAATCAGACGATGTTCTTGCATGTTCGACTTCAGCTCACATATTTGCATGCTTGAACTTGTACTTTGTTCGGGTCGAGATGGAGCGCAAGACCCTGGATTGTGTCTGTTGTAATACAGGCTACGATATTGTGGATTATTATGATTATTTACATGACTCGCTGATTGGATGGCTGCGACCATACCTGAGTCTATTTATCGATCCTCACTGGATGGCTGTGTCCATACCTTGGATCTGAATTATTGTATACTCTGTTTGGATGGCTGCGTCCATACCCCATATACATCATGTACTTGAGATATCAGTTTTATTTCTCCACGCAGGTTTTCCAATGGTGGAGCTTCAGTTGGACACGTTCTCGTAAAGCATTTCACCCCTCTCTCTCTCTCGGGCCTCATGCTTTAGGGGGCATCTGTTACACAGTAATTTGTCACCGTCCCTACCATTCCCCGTCCCGCACATTGGAGGGACCATTATGTGACCTGTGAGCAATGTCATGCCTTGAAACCATTATCATTGCATTCCTCTAAACATGAGCTTCAATTGCCCTGAAGACATCTCCTTGCAAAAAACCATAAAAACATCCCTTTTTGCATTGGCGCGGGTAGCCCGTTCATTACTCGCGCCAATGAGGAAAATCCTACAAAGAGGCCGCGCCAACTGGCACTCTGTCCCAGAGTCGCAATCGCGCCAGCCAATTTAAGGAGTGTTTTTTAAAATAAGATGGCGGAAGTTTCATCCTAACAAATTCCTGGACTGATTTCTATCTTGAGTTGGGACGTTTGGCTACGGATTTCCATAGAGAGGAAGTGGTTTGCCACCTCTCATGGAAGCTTCCTTGATGATAGGGCCAATCCCAAAATTATAGGGATCCCCACTCCCCTTCCTCCATCTATAAAAGCTTGCCCATTGCCATTGCAAGCTAGTTTTGAAGTGCCTAAGCTTTGAATCTCCAAATTCCCAAGAGCCTTCATGCTGCAAGAGCCCTCATTCTTCCCTTAAGGCCGACTCAAGTAAGGAGACTATCGTCGAGAGACTCTAAGAGAGGCTTGTCCTATCCCTGGCGAGCTTTGCGAGACGTGAACGACTGGAGACCCTTCTAAAGGAGACCGCAGCGTCAGAACATTGGTTGTACTCTCTTTCGATTGCTTATTAATGAATGACTATTGGTTATGGTTCCACTCTGTTTTTCACTTATGATAATGATGAGTTATATCCTTTCTGACTGATATATAGTTGTGTATTCTGGATTTTATGCTTGTATTTGTGTTGTTTCTTGCATGTGCAGGTGTCCATTCACGGAGATCGTGGGGATCGTGATATGTCGAAGCTGAGGAACGGGAACGTTGTCTCTTCTACGGATCATAGCATTGGACTCCAGGTATGCCTCCATCATTGGCTTATTTATTCGCAATTAGGAACTTGCGTTGTAGCATTTGATGATTGTTGCTAGACCCCTGCTGGGCTAGTAGGGATCGCCTCTGTCCGCAGAGGGGATTTACCTCCTCAACACAGAGCATCAGCCCAAAGGCCCTCCCCCCTATGGTTATACTTTTTTCACTGATGTGGGCAGGCTTATTCTGAATATGATATCCTTTATCATGGGTTTCAATACTAGTGAATATGTTGATAAATTAACCCTAGTATTGTTGTCTATATTTACCCCTGGACAGTCCGCTGCTGTCAAGTATGATTTTGCATCCTACATTGTTGATAAAATCCATGATCATTTCATGAGATTTGAGAATGAAAAAGTGTTCAAATATTCTTCTATTATATATCATCTCATGATTTATTACCAATCAGAAAGTTTTCCTTTCCATGTTCAAAAACTTGATGCCAAAGGAAATCCTAGGTCTGTGATATTTTGGTCTGCCATCACCCATAATTCCTCTGATTCTCGTTACTCCTATAATGAGTTTATTGACCTATTTGTACACCCTGTAACCACTTTGTTAACAGGAGTTTCCCCTCCTAGAGTCAATAATGAAATCAAGAAAATTCTACAGCTCTCAAAACAATATAGGGTAGGTGACTGGTACTTGTATCAAAATCACACTGAGATCGGAATATATGGATGTGAATTGTGCCCATTCAAGTTGCCCAAATATGTCCCCATGAGACTCTTTTCACTAGAGTATTTCAGGCAGATGATTAACTCAGATATAGTTCATTTCTGCAATGCAAAGAAAAAGGCTTAACTCGGGATCAAAAGTCAATTAGGTCCCTTTGTTTGTAACTCTAGAGATGCTGGAAAGGAAGCAGAAAGAATCTTAGAAGAATATCTCAGATTACAAAAAAAAATTTACTGGGTGCCTTATGACCCAAATAGCTTTATCTGTGATAGAAGAATGAAAAATAAACTATCACCATACATTCATCACAAAATTCCGGAAATTGAACAATATGCCAATATGGATGAATGGATGGAAGGAACATTGGTAGAACAGGATAGTGAGCAGGTCAATGTTGAAAATGTAATGAAAGACCTTAATAAAATACTTGACCTAGACTTTTTTGGACAGGTGCAGATACCAGGTATTGGTCCTTCTTCTGTAGGGACTTCTTAGCAAAATTTACAGGAAATCAGTGCATTGGCCACAGTACAATCTAAAGGAAAAGAAAAGGAGCCTGACATACAAGTATTTGAAAAATTCACAATGACAGAGCAACCTGAGACTTCTAAAGAACAGGGTCAAGTACAAATTCCTCCTATTCATATCAATGAGCCAGAAATTTCAATTTTACAAACTCCTATCAATATAGAAAAAGGCAAGAAGAGAGATGTTGAAGTTGCTACCCCTGTTGGTGGATCTTCAGAACAGCCTCATGCTAAAAGACAAAAATTAAATCCTCTTCCAGAAGTAGATTTTGTTTAGGAAATTCCTGATAGCCAGAGAGAAGATTTGGATAGTCAACAAACAGGTACAGTCAGTGGGGCATCCACTACTTTACAGAGAAAAGAGCTGCAAAAGCAACAGAGTGTTGAAATATCTTCTTTCAAACCACCAGTTAAAGATGCAGGAGATATAAAGAAAACCTTTATCAATATAAAAGTGTTAAGCCCCTATATTAATAGTGTAGCCCCTTATTATGTTAGTGTAGCCCCCCTTATTGTTATTATTGTACCCCTGTAACCCCCATATTGTTATTATTGTGCCCTTACATTATTATTGTTAGGTCGGCTAGGATTACATTGTGGCCCCACTAGGATTATATTGTGCCCCCATGGACTTCCTATATATAGAAGGAGGGTTTGTTCATTTGTATCATCCAAGAATTGTGCATTTATGTAATGTATTGGAGGTTGCCCCCTCGAAGTGGCTTATTTCTAAGGCGTTTATATCTCTTTTCTTCTATTTTTGAAGGTGGTTACACAACATTTGGTATCGAGCTTTGGGATTCTAGGGTTTCGCTGCTCCAAACGGTCATCGTGGAATTTTCGCTATAACTTATACGAAGCTTCAGAGAGCTGAAATTTCTAGGGTGCGAAGCTGAAATCTTGAGGAAGGTTGTCTAAAAATTTCAGATCTTGGTTCGCAATATTTGAGGAGATATCATCTGTGGAAGTTAGGTATCTTTTCGGGCTCATAAACAGGTCATCGTGGCATTTGCGCTATAAAGTTTTTTGTACGAAGGTTCAGAGTCTGAAATTCATATGGTGTGAAGCTGAAATCCTGAGGAAATTCTTCAAAAAATTTCAGAGCTTGGTTCGCAATATTTTTGGAGATATGATCTGTGGAAGGTAGTGATTTTTCCAGGAATCCCGAATTTCATCTCAAAGAGGTGATCGTGGGAAAACTTCAATAACTCTCTCTCTAAGCATTGGATTGAAGTTCCGTAAGAAATTGGTCGCAAGTACACAGACTGAAGTTTTTTGGCTATCAATTTCGAGAGACAAAGGACAAAAACAGTGACACGTGGCAAGTCGTACAAGTTCGCTCTACTAAACCGAGCGGAAATTAGGTCATTGTGGGAGATTGGACACAACTTTGTCTTGGAGAATCCAAATCAGGTCAGGACCCGACGGAATTTGAAAGAAGCTTCAGAGATCTACTACAGGGATGAATTTCAGATATCGAAGATTTTCAACTATAGAGATAATTCAATTTCAATATCGAACTCCTAAAAGCTAGTAAAAGGTGTGTGTATCCAATTGCATAAGTCTTGTTTGAAGAATCAAGTTGAATTGATTCCAAGGGCATCTTGTAGAATAGATATCAATATTGGATTCTAAAATGGCCCCTAAAAATAATTCAACACCCACATCAAGCCTTGAGAAGGCTCTACATGACTCATGAAGATGAAGAATTACAACATGATCTATCAAAATTACAAGAACAAGTGCAACAAATTTCACTCTCGCAAAGAGCAGCAAAAAAATGAAATGGAAGTTTTGAAGAAAGGTGTGGAAGTGAAGATGGATGGTTTGAAGAAAGGCATGGAAGCTAAGATGGATGGCGTGAGTAAAGATGGAAGGTTTGAAGAAAGGCGTGGAAGCTAAAATGGATGGTGTGCAAGCTAAGATGGATGGCATGGAAGTGGGCATGGAAGCTAAGATGGATGACATAAAAGACAACATAGAAAACATGAAGAATGATCTAAAAGCATGCATGGAAGGCTTGATGACAAGCTTAAAACCAGAAATGATTCCTAATGGCGGAAATATAGGAGAAGAACCTCATGATGAGAACAAAATAAATGTTAATCATGATTTCATAAACTCGAATTTTGGTGGGAAGAACCACCATATTCCAAAAAATGGATATGAGGAAGTTTGATGGAAAGGATCTCGTAACATGGATACTACGAGATGGAGCAATATTTTGATCTCCATAACGTGCAAAACACACAAAAAGGTACGCATTGCAACTTTACATTTAGAACAAAATACATTTGTATGGTATCGATGGCTTTGTTCCCGTAAAAAAAATCGTCACTTGGTCAATTTTTACTGAGGAAATGATAGCACATTATGTGAGGATACAAAGAGCAACACCTTCTTTTACCCAATTGATAAATCTCAAACAAAAGGGTTTAGTGGGGCAGCACATTGAGGACTTCCAAAAATTGAGTATATGTACCTGATATTTCAGAGGACCACGTGTGGATTGATCTCTTCTTAGGCAGCTTTAAAGGATAACATTCAACATGAAGTTCGTGTTCGAACCCGATTCATTAGAGAAGGCATTCAAAGTTGGCAAGAAAAGTTGAATGTAAAATTATGGCAACAAGGAAGTCTACTACTCAATTCTATAAAGAAGGAAGTGTGGCTACATCTAGATTTCCACAACCTACAAGGTTGACACCACAACAATTGGAAGAAAAAAGAGCAAAGGGCTTTGCTACGCTTGTGATAGCAAATACACTAAAGGTCATAAGTGTCGAGAAGAAATTATTTTACATAGATTGTGAAGAGGAAGAAGAAAATGAACAAGAAGAGGATATACACCAGAACCAACCCTAAAGAGGAAGAAATGAATCCAACCATATCGTAATGCACTCCAGCAGGAATTACCACTCCTCAAACTCTCAAGATAAAAGGACAAATCAAGAAGAGAAAGGTAATAGTGTTGATTGATTCGGGTAGCACCCATAATTTTATTCATTGTAAGGTAGCCAAGGAATTAAATTGTTTCCTATACCCAGCACTGCATCGTCAAGTGATGGTTGCAAATGGAGGAACTATAAATTGCTCGAAAATGCCATAACATCAAGCTAACCATGGGGGAATATGTGTTGACTAGTCCAATGCTTTCCATTCCTATGGAGGTGATGATGTTGTACTAGAGTACAATGGTTACAATCTTTGGGGATCTGTAGCTTTTTAATTTTCAAGAACTTTTCTTGAAATTCTTTTCGAAGGAAAGGAAGTCGAACTACGGGTATTGAAGGAAGCCAGGAAGGATAATAAGCTCTAATGGCATGACAAAGCTTCTAAAGAAAGAACAACGAGCGTAATTGCACAATTATGCTCACTAGAAGTTCCAAACATCAAAATCATCTATTTCTCTGAGATTCCAACAAGTCTTGGACAATCATTCCAAGGTGTTTGAAACTCCCAAAGGACTCCCACCTATTCGCGGATCATGATCATGCTATTCATTTGATTCCGTGAAGTGTTCCTCAAACATCCGATCCTATAGATATCCTTACTTCCAAAAGAGCGAAATTGAACGCATGATTGCGTAAAATGTTAGAGGCGGGTATAATTCAACCTAGTCAAAGTTCTTTCTCTCGCTCCCGTAGTATTGGTACACAAGAAGGATGGATCATAGCGAATATGTCCGGATTATAGGGAGCTCAATAAGCTCACCATTAAAGATAAATCTCCCATTCCCGTGATTGATGAATTATTGGATGAATTACATGGAGCAATTTATTTTACCAAGTTGGATCTGCGTTCAGATATCATCAAATTAGAATGAAGATCAAGATATTCCAAAAAACAGCATTTCGAACTCATGAGGGTCATTATGAATTTTTGGTCATGCCTTTTGTGGCCTTACCAATGCACCTTCTACATTTCAAGGGTTGATGAATTCCATTTTCAAACCCTTCCTTAGAAAATTTGTGCTAGTATTTTTTTGATGATATACTAATCTATAGCAAGTCTTGGAAGGATCATGTTGAACATGTTGACAGTGGTGCTCAAACTATTGTGGGAGAAACAATTATATGCAAAAGCATCCAAATGTTTCTTTTGGAGTACAAGAGGTGGAATATCCTGGGTCATATTATATCCCACGAGGGTGTTAAAGTAGACCCTAACAAAATTAAAGCCATTAAGGAATGGAAAGTCCCTAAGACAATAAAGCGCTCTAGCAGGATTTCTCGGGTTAACGAGGCTATGTATCGTAAGTTTGTTAAGAATTATGGAAGAATAGCAAGACTCTAACAACATTATTGAAGAAAGATGCATTTTCATGGACTCCTGAAGCAACTAAGGCCTTTGAACATCTTAAAAGAGGCAATGTGCCTAGCACCGGTCTTAGGCTACGCCGTATCACAAAAGCTTTATTGTGGAATGTGATGCCTCAGAAATGGAATTGGTGCAGCTTAATGCGGGAAGGAAGACCCATTGCTGTTTGAAAGTCGTCCAATCAAAGGAAAGTATTTACGTAAAACCTATTTATGAGAAGGAAATGTTAGCAATATCGCATGCACTAAAGAAATGGAGAACTTACCTAATGGGAAGACACTTCAAGGTAAAAAGCTGATCATGATAGTCTTAAACACTTTTTGGAACAAAGACTATCTTCGGAAAGAGCGAAAAAAATGGGTCACAAAGATGTTGGGTTATGACTTTGAAATAATCTACAAAAAAGGAAAGCTTAATGTTGTTGCGGATGCACTCTCAAGAAAGAATGAAGAGGTGGAAGCATTGCTTTGTACCATTTCTATTATCCAAACCGATTGGATAACCGAAAGCAAGAGATGAATGGAAGAAGGACAAAGATGTATGGACACTCATTCAAAAAGTTGCGTGCGAAGATCCTAGTACATCGATACATTTAGTTGGAAAAAATGATTCCTTATGGTACAAATATCGCTATATCTTTGTAAGAATTCCCTAACTAAAACAAAAGATTCTTCCCGGAATTGCACACTTCTCCTTTAGGAGGACACTCAAGATTTTTAAAAACTTACCACGAGGTGAAGAAAGAATTTCTTTTTGGGATGGCCTTAACTCGATATTCAAAAGTTTGTGCGGAATGTTTGGTTTGCCGCTGAGAATAAAAGTGGAGACAATTAAGACCCCGGACTTCTACAACCTTTATCCATTCCAAGTCGGCGTGGGGAGGAGATTTCAATGGATTTTATCACGTTTACCTAAGTCCGAAGGAAAGAATGTCATCATGGTGGTAGTTGATAGACTTACCAAGTATGCACACTTTTGTGCATTATCTCATCCATTTAAAGCAAGTACAGGCTTGCTACTACATTTGTGGACGTAAATTCAAAAGCTACTTGGAAGCCCAAGGGTTGATTGTGAGCGACGAGATCCCATTTTTAATCAGGAAATTTTTTGGACATGAAGTTATTTTCTTGCTTTGGGTACTAAATTAGCTCATAGCTCATCTTATCATCCTCAGTCCGATGGTCCATCGAGATAGTAAATAAATGTTTGGAAGGATATCTTCGTTGTTTTAGCATGCGATAAACAAACACAATGGGTCAAGTGGTTACCTCTCGGCCGAATGGTGGTATAACACTTCCTTCCATACTGCGGCAAAAATGACCCCATTTATGGCACTTTATGGATATCATCCACCATCGATCACATCATCTTTGAGAGAAATTTGAAGGTTCAAGCGGTGGAAGATCACGTCGAGCCTTACGCACGAAGTTCTCCAACTCTTAAAGGATAACTGAATTTGGCACCAAAATCGAATGAAACAACAGCAGATCTATCCTCAGCGTGATGCAGAGAAGTTTTGATATAGAGATCGTATTTTTACTAAAGCTTACAACCATATAAAGCAAATGTCCCTCAAAACAAGCTAAGAAGGATAATAAATTATCGCCAAAGTACTATGGTCCTTACAAGGTGTTGCAAAAGATTGGTACTATGGCATACAAATTGGAGCTTCATAGCTGCTTCGCGGTACATCCTCGGCTTTTCCATGTTTCATGGCTTAAAAGAAGGTTATGGGGAGAAAATCTTTCCGGCTCAAACAATATTGCCGAACTTGGTGAGAGAAGGAAAAATCATATTGGAACCGAAGCGGTACATGGAAACAAGAACTCGACAACTACGGACCGATCAATTTCAGAGTATCTCATCAAGTGGAAGGAACTTGCACCGAAAGATTCTACCTTGGGAGGATGATAATGTTTATGCGTAAGCACCCAGGCGACTCAAGCGTTGAGGACAACACTTGTTTGAAGGAGAGGGGCACTGTTCAAGCTCCTATATTAATAAGTGTAGCCCCTTATTACGTTAGTGTGGCCACTTATTGTTATTATTGTACCGCTGACATGTGTGTGTTATTGTGCCCTTACATTATTATTGTTAGGTCGGCTAGGGATTACATCGTGGCCCCCACTAGGATTATATCGTGCCCCCATGGACTCCTATATAGAAGGAGGGTTTGTTCATTTGTATCATCCAAGAATCGTGCATTTATGTAATGTATCGAGGTTGCCCCCCTCGAAGTGGCTTATTTCTAAGGCGTTTATATCTCTTTTCTTCTATTTTGAAGAAATCTAGTTTTACACAACAAAAAAGCCGGAATGATCCACTAAGACTCCGGGTTTACGATCGCATTTGAATATGGCTCCTGAGAATAAAGAAAGCATTTCGATGTCAAATTTCTGTGACATTCACAAAGTAGGAAGGCAAAATGACAATGAGTCACTTCAAACCAAAAGTGCGGCGGAAGCCTCAAATAGCCGCAGTTATATTAGAACAAATTTTGAAGTCTTAGCAAAGGATGTTCATCCTTTGGATCGTGATTGAGTTACATAAGGCGGTCGGTGAAATGATCTGTTACCCTGCTACTGACCGGAGTAAAGCTTGTGGCAACTCGTAGTTGGCGGGGATTCTTTGGAGAACACTAATGCACAATTGCGGCCTTGAAAATGCCTCTTCTCGAGGCCAAAGACAACGGGATAAAGACATTGGAGGAAATAATCATCGGATTGGGTCAAAATCATAAATATTTCCAAAGCTATAGAGGCCCTAATCAAGAAAAAAGATGATGATGTTGCAAACTTTTAAGAAAAACGGTGTAAATGTCGACTCCAAGACATCCATAAATGCAAAGAGATGATAAAGAAAAATTGAAGAAGAAATGATGGACTTGCTTTTGAAAGCCGAATGAGCAGCTAAATGAAACGAGAAAAAGAGCTTGAACGGGCATTAAGAGAACAAGCAATCTACTATTCCACGATCAACAACGCAGGCAATTACGGTGTACGGTACATCCACAACAGATGCCCAACTAGCAGAGCTATCACGAGGTAAATACTTCCACTTTGGGTTACGAGAAGAATTAATAAAGTCGATAAAATGAATTGAAACTTCAAGCAAGAACTCCATTTGACACTAAAGTTACAGCTGACTAATTTAGAACAAAGACATGATCTCTCAAAAATGAGTGTTGCTTTGATATCAAGAGAGGTCAGAGATTAGAAAAATTGGTTAAAGCATTGGAAAAGGATCTCACGTTGGAGAGCTTTAAAGGAAATAAATATAGGGAAATTCTTCGGGACAACATTATCCGATCAATAAAGGATGTGCGATGCGCCAATTCGATTGTGTATGAGCAGACACGATTTAGTCAAATTGGCTATTAAGAAGAGTTCAAAGTACAGGAGAAGAATTGGGAAATGAGGCTCCGAGGGAAGCCAATCAACTCCTACTGGAGCTTTAAACACTCCAAACCGGACACCAACTCGAGTGTAACTTGGCATCTCGAATAGTGGACCGGAACAATTTTGGAAATAAAAAGCAGCTTTTACTAAGAGAACCCTTATGCGAGAATCTAGAACGAAGGAGCTCAAATATGCAAGAAGAAATCATTGCCTTCAGAGAAAGATTTGATATTTTGTTGAAAAGATTGCTCAGATCCTATAGTTTCGGAAGGATAAAACTTTCAATGGACCTTGAAAGCTATGTTGAAAAATTGGGACAAGTATGCCGACAATCAAAGCCAATGAATTCTTCAACCGCACATCAGAAGGACGATTGCCAACAAGAAAAAAATTTCATGACAGATCGTGGAAAATTTATTTTATCTTGAGCATGTGAAGTAAAGCATTTGTTTCCAATTCGGCCTACCTTTTCGGATATACTTGCGAGGCTGATGAAACATCTAAGAAAACTTCAACGGACGAGTATACACGCGAAGATGAAATGGTGGGAAGAATTGTTGGAACTTTTGTAAAATTTATCCTTATATGAAATTTTGCCTATTTACTTTGATTTTATTACATCCCGCCACAAGCCTAAATGTTTTATGACTCTCCAAAGACTCTTTCCGGATATAATGCTTTCCAAAAATAATGAATATTCTTTTAGTATCCAACTGTAATCATGATGATTTTGGCATGGAAAACCATTTCCATTTTTACTATAGGGATGCCTCCTTTGCTTTGTTTCCTTTCCTTCTTAGATAAAATGAAAGCATTTTTTTCTAATATTTCCAAAAGATACCAACAAGAATACTAAGCTGGGTAATGCCAATATCACTCGGTATGGACTCTTTACTAAGGTTAATGTACGCACCAAGGATAACCATATTGTGATTATTTTTTCCCACTTTTTGATATGGAAAGAACCAATCTCCATACCTATAGTCATTAAATCTTAACATAAATCCCAAGTATTTGAAAGTGGGTGCACTTGGTTGATCTAACATATCTTCCAAATCATTCAAAGTGATGGTAGACTTGAGTAGGTTTACTTATATTCCAAATGAAACCCAAAATGATTTTAGAGCTCTAGTGAGGTCTTCACATACTAGTCCTTATCTACTATATCTTGCAAGAAATGTGGATAGCATCAGCCACCAATAAAGGTGTGTAGGCCACATAGCATATGTAAATGTGTGAGTGATCAAAATAGTAGCATTTCTTAATTTGTTTAGGCATGTAATCTCTTTGTTTTTCATCTTCCATATTCAAAAATCCAATTCACGGATTTGGGTGTTTGATGGCGCTATGTATATTCTAAATGGATTGGTATCCATACCTTTCCGGATGCCTCACACCCGCTGGACAGGGTAAATTTTGTTTTTAACATACTAGTTAAAGCACACGTGTTGTAATATATTTTTCTAATCTCTCTCTCTCTCTCTCTCTCTCTCTCTATATATATATATATATATATATATATATATATATATTATTTTATATATAATTTTTTTTATTCTAGAGTCATGAGCATATTTCTTGTAACTTTAACACCCAATTACTACAACTAGATACAAGCAATAGTTTTATGTAACCATTGTTGCAACCTTAGATTACTATTGTTGTTCCATTACTCAAATAAAATAATTCTAGTATAAAGGTGTCGTGTCTCTGTACGCGTAGCTTCAATATTTACAAGGACATTACGTATAATGATCTCTTAATATATATACTTTCTTTCATATATAATATTTTTATTCTAAGTCGCCGGATATTGTATCCCCAAGCCACAACTCTGACCTCAAGCCATAGTTGGCGCAACTTTAACGCATAGTTACGCAAATAGATACAAGCAAATGTTCTATGGAACCGTTGTTACAACCTTAAGTTACGGCTATTGTTCCCTTATTCAAATAAAATAATTAGTATAAAGATTGTTACCGTGTATCGATACCTCAGCAATATTAGCCAATGTTTTTTAATTATAATAATCTCTTAATATATATATATATATATATATATATAATGTGTTTTATTCTAAGTCGCAAATGTTGCATCCCCAAGTCACAATTGCGCAACCTCAAGCCACGGTTATTGCAACTTTAATCCATAATTCTACTTTGCGGTCGGATACAAGTAATTGTTTTATGGAACCATTATTGTTGCAACCTTAAGTTACAACTATATTCCCTTACTCAAAATAAAATAATTCTCATATAAGAGTTATTTGTCATGTATTTGTGCCTCGGCTTCAATATTTATAAGGACTTGTTAGGTATAATGGTCTCTTAATTCCCCATTGTTTTCAAAGTGAATATGGTTGATTGTAAATCACCATTTTCCTCTCACCATACTTTCCACCATATTATAAATTAGTTGCGGGGGAAGGGATTATGTCACTCTTTGAACTTCCACATAATCAGAAATTTAAATTCTCGTCATTTAAAATTCCTGCAAGTTTTTTGTAGACGGCCGCGTATATTTTTTTTGTACGGATTGTATTTAAACACAAAAATGACATTAACGCAATTCTGGCAAGAGAATTAAACAAACGAAGTTACCCCCAGTTTGCAAATTCAAAGGAGGACACATGGAGCATTAATATTGGGTCGCATGAAATTGAAGGGAATGTTGCTTTGAAAACTAGACCCGAATTTTTTATAAGGCATTGAATTGAAAATTCGCGTTACAAATTAGGCGAACGTCGACATCCCATTTTGAACGCGAATTTGGTTTGAAATTCAATCTATTCGGACTTTTGAAGTCGACGGAAAGGATTCTTTAATATTTTGATAATTTAATTTTATGTATACTTTAATATATACATATGTTTTAAACATATTTTATATATATATCATATCACGAGAAATGAAAGGTGGGCATAGAATTTAGTTTAATTTTATTTTTTTTTAAAGAGGGTTTATTATAATATGTTTTATATGTTATGCCATATAAAAATAAAAAGGACAAAAAATCTTGGTAGTTTTTTATAGACGATACTTAAGTGCACATTACAACGGTGTGTAAAAAGTGAGCGGGTGTAACTTTTTAAGTGTGTATGCACGAGCGGTGCGGTGGCTGCAGTGTTTTGGGAAGCGAGTATGTTTGTTTTGAACGGACGGTGAGTTAGTTTATGCCTTGCGTTTTAGCACGATCATAATTTTGTAATCCCTCTCGGTGAGAAGAAGTGTAATGTTTTTTTTAGGTTATTGAAGGGAATAGAAGTTTGTTTTCAAAGTATTGAAACTCTGTCTCATGTCAAAAGAAATTTTTATTTTCTGTGTTAAAGAAGGGAGATTTATTCTCCATTCATTGTTCTAGAATTTTAAATATTCCAACATGTACAAGAACAAACGATGTTTTTTTGTGTGTGGTTCCATCCCATTCAATCATTTGTCTTCTTTAAACACTAACACCAACATTTAATATTTTCAATACAGGTCCTCTAATTCAACCAATAAAAAAGGCCAAAACCATGTGACTGAGATACATTTTCATTACACTGTCAATAACAATAAAATTTGACTAGAAATACATAACCCTTTCCTTTTATTGTTGTGAAAAGATTTATGCATTACTCTAATGTTGGCTAGTGTCAAACCAAGTAGACCATTTGGGTAACAAATATGTTTCCTTTCACCTTTGAGTTTTCAAATTATGCCTGCAAATCTAAGACATTTAAGAGGGGGAACTAATACAACGTTAAAAGAAAACTGAAACACACATCTACAAATTACCTCCTTATCTCTTTGACACACCATCATTAACTATTTTAGGAGGTATTGTTGCTCTCCAAGACAACAAAATTTTCCCTTCGCCCCAAGGTAAGCTCAACGAATCAACAAGTTTGTTCACCGCACCGCAAGACAAATTGACAATGCTTTCGGTAAGTGTGCAGTTGAATGCCCGGACCATATGCCAAAAAAAAACCTCCATAAAAAATTAAAATAACACATTAAAATCGAATATGAGGTGGACAGGAAAGATCCACTACGGTGAAGTTTCACATCAGGGTGACCTTCCTTTAAACATAATTTTTTCTCCGGCCACACGGTGCAATCAGCAGGCCATCACTTGTTTAATTACCGCTCTTTTACATATCTTGTATTCTAACTACCTTCTCTCTGTCGCGTAATCTCGAGTCCCTCTTGTGAGCGATTAAAGGAAATGGGTGAAGAAAGCTGAAAAGAAGACAATTGTCTACTGTAATTATCAAACATTGCACCCAACCCCGCTTTCCGGTGTTGCAATGAGGTAGATGTGGCAATTGTTGTCATACTGCTAGCAGAGGCCATATACTCTTATCACGAATATAAAATTACAAGATATTCATATTAGTATGAACCTTAAAAAACATGACTCCCATTGCTAAAAACCACTTTTAAGTTGAGAAAAACTAAACAACTATCGCAACTTTTGGCAACCACCGGAGCATTGAGAAAACAACCAAAGAAAAATACAACCACAATCCTCATTTAATGAAGATAGGACTATATATTTCATTAAGATAATAGAAAAGTAAAGCCCACATAATGAAACGGCTAAACAATCTTTAACCGATTGCTCTCTCGCATTGAGTTGCCATGTAGAAGGTGCATATTTTAATTAAATTCTTGACCTCTCGTGCCCATCTGAATGCATCCAATGGGATATCTACATCAAATGTCCCTTTATATCCCAAAAAAAAATTCCCTACCACAAGAGCACCGATGATGATGGATCACCCCACCATCCCACCCACTAGAAAACGGTGAAAAAAGGAAACCCCGAGAAAACTTAAGGAAATATCTCAAGATGAATATATGGGTGATTCTTATGAATCAACCAACTATTTAGAACATGCTCATCAATCCAAACCATGAGTATTATGTGACGATATTCAAGTGGGCGAATCGGATTTAGGAAAGCACATATTGAAAACCTAAGCCTCTCATGAAAATAGGTGAAATGTGGCACCACTCGAGAGATTGACATGTGCCAGTGGTACGAGTGGTAGACAATTGGCATGCTCGAAACGCGAGGTGATGCGGGGAAATGAAATGAGGAGAAAAATATCAGAAAAGCCCCAAATGCGAAGAAGCCCAAGCTCATCACTGACACAAGTTGACAACTTTACATGATGTAACCTGGTATCAAATGGAGAAATCATAGTAACGATAAAGTAACCTATGTAACAATAAATTCAAGTTACCATCACGGGAGTGGTAATGGGAGGAAATCATAGTGAACAACGGGGAAACATACGGAAGTTTCTTCTGTTCGAATAGATGAAAAAACACATACAAAAAACCTGGAAGATAATAATCATTGAACAAGCTTAATATTGAATTATGAGCGTAAAGAACTTACAAAATGTGACATTACGAACACAGTTGACGCAAGAAAAAATATGCTGGACATGACCCTAGTTGACAAGTTGTATTGCTCATGATGCAAAGTTTATTTTGCCTTTGATCAGTAAAATCCATCATTATCTATGCAATAAATACAAGTAATTGATGTAGTATTTTTTAATCTAAGATGCATTCTTATGATAATTTTAGAACATATGTTGAGAAAATGTCCAAAACATACGAATAAGCTCCTCTTCATTTTCAAGAACAATTTATTGAGTCGCACGCGAACTTGGAGCAAACCTCCCCGATGCGAAAGAGTAGCAACTAAGTCAACGATGACTTTTTTTGTTGCTACGTTTGAATCTGACGAGGGACTAACTCCAGATAAATCACTCAATAAAATTATTTTCTCTACTAAATAGGGACAACCCTACACGTAAGAGTTTAGGCTCTTATGGCCCCTCCCCCCCCTCCCTGTCACTCTCAATTTAAATGCAAATCTATATTTCATTTTTTACTTTCATGAGCATAAAAAAAAATATTCAATAACTAATAAAAAAAAAACAATTCAGCAAAAAGTACGCAGGAAACATTGCAATTAATACTTGACATTAAAATAGTATGATAAATGAGTTTTTAATATAATACGAAAAAACGTTCCAAGTATGGTAACGTTTGTCTTATAATAATACAATATTTTACATTATCAAATTTTCTTTTTCTTCTTCCTATTTCTAAAGCTCCCTAATTACATCATCAATATCATCATGCTCTGCTCCTTTTCGTGCCTTTCGACCATGCTAACCGACCTAGTTCCGTAGTCACGATGTACGGTCTCATCCGGTCGTACAGAACATCGCCTACAAAGCAGATAATATTAAATTTTAATTGTCGGTTTTTAAATATCATTTGAACTAGTTCGGTAATATTAATAAAAAAAATTGCAATGAGATTATTTACAGTGCACCGATTGTCGTCGGCCCACGACCTAGTTGCGTGGTCACGATGTACGGTCTCATCCAGTGACGGGGCATCG
Source organism: Pinus albicaulis (assembly GCA_034641835.2). NCBI lineage: Eukaryota > Viridiplantae > Streptophyta > Pinopsida > Pinales > Pinaceae > Pinus > Pinus albicaulis. Next base: position 761,553,708 of record CM076576.1, read on the forward strand.
CCTACAAAAACAAATAATATTAAATTTTAATTGTCATTTTTAAAATATCATTGAACTAGTTTGGTAATATTAATAAAAAAAATTACAATGAGATTATTTACCTGGTGCACCAGTTGTCGCCGCTAACCTAGTTGCATAGTCACGATGTCTGGTCTCATCTAGTGACGGGGCATCGCCCACAAAAACAGATAATATTAAATTTTAATTTTCAGTTTTTAAATACCATTGAACTATTTCAGTAATATTAATAAAAAAAATTGCAATGAGATTATTTACCTGGTGCACCAATTGTCGCCATTGGGACTGTTGCCATGTCTTCCTCTCTGGTGGTAAGATCCTCAAGGGAAACATTCTCTGTCATTTAAACAAAAAATGTTATAAGGAAAACCATCAAGGTATAATTAGAAAAAATTATAAGTGGAAATTAATTACCGTCACGGCCCTCACTGATAGTAGCATTGTCGGCCTGGTCCCCACTACAATGATCAGGTTGCATGTGAGGATCATCTACATCTGGCTCTAAAACTGGGTTATTTGCCTCGTCGGTAGTGTTGCTCCCCTGATTTAAACAAAGTTGTTAGACATTAAATTTATGGACGAAAACAAACATATTGAAAGGTTAATGTTTTACCTTATCAGGCATTCTGGATCTTGGGACCTGCCCCAAGCTTCTGTGACGTTCAACTATGGCTTGATAGCCGAAATGGAAAGCGATATTTTTATCTTCCTCTGTAGTTTCTGTTCCGAATTCATCACCCTACATTACATATGATTGTGTATTTTTAATCATATTTGATAGGATTACAAAATCGTTGGAAGGCGATACAATTAATTATAAGATGTTTAGCTACTTAATTACAATTCTTGCAGTTAATTTCAAGTAGTCGCCCTGGCCTAGCTTGTGATGGCCCTTTTTTTCAATCCTAGCTTTGGTTTCCTTTGAGGTGTCAGGAAACCTAGCATCAAAATATTGAAGTCAGATATGACGTAGCACACTTTTATTTTAGACATAGATAAAATTAAAGCTATTGAATTAAAGTTGTAATTTACCTTGCGGGTCCAGTTGGCATTTTTCCTTCTTTCTTTGCCCTTTTCTCTTTTCCATCATGGATGAGTGCTCTCCACTCACTCTCTGGAACTGCGAGAGGACGCTCATATCTAGGGTTAAATTGCAATTGTGTCCTATAGGTGTCCCTAGTATATTTCAAATATTTGCCGGCTACCCGAGCCACCGCTGTTCTGTCAAATGTGCCGACCCCAAAAAGGGCTTCTAGATAATCTAGAAGTTCTTTTTTTAGGTTGGAATTCTGGGAATTCCACCCTGTGCATATGGTTGGGCCAAAAATTACCAACGCATGGCTCTCTAGAAACCTGTAGAACTCATTGTTTCCTACACACAAAAAAAAAGGAAGATATTATCATTAATTTAAAAATTAAAATCATGATAAATATGTTTTAGATAAAGTACATGAAATAGTTAAAATATTAAAATTTACCTGGGAGTTGTACATGCTTTATAGGGACACCTTCATCGTTCACCAACAACGTGCCATTAATTATCTCTGTGGAGCTGACACGTGTAGCTCCAGGAAACGCAATAATGTAGTTGGCCATATCAGCCTCATCATTGCCAACACGTTCAGCGGTTGGTTGGGTGTTTGCTTGGGTAGGGTGTGTTTCTTGGCTGGCACCTAAAGGAGTAGAAGGTGTACGAGAGGGTTGTTGGGAAATCTCTTGCCCTTGTGTCCCACTACCACCAACACCGGGTTCAGCAAGTGCTAGAAAACGCTACATACAAAAGAACTTTTTGTTAGTTTAGTCAATGTAAAAATTAAAAATCAAACTATCACAATTCATCTCATGCAAAACAAAAAAAATATCCTTTTGACTTTTTATTATTACCTGATATCTTTCTAGCTGGCTCATAAGATGTTTTATCCTCTCTTCTGTTTCAGGCGTTTGAGGCGCGTCTATCAAAGTATTAAATTTTGACCTTGCATCTCGTGCCTTTTTTCACAACAAGAACACTGGAGATAGGGATGAAGAAAGCTCTTCCTCAAAGAGGGAATCATCAGGCGTACCATGGCTAGGTGTCTACATATTTGAACAAAATTAATATTATTTCAATTATGTAAATAACTAAAATACCTGAAGATAGAGCAATGATGGCACTTTACATGTTCTTACGCTGGCCTCTTTCCGCGATCATCCCTTCTCGGGGTTGTTCCTGCACTGCTCTGATCAGTCTGCCACATTGTAATAAAATTATAAATGTAAAAACTTGAAAACAATATCTAGTTGAAAACAAAAAATGAAAACTGAAATAATTTCTAATAAGACACCGGAAGACAGAGTTAGAGTCTCAAATATGCCTTGCATTGAATTTAGTCCTGGAAACATGTCATTGCACATTAAGGCACCCAAACAGGAGACGAGTTGACAATGAAGACCTTATTGAATATATTGTTGGAGAAACTTCTAGTAAACTTGTTGTGAAGACCTTGAGGATATTTTTGGAGAAACATTGTTGAAGCTGATGGTATAGCATTGTTGGAGACGATCTTGAAGGGCCTTGAAGTGAAGCTTTTGGAGCAACTATTGAAAAATCCTTAGAAACAAGAAATGACCTAAGAAACTATCGTGATGTAATATAAGAAACAACACGGTGCAATGGCCATTTTCAAAGCCAAATGATTCCCATTGAGGACATGGCCTTTATTTGGTTCCTGTTTCATAGGAGTTTCGGGTAGAAATGGAACTTTGTTGTACCATTTCCAGTAGTAAAAAGGGAAAACCTTATTTTTCCATGGGAAATAATTTACCTTTCCTTTTTCAAGATAATCTAAATCACAAAAAATATGAACTATATTGCACACAGTCTTGGATAATGTGAAAGTGGAAAAGGAATACCCTACACAAGTGATGCACACATGTACATTTGAACACTAATAGATTTTTGTAGTTGAAATGCAATGCTTGTTTTCATTTAAATGTAGAGTTTTTAAAGCAGGGAGAAATAATGGCTGCCAAATTAATAAGCATTTCTTTGGGAAAAATTTAAATCTTGTATTGGGTGATGAAGATAATAAAGGGTATTGAATCTTGATTCTTGACATCTAGAGAGAACCCTACAGCCTAACACAATCCAATGGAATTGACCAAAAAAACCCAAATAGATTCAACCCTACTATAGGAGGAAGGGCCTGCAGTAAGAACTTACCATTTTGCAAGAGCTGAGGGCAAATGTTGTTCTGCAAGAGCTGAGGGTGAATGCAGGGCGAATTCTGTTTTGCAAGAGCTGAGGGCGAATACTGTTATGCAAGAGCTGAGGGCGAATGTTGTTCTGCAAGAGCTCAGGGCGAATGCTGAGGGCAAATGTTGTTCTGCAAGAGCTGAGGGCGAATGCTATTCTGTAAGAGCGGAGGGCGAATGCATGCATGATATCAGACGTTAATGTAGCACACATGTACATTTGAACACTAATAGATTTTTGTAGTTGAAATTCAATGCTTGTTTTCATTTAAATGTAGGGTTTTTAAAGCAGGGAGAAATAATGGTTGCCAAATTAATAAGCGTTTCTTTGGGAAAAATTTAAATCTTGTATTGGGTGATGAAGATAATAGGGGGTATTGAATCTTGATTCTTGACATCTAGAGAGAACCCTACAGCCTAACACAATCCAATGGAATTGACCAAAAAAACCCAAATAGAGTCAACCCTACTATAGGAGGAAGGGCCTGCAGTAAGAACTTACCATTTTGCAAGAGCTGAGGGTGAATGCTATTCTACAAGAGCTGAGGGTGAACGCTGAGGGCAAATGTTGAGGTTAAATACTATTCTGCAAGAGCTGAGGGCGAATGCTGAGGGCGAATGTTGTTCTGCAAGAGCGGAGGGCGAATGCGCGCGTGATATCAGACGTTAATGTAGCTATTGCGACGGATACAAAACAATAAAATAATTTTTATGTAGCGCGCATATAAGTTTCGTATTTTTATGTAGCACACATATAAGTGTCGTTATACCGACGGCGGAAAAAGCATCGCTATTGCGACGGGTGCCTCCAAACGTCGCAATTGCGACACTTAGACATTGTGTCGCACTTGCGACATTTGGAGGCAGTCGTCACAATAGCGACGCTTTGGGCCATAGTGTCGCAATTGCGACGTCTTCCTCCAAACGTCGCAATTGCGACACTTTTCTAAGTGTCGATATTGCGACACTTTTCTATAAACATCAGTATAGCGACGATTTCGGGCAAGATGGAAAAAATTTGGGGAAATTTCCGACATTTGGTCAAAAGCGTCGAAACCAAGTGTTGGAATTTCCGCCAAATGTAGTAGTGGACCAGTGCCTAGGACATATTCAAATCAGAGGTTAGATGTAGACAATTTTAAGGGTGCCTCTGACAGAATATGGATTAAGAAGATAATGGTTTTGGTGGTTCCGAAATGGTGAAGACCTTGGAATTTGATTCATGTGAATTACCCTATATTGCGAGAGGGCTCAGGAGGTTGTATGAATCAGTTTCTTTTCAAATGGGCCAAGTATGAAACAATGAGAAAAGGATTTCAAAATATGTAGAGGTGCTGAGAAAGAACGAAGGAGGAACCTGTGAGATACAGGCTTAAAAGTCTTAAGAATATGCCTCCCGTGAACTCATAGGAAGCAGATGTAGGTGGAATGTGACCAATAATAGAGATTCATGGAGTTCGAAGTAAGGGGGCACAACAATTTTAACACATGAGTGTTATTCATACATGAATTCATGAATAAAAATGCATTCCACTGGTAGCTACATTACACGAATCATCAAAGCAGCAGAACATTTAAAGATGATTATACATAAATAGGAGATTACTAATAAAAAAGAGAACACAAATACATACTACTCATTTCTCCATCTGGAATCCAAATAAACAGCATTGTATATCATATTATGTTCAAAACAGCTCTCCCAAATATGTATCTCATAGCACAAAGAGCACAGTCGTACAGAACTACAACAAATATTCTCCAAAATTGAAAACCCTTTTTTCCTCTCTGAACTCTCTACATATAGATTTCTATTGGAGGGTTTACGATCGAATAAACTTCCATGATCAACCCACACACGTGAAAATAAAAAAATATCATAACCAAATCACATAGCATGCATCGAGCAATCATTCTCGTAATCATAAAATCACACAGAATCAGGTGAAATCGAGATTTGAATACCAAACATCATAACCAAACACTAAAATAAACAACATAGTTGGCCATGGAGGCAAAATCCTAAAATCTTCAAAATGGGGCGCCGAGGAGTAGTTGTGAACAGGCGGGAAGTCTGGCTTCCATCACATGATTCCACCTACCGTAGAAAGCCTCCACTCCCTTATTCTCATTATTTCCACTAACCTTTACGTAACGGTCAGTCATGCTATGCGTGCCTGTCTCTTTGGTGAGGAGTTCTTGAACAAATTTAACATACCATAACTGCGCTTGTTCCACCCAAAAACCCATGTTGTGTAGGACTTGCAAAACCAGAGACCGAGCTTCGGAGGGAGGCATGTGGCATTAACACACTACAGGACGGTTTAACATTGAAAATAAAGTGGGACAAAGGCCGTGGGAGGAATTTGATGATATGGCAGGGAGGTGGGGCCGAAATTCCTATTACAAATCGCAATCAGGAGCGTCAAGGATCAAGACGGGAAGCAAGAACGAAACAATGCGAAGTGTGATGTGTGATGGGCGGAAAGGTGACGTGGAAAGGATGTGGGGCCACCCAAAAATCACAATCGGAAGTTCTTTGTTATGAGAAATGGTGGTAAATGTTAAAACTTACGAAGGGTGATGTGCGAAGTGCGATGAGCGGAGGGTGACATGGCAGGACGGAGGTGGGGTCGTCCGCAAATCGCAGTTAGAAAATTTTTGTTATGAGAAGTGAAGGGTAAAAGCTGCAACTTGTGATTTGCGATTTTCGATGATCAGAAAGGTCGGCGATGCGAAAATGTAAGTGGGTACCAATAAAGGTTTAGAGAAGAAATAAATGAACTGTGAAGGATAAAGGTTGATGCAGAAAGGTGAAAAGGGCTAAGGTTTTTTCGCATCGGGGTTTGGTGAAGAAGCGCAATGGTAACATGTATGGATTTTTGTGATATGTGATGGGCAATTGAGGAAGGGGCCCACACCAATGTTAAGAGAAGATCATGCCTCATCCCTGTGATTTGCTTATAGGGGCCACTTCTCCACCTTGTGTGCGGTCACAGGCCAACATTGGCTCCATCTGGGGACAACGTGTTGTTCTAAGCGCGTTGAGAACCTACAGACCTTAATGTCTGTGCTTTATTGGGTGCATGGAGTTTCAAATGCATACTATAAATTTGAACTAAAACCACAATTGAACTATGCACTGCAAACTATCAAAACAGAAATCACTGTTGCACCTTGAAAATATTGAATGTTGAAATCTGAGCCATGCTAAAGCTGAAATCCGAAACACACTTGAACTAAAAACTACAAAGAAATCTGAAACTAAAACTGGAAATATACTCATAGTACTGAGCTTATTTGCACACCTACCTACCCTAATCTGTTGGAATTACTGCTATTCTAAATGATACAATAATGCCAGTGTAACCAGGCAAGCAACTTCTCTAATAACTTTGTTCTTTCACTGTTTTTCACCAAACTCGGGAACAAACATGATAATGGTATTTGATAGAAATTCCTAGCCTGATCTTCATTTCAAGGAGCTTGGAAAAACTAAACCAAAACAGAAGTGCTGAAAAGGTATGGAGGCTTTGTGATGAAAAATTTCTCAATATAGATAGCCACTGGATCAAGATACACGTGACCTATTTCTGAATATGTTGATCCAATCGATCTAACCTCATAACTTGGTACTACACATGTGTTCTCCATGTCTTCATGTAGAAATTTTAATACAAATTATGTACTTCCAGGATTCTCCTGATCTTACAATTATATGCCACTGTTAAATACAGAATCATTTCTAAAAATATTCTTGCGGAATTTAAAACATGATCGCCAATTGCAATATCAAGAAGAAAGATCAATCACACATAACAGAGATTTTTTTACTGAGAAATAATAAATCTAAAAAACCCCACTATCATATATTATGTATATATCATGGATCATGAAAAAATCTCATAAAAAACTCTAATCCAAGAGCTCTCAGTACAATATAAAATTGTCTCACACTGTCATAAAAAAATTGGCAAATTCATGTGCCAATTTACTGCCTCCAGACAGCTTGCCTCCACTGCATAATCCCAGCTGATAGCAATCCCTGAATGAATGGAATCTTGATTTCCTTGACTGTGCAATCCTCATGGGCACATCTAATGTGTGTGTGGTTGCATGAGTGCACCTACAAATGTCGCAAATGATAGTCAAACTATCCCTTTCACCTACATCTCAATTGGGTCTCCACTGGATCTGACATGCATATAGTTAACAGTAGTAAATCTTCAGTTGCATGTGAGACCACTGATTGTGAATTAATTCACTGATCTCTCACTAGTGTATCTTCAGTAACAACTAGCACAACTAAGTTTAAATCCCTTAACTGAGTTAAACTACTTTACAACTCACATAACTACACATCCAACTTTGTTACAACTTTGAATCACTTAGTTACAAATAAGTCCACTTGCATGTCCCACCAACCAACCTTTGAACTTGAATTTCCTAAGCTAATTGATTTGCCACTTCAGTTAACTATTTTCAATTTCTCATTGATAATATATTAATGTTTATTTTCCAACTATTATGAAGTTATAATAATAGTCAACATGCATCTATAAATAGACATGTGATCTATAAATAGAATTCGCACATAAATCTAAAAACAGAATATCATCTATAAATAGAATTTTCTCACCATATATAAATAGACATAATCTATAAATAGAATTTTCTCATGCATTCTAAAAATATACTTCCACCTAAAAATAGCCTAAGGCTCCATCCTATTGTAGGTGCATAATTTTCAATAGGATCTTCTTGTTGAATCTTAACACTCCCTCTCAACAAGAAAGGGATTATCCTTCACCTAGATCCTGTCTCTATGGTATTTGAATTTTCTCTTGGTGATCACCTTCATCAAAATATCTGCATCCTGATCTTCTGTAGGATTTTATTGAAGCAACATGATATTCTACTGCACACAATCTCTGATATGATGATATTGGATATCTATATGCTTAGATCTATCATGAAACACAAGATTAATCGAGAGTTTAATGCAACTCTGATTATCACAATGAATCACAGTCGCATCTAAATGAGAACCAAACAAACCAACTAGGATCTCTCTCATCCAGATAGCCTCACATGTAGCTTGACTTGCTGCCATGTATTTCGCTTCCGCTGAACTGAGTGCCACGAATCTATGTTTCCTGTTGTACCAAGAAACAGTTGTAGATCTGATACTTACAATCCCCCCTGATGTGCTCTTTCTGTCTGTTGGGCTTCCTGCCCAATCTGCATCTGTAAATCCATGAAACTTCACCTCATCCATATGTCTGTACCATAAGCCATACTCAGATGTGCCCCTTAGGTATCTCAAGACATGCTTGTCCGCCTTCCAAAAGAGCTTGGTAGGCTTAACCATTGCTTGACTTATTTGGTTAATTGCATAGCATATGTCTGGTCTCGTGTTCACTAAATACATTAGCGAACCCACTAACTGTCGATAGATAGTAGCATCCACTACCTCTCCAGATGTAGCATCCTCTTTCCTCCAGTTTCTTGGAAGAGGAGTATCCATGGGTTTTCATCCCTCCATGTGAAACTTACCCAGTATCTCCCTCGCATACTTTCCTTGAGACACAAAATTTCACCATATCGCTACCATATTTCCCATCCAAGGAAATAATGAAGGAGGCCCATATCCTTCATCTAAAACTCCTTTACAAGGCCCTCCTTGCATGAGTGTATCAGCTGCTCATCACTAGTCAGAATTAAATCATCAACATAAAGAACAATGATTAAAATATTACCCTCCACCACAATTTGGTATAGGTTTGCATCCGCATCACTTTTGGTGAAGCCAAGTATGGTGAAATAGTTTTCTATCCAAGTGTACTAAGCACGGGGTGTTTGCTTTAGCCCATACAGTGCTCTTTTGAGTCGACACACATGTGACTCGCTTCTGAAGATCTCAAATCCTTCAGCCTAATCTATGTACACCTCTTCCTCAATGATCCTATTGAGAAATGTAGTCTTCACATGCATCTGATGAATGCGCCAGCCCATCTGCGCTGAGAGAGCAAGGATAGTCCTTATAGAAGAATACCTTGTGATAGGTGCAAAGGTTTCTTCATAATCAATCCCCTCGATCTGTCAGAAGCCCGGGCCACAAATATGGCCTTGTATTTCTCAGCACTCCCATTAGCAGCTTGCTTTACCTTGTAAATCCAACTTGAACCTACCATTGATTTATCAACTGGCCTTGGAACAATTTCCCAAGAATTTTTTATGACAATGGAGTCATACTCCTCCACCATTGCATCTACCCATGTGGGCTCCTAAACCACTTCCTGAAAGGAATATGGCTCAGTCATGATACATTTTCTCATAAGAGCCATGTATCCAGTAAATCGGTCAGGAGATTGTCTTTGTTTGTGCTATGAAGTAGGCGCTCCTACATTCTGTGCAGCATCAAGTATTAGCATATCAGCTTCTATGGTATGCCTTCTTCCAGTTATGATGTTTAGCTCTACATGAGTGGACTCCTCCACTCCATGAACCTCCTCCAGTGGTTGATCCCTATCTAGAGACTCATCTTTGGGAACCAATAGTTCCTCCTCTGCATGCAAGTCCAACTCCCTCTCAAGAAACAACCGCATGGCTTTCCCCTCATCAAATTTTATATCCCGTCACATAACAGTCATCTTACTATTATGCAAATACACACAATAAATATGGGGTGTTTCTGTGTACCCCACAAATATCCCAACTTTAGCAGTTGGCTCTAACTTCTTCCTGGCGTTCTTTGTCTCATGCACATAAACAGACGAGCCAAAAATTTTAAAGTGAGAAACATTCGGTTTCTTACTAGTGAAAGCTTATTCATGTGTACTCATGCCAAGTACTCTCTGAGGACAAAGATTTTTCACATAAACCACAGTGTTGCATTCTTCTGCCCACAAATGCATTGGTAGGCGCTGATCATGCAACATCACTCGTGTTGCACCCACGATCATTCTGTTCTTCCTCTCTGCGACCCCATTTTGTTGTGGGTTATGAGGCACTATGATTTCTCTTCGAATTCCTTCTTTGCTGCAGAATTCTTTGAATTCGTTAGAGATGTATTCTCCACCATTATCGCTCCTCAAATCCTTCACTTGATTCCCTGACTCTTTCTCCACCAATGCCTTAAACTCATAGAACTTTGAGAATGTCTGATCCTTCTTCTGCATGAATAATATCCAGCATTTACAAGAAAATTCATCAAAAAAAATAGCATAATACCTATTTTTTGTTGTTGAAGTAACCGAGAATGGTCCACACACGTCTGTGTGAACTCTCTCCAAGATAACCGAAGCACAGTTCTCCTTTTCATGAAAGGTGGACTTTACATACTTCCCCATGGTGCAACCCTTGCAGTAATCTAACTAAGAAATTTTTCCCATTGGAATTCTAGTAGATATTTGCTGCATGACTTTCAAGGCTCCATGATGAAGATGGCCCAATCGCCTGTGCCATAATTCGCACTCATCCCGGCTCACCACCTTTTCTACCTTGCCCATCATGGAAGTGTAGCCATCTACCTCCAGCTTTTAGAGATTCTTAACTCAAATCCCTATCCTCTTGGCTTGACCTATTTTTTTATGTCACATGAAAGCTTTTCCATCACTGAAAAAGAACGTCATAGCCTTTGTCCTCCAACATTGCGACTGAGACCGAGTTTTTCTTCAGACTTGAAACATGCATAACATCTTTCAACTGAAATGGTTTACCTGACTCCCTCTCAAAGGTGATGGTACCAATGCCGGTCCAAATGTATCGTCCATCGTTGCCCATTTCTATATGCATTTGCAGATCTTTCTCCTCCAAGTCACTGAAAAGCTCCTTATCTCCCGTCTTGTGGAAGGAAGTGCCACTATCCAGATACTACACCAATCCCAATGCACTTGACACCATGCATGCGATCAAAGAGAAATCAAGTCAAATTGTGAGGCAAGGGCCTCACCAGCTACAGCTCCATCAACCTTCTTGTTCTTCTTCTTCTGCGAACAGTTAGTAGCGAGATGCCCATGTTCGTGACAGTGAAAACACTTCACTTTGGACAAATCCAGCTTCTTGCCTTTAGACTCGGATTTTTAATTGAATTTCTTCCCCTTCCCTTTCCTTGCCTTGGTATAAAAATCACAATACTCTTCATCATCATGCATTGATGAAGACCCATCTCTGGTGTTCTTCCTGAACTCCTCCTGCACTAGATCCGACCACAGTCGTTCCCAATTCGGCAGTTTTTCCTGTCTTTTGACAGATTCTTCATAATTGTGCCAACTCTTAGGAAGTCCCAAGAGAGCCAAGCTCACCAAATCATCATCAACAACAGTAATTCCCACACTCCCCATTTCATCCCAACATTGGAAAAACTTTGTCAGATACTTTGGAATACTGTCACCCTTTTCCATCTTGATCTTCCTGAGTTTATCTTTCAGTGCCAATTTCCTATGGTCGTTGTTTCTTTGGAAAAGATTCGTCAAAGCCTTCCACATAGCATATGGTGTGGTTTTCCCATGAAGGCTTGAGACAATATGGTCTCGTACACCTTCCAACATAATCCTTCTCACCTTTTCCACTTTATTTTTCCATTCATCAAGTAATGCAGCATCCGTGAAAGTGGGCTTAGGAACATCAATGTCAATGAATTCCTTCAAGCCATTATCTTTGAGAACTGCCTCCATCCTGTCCTTCCAAAAAATGTAGTTTTAGCTACCCTTGAGTGCATACTCCAGCCACAAGCCATTGAAATCCATTTCAATGTTTACTCAACTTTAGCACCAAGAAAATATTTCTTCAAATTCAAATTGCTTCCACCAACAAACTCAACTCCTGCTTCAAAATTGCAATCTTTTGTGCTCCGATACCATGTAGAAATTTCAATACAAATTATGTATTGCATGGATTCTCCTAATCTAAAAATTATATTCCACTGTTAAATGCATAATTTCTTCTACAAAATTTCTTGCGAAATTTAAAACATGTTCGCCAATTGCAATATCAAGAAGAAAGATCAATCACACATAACACAGATGTTTTTACCGAGAAAGCATAAAGCTAAAAAACCCCACTATTATATATTATTTATATATCATGTATCATGAAACAATCTCATACAAAACTCAAATCCAAGAGCTCTCAGTATAATATACAATCATCTCACACTGTCATACAAAAATTGGCAAATTCATGTGCCAATTTACTGCCTCCAGACAGCTTGCCTCCACTGCGCAATTCCAGCTGATAGCAATCCATGAATGAATGGAATCCTACTTGCCTTTACTGAAAAATCCTCATGGGCACATCCAATGTGTGTGTGGTTGCATGAGTGCACCCACTAATGTCACAACTGATAGTCAAACTGTCCCTTTCACCTACATCTCAACTAGGTCTCCACTGGATTTGACATGCATGTAGTTAACAGTAGTAAATCTTCAGTTGCATATGAGACCATTGATTGTGAATTAATTAAATAATTAATTCATTGATCTCTCACTATTGTATCTTCAGTTACAACTAGCACAACTTATTTTAACTCACTTAACTTTGTTAAACTACTTTACAACTCACATAAATACACATCCAATTCTGTTACAACTTTGAATGACTCAGTTACAACTAATTCCACTTGCATGTCCCACCAACCAACCTTTGAAATTGAATTTCATATATATAACTAATTTCTCACTTCAGTTAACTATTTCCAAGTGCTCATTGAGAACATATTAATGTTTATTGTCCAACTATTATTAAGGGATAATAATAGTCGACATGCATCTATAAATAGACATGCAATCTATAAATAGAACTCGCACATACATCTAAAAATAGAACATCATCCATGAATATAATTTTCTCACCATCTATAAATAGACATCATCTATAAATAGAATTTTCTCATGCATTCTAAAAATAGAATTCCACCTAAAAATATCCTGAGGCTCCATCCTAGTGTAGGTGCATAATTTTCACTAGGACCTTCTTGTTGAATCTCAACACTTCAAACAACCCGGAACATATTTGCATTTTATCTGATGGATTTTTTGTTGATACTCCTACGGAACCAGACAATAGGAAAGACTATCCAATCATATCCACATCACAGCAGCTTCTGAAATTATTACGTGTGCATGAAAAATGACTTTGAGAACTCCAACCATCTAACGTATGAGCTATTGGGTCATGAAGTGCTTTAGATGATTGTAGTGTTGGTTCCGCTAACATCTCATGATTTCTACTATGATTATCAACCAAAATGTGACCAAGATTCCCTTTCACAATCTGAGATGAATTAAATCATAAAGGTAGAGAATCAAACTGGATCAATTCTTCCTCTGTTTTAAACTTTTCCCCTCCATTCAGCAAGTTCACTTCCGCATCAACTGCAAAATTTTGCATTTCTTCAAGGGTTGCAGTGCCCCTTTCTCTTAATTGGATTTTCTTCTCTGGATTAAAGGCATCTGGTTAGTGCAAGAGAGCTACTCCTGGGGGTGGCCTTATATCAACAGGCATTAAATGATACACCTTATTTAACCTAGCTGAAAAATATTATATTGTCTGCCCAAGCTGTCTTTTTAAATGTCCATACTCTTCTATGATAAGAAATACATTTCCCCTGATTACCCATCAACCTATGAAAACTTGCATGAATTGATGAAAATTGATCATGCTAACAGCTGGAAGATTCTCAAACCAATTTTTAACTTTACCTTGCCATGGAAGGACAAACATCCTGATACATACATCGCCTTCTTCCTTTACTGATAACTGCAATACAGTGACTAAAGGATCATGGTAAACATGCAACATAAGATCTTTTGGAAGATTTGTAATAGGAAAACAAACCTCATACCAAACTGTTGCTTTGATTATGTGTTGAAAGTGATTCTCTTCAAACAGCAAGGGAACCAATTGTTTTTCCTTACTATCCATGGTAGTCAAGTGATCTGAGTGTTCTTTATATTTCTCTTTTTCACACAGAAGCTTGAAAGGGAGTTGCAAACTCTCATTAATTTCGGGTGAAGGAACATGATTGTAAAAATCCGTTGTACTACTGAAAGAGAATTTGAGAGATGGTCTTCATCATGCAACTCTGATTGGTCTTTAATCTCTGAAGGAAACATTACTTGCTAAATATGTTCCTGTGAATATAGAAAATTAAGCTCTACTACCTCTATTTCTAGACCACCATGCTACTATTTATTTTTAGTGTTGTCCTCTGGGAAACACTCCAGCCCTTCCCCTTCTTCATGGAGAGTAAACTCACCTCCCTCTTCTTCAGAATAGGCTAGGAACTGGTTTTCTACATGCAGTCCAAAACCCACCATGGGTCGTTCTTCTTGGAGATTGAGGTTTTCAAGCCGAGGGCTCACACTATGGGGATGCATAAATCGGGACACCTGAGGTTTGTATGAATGCTTTTTCAGGAGCTCAATTCGAGGAACCAGGATCTTGACTTTATCTAATTTTTTTTCAAGGTCAAAGGTTGTGGGCGCTTCTTCTGTAATATCTTCTTTGGAATGTTCTTTAGGATGGTCGAGAAGGTTCAAATTTATAGACATCGACTTCTCATTTTTTAGAGGATCACCTTCTTTCTTTGTGGAAGTGGATGAAGTGGCCTTATGAGGGGCTCACTCTTCTAATTTCTTCTTCCCTTTACTATCAGGACTAGGAGGGGTTTGTTCTCTTGATATTGGCTCTTCATTTTTTTCTTGCACTTGGGTTCTCTTCCTGGAGGACCTGAGGTCATACTTCTTGTGGAGTTGATCCTACATGATGTTAGGATCCCCATATTGGAAATAAAAAACACTGCAGGGCCTACATCAGAACCACTTTGGAATCCTAGGATCTAGCCCTCCTAGATTCAGAGAGGCATCTCTCTATATGTGTTTTAGAATGATCTGCTTTAAGGCTTATGATATGATATTAGGCTAGTTATGAGGCACAAGGGACTTTTTTTGGTTTTGGTTGGGTAGGATATCATCAAAATAAAGGAAGTATTTTGAAGGATAAAGGTGTGAGTGAGTTGAAAGAATGGTTCAGCTGATAGGATAGGTAAGAGATAGTATCAATCCATTGGGCTATGGAGTCACAAAAGGATTTAATTGCACAACAAGTTTCAAGAGTGGTCCATGGGGCAAGTCATCTATATCAAAGGATCTCTTTAGGTTGATTTGTGATATGTAACATTAAAAGTGTTGTGAAATAAGCAAAGCTAATAACCATTTAAGAATCTATTAACTTCACTAAACAAGAAAATCCTTTCAAAGTAAATTTTTAAAGCAGGACAAAGGACAGGGCATACCATAGACCTCTTTGGGAAAACTTTTACTAAAGCACACTTTTCAGACAACAATCCAGCAATCTAACAGATTACCTTCAGAAAGAAGAAAACATATAAGTTAAACAAAGCAATAGCCTAAGATCAAGTAAGAACTTTGAATCTATCTTGATTTTGGCATACTCTCAAGGGAAACTTTAAAAACATCTGTTGAAGACTAAACAAGGGACAGGGCTAACCATAAACTTCCTTGATTAGGGCTCTACTTAGCATGCAGTGAAAATATCATTCAAGAACAACATTGGTAGGTTTTACTCAGCAAGACATGGGCTCACCAACATTCCTTCACTGGTTATATACTCTATTGAAATCATTCCCAAAGAAACAATTAGAAGAAAACATAGAGATAAAGCTTATCAGTGAGAAATAGGGTACTTTGCAGTAAATCCTAATCTATATTTCCTGTTCTTTATCAAAGAAAGTGGAAAATATGAAAACATAAGAAAAACAACAATTACAGTAAGAAAAACATCACCATTGACATAGACCAGGATCCCATAAATCAACTTGTATATTTGATGTTCAAACCAGTTACAATCTTCAAGTCTAGTAGGTCTTTACAGCTTCAAACTTCTCTTCTTAGCCTATCTTTCTTCAATTACTAACAAAGCTTCAGCAGCCTCAACAACTATTTACATTCAATAAGTATTCAACCAACATTTAAAATGGGTTCCTCTTATGATATTTATAGATGAATTGAGGAGGTGGAGTGAGAAGAAGGTCTAATTATTCAATTAATACAGAGTAAATGCTTCTCGACCTTTGGGAGGCCTAATGGAGAAGATTTCTAATGTCTTAACTCTGTTAATTGATTTTTACATTAACTTTCATCTACTTCAGTCACTTTTGTTGACTTTGAGGCTTTTAGTAGGCTGGAAATTACTTTCTGAGCTGTCTTTGGAAATATCTCTAACTATGCATTAACTTTGTAGGCTTTTTGAGTAAATAGGCCTATAGGTGGCATTTCTGGATTTCTGGGGTTTAATTTCTTCCATGATCTAGCATTTTTGAAGCGGTTTTTTGCTGATCTATCTTGATTTGTCACTTTAAACTTGAATTAGGCCTTTCATATGATTTTAGGCCTTCGTTATCATATTTCTGCTTTATTCACTGCGCTGACTGATTTAGCTTTAATCAATTAGTTTCCAACTGCATCTTTAACCTTAAATCTTCGGATTAAGCCTTAAAATATTTAGGCTTTAGGCTTTAATCCTTTCTCTTTAATCTTTGATTCTCTTCTGATCTTCACTGCTTTGTTCGATTTGATGTACAGGTGGATTGCACTGGAGGGCTTTGCTGTGTAACCAATGCTCATGAAACATTGATTAAAACTTTGAAATTCAACCCTTTTTGTCCCTTTTCTGCATTTGATTAGCCTCTGAGAATCGTCACCCTTGGCCTTTGTCACTGTTCCTTGACTTTGGGATGGCTTTTTATGACTACCGCCATGAAACCTACAACAAACAACCAATTCATTATATAAAACCTGCCTTTATATGGTTAAACTGCTTCAGAGGGCTCGACGAGGGGTGGAGGAGCAGTGTGGAAGAAGGTGGATACAACGGAGTGGATTCCATGGAGGAAACCATGAAAAACAGGGTTTAAAACTACTTGTGGCGTGAAAATATGGGTAGGCGGTTTTGGAAAACCGGAGATGGTTTTCGCATAAGGTCTGGGTGGTAAGTGGTTTTACACAAGGTGGACGCAATATGCGTCGGAGGCTGCAGCATTTTTATTAAAAACCACCATTTTCGCATTGAAAATGGGGTTTAGAGTAGTTATAGAGAAATAGGTGCGAAGATGATTGTGGGCCGTTGGATCTGGGGGAGATCTAGATCAACGGTGGAGAGGGAGTGCGACGACACAAAGTGCTCAGCAGTGGGACTAATGGATGACGTCATAGCGGGGGGATTGGGGGTACGGAGGAAAATCTCGAGGTGTGCCTCCGCAGAAAACCTTAGTCGTAGATCTGAGATTTTCCATAGTTAAAAGAGTCAACTACAGGGGCACTGCGGAGTATGGGCCACTTTGATCGGATGCCCCTGCAGTGAACCTGACCCGTTGAATTATAGTGATAAAGGTTTATAATCAAGTTATGGGCGAATATATAAAGGGAAAAAGGGGCTAAGGTAAGGATGGATGGGAGCCGTTGGATCAGAAGGATCAACGGCCTAGATTTCATCGATAGGTCACACAAATGACAAACGGTGCTAGCGGAGGGCAGGACCTATGAAACAATGCTGGTCTTCTGATCAAGAGGATCAATGGTCAAGATCTAATCGCAGAATGGCAGAAATGAATGAACGAGGTGGAGGAATGGTAAAAATGCGAAACTGCACTAACCGTTGGATCTGGGGGAGCCATATCAACGGTCCCAAATGAATCGGCTGGAGGCTTTGATAAAGACGATCAAGGGTAAAAAATGACAATGCGATGGAATATGGACCATTGGATCGGAAAAGATCAACGGTGGAGATTTACTCGGGGGATTGCATCGGCGGGGGGAAAAGGGTCAGGGGACAAGAGAACTAAGAAGTTGTGATGTACCAATGCGATGAAATGCCGACAGAGCGATGCGATGGCGAAGTGCGAGAGCCGTCGATCTAAAACAAGATCAACGATGGAGATGCGATCGAGATTTCACATCGACGGCAAACACTTTTTAAAGGGAAAAAGGTCGTGGGGACCGGCGAAAAGCCGAAATGCCGATGGGTCGATGGACTGATGCACTTGGTCACAGAGTGCGGTCTTATGGTGGAAAAAGGGGCTCAGTCTTTAAGTGAAAGGGGCTTAAGGCCTTATATTTTAAAATGAAGGTTTTTGACTAAAAATTAAGGTTTTTGAAGGATTCTGAGGGTTTCTATAAGGGGAAAAAAGGGCTAAAAACCTTAATAAAAGGATTTTACAAGGTTTAAAGGGGAAATTTGAGGAAAATAAAGGGTAAAAAAATGGGGAAAATGGGTGAAATGAAGGGGTTTTCAGAGGGTTTTTTCAAAGGAAAAATGATGGAAAATGGGTCTGAAAACAGTCTTTTTTATAACAGCAGGGCTTTTCTTTGAAGGTTTTGAAGTGAAGATATCAATGGAATGGATCTTTTGGACAAGGTACATAGCAGGGCTTCAAGAACTCACAATTTTTCTTTAAAACTTGTTTCTTGAAGACTAAAGACCTGTTTTAGCCATCATCAGTTATGACAAAATTTTATTGATGGCTAACAGTGGCTCCACTTGGGGATGGCAGCTCCTTGGAGGTGTCAAGAACTTCAGAGATAAATCTCTAGAATGTAGACCTGTGCTTTTCATTTTGACAACCTTTTCTTCTTTGATCATGCTGCTTAAAAATATGATCAGTACTTTGTATCAGCAAACATATTTCTTTCCCCAACACAGCCTACCTTCCTAGTATTTTTTCTTCATAAGGTGCACTTGGACTTGCAAACCTTTTGACATCAACATTTTATTCTTTTATTGAAAGCAGGAAACTAATCTAAATCTACCCTTATTTCTTCCATGAGTTCAGATTAAACAGTTGAACTCATAAATTATCTACCTAAGCTACTATCTGTCAGGACTAAGCTGTCTGACAGATTTTTTTCTCTATATTCTAAAACAGAAAATTGAAACATGACCAAAACAGGATTAAGCTATCTGATTTGTTGTTGAGACTATGGCATAAAAACAAGATGCACATAGACTGAAATTTACAGAAATTCAAAACAAAATTGTGAAGGTTTAAGATCTGAAAATTAAGAAAATCCTTCTTTCTTTCTTTCAGCTCTGGTTTTGATCTTTTTAGAGCTGTCTTCTTCTTATACCTGGTTCAAGCTTTCAGCATGTTATAACTAGTTCCTTTTCTTCTCTTTGGCTCAGTTTTTGATCTGATTTGAGCCATTCTTCATCAAACTTACAGGTTCAGGATTTAAGCTTGTTTGAACCTCTGTTTTTATATCCTAATATAGTCTACTGATAAGCCAAGATTAAATTGTTTGGCTAATCTGATTCACAATCCTATTAGCAGTAAATTGAAATCTATCTAGTCATGATTAAGCTATATGACTAAATAGTAGTGCTCTTTCAAGTAGTGGCATTTAGGCTTGCACACTTTCAGATTCTCTTTCTTTTTTGGTATGGGGTTGTAACTTTATTCTTTTATATCTGCCCTCTTTTCTCTTTTCCTTTTTTTTTGTATTTTTTCAATTTTTCTTTCAAAGAAAAAAACAAAAAACTAACTAAATGCTCACAGGCTGAGCTTTATTGACATTCCTACCTACCCTAATCTAACTTTGAAATATTTACATGTTTAGCTGACAAATTCTCTTTTCCAATACATCCAATCAATCATATGGTTCCATGACTGGTCTTTGCTCATCTCTTTGAGCATGCTAGATAAAAAAAAGGGCCACTCCCCTCTCACTTTTTTCTTGTAAGTAGTGCTAAAAAAATTTGTTGCATTTGGTGATACACTGCTCCGAACAATCTCTATCCCTTCTTCAAATGTCTTTAAAAAATGAGTGAAGGAGCCTTGAAATAATACCTGGTTGGGAGTATTTGACAGGTAAGTTTCAACCAAGGTTATTTTTTCTTCCACTGGATCAAGAAAAATATTCTATTGAGAAAGAAAATCTTCCTCATCTTCATTGTGATCTGAACTGGAGGACTCATCATATTTGGCAGTGTTGTTCTCTTGTAGTCCTGGGGTATTTTGATTCAGTGGACTAAGCTCGGTGAAGAGGTCATTATATTCTTGAGCAGGGGTCTCTTTGATTACCTCAACCCTTTCAGGAGAAGGTTCTTTAATTGCAACCAGCTCAAGAAGTTCTTCAATGTTTTCCTCCTCAACCTTTGAGCTGAAGGACTCTTGATTCCCAATCACATGAAAACTATTATAGATGAGTTGTAATGAAGCAGAGAAAATATTCAGAGATTCTTCGCCCTCTTCTGCATTTTTAAATCTTTCTTCATCAGTATCGTAAATAGCCTGCTTTGGCTCATCACTTTCTCAGAGTTGGTGGAACTTATCTTCCTCCCACAAATCTACAAATGATGGTCCTGGAAGATCAAATTCTGTTTGGAGAACATCATCATTAGACATATCAAAATTAGGAAAATCATTATTGTAATTAATGTCACCAATCAAACATACTGGATTATCAGCAGGTATTTCTTTATTCTGATCTACAAGGGAACTTTCTAAGTTTTTACAACAAATTTCATTAGGTGAATGGGCAAGAATGTTTGTTTTATAAAAAGTTTCAAAGGCTAGTTGTTTATTGATAATCTGATCGATTTCTTCTTTTTTCAAAGGAGGAGATGTTTCTGTGTTTCTTTGAGCAGAAGTACAACAGTTCTCTATCTCTTGTGGAGACTGAATTTGAGGTTGGATGTCTTCTTGAGCCTTAGCTAAAAGGGATGATGAATCATGATTTATGCTTGCAGGGATATCTTGAGGAATTTCTTTTATTTCTTGATTGATTTCTTCCTCAACTGATTCATCTAGGTTATTTTGATAGCTATCTTGGATATGAAATTCATGAATGGCTGCTAAGAGATCCTCAAGATGCATATTAACCAAATTCTCATCAATATCTAACAGGTATTGTATGATGTTCTGAGATTGATCACAACAATTTTCATTCCATGATAAGGATGAAGGGTTTTCTTTATATTTTTCATAAAATACTTGGTGCATGTCTTTTAAAGAAAACAAGCTCTTATGTTCCAACCATTCATACCAATCCCTTTCCTTACCTTCTAATGTTTCCATGAACATTTTCATAAGACAGTCCTCATGCCATTCAAATTCCAACCTCTATATATGGATATGAAACTTGATGAGATGTAACAAGGGGTCATCAACATTTTCATCTTGAAAGATAGGTAGGTTTTTTAACCAATTTATTTCAGGCATTTTGTGTGGGAATCCAGGGATATGATCTCTGTTCATTGGAGCATATCTCCTTTGTATCCTTGGATCCATGTTTGTAAATCAGAAAAGAGGTCACTGTGTCTATTCAACCAGTTCAGAGTCTTCTACCAGTGGATTCATTTGGTCTTTTGGGAGTTGTGGAGTCGCCAGGTGGAGGATTTCAAAAATTTTGAGATGATTTTTTGTCCACCATCAGCAATTGAATACCAATTTAAGGAGGTCTGTGGGCCTTCTGAGGTCTTAAGGATGTCTAAGATGCAATTTACTCATAATTCCCCAGTGGAGTCGCCACTATGTTAGGATCCCCGTAGTTTTCAAGGTTGGCAAGAACAAACGTTGCAAGGCCTACATCAAAACCACTTTGGAATCCTAGGATCTAGCCCTCCTAGATTCAGAGAGGGATATCGCTATATGTGTTTTAGAATGATATGCTTTAAGGCTTATGATATGATATTAGGCTAGTTATGAGGCACAAGGGATTTTTTTTGGTTTTGGTTGGGTAGGATATCATCAAAATAAAGGAAGTCTTTTGAGGGGTAAAGGTGTGAGTGAGTTGAAAGAATGGTTCAGCTGATAGAATAGGTAAGAGACAGTATCAATCCATTGGGTTAGGGAGTCACAAAAGGATTTAATTGCACAACAAGTTTCAAGAGTGGTCCATGGGGCAAGTTGTTGAGCCTTAAAATTGTGTTTTCTTTCATTCCATTTTACCTCATTTTCCTTTGTCCATTACTATTCTAGACCCAATTGATCAATGAATATAGTTAAAATTACTTTTAGAATGATTTACATGACTGACTTGCTAAGTTTTGTGATTTTTTCCATTGTAAAACATTTTGACCGGAACTAGCTGCAGAATGCAGACATTCCGTAGCTAACCGGCGATTCTGCAGCTGTCTTCACGTTTGAGTATGTTCTAGGTGGCCTCTCAAGAAAAACCGCATATGGGCATATTCCACGTCATGTCTACATGGTTCGTTGCTCACCATGAAGGAAGAAACGAATTCTGGGTATGGCTTTGGAACGTGGGAACACATTTAGGAAGGAAGACTTCTATTAGGACTGTCTCAGTCCAGATGTCTTTTTCCTTTTCACGCAGCCACTTCAAGAGTCCTAATGTGATTCCGCTAAGGAAAGACAGTGTTCCTGAATTGTTGCAAATCTTGTTATTTACATTTGTTACATAAACACTTGGGAAACCGAGTGCTAGGCTAGATTTTATGCTAGATTTTGTTTTAGATTTTGCTTAGATTCTGTGGTACATTTCTGAAGACGCAGAGTGCTATGTTCAAGTTATTTCATCTTTAATGAAGCAGACAGTGTTGTTTTGAAAGCGTTGATTTAATTTGGAGTTGAATTCCGTCAGGTGGTAGAGGGCCCCTGCCTCTTGCACGGATTTATTTGTGTAAATTAGATAAGTATTCTAGCTGCCTTTACGATTTTGAAGTTGAATTAGTAGTTGTTTTAACTAGCTACTGTATTTATACTCATTCTAACTCTTCCACAAGAAGAAGCTCTTCCAAAAGATTATAATGATGAATGGGAAATGGCTATAGTATTGTAGGATTAGAAGTTGAATTCGTAGTTGTTTTTAATTAGCTACTGTAGTTATACTCATTCTAACTCTTCCACAAGAAGAAGCTCTTCCAAAAGATTATAATGATGAATGGGAAATGGCTATAGTATTGTAGGGTTTAATTGTAGTCTCTTTTATTCATCATCACAGTTATACTTATGCTCAACACTCTTCCACAAGAAGAAACTCTTCCAAGAAATCTTTATACTGTCTTAAGCATGATTGTGATCTTGAACGTTTTAGCTGTGTGTTTGTACTAAGTATCATCGCTGTTCTTGCTCTTAAACGCTTGCCCAAAATATCATAATGACGAGTAGGAGATGGCTATGATATCTTAGTTTTTCATTGCTTTCAGTCTTTTTGCTTGCATTTGCACTCAATTACACAATCAGAATTGTTCTAAAATCTCTTCCAAAAGAAGGAACTCTTCCAAAATATCAATAATGATGGACAAACAGACTGTATAATTCCATAGAATAATGCATGATAGTATAGTTAGGATGCTCCGGAGTTTAATTGCACTTAAATCATGTTCAGTTACTTTGTTTTGAGTTTGATGATGACTTGTAGTTCAACATTGTTCTAGATTAGTGGCATCTTAAGTTCATTCTTAGATTAACTCATTGCACTTGCACTTCACATTCAGATTGTCATCCACTGCACAATAGATTACTTCAGTTGTTAAGATTAGCAAAACAGCCTTCATTATTCACAAACCTCTTCTTGTTCTAAAATTCATAATTGACTCATCACTACATGAACAGAAGACCATATCACTTTAAGGCCTGAAGTACTTCTGCAATTTCCTCATCATTTCATAAACAGAGCTCTCCCTCAAAAGACTATTTTGAAATGAAATCAATAACTCTTGAGTAAAGGTTTTGTGACGTTCAATTAAATTGTAGAATAGAGTTATGAATTAGCTTTAGAGTAGAAAATCTTATGATGATATCAATGTTTTACTCCAAACATACTTCAACAAATCTCTAATCAAGGACAAGGTGTTGCATCATTATAAGTTAGTTGTTTAAACTGTTTAGTTAGGAAGATTTGCATGTTTAGTTGATCATTTCTCAAGTTGAGTCTATGTTTTTAATCATTTCCTTAAAAGTCATTATCAAGCTTTGTTTTTGCTTAGTCATAGTTTAGATTTGATTCTACTTCAGTGTTTGCAATTGCATTTGTCATTTGTCATCAATCAATTAGGTCTCACTCTGTTTTTAATCATTAGCTTCCTTCCATTAGCTTTCTAGGCATTTTCCTTGTGAACATAAAACCACCAAAAGACCAAAAACATCATAAATCATCACAAAAGACCAAAAACATCACAAAACACTACACACAACACATTAGGAAACAAGCACCTAGGTACATACAGTACACTTCACTTCAGCAGTTTACCAACCCTGGTTGACAATTAAATGAGCTCAGTTTAGGAGACTAGATTGAGACCAAACATTTTGGCGTCGTTGCCGGGGAAGTGAAAACTAGGTAACCTTTGTTTCTTAGCATCCAAAAACAATTTAATGCGTAGGGAGAGAGATTCAAGGGGAAGATTTATAAGCAGCAGAGGCAGAAGTTTGATTTCTAGAACACCACTTGTTTCATCTAGATCCAGAGCTAGTACACCTTCAACTCAAACCCATCTTCCATCCTCTTCTGATCCTGGACTTCTAGAAGATCTAAGGTCAACTATTCCATTAGAGAAACCTTCCACTTCATCCACTAAACCTGCCATAGAAGAAGATCTAAAAACTCCTGTTAGGGACACAAACCTTTCTACTTCCACAGGAGAGTCAACCATGGCAGAAGAAGGAGGAGGAGGAGTTTTTAATGGAGAAAACACATTGTTTGGAGGTAGAGGTAGAGGTAGAGGAGAAGGAGGTAGAGGTGCAAATGGAGGAAGAGGTAGAATAGGAAGCTCATTTGGGTTCCCTATACTTGATGAAGAAACCAATACAACCATGAAAAACATTTCACCCTCTGTCCTTCCAAACTTCTATGGACTTAAAACTGAAGATCCTGAAACTTTCCTATTCGAATTTGAAGTGCTGTGTAGGACTTATGACTACTTACAAGATGCTCAAAAACTGAAATTATTTCCTTCAACTTTGAAGGGAGCAACATTGAAGTGGTTTATGAGTCTAATCAGTAGTTCTATTAGAACATGGGAAGACATGAAACAAGCATTTCTAGAGAGATACTTGGATTATTGTATGCCTGTTAATCATAAGGAAGAAGTGTTCAAGATGTTACAAAAAGAAGATGAAAACTTAGAAGATTTGTTGGAAAGATTTAATTACAACATCAAAAGGGCAAAAATGGAAAATCTAGATCAAGACACCTTAAAAGCTCTTTTGTTGAAAACAATTATGGATGAATGGTTGGATATCCTTAACATGATGGGAAAAGGGGATATATCACAACTCACATTACCTGAAATATCTGAGTTATGTATCAACCTTTCCAGAGGGAAATCTAAAACTGCCAAAGGTCCAAGAGATCCCGCTCTTGCAAGGGCAAGTAAATCTGCTTCTGGGACAGTAAGTAGATCAGAAATAGGACATATGCTTGATGATTTTAAATATGACATCTTAGGGAGTCTTAGTGAACAAATAGACACCCTCAAGATACAAAACAAGCAAAAGGTTGAATCTGATGCCTTGGCAATCTTTTGTCCCAAATGTAGGAAGAAACATGCCTTGAGGGAGTGTCCTCTAGATGTAAAAGTTGTAGAAACCTGTGTTATTTGTTCTGAGAAACATGAGACCAAGAATTGTCCTTCTCTTCCTGGTCTCAAGGCTGTTTTTCAAGAAGAAACTCCTACAGACTCCACAGAATCTCTTAACTTTGTATCTAGAAGACCTTGGCAAGGACCTCAGACACAAGGATTCCATGATCAAATGTATAATCAACCTCCACCTTGGAATTCTTGGCAGCAACCTTGGCCCCAATTTCAAAATCAATCTCAAGCTTGGGCACAAGGATCACAAGGTCCCTATGGAAGATACTCTGCATATTATCAGTATCCACCATCCTATCCACCATATCCACATTTTTATCCTCAAAATTCCCAACAAAATTTTCCTCAAAATCTTCAACAAAATCCTCAACAACATCATCAGAACCAACCACATCAAAATCAACCACTTCCATTACCATTCCCTCAAAAATCCAATCAATTGTCGGCTCAGCCCATAGCAAACCCCAATAATAAGAACCCTCGGAATACATACATGATAGAAGGACAATAGTTTCCAACTTATTTAATTACTCCTCTAGACCTTAGTGATGTTCAACTTAGGTCTGGAAGGATACTTGAAAAGAGGAAACCTTTTGCGATCATACAAGAACAAGATAATTCTGAGGAAGACTCCCTACGGATTAATTAAAGTCTTGAGGAAGACACATCCTTTCAAAGATCCAAAACATTGAAAAACTAAAACAAAGATCCGATAAATCCAACTCTGTCAATGAAGCAACCATCCACATCTACTTCTATACCTCCCTTTCCCGGAAGAATTGGAAATTGACAGAGGTGTAGAAAAACAGATCTGGTGCCTAATTATGTTCTTAGATGAATTGAGAAATGTTTGCATTAAAATTCCATTATTGCAAGCCATCAAAGAAATCCCAATTTTGGCAACCAATAAAGGAGTTGAGTATGAAAACAAGAAAAATAGAAAGCAAGAAAATTCATTGGTAGGACAAATAGCAGAGACATTATGATGGGCAAAGTTATATTCAAGTATCTTGACCCGAAGTCCGAGTTGTCAAAATTCACATCGATGGAATTGAAATTCAAAACACACTCATTGGTTAGGAGCGTGATAAATATCATGAGTAGACAAATCATGGACAAAGCTGAAACTTCCTAATCTTCTCTTTGCACCCCACTATTACAGGTGTGAGACAGATCTATGATCGGACCGGATGGGGTAATAGAAGCATTCTGATCCTAGATTCTTGGGAGGTACCACAGCAGTTTCATGATCTGTCTAAGAATGGGAGGCCATCTTACTAGTTATACTAGGAAGACCTTGGTTGGCTAATTTGATGCTTTATTAGATTTGTGGAGATCCAGTCAAATGTATATATTTCGATGGTAGTTCAACAAATAAATTCACTTTATATCCTCCAACTGAGACAATTACGGATCTAGATGACACTCAATGGATAGAGGATGAAGAATTTACAACCACTCTTCACAATTTGAAATTAGTGAAGATAATCAAGTCCCAAATCTCTGAAAACTTGAATCTTCTCCAAAGACATAAATATGAATCATTTCAAGAGGGATCAATATTGAGTTTTTGTCATCTAGGCAGATGTCTCTTCATTCTATGGACAAATTTGCTTGAAATACTACAGTGGGAATTTTCGGAGCAAAACTTTGAACATAAACGAGAACCTAGAAAAATCTCAACAATAAGAGTTAGTCAAAGTATTACGGAGACATTCTTACGCATATACATGGGAATACAACGACATGAGATAAGCCCCAAGACACAACACTCATCACATACATATGGGGGCAAATTGCAAAACCAATCGAGCCGGCCTCAGACGGATGAATCCAAATCTTAGGAAATTGTCGAGGAAGAATTACAAAGAATTGTTAAATATTCATTTCATCTATCCTATTTCGGATAGTCGGTGGGTTTTCTCCTTTGATAATTGTGCCAAGAAAAAAATGGAAAATGGAGGGTGTGTGTTGACTACGAAGGAAGCTAGCAAAGATAAAACTACTCTTTCAAGACCATTTTCCCTTACCTTTCATAGATCCAAGTATTAGATACATTAGGCACAGCAAAAGTACTTTTCATTTCTAGATGGGTTTAGTGGTTACAATCCAAATCCAAGTAGCACTTGAAGACCAGATAAAACCACATTTTACTGTCCTTAGGGTACCTGTAACACGGTATTGCCATTTGGATTATGTAATGCACCTGCTTGTTCAAAGGCGGTATTAAAATTTTCGGATCTATTATGATTGTATGAGAATGTCTATGGATGACTTCACGATTTGTAGAATTACATTTTGAAGAGGCTGAAAACTTGGAAAAAAGTCTTAAAAAGATGTCGAAAAGCAAACCTTTCACTTAGTCATAATGTTTTATAGTGTTTCACCGAAGGTATTGTTTTAGGGCACCACATTTGAGGATGGGATTAGGTTGATAGGTAAAAGTTGAAGTCATTTCTAACCTATCTGTTCAGGTGTCAAGAAGATGTTAGAGTTTTCAAAGGATTTACGGGGTATTGTCGGAGATTTATAGAAAACTTCACCAAAATAGCATCTCCTCTTGGTACACACCAAAGATTGTCGAATTCGAGTGGACTTCTGATTCCGGTTAGCTTTTGAAACCACGAAAAACCAAAATTTACGAAGCACCTATATTAAGGGGACCTATTTGAAGTTACCTTTTCATATCTCGACGGATGCTTCGATACGGCTCTGGAAGCATTATTGGAATGGAAAAAAACGATTCCCTATGCCATCTATTATATCGATAAATTTGACTCTGTGATTAAACTATATTATGTGAAAAAGAGTTTTTAGCTATTATTCATGCCATAAACAAATTTAGACACTATATAACGGTATGAAACTTTTATTCACATGATCATTAACGAATTAGATACTTAATGAATAAATCAATCACTAATGGCGAGTTATAAGATGGTTGTTGCTCTTACAAGAATTCAACATTACTATTCTAGATATGCCAGAGAGAAACAAAACACGATGTATTTGATTTCTATCTAGACTCCAAAATATCGGAGATGACACTCCGGTTGAAGATCAATTTCACGATGAATATCTTTTTGCAATCTCTACTCAAACTCCATGGTTTCGCGATATTGCTAATTATTAATTTCGGGGAAAATTTCATTTAATTAACAGAATACAGAGATAAAAAAAGAAAATCATTAATGATAGTGAAAATTATTCATGGGTGGCTAATGAGTTGTACACGACGGAGTCCAGTTTGATCATTAGAAGGTGTGTTGATGAGTGAGATACAGAGATTCTCCAAGGCATGTGCGCAGCAGACCTTGTGAGACACTTTGCGGATAGAGGGCAGGCTATGGATGTCTAATCTAGGATATTATTGGCCATCCTTGTTTAAAGATGCTAAGAGTATGTCAAAAGGTGTGACGATTGCTAAAGGGTAGGGGAAACCTTCTCCTTTAGGTGAGATATGTGCAACCTCGGTACATTGAACCTTTTGAAAAATGGGCTTTGGATTTATAGGATTGTAGTCCTCCATCAAGACAAAAGAAATATATATTGAGTTGCCAGTTATGTTCTCAAATGGGTAGAAGCTAAACCATTACTTGTTGCTAATGAATCATCTGTAGTTACTTTTCTTTTTGAGGATATTTTTTACTCGTTTTGGTGTCCAACGAGGAAATTGTTACGGATCAAGGAGCTCAATTTACATCAAAATTAGTGGAGCAAATAATGGAGAAGTACAAATCGGACACAGAAAAATCTACTCCTTATCATCCACAAAGCAAATAGTCAAGTGGAATCTACTAATAAGGTCATTGAAGGAATCTAACAAAGATTGTTCATTTACATAGAAGAGATTGGGTAGATAGGCTTCACGAGGCGCAGGCCTATAGAACTGGGAGAAACACATGAATACCCTTTTCCTTATGAAGCTTGTTTATGGAAAACAAGTTTTGTTTCTAGAGTTCCAAATTCAAACTATTCAAGATAGCGGAACAAACTAGGACTTGATTTAACGGAGGCACAAAAGCATAGACTGGAGAAAATTAATGAATTGGATGAGATCAGACAAGATGCAGTTCAGAAAACAAGTCTAGTCCAACAGCAAAGGGCTAGATGGCATGACAAGTACATCAAGGAGAAGAAATTCAAAGAGGGTGACTAGGCTCTCTTGTTTGATTCAAAATTCAAGGATTTTCAAGGTAAATTTCAGACACATTGGCTTGGGCCATATGAAATTGTTGAAATTTTTGATAATGGGGCAATAAAAATCAGAACTATAGATGAAGAAGAGGTCACTTTTCTTGTGAATGGTCATAGATTGAAGCTATATCACAAACCACTCTCAAGAGAAGAATTTGTCAAGAAGTTCCAAGAAAGCAATGATGTGAAGTTAATGAAGAAGAGTTTCTCTTCTTAATCAACTTGATTAAATTTTCTGAAGCATTTCTCTTTGAAAAAATAAAAAATAAAAAAAAAATTAAAAAAAAATAAATAAATAAAAAAAATAAAAAATAAAGGTATAAACATGAAAACCAATCATTGATTGGCATGTTTATACAGAAAAGATAGGGTGAAAATCAGAGTCTCTCTGACACTCTAACTTTTCCCATTTTTGTTTTTACAAGCAGCTGTTACAAAAATCATAAGTTCAGATCCATAGTACTTATGATCCATCTCATTTCATTTCACTTCACTCACCTATCCATCCATACTCTATTTCATTCATTCACTCATGTTCCACTTCATTCCATGTTTCATTCATCTCATTCCATCTTCCATCCATCTCATTTTCATGTCAAAATTTAAAGTTTTGCTGTAAATAAATAAAACCTGTCATGGATTGCAGAGCAGTTCTTATGTTCTTTCACTCCATTTCATAAACTGAATCCATTTCATTTCATCATCCACTTCATACATATCATGTCTCATCATCCATCTTCATTCATACCATGTAACATTTCACCCATATTCCAAAAACACTCCATTCCATGATTAAAATGCTCTACAGGAACATTCTGCAGCTCAACAGACATTCTGCAGCTGATCAGCCTTTCTGCAGCCAGACAGTCTTTCCGCAGCTACAAATCCTGAAGGCATCAATCAGCAGACATTAGAATTGCAATAAAATGACCCAGTGTATCCATGAATCAAAAGCATCAAAGAAGGATTATGAAGACTCTTCCAAAGGTGAACAAAGAAGACAAAGACTACAAAAATCAAATGAAAGGCAGAGGTAACAAGTTTAAATTATAATGGCATTTCATAAAAGTTTAGCATAGTTTTAGTTATGGATTGTTTGAAAAGGTTTTTTAATTATTTTTATTGATCAAGACCAATAAACCCTCCACAGACTTTGGATTAAAATCTCTCATTTCAAATTCCATATCCGATATCATTTAAGCGGTTAAAAAGGTCGAGGTATTTGAATTCTTCACGTCTCTTAACCAAATCATTCAATGATGATTCTCTTTGCCGTTGTAAAAATCTCCGTCGTCTCTTCAATCATTAATTCGTTCCCTCCACCTCACTCCACTACTTCATTCCGTGACCACTGCCATCACTCCATTATGTAGCCGGCATTTCATTCCGTAGACAGAGATATTCTTATCACCGAGAGCAGAGCAAAAGGATATCAGTTTGAATATCAAAGCATTATCATTGTAAACGCAGAGCAGAGCAAAAGGGTAAACTCAGAGGTATAGCAGCGTGAGAATTTGAAGCCATTTGAATCCGTGGGCAGACAAAGTATCACTGTGGGCAGAGATTGAGCATTACCATTATAAACACAGAGGTATAACAGTGAAGAATTTGAAGTCATTTGTTACCAAGAGACAGAGGTATAGTACTGTGGGAATTTGAAGCTATTTGCCACCGAGAAGCAAAGTATAGTACTGTGGGAATTTGAAGCCATTTATCACTAAGAGACAGAGATACATTAGTGTAGAATTTGAAGCCATTTGCCACTGTCTACCAGAGACATATCAACTCGAAGTTTGAAATTGTTTTCACTGTCTACCAGAGGCATATTAGTTCGAAATTTGAAGCTGTTGTCATTGTCAATCAGAAGTATATCATTCCGAAGTTTGAGGACATTTGTCATTTTCAACCAGAGGTATGTCATTCCAAAATTTGAAGCCATTGTTATCTAGAACTTGAAGCCATTTCAATTCGAAGGTGAAAGTTATTGTTTCTGTGGGTAGAAGAGTGTTAATTTGAACATTGAAGAAACAATTATGGGTTTCATTGTAAGAACAGAGCCAGTGGGTTCAAAATACTTAGAAGGCTACCCTCAATGTAAAGAAATGTTGCAACAAATAGGATGGCTTCAATTTTTGGAGAAATTTAATGGCTTCCACAAGGAAGTCACTAAAACATTTGCAAGATCATTTCAAGGAACTGAAGTTGAAGTGGGATATGTCAAATTTACTGTCACTGAAGTTTTCATTGCAGAGGCTACAGGGTTGCTCAGAACTGGAGAGAGATGGTTCAAAAACAGAGAATTCCACAATGAATCCTAGAAGCAAATTTTAAAATCACCAGGTATGGATGTCACTGTATTTAAGAAAGGAATTCCCAGTTCTGCATTGAAAAATAAATGGAGAAACATACTACTTCTTCTGCAAAAATTTATTACATGTAAGGGTAGATATGGGACATTTTATGTCTACCACATTGGACTGATAATGCATTTTCTGGGGGAAGACTTAAACCTACCATATTTCTTACTTCAAATTTTGAAGAAGATGGCTTCCTGTGTTCAAAGAAGGGTTCAATTTTTAGAGACAACTCTATATCATCATGGTTTGGTCAAAATTTTGATTGAACACCATCTAGCTAAAAAAAATGATACATGGGACAATTTCTTGATAAAAAAATCATTTTGAAGAGCCAAAAGAACCATCACCTGAACCACAGCCTACAAGAAGAAGTAGAAAATGGAGAGCCTCAAAAGATGAAATTGACAAAACAGTCCAAGAGAGCAGTGAGGAAATCATTTTAGAGAAGTTGACTCAAATCAAGAGGCAACTTAAGAAAGAGAAGGTAATCAAGAAATCTGCCACAGAGAAAGGAGAGGGATCTTCTCAGCCTAGAAGAAGCCACAGACTAAAGGGGAAACTGAAGAAAACACTAATCAAACAAACAGGGGTAATTAATATAGAAGATGAAGAAACATCCATTGAAGAAGATGTTGAAGAGGATTATAATGAAGGAACCCCTGAAATTGACCCTACTCAACAAGAAATATATGACTATGTGGAAACTTTGGAAAGGAGAGCTTCAGAAAGCAGAGAGAGAACCCCTAGTCCTCCACTGTCTGAAATAGATGTATTAAGAAGGGATAGGTATGAGTTGGAATTACTTAATAGACACATCAAAAATGAGAATGAAATTATCAAGGATCAAGTCAAGCTCAAAACTGATATGAACTCAACCTTATCCCTACATATAGACAAAGTGGAAAAGACCAATGAGAAGTTGAAGAAAAGGAACAAGAAGCTAATCAGGGCACTCACCAACCTAAGGTTCAAACTTGTTATCAAAAAACCCAAAATATCTCTAGCTTCCAGACAAAGGAGAAGGAGAGGATTAGATGTCCTTGCAGAAGCCTCTGAGTTCATAGGATAATTTGCATGAGGACATGCAAAGAGACAGCAGTGGGGGTATGTTGAGCCTCAAAATTGTGCTTTCTTTCATTCCATTTTACCTCATTTTCCTTTGTCCATTACTATTCTAGACCCAATTGATCAATGAATATAGTTAAAATTAATTTTAGAATGATTTACATGACTGACTTGCTAAGTTTTGTGATTTTTTCCATTGTAAAGCATTTTGACCGGAACTAGCTGCAGAATGCAGACATTCCGTAGCTAACCGGCGATTCTGCAGCTGTCTTCACGTTTGAGTATGTTCCAGGTGGCCTCTCAATAAAAACCGCATATGGGCATAATCCACGTCATGTCTACATGGTTCGTTGCTCATCATGGAGGAAGAAACGAATTCTGGGTATGGTTTTGGAACGTGGGAACACATTTAGGAAGGAAGACTTCTATTAGGACTGTCTCAGTCCAGATGTCTTTTTCCTTTTCACGCAGTCACTTCAAGAGTCCTAATGTGATTCCGATAAGGAAAGACAGTGTTCCTGAATTGTTGCAAATCTTATTATTTACATTTGTTATATAAACACTTGGGAAACCGAGAGCTAGGTTAGATTTGATGTTAGATTTTATGCTAGATTTTGCTTAGATTCTGTGCTACATTTCTGAAGACGCAGAGTGCTATGTTCAAGTTATTTCATCTTTAATGAAGCAGACAGTGTTGTTTTGAAAGCGTTGATTTAATTTGGAGTTGAATTCAATTAAATTAATTGAAGAGACCCTACTTCTCTTTTGATTTATTTGCGTAAATTAGATAAGTATTCTAGCTGCCATTACGTTTTAGAAGTTGAATTCGTAGTTGTTTTAATTAGCTACTGTAGTTATACTCATTCTAACTCTTCCACAAGAAGAAGCTCTTCCAAAAGATTATAATGATGAATGGGAAATGGCCATAGTATTGTAGGATTTAGTTGTAAGGTTAGAAGTTTGAATTCGTAGTTGTTTTCATTAGCCACTATAGTTATACTCATTCTAAAAACTCTTCCAAAAGAAGAAGCTCTTCCAAAAGATTATGATCATGAATGGGAAATGACTATAGTGTTGTAGGATTTAATTTTAATCTCTTTTGTTCACCATCACAGTTATACTTATGCTAAGCACTCTTCCAAAATAAGAAACTCTTCCAAAAAATCCTTATAATATCTTAAGCATGATTGTGATCTTGAACGTTTTAGTTGTGTGTTTTCACTAAATACCGTAGTTGTTCTTGCTCTTAAACGCTTGTCAAAAATACCATAATGATGAGTGAGAGATGGCTATGATATCTTAGTCTTTCATTGCTTTCAGTCTTTTTGCTTGCATTTGCATTCAATTACACAGTCATAATTGTTCTAAAATCTCTTCCAAAAGAAGGTACTCTTCCAAAATATCAATAATGATGGACAGATAGACTGTATAATTCCATAGAATAATGCATGATAGTTTAGTTAGGATGCTCCGGAGTTTAATTGCACTTAACTCATGTTCAGTTACTTTGTTTTGAGTTTGATGATGACTTGTAGTTCAGCATTGTTTTAGGATAGTGGCATCTTAAGTTCACTCATTGCATTGCACTCCATATTCAGATTGTCATTCACTGCACATTAGATTACTTCAGTTGTTAAGATTAACAAAACAGCCTTCATTATTCACAAATCTCTTCTTGTTCTAAAATCCATAATTGACTCATCACTACATGAACAGAAGACCATATCACTTTAAGGCCTGAAGTACCTATGCAATTTCCTTATCATTTCATAAACAGAGTCCTCCCTCAAAAGATTACTTTGAAAAGAAATCAATAACTCTTGAGTAAGGTCTTGTGACATTCAATTGAATTGCAGAATAATGTTAGGAATTAGTCCTAGAATAGAAGATCTTATGATGATATCAATGTTTTATTCCAAACATACTTCAACAAATCTCTAACTAAGAATATAATGCTGCATCATTATAAATTAATTGTTTAAACTGTTTAGTTAGGAAGATTTGCATGTTTAGTTAATCATTTCTCAAGTTGAGTTTATGTTTTTAATCATTTCCTTAGAAGTCATTATCAAGCTCTGTTTTTGCTTAGTCATAGTTTAGATTTGATTCTACTTCAGTGTTTGCAATTGCATTTGTATCAGTCATTGTCTCATCACTCAATTAGGTCTGCCTCTGTTTTTATTGTTAGCTTCCTTCATTAAGCTTTCTAGGCATTTTCCTTGTGAACATAAAACCACCAAAGATAGCTTATCATAAATCATCACGAATAGCTTATCCTGAAACACTACACACAACGCAATAGGAAACAAGCACCTAGGTACATACAGTACACTTCACTTCAGCAGTTTACCAACCCTGGTTGACAATTAAATGAACTCAGTTTAGGAGACTAGATTGAGACCAAACACAAGTCATATATATCAAAGGATCTCTTTGGGTTGATTTGTGATATGGAACATTAAAAGTGTTGTGAAAGAAGAAAAGCTAATAGCCATTTAAGAATCTATTAACTTCACTAAACAAGAAAATCCTTTCAAAGTAATTGTTTGAAGCAGGCCAAAGGATAGGGAAAACCATAGACCTCTTTGGGAAAACTTTTACTAAAGCACACTTTTCAGACAACAATCCAGCAATCTAACAGATTGCCTTCAGAAAGAAGAAAACATATAAGATAAACAAAAGAATAGCCTAAGATCAAGTAATAACTTTGAATCTATCTTGCTTTTGGCATACTCTCAAGGGAAACTTTCAAAATAGTTGTTGAAGACTAAACAAGGGACAGGGCTAACCATAAACTTCCTTGATTAGGACTCTACTTAGCATGCAGTGAAAATATCATTCAAGAAAAAAATATCAGGTTTTACTCAGCAAGACATGGGCTCACCAAAATTCCTTCACTGGTTATACTCTATTGAAATCATTCCCAAAGCAAAAATTAGAAGAAAACATAGAGATAAAGCTTATCAGTGAGAAATAGGGTACTTTGCAGTAAATCCTAATCTATATTTCCTGTTCTTTATCAGAGAAAGTGGAAAATATGAAAACATAAGAAAAACAACAATTACATTAATAAAAACATCACCATTGACATAGACCAGGATCCCATAAATCAGCTTGTATATTTGATGTTCAAACCTGTAACAATCTTCAAGTCTAGTAGGTCTTTACAGCTTCAAACTTCTCTTCTCAACCTATCTTTTTTCAATTACTAACAGAGCTTCAGCAGCCTCAACAACTATTTACATTCAATAAGTATTCAATCAACATATACAATGGGCTCCTCTTCTAATATTTATAGATGAATTGAGGAGGTGGAGTGAAAATAAGGTCTAATTACTCAATTAATATAGATTAAATGCTTCTCGACCTTTGAGATGCCTAATGGAGAAGATATATAATGTCTTAAATCTATTAATTGATTTTTACATTAACTTTCATCCACTTCAGTCACTTTTGTTGACTTTGAGGCTTCTGGTAGGCTGGCAATTACTTTCTGAACTGTCTTTGGAAATATCTCTGACTGTGCATTAACTTTGTAGGCTTTTTGAGTAAATATGCCTGTAGGTGGCATTTATGGATTTCTGGGGATTAATTGCTTCCATGATCTGGCATTTTTGAAGCGGTATTTTACTGATCTATCTTGATTTGTCACTTTAAACTTGAATTAGGTCTTTGATATGCTTTTAGGCCTACATTATCATATTTCTGCTTTATTCACTGCGCTGACTGATTTATCTTTAATCAATTGGTTTCCAACTGCGTCTTTAACCTTAAATATTTGGATTAAGCCTTAAAATCTTCAGGCTTTAGGCTTTAATCCTTTCTCTTTAATATTTGATTATCTTCTGATCTTCACTGCTTTGTTCGATTTGATGTACAGGTGGCTTGCGCTAGAGGGCTTTGCTGTATAACCAATGCTCATGAAACATTGATTAAAACTTTGAAATTTGACCCCTTTTGTCTCTTTTCTGCATTTGATTAGGCTCTGAGGATTGCCACCCTTGGCCTTTGTCACTATTCCTTGACTGTGGGATGGCTTTTTATGACTACCGCCATGAAACCTGGAACAAACAACCAATTCACTATATAAAACCTACCTTTATATGGTTAAACTGCTTTAGAGGGCTCGGCGAGGGGTGGAGGAGTAGTGTGGAAGAAGGTGGATACAGCGGAGTGGATTCCATGGAGGAAACCATGAAAAACATGGTTTAAAACTGCTTGTGGCGTGAAAATATGGGTAGGCGATTTTGGAAAACCGGAGATGGTTTTCGCATAGGGTCTGGGCGGTAAGTGGTTTTACGTAGGGTGGACACGATACGCATTGAAGGCTGCAGCATTTTTATTAAAAACCACTATTTTCGCGTTGAAAATGGGGTTTAGAGCAGTTATAGAGAAACGGGTGTGAAGATGATTGTGGGCCATTAGATCTGGGGGAGATCTAGATCAACGGTGGAGAGGGAGCGCGATGGCACAAAGTGCTCAGTGGTGGGACTAGTGGATGACATCATAGCGGGGGGACTGGGGGTACAAAGGAAAATCTTTGGGTGTGCCTCCGCAGAAAACCTCAGCCGTAGATATGAAATTTTCCATAGTTAAAAGAGTCAACTGCGGGGGCACTGGGGAGTACGGGCCACTTTGGTCGGAGGCCCCTGCAGTGAACCTGAGCCATTGAATTATAGTGATAAAGGGTTATAATCAAGGTAGGGGCGAATATATAAAGGGAAAAAGGGGCTGAGGTAAGGATGGATGGGAGCCGTTGGATCGGAAGGATCAACGGCCTAGTTTCATCGATAGGTCGCACAAATGACAAATGGTGCGGGCGGAGGGTAGGACCTGCGAAACAATGCTGGCCATCCGATCAGGAGGGTCAACAGTCAATATCTGATCGTAGAATGGCAGAAATGAATGAACGGGGTGGAGGAATGGTAAAAAGGTGAAACTGTGCCAACCGTTGGATCTGGGGGAGCCAAATCAATAGTCCCAAATGCATCG
This sequence comes from Pinus albicaulis, assembly GCA_034641835.2. Taxonomy (NCBI): domain Eukaryota; kingdom Viridiplantae; phylum Streptophyta; class Pinopsida; order Pinales; family Pinaceae; genus Pinus; species Pinus albicaulis. Next base: position 761,592,149 of record CM076576.1, read on the forward strand.
GCTGGAGGCTTTTATAAATATGATCAGGGGGAAGAAATTACAATGCGATGGAATATGGACCGTTGGATTAGAAAAGATCAACGGTGGAGATTTACTCGAGGTATCGCATCGGCGGGGGGAAAAGGGTCAGGGGACAAGGGAACTAGGAAGTTGTGATGTGCCCATGCAATGAAATGCCGACGGAACTGTTAGGGTCCCGTGATTTGGCTAATTGGCAAGCCAAGTGACAGGGTAACATCAAACCAAACTTTGGAACCCAAGGACCTAACCTTCCTGGACTCAGAGAGGGCTCTCTCTATTTGTGTAAGGGATATCTATGTGTTTTGCTTCCTGTGTTTCTGATTTTAGGCTAGTTATGAAGTACTTTTTTAGTTTTTCTTTTAGGTTTTTGAGGGAGGAACTGATCAAAGACTAATATAGATAAACATATTTTCAGATCAACAGGGCTATGGGGTCGAAAGGGTCGAGAAAGCCTTAGATGGTGATACAAGGAATGTTGAAGGGTCGATTTGATCAAGGTAAAATGGATCTTGAGGTAAAATGAGGTGAGATGGACACTAAATTTGTGAAGAACAAAGGCTTTCAAACATAAATAGTTTAATAGCTGACATAAACATGGTAGGGCTAACCATTAATCATGACGAATGTAACTACAAATTGATAAATGCATAGAAATAAAAATTCAAGCAATACATAGAGATATATGACTCTCTAACTTTAGGAAATTGCTATCAGAATTTGGGGAAAGACAATTAAGACAAAAAAATAACTCAAATCACTATGAGGAAACACCTATACATAGTATTTCAAGCTATTGGGCACTTTGAAGTAAGATTGTAGAGTTTTAGGCAAAGGGAAAGATCAGTACAAGACCTCTTTGGTTCAACTAGGACAATCAAGCAATCAAATAAAGGTTTCAAAGGTGGAGCTATGACTAGCCATGAGTAAGAAGGGCATACCGTGAATCATACTTAGCATGCATAAAACCATAAATGAAACAAGAAAACAATTTCTTCAGTGATCAAAGAGCAATCAAGATTTCTTTGATATGACTAAGAAGGAAGAAAACATAGAAGCTATAATGAAACAGGAAATCTGAGGTGCTTCCAAGGGCATGTCTCACATCTATTCTCTACTATCTTATAGCAAACAAGAGCATGAAATATGTATGAAAACTAAGAAGCATAATAGAGAGGGACACTATACCATTTTACCAAGTCAAGGAATCCAACAGCAGTCCTCTTTCATCATCCAAAACATTCAAGAAACTATCTAATACATGAGACAAGTATTTCTTCCAAGCTTGTATAACCATATATTGCTCTATATCATCAATTTCAGCCTTGTTTACAATGAAGTCTCTTGGAATATATAAGCCAAGATGAGGGAAAACCTCCTAGTGCAACTAGCAAGCTCATTTGCCCATCAAAAATATCTGATTTTGTCCTTGAGGCTTTGCAAAGCCCAAGGGACAAAATATCTATAAAAATGTATTAAAAATGTTAAAACAGGAAATTATATTGAATTTTCCTAACTAACCATGGCCAAAAAAGGCTAAACGCACATTAAGAAAAGCCCCTTCAGAAAAGTGCATTTTTCACAAAAATACTTAAGAAATATATCGGCAGAAAATCCCCTGTCTTGTGGGCAACTTTTGGAGGCCTTCCCGATGTCGAAACGAGGCCCGTGAAGGCTCGTTGGAAAGCTCTAGATGTATATTTTGTGAAAATTCTTTTCTTTTCCCAAAATGATCATTGGAAGCCTGTGAAAATCTAACCTGTGTGAAAAAACCCAGAAAATAGCCTTTGCTGATATGCGGGGCAGATTGTTGAAAAAGTGACTGTTTTTCGCCACTTTGGGGGACTAAATCATCTTCAATTGATCTGAAATTCACTGAATATATGCCCCTGAAATTATGGCATCCAATGATACCATTTTCATACTTTGAGGATGCTTCAAAAAAAAATGGCGATGCCCATGATTTTTACCAAAAAGCCCAAAAATGTCAAAAAACCAAAACTTGTTGAATTTTGCCCAATTTTGGCAAGCACGACCCTCATGGGTTTTTAGAGGCATGCTAAGAAGCAGAGGCCAAAATTTGAAGTCTTGATATGTCTTTCTTCATTTTTGGTGCCGGGCGCCTCTTTTGAGCCTCCTTGGGCTTTTCTTGTGTGGCCTTCAATTTCCGTCGGGCGAATTGATTAAGCTTCTTATAGTGCCCGGTCATTTTTCTTTGAAGGTCAAATCTCTATTGGCCTTTTCCAACTTCTTCTCCAAGTGTTCATTCACCCTTTCAAGCCATGCTTCTCTATTTTTTTCTATTTCTTGGGTGAATAAGGTAGTAAGAGCAAAATATTGGAAAAGGGCAGCCTCTTCCTCTTTTTGTTTCTCTAAGGCTCTTCTGAGTCCCATGGTCCTTGGCCTCTTTCTCCTTGGATGATCTTCTTCTTCACTATCATTGAACTCGCCCATGATTTCTTCCAACTTAATTTTCACTTTGGAGGCCTCTTTTTGATTCTTGATAGTCCGTGTCTCATACACCACCATGTGGATACCCATTTGCTTGTTTTGTGTTTGCAAGAAATGAATGAGGTTTTTAGACCTCTCTAGATCCGCTCTTAGATCATGAATTTGTTCTTCTCTATTTATCAAGAGAGACTCTAGGATTCCAGCCTCATTGTTGTTGTCATCACTGTTTATCTAAATTATGTCAAATTCCCTCTCTTTCTCATGGCTACTTTCTTCCTTCTCCTTTCCCTTGCTTTGGGTGGCCTTCTTGGTCTTCCTCCTCTTTGGTAATTCAACAATGGATTGCTTGGGCAACTTCCCTTTGCTTCGGAGGGCTCTAGTAACATTTGGAGTTACATTTTGAGGCACTCTCTTTCTTGATGTTCAGGGCTTTGTCACCTTTGAAGAAGCAAGCATGGCCCCCTGCCTAGGACAGGCAGCTAGCACATGCTCTATTTGGTCTTTGCCCTTGCTACTTCCCTCATCATCCTTGCCACTATTTTGACCTTCTTCATGAATGCTTTGACTTTCACCTTGCATGTCTCTTTGAAGGCTACCCTTTTCACTTTTTTCCCTACTTTCTTCAGGACTTTTAGGCTCTGTATCTTCAATTTCTTGTGCTTCATCCTCATCATGTTTGTTGCTATGAGGGCTACCAATATCCTCCTCTTTGTGGCTGTTGTGGTCTTCATCAAACTGTTTCATTTCTTCATCATTTCTCTCTTCACTGTTTTTCTCTTCTTCATGGTGCTCTTCTTCATCACTGTGTTGCCTTTCATCACTGTGTTTTTCTTCACTTTCCTCCCTTTGACCTGGATCCTCTTCACTGTTTTATTATTTATCACTATGATGCCTTTCCTCACTGTACTCCTCTTCATCATTGTGTTGTTCTTCCTCACTGTGTTGTTCTTCCTCATTATGATCTTCTTCTTGATCAATCATGGGAGGATTTTGCTTCTTAGGAGTGGGTTTACTAGAAGAAGGAGAAAGAGGATGAGTGGAAGGTGAAGGAGATGCATGGGATGAAGAAGCAGTGGCGAAATCAGAATGTGAAATGAAAGTGTCCCAAGAGATTCCCTTCTTCTCAAGTTGATGAAGAATGACAATCTTGATAAGTGAATGATGGAAAAGACAAGCTGGATGTTGAGAGGAAGGTCTCTTTTGAATAGTGGAAGCCATATTTTCAATACTTATATGGAGGAAAAAGGGGAGGTTTAAAAATTAGGTTCTTGTGAAGTGCATGAGTAGCCGAACATGGTAAGCATAGACCCGGGAAAACCTTCCCTCGCATGTGAAATATTTCATGATTATCTTCATGAGGGGAGCATAGTTGGTCAACAAATATGAAAAGGGAAAAATGGATGGGCATGCATCCCGATGCTCTGGTTTCAAAAAGGGTTTGTACTATTCTGAGTCTAGGTAGCTCTGCTTAAACCATTTTTCTCCGACATATAGAATTTTGGTAGCTCTGGAAATGGATCTAGGAGAAAGCTTGAAATCTAAGACTGCTAGATGAACATCTTTCCCTTGAAATCTCAGAGCAAATAGATGTGTCAAGGGAGGATAACTTTTCACCTCCTAAACCCTTTGACAAAACTCCAAACATCCAACTTCATGAAAGTTAAAAAGTACTGAAGGATGGGCATTTACTTCGTCAGTTGAAAAAGGTTCATACCTTTTTTGAGGGCCACTTCTGCTATCTTTCCTAGGAGGCATTTTGCTTTGGATACTCTTTGCTGGCTGACCAAGACAAGCTGAATCAAATGGTATTTGAAATGGCTTCCCAACACCACACCTTTTCCTCCTTGTAAGTCACTGTGTTTCTTTGATGCTAACAAAACCAGTGTTTGTCAAATGAGAATAAAATCACTTTCATCATTGTGTTTGGGCAATGATCTTGAATAAGATATGATTGTGGTTCTTTTTTGGAAAAGGATCTCCTTTGTTTTGGCACAAAAATCCTCCTCTCAAGCACTGCCCCTTGTTATCACTGCTTTTTAAAAGTAAACAAGATATCTTTCAACTGACTTGAACACCTTCAAAACAGACTCTGCTTTTTGGATTCTGGGGGCTGCACAAATTTCACTATCTCACAATCCTTTAATCACTGTGTTTAAGAAAAAGGTTCAAACAAGGTATGTTTGTGGTTTTTTGTTTTGAAAATAAATCTCCCTTTGTTTCGGCACAAACACCTTTCTCTTCAAACATTGCTCTTTTGTTATCACTGCTTTTGAAAGGTAGTTAGGGTTCTTTCAAGACTGATAAAACACCTTCCCCTATCACTGTATTAATCTTTGACACCCACAGCAACAAAAGACTTCTTTGATTTTGACCAAAGGCCTAATCTCCTAATTGTTGTTTCCCTCTTTGATTTAGCAGACAACGTTTGTTCTTTGTTAACACTGTTAGGACATCTCTTCCAGCAAACTTGAGACCTCTTCACAACACAAGAAGACCTCCTTCAATTTTTACAAAAGCTCTATCTCTTTACCACTGTCTAGATGATCTTAGAGACTGATTTGAGACCTCTACAACTCTGTATTTCTTCCTAGTAACTATGGGCAGTCTTAGCTATTTTTATAGTACAATATAGAGCTTTCAAATTGGCATCAAACCTCCCTTCTTTCACTGTTTTATCTTTTACTATCCATGAATAAAGAGACCTTTTTCAATTTGTTTGCAAACATTGTTAAGAGACCCCCTTTAACCCCAAAATTTTCCAAGGAGTAAGGAAAATACCTCGAAAAATGTTCGTGGGATTTGTTGACCGTAGATTAGCGTTCAAAGGAGCTTTTGGAGGTTTGGAGGATGAGCAGGCCGTTTGGAGTAGAAGGCGCCGCGCGCAAAAAGGTTGTCGGGTCGGTTTCGAGCGCCCGGTGACCGAAGACACAAGCGTGCCATGCACCTCTATAGGCGTGTCGCACCGTAGTTTAATTTCTTCTTCTGGTTGCTCACAGGCGCGCCACGCAGAATTCTGAGCCCCAAAAACTTTGAAAAACGCCCGAAAATGACTTTGTTTCTTCAGTGAGCAGCCAAGGAGGGTGTGATTCGTGTTTTGAAAATGCTAATGGGCCTCTTGAACGGTCTCTTCCACCTTTTAAAATTCAAATGAGCTCAAATGCCTTGGTAGTTACTTTGTAGGGGTTTGGATGCCTTTTGAAAAGGCTTTTTTTCATATCAAAACATAAATCATTGTCTTTATTATTTTATCACCTTTTAAAATATCATAAAGACCCATATTTGATCAGGACTCATAACAACAATGTTGTGAACAACTTCTTTTAAAGACCCTCATATCCACGACTTTTGCTGAAGTAAAGTGGCCTCCTTAAAAACAAGACCTTTTTCACTGTCTTTTCATTAAGGAAATAACCCTATTACTGTTTTTCCATTCTGTCCTTCAAAAGGATCATTGCTCAAGAACCATATCCAAGACTGCTTAACTATTAGGCACCTTATATTGACATTTTCCTTTTGACTGTGGGTAAACCCTTAGTTGCACTCACCAAGGCTTGACTTACATCTGTTCATTAAGGAGATGGCCTTTAAAAACCCTTAATGTAATCATATACAAACAACAGAGTTTGTTCTTATGTACATAAAAAGGTATTGTCTATGACTATGGTATGTTTTATTTCTTTGAATGGTGTCTTGAACTTGAATCATTGTGTCATACCCTTCCTTATCCATACTGTCTCTTTGTATTCAATTGCCAAGGTCTTTTTAAGAAACAAGGTTATTCCACCTTCTTGTCATTTTGATGAGCTGGTTCCAAGTTTTGGACATTCTAGCCTCAAATTACCCTTTGAAGAAGACCTTTATGGATAGAAGAAAAACAGAGCTTCTTTAACACCATAATATCATTGATTGGCTTATGTTTAACACCAGACTTCAACTCATAAACCTTCAATTGCTTCCTACTGATTTTCAACCTTGTCTTTTAAACAATGAAATCATTTAAACACTACTTGAAACACTATTGTTGTATCAGTTGTTTCATCCTTTGGAGGAAGTGGTGTAAACAAGTTTTTAGGTAATTTGAAACACTGTTAGTCTTGTGCTCTTTGAATGAGGCTATACCTCTGTTCCTGACCTTCTAGTTTTTAAATGAAGGAGGCCCTTATCATGTTCCTAACCATCTGCTTTTAAATGAAGGAGGTTAACATAATATTTCTAAACCATCTGCTCTTTATACTGGAGGAGGTTTTCAACATGTGACCCAACCATCTGCTCTTGCTTGGAGGAGGTTTTCAACATGTCACCCAACCATCTGTTTTTGCTTGGAGGAGGTTAACACAGTCATGACATTTCATCCCTTTCTCAAACTGTGTCATCTTTCCTTGTAACACATATCTCTGCTTGGTATATCACAATAAGTAATAAAGTGAAATTTGACAATATGTTATAAGAGGCATGTTCTGAGATATGTATCTTGTGGTCAAAATATCCTTGTGAATATTTTAAACCAGGAGCCACATGACTTGAATTTGTAGAGTATTTGCTGGCTAGTCATTACTTACTAACCTTTCTTGACTGTGTTTGCAGAGGCTTATTGAATTTTCTCTCTGACCAGTATTCTTATCCCAGGCTCAAGACAACATGAGAAGCAGTTTTCTTCTTATGTTTAGCTTGACAATGTCTTCTGGAATACTTGTACATCTCTTCTTTTGAAAGAGACACTGAAACACTGTAGATCAACATAATATCAGTTTGGCTTTTGGAACATGTACTGCTGAGACATAAAGACCTTTTAGTGGTGCGACCTATGGGTGTATCAAGCTTTTTTTTTGCAGATTTAGTGCTAATTCAGGGTTGGCTGGTATTGATCAAAAGATTTTGGCTCAGGAATTTTTTTCCAAGGAAGGGATTCCCTAGAGCGCCACTACCTAACTTAGGGGAGATCTTTGACAGATTTTGAGTATTTTATTTGGGTAGGATTAGATCTCAAAATGACATATGACTAGAGGTAGGGTGGCCGACATTCTTATCATCAGTTGGAAAATGAATGACCTGGGGATGAGGGTAAATGACAGTAGATAGCTTTTAACTTATGACAGCTCATGGATAGGCTTATATCACTGAAAATAGATAGGACTTGAAAACTAGGTTTTTCTCATCATAGGCTGACTGGAAAAGGTAGGAGGACAAAAATTGTTTAGGGGTGTTTTCTAGATGTCAGTTTGGACAAATTTGGAGATCAGCTTCTAGAAAACTTGGCTTTAAAAACTAGTCATCATTAACAGGTGAAAAATACTGATGACTAACAGTGGCTCCATTTGGGGAGGGTAGCTCCTTTTCTAGAGGTGTTTAGAATTTCAGATCTATGGCCTTTTGAAGACCAGTGCCTTTATCCATTGGCACAAATTTCTTTCTTCTTTGATGCTATTTCTGAAAATCAACAGCATGATTAGCATCAAAGTCATTTCTACCTACCCTGCTACATTTCCTAACATTTTTTCTTCTTTCGGGTGCATTTGGACTAGCAACCCATTGACATAATATTTTTGAAAAATGACACTATCTAATTCTACACTTATATCTACCTTGAGTTCAGATTAAACTGATGAACTCCTTTGTTTCTCTACTTATGCTAGATCAAATGTCAAGATTAAGTTGTTTGACAGGATGTTATTCTCTAATCTAAAACATGAAATTGAAAAATGACCAAATCAAGATTAGACAGTCTGATTTTTCATGTACTTGTGGCATGAAAGACAAGCTGCACACAAATATTATTTTGCATGAACATGAAATTTAGAAAAATCAGGGCTAGGATACACAATTTGTTTTTCATCCATGTTTTCCTCTTTGGTTCTATTTTGAGCATGTCAAACCAGTATCTTTTCCTAATCTATTTTCTTTGACAAGTCAAGATTACACAATATTGACTATCTCTTCTCTCACTAATTTATCAGCAAATAAATTTAAAACATGTTCAGTTATGATTAGGCTAGATAACTAAACAAGACATTTTGAGCACTAGTAGCAACATTTAGACTTGCGTGCTTTCAGAATGACTATTTTTTGAACATGGGGCTTTCTTTATATTTTTAAAACTGCCCTCTTTTTCTACTTTTCTATTTTTTTTGAATTTTCTGTTTTTTGATTTATTTCTTCAAACAATGATATATACAATGATTGAAAAATCTGGAACTAGAAATCCTAAAAATGGTGAAACTTGAGCATCTTATCTTCATAAGGATCTCCTACCACTCTTGGTCCACTCAGCTCTTGAAAAGAAAAGTTTGGAAAATTTTCTCTTTCAAGCATAACATAAGGATTCATGCATGAATCTCTGAACAACCCTGTATCTTCCCGCTGTACTTATTTATACCTTTGATCTCCACTTCTCCTTTTGCTGTACATATTTTTCAAATAATGCAGATATTCTTTGTCATTTTTGAAGTATATGATGACATCATCAAGATATATCAGAATGCAGAAATTTAGAACTGGAAACATGGCTTTTAGGAGCATGTTTTTGGTGTCTGGTGGTTTTGCAATTCTGGGTTTGAAGATGTAACTACTTCCATCATACTTGAAAAATTCTTTGAGTTGTTCGCTTTGCAAAGGAATTATTTGGCGATACCCTGAAACATCATTTTTTAAAGACACATGATTAGAAGCACCTATCATTTCTATAGCATGGTCTTGAGCAGGAAGAATATCATTTCTGTCCCAAGGGTGTGTATTTGTGTTTCTAAAATCAACACAGATCCTATGTCCATCTGTCTTGTCTTTGATTATTATTGTTTGGTCAAGATTTTTGTATTTTCTTTTGTCAAAGTTGTTTCTTGGAGTGATCGCAATGTCATAGTGCTTCTCACTGTTTTCTCTACATGTAGTAGTATCTTGAACAATCTTGCAAATTCTAACAGTTCTAATTCTTTGGTGGAGTGGTAGAATGGTAGCTAGTTCAAACAACTCAGTTATATTTGGACTGCAGTTATCATATCCTTTCATAAGAAGTTTATCAGACATTTTTTCTGGATTTTTAGCTATTGTGGCTACAGTCAAAGTTTCATTTGAGGGGGTAGAGTTATGAGATGGTAAATCTTTAAGGTATGGTAATAACATTAAGCTTCCCTGCCCCTGACTTCCAAAGAGGTTTGTAATATGCAAGTCTTCTAATGCCTCTATTCTGAAAAAGTCTCCTGATGTTACTGCTGATGTTTGTCTATGGTTTGAGAAATTTTCTTGATGGTATATAATGTTTTGTGCTTCCTGCTCTATTTCTATTTCAGGAGAAACAAACTCTCTTTCCTCAAGACATAACTGCTCATGGTCATGATAATTTTGTGTGTCCAACTCATCATAGAGAACCTGGGGTACCTGATGTGGTGTGCCTAAGTTTGTTTCAAGTTCTCCCAACCATTCCTCAATGTCTTCGTCAGTGTGTAAAATGAAGGAATTCAGATCAGAATGCAAGGAGTACATCGGGATGTTATCTGGTCTTTCTTGGCTGCTGACCATATAATTCATGTGTGATTTATGATAGAGTATTCTAGTTTGGTTAAACACAGGAATAGTGGCGTAGGACATATCAAGTTGAATATTTCCCTGAAGCTTGGCCCCCCAAGTTCTGGATAAAAGCATTCTGTACTTGGGAGGGATGTCTGCTACCACTATGTCCATGATCAGGTGTTTTGCAGGTATTTGGGCCAAACTGAAACAAAGATCTTTGATTAAGCCTAGACACTTGACTCTACTTGAATCAAATGAATATAATTCTTTATAAGGTTTTGTTATTTCTAGGCCTAATATTTCCATCACCACCTTTGGCATGAGATTATGCGAGGCCCCGAAGTCCAGCATGGCATTGTGTAGGATTTGGTCATATATATTCAGACTGATGTAAAAGGGAAGAGTGGTTCCTTCTTGGAATTTCCCTTCTATTTTTGGACCAAACAACACTTCAGGGGTGTCATCAGCTAGATTTAGGGTGTTTGCATCATTTCCTATATTCAGGACTTTTAGCACTTGGGATTTTTAAGAGCTTTGGGCGATAAGTTCAGTGAGAGGCATGGTGATCTTTATTTTGGCGATTTCTCCTTCAAAACTGAAGGGTGCTTGTAGTTTAGATATGTTTTCTTCAGTTTTTTTGGCCTTGACTTTCTCTATGTTCTTAATTTGCTGACTCTGGTTTGGGATTTTTTTCAACACATCCATCTCGGGAATCTTGGTAGAGGTACTAGGAAGATCTGGGCCAAGGCTTGTCTGAATAGCTTTATCTTTGTTTTGGTCATTTTTCTTGACCATGATTTTGTTGCTATCCACTGCTCTTTTAAGGATGGTATCAGGGGTTTTAGTAACAGCAGTGTCTGAACTACCTTTCTTGGAGTTTTATTGGTTTTTCCACTTCTAAGATCATACTTCCTATGGGCTTCTATTATGGCATTCTGAAAACCTATAGCAGGATCTTCGGGGTCCTCATAGTTGGTCTCATTTTGATTTGAGGAGAAGAAATCTTGCTCTTCTTATGTGAGGTATACCTCACCCTCGTTATTAGAACCTATTAGGTTTAAATGACTTTCATCAATGGGTTATGTATCCCTCTCTTCTTCATCAACATAGTTTTCATTGAAGGGTGGCTTGATTTGTTGGTCATTTTCCCTCGGTTTATTTTGAGACTGGTCTTTCCTAAATTTTTGGTTCCAGTTCCTGTTTTGAGGGTTTGGCTGGTTGTCCCTAAGAGGTGTCTTTTCACTTATCTTTTCCCACATTTTTGCCACGGATCTAACCAGGTCATCTATTCTAAAATCTGAGGAAGATACTGAAGGGGAAACTTTGTCATGGTATGTGACTTTCTTCTCTAATCTCAACCTAGCTCTCTTTTCAGCTAAGTTGGCTTCTGCACTCATGGCCACTTTTTGCATTTCCTCTAGGGTTGCAGGGTCCTTGTCTCTTAGTTAAGTCATGTCTGGGTCGAAGCCTTCGGGAAACTTTGCTAAGGCTGAGCCAAGTGGAGGTTTGAAGTGAGGCGGGAGGGCGTTATAAACACTGTTGAACCTAGTGCAGTATTCTCAGACACTTTCCCCATTATCCCTTTTTAGGTTGTTATACTCAGAAAGGATTTGAATGGGGTTCTTTATGATTTCCCACCTATTTATGAAAGTTTGTTAGAGTTCAAGAAGATCTTGTATACTGTTTAGAGTTAAGCTCTTAAACCATTTTTTGGGTTCTCTGCCCAGGCTTTGGGTGAACATCCTCATTCTTATGGTCTCGTCTTCTATTTCCATGTATTCAAAGGCATCACTAATTCTATCTACATGTTGTTGGGCGGTAGTAGCCTCAACTCCGGTGAAGTGTGGGATTTTGGATTGGTAGTCATGTTGTAAAGGTGCCAAAGGCTGTGGAAACACCAAGGGTGCATACCAAGCTGCCATGGTGGGAGCTAATGGTTGATTTACAATATGAGGGCCTGTAGGATGAGCTGAGGTGATTTGAACAGTGGTGGTTTGGATGGGTGTGGTGGATGTACTCAGACTTGTGAATTGATTTTGAGCAGATTTGGGATGGTAGGATCCAAAGTGGTGGAGAAGTTGAAAGTCGGGAGGTGTAGTAGGTGAGGCTTCTCTACTAGGACTCTGTTGCAAATCTAAGGGCTCAAGGTCGTCAAAGTTGATTTTATTTTGTGACTTGCTTCTAATAAGTGTTTTCGCTGATTTTAAGTCAAACGGGGAATCCTGCAAGGAGGTGAGATGTTCAGGTACTGATCTTGATTTACGGATGGACCTATCTGTAGCTAAGTTGCCAATTTCGAAAGTTTTCCACAAAATCTTCTCTGGGTTATCAACAATGATAGGGGGATTTGGGTCTAGATGAGATCTGGTATTGATTCTTCGTGAAGCCAGATTTCAAATTCAGAGTTTAGAGAGGATGGTATTTGTGATTGTGTTGGATGGATGGCCTCTCTAGGAGTTTCACTAATGTGAAGAATGGTCAAAACAAAAACGAAGGCTAGTGGAGTCGCTAAGTGGATTTCTTTGAGATCGATGGTTCACCACCAATACTATCAAATATGCTTTCGGGAAAAATCCTTCTAGCAAACTTTGAGGTGAAGACTTGCAAGGAAGAATTATCACTTAGTTTCAACAGTTTGCTAGACTGTTTGGACAAGCTAATGGTTCTATTTGCAAGTTTATTCTGTTTATCTCCTATTTTTAGGTGAAGCTTTCAGAATCACTAAGTTATACTTATTTTGTCACTGATTACAGAGTTTGCACCATGAATTTTAAGTTTTGGAAAGGATGATTCAACAGAAAGGTATGGTTTACAGAATTTTTGGTTTTTATGGAGTTTTAGGCCTACTGGAGGCTATTGGAGTCGCCAGGTGGATTTTTGGTTGTTTTTATAGGGATGAATTTATGTTCCACCACAAATAACTAGGGAAAAGCCAATCTGGGGATGTTTTGGGGTTTTTTTTGAGTTTTTATGTGTAGCCTATGGTGTATTAGAGTGTTCTAAACCTGATTCATTACTTTGCTAGGGTGGTGAAACAAAAAGAGTTTAGTCTAAATGATTCTATGGAATGCTTTCCTGTTTAAATTTTGAAAGACTAATGAATCTACAAGAGTTTGCTAGACTGTTATGTACTCAGTTAGTCCCACCATGATCGCCATTATGTTAGTGAGTGGTGGGATAAGTCAATCAGATAGTATTCCTAAGGCTGCTGAAATGTTTAGGGAAGCTAAGTTTGTTTATCACTCAGAGTCCCACCGTGATCGCCATTATGTTAGTGACTAGTGGGATAAGTCAATCAGATAGTATTCCTAAGGCTGCTGAAATGTTTAGGGAAGCTAAGTTTGTTTATAACTCAGAGTCCCACCGTGATCGCCATTATGTTAGGGTCTCGTGATTTGGCTGATTGGCAAGCCAAGTGACAGGGTAACATCAAACCAATCTTTGGAGCCCAAGGACCTAGCCTTCTTGGACTCAGAGAGGGCTCTCTCTATTTGTGTAAGGGATATCTATGTGTTTTGCTTCCTGTGTTTCTGATTTTAGGCTAGTTATGAAGTAAGTTTTTAGTTTTGCTTTTAGGTTTTTGAGGGAGGAATTGATCAAAGACTAAGATAGATAAAAATATTGTCAGATCAACAGGGCTATGGGGTCGAAAGGGTCGAGAAAGCCTCAAATGGTGATACAAGGAATGTTGAAGGGCCAATTTGATCAAGGTAAAATGAGGTGAGATGGACACTAAATTTGTGAAGAAAAAAGGCTTTCAAACATAAATAGTTCAATAGCTGACATAAACATGGTAGGGCTAACCATTAATCATGATGAATGTAACTACAAACTGATAAATGCATAGAAATAAACATTCAAACAATACATAGAGATATATGACTCTCTAACTTTAGGAAATTACTATCAGACTTTGGGGAAAGACAATTAAGACAAACAAATAACTCAAATCACTATGAGGAAATGCCTAGACATAGTATTTCAAGCTATTGGGCACTTTTAAAATAATTGAAAGTTTTTTAGACAAAGGAGCAAAGGTCATTATAAAATTATCATAAGACTATCCTTGTGACAAAGGACAATCAAAAAATCAAAAAAAGGTTTAGAGGGTGGAGATATGACATAGCCATGAAGTGAAAGCAGGAGCATGGTAAGATCATGTATATGTAAAACATAGGCTAAAACAAGAAACAATTCCTTGAGTGTGTGATGCAAAACGATCAGAAGGATTTCTTTGAATGACTAAGAGGAAAGCATAGGAAGCTATAGTGAAAGCAGCAGGAAATCTGAGAGGTACCTCCAGGGGCATGTCTCACATCCATTCTCTCTTGCATCAACATAACTGTAACCAAAGACACGAAATATGTATATATATGAAAAATAAGAGTGATAACCAGAGAGGGACACTGTGACACTGCCACCATTTTACCAAGTCAAGGAATCCAACAGCAGTCCTCTTTCATCATCCAAAACATTCAAGAAACTATCTAATACATGAGACAAGTATTTCTTCCAAGCTTGTATAACCATATATTGCTCTATATCATCAAGTTTAGCCTTGTTTACAATAAAGTCTCTTGGAATATATAAGCCAAGATGAGGGAAAACCTCCTAGTGTAACTAGCAAGCTCATTGGCCCATCAAAAATATATGATTTTGTCCTTGAGGCTTTGCAAAGCCCAAAGCACAAAATATCTATAAAAATATCTTAAAAATGCATAAAAAAGGAAACTATATTGAATTTTCCTAACTAACCATGGCCAAAAAAGGCTAAACGCACATTAGGAAAAGCCACTTCAGAAAAGTGCATTTTTCACAAAAATACTTAAGAAAAATATCAGCAGAAAATCCCCTATCTTGTGGGAAACTTTTGGAGGCCTTCCCGATGTCAAAACGAGGCTTGGGATGGCTCGTTGGAAAGCTCTAGATGTATATTTTTTGAAAATTATTTTTTTTCCCAAACTGATCACTGGAAGCCTATGAAAATCTGACTTGTGTGAAAAAAAACCCAGAAAATAGCCTTTGCTGATATGCGGGGCAGAGTGTTGAAAAAGTGACTGTTTTTCGCCACTTTGGGGGACCAAATCATCTTCAACTGATCTGAAATTCACTGAGTAGATGCCCCTGAAATTATTGCATCCATTGATGCCATTTTCATCCTTTGAGGATTCTTCAAACAAAAATGACGATGCCCATGATTTTTAGCAAAAATCCCAAAAATGTCAAAAAACCAAAACTTGTTGAATTTTTCCCAATTTTGGTGAGCATGACCCTCATGGGTTTTCAGAGGCATGCTGAGAATCGAAGGCCAAAATTTGAAGCCTTGATATTTATTTCTTCATTTTTGGTGTCGGGCACCTCTTTTGAGCCTCCTTGAGCTTTTCGTGTGTGGCCTTCAATTTCCGTCGAGCGAATTGATTAAGCTTCTTATAGTGCTCGATATTTTTTCTTTGAAGGTCCAAATCTCTATTGGCCTTTTCCAACTTCTTCTCCAAGTGTTCATTCACACTTTCAAGCCATGCTTCTCTATTGTTTTCTATTTCTTGGGTGAATAAGGTAGTAAGAGGAAAAGACTGGAAAAGGGCAGCCTCTTCCTCTTTTTGTTTCTCTAAGGCTCTTCTGAGTCCCATGGTCCTTGGCCTCTTTCTCCTTGGCTGATCTTCTTCTTCACTATCATTGAACTCGCCCATGAGTTCTTCCAACTTAATTTTCACTTTGGAAGCCTCTTTTTGATACTTGATAGCCCATGTCTCATACATCGCCATGTGGACACTCATCTGCTTGTTTTGTGTTTGAAAGAAAAGAATGAGGTTTTTAGACCTCTCTAGATCCACTCTTAGATCATGAATTTGTTCTTCTCTATTTATCAAGAGAGACTCTAGGATTCTGGCCTCATTGTCGTTGTCATCACTGTTTATCTGAATTATGTCAAAGTCCCTCTCTTTCTCATGGCTACTTTCTTCCTTCTCCTTTCCCTTGCTTTGGGTGGCCTTCTTGGTCTTCCTCCTCTTTGGTAATTCAACAATGGATTACTTGGGAAGCTTCCCTTTGCTTCAGAGGGCTCTAGTAACATTTGGAGTTACAGTTTGAGGCACTCTCTTTCTTGATTTTCGGGGCTTTTTCACCTTTGCAGAAGAAAGCATGGCCCCCTGCCTAGGAGAGGCAGCTAGCACATGCTCTATTTGGTCTTTGCCCTTGCTACTTCCCTCATCATCCTTGCCACTATTTTGACCTTCTTCATGAATTCTTTGACTATCACCTTGCATGTCACTTTGAAGGTTTCCCTTTTCATTTTTGTCCATGCTTTCTTCAGGACTTTTAGGCTCTGTATCTTCAATGTCTTGTGCTTCATCCTCATCATGTTTGCTGTTGTGAGGGCTACCAATATCCTCCTCTTTGTGGTTGTTGTGTTCCTCATCAAACTGTTTCATTTCTTCATCATTTCCCTCTTCACTGTTTTGCTCTTCTTCATGGTGCTCTTCTTCATCACTGTGCTGCCTTTCATCACTATGTTTTTCTTCACTTTGCTCCCTTTGACTTGGATCCTCTTCACTGTTTTGTTCTTTATCACTATGCTACCTTTCCTCACTGTATTCCTCTTCATCATTGTGTTTTTCTTCCTCACTTTGTTGTTCTTCCTCATTATGCTCTTCTTCTTGATCAATCATGGGAGATTTTTGCTTCTTAGGAGTGGGTTTACTAGAAGAAGTAGAAAGAGGATGAGTGGAAGGTGAAGGAGATGCATGGGATGAAGAAGCAATGGCGAAATTGGAATGTGAAATGAAAGTGTCCCTAGAGATTCCTTTCTTCTCAAGTTGATGAAGAATGACAATATTGATAAGGGAATGATGGGAAAGACAAGCTGGCTGCTGAGAGGAAGGTCTCTTTTGAACAGTGGAAGCCATCTTTTCAATACTTCTATGGAGGAAAAAGGGAGGTTTAACAATTTGGTTCTTGTGAAGTGCATGAGTAGCCGATCATGATAAGCATAGACCCAGGAAAACCTTCCCTCGCATGTGAAATATTTCATGATTATATTCATGAGGGGAGCATAGCTGATCAACAAATATGAAAAAGAAAAAATGGATGGGTGTGCATCCCGATGCTCTAGTTTCAAAAAGGGTTTGTACTGTTCTGATTCTAGGTAGCTCTGCTTAAACCATTTTTCTCTGACATATGGAATTTTGGTAGCTCTGGAAATGGATCTAGGAGAAAGCTTGAAATCTAAGCCTGCTAGATGAACATGTTTCGCTTGCAATCTCAAAGAAAATAGATGTGTCAAGGGAGGATAACTCTTCACCTCCTGAACCCTTTGACAAAACTCCAAACATCCAACTTCATGAAAGTTAAAAAGTACTAAAGGATGGGCATTTACTTCCTCAGATGAAAAAGGTTCATACCTTTTGTGAGGGCCACTTCTGCTATCTTTCCTGGGAGGAATTTTGCTTTGGATACTCTTTGCTGGCTGACCAAGACAAGGTGAATCAAATGGTCTTTGAAACGGCTTCCCAAAACCACACCTTTTCCTCCTTGAAAGTCATTGTGTTTCTTTGATGCTAAAAACCAGTGTTTGTCAAATGAGAGCAAAATCACTTTCATCATTGTGTTTGGGAAAAGATCTTGAATAAGATATGGTTATGGTTCTTTGTTGGAAAAGGATCTCCTTTGTTCTGGCACAAAAATCCTCCTCTCAAGCACTGCCCCTTGTTATCACTGCTTTTTAAAAGTAAACAAGATATCTTTCAACTGACTTGAACACCTTCAAAATAGACTCTGCTTTTTGGATTCTGGGGGCTGCACAAATTTCACTATCTCACAATCCTTTAGTCACTGTGTTTGAGCAAAAGGTTCAAACAAGGTATGTCTGTGGTTTTTTGTTTTGAAAATAAATCTCCCTTTGTTTCGGCACAAACACCTTCTCTTCAAACACTGCTCTTTTGTTATCACTGTTTTGAAAGGTAGTTAGGGTTCTTTCAAGACTGATAAAACACCTTCCCCTATCACTGTATTAATCTTTGACACCCACAGCAACAAAATAATTCTTTGATTTTGACCAAAGGCCTAATCTCCTAATCGTTGTTTCCCTCTTTGGTTTAGCAGACAAGGTTTGCTCTTTGTTAACACTGTTAGGACATCTCTTCCAGCAAACTTGAGACCTCTTCACAACACAAGAAGACCTCCTTCAATTTTGACAAAAGCTCTATCACTTTACCACTGTCTAGATGATCTTAGAGACTGATTTGAGACCTCTACAACTCTGTACTTATTCCTAGTAACTGTGGGCAGTCTTAGCTATTTTTATAGCACAATATAGAGCTTTCAAATTGGCATCAAACCTCCCTTCTTTCACTATTTTATCTTTTACTATCCATGAATGAAGAGACCTTTTTCAATTTGTTTGCAAACATTGTTAAGAGACCCCTTTTAACCCCAAAATTTTCCAAGGAGTAAGGAAAATACCTTGAAAAATGTTCGTGGGATTTGTTGATCGTCGATCAGCGTTCAAAGGAGCTTTTGGAGGTCTGGAGGATGAGCAGGCCATTTGGAGTAGAAGGCGCTGCGTGGAAAAAGGTTGTCGGGTCGGTTTCAGGCGCCCGGTGACCGAAGACATAGGCGCACTACTACAGGCGCATCGCGCCGTAGTGTAATTTCTTCTTCTGGTTGCTCACAGGCGTGTCGCACCCATCTACAGTCGCGCCGCGCAGAATTTTGAGCCACAAAAACTTTGAAAAACGCCCGAAAATGACATTTTTTCTTCAGTGAGCAGCCAAGGAGGGTGTGATTCATGTTTTGAAAATGCTAATGGGCCTCTTGAACGGTCTCTTTCACCTTTTAAAATTCAAATGAGCTCAAATTCCTTGGTAGTTACTTTGTAGGGGTTTGGATGCCTTTTGAAAAGGCTTTTTGTCATATCAAAACATAAATCACTGTCTTTATTATTTTATCACCTTTTAAAATATCATAAAGACCCATATTCAATCAGGACTCATAACAACAATTTTGTGGCTAGCTTCTTTTGAAGACCCTCATATCCATGATTTTTGTTGAAGTAAAGAGGCCTCCTTAAAAACAAGACCTTTTTCACTGTCTCTTCATTAAGGAAATAAGCCTATTACTGTTTGTCCATTCTGTCCTTCAAAAGGATCATTGCTCAAGAACCATATCCAAGACTGCTTAACTGTTAGGCACCTTATATTGACATTTTTCTTTTGACTGTGGGTAAACCCTTAGTTGCACTCACCAAGGCTTGACTTACATCTGTTCATCAAGGAGATGGCCTTTAAAAACCCTTAATGTAATCATATACAAACAACAGAATTTGTTCTTATGTACATAAAAAGGTCTTGTCTATGACTGTGGTATGTTTTATTTCTTTGAATGGTGTCTTGAACTTGAATCATTGTGTCATACCCTTCCTTATCCATACTATCTCTATGTATTCAATTGCCAAGGTATTTTTAAGAAACAATGTTATTCTACCTTCTTGTCATTTTGATGAGCTAGTTCCAAGTTTTTGACATTCTAGCCTCAGATTACCCTTTGAAGAAGACCTTTATGGATAGAAGAAAAACAAAGCTTCTTTAACACCATAATATCACTGCTTGGCTTATGTTTAACACCAGACTTCAACTCATAAACCTTCAATTGCTTCCTTTTGATTTTCAACCTTGTCTTTTAAACAGTGAAATCATTTAAACTCTACTTGAAACACTACTGTTGTATCAGTTGTTTCATCCTTTGGAGGAAGTGGTGTAAACAAGTTTTTAGGTCATTTGAAACACTGTTAGTCTTGTGCTCTTTGAATGAGGCTATACCTCTGTTTCTGACCCTCTGTTTTTAAATGAAGGAGGCCCTTATCATGTTCCTAACCATCTGCTTTTAAATGAAGGAGGTTAACATAATATTTCCAAACCATCTGCTCTTTATACTGGAGGAGGTTTTCAACATGTGACCCAACCATCTGCTCTTGCTTGGAGGAGGTTTTCAACATGTCACCCAACCATCTGTTTTTGCTTGGAGGAGGTTAACACAGTCATGACATTTCATCCATTTCTCAAACTGTGTCATCTTTCCTTGTAACACATATCTCTGCTTGGTATATCAAAATAAGTAATAAAGTGAAATTTGACAATATGTTATAAGAGGCATGTTCTGAGATATGTATCTTGTGGTCAGAATATCCTTGTGAATATTTTAAACCAGGATCCACATGACTTTCATTTGTAGATTATTTGTTGGCTAGTCATTACTTACTAACCTTTCTTGACTATGTTTGCAGAGGCTTATTGAATTTGCTCTCTGACCAGTATTCTTATCCCAGGCTCAAGACAACATGAGAAGAAGTTGTCTTCTTATGCTTAGTTTGACAATGTCTTCTGGAATACTTGTACATCTCTGCTTTTGAAAGAGACACTGAAACACTGTAGATCAACATAATATCAGTTTGGCTTTTGGAACATGTACTACTGAGACATCAAGACCTTTTAGTGGCACGACCTATGGGTGTATCAAGCTTTGTTTTTGTAGATTAAGCACTAATTCAGGGTTGGTTGGTATTGATCAAAAGATTTTGGCTAAGGATGTTTTTTCCAAGGAAGGGATTCCCTAGAGCACCACTACCTTACTTAGGGGAGATATTTGACAGATTTTGAGTATTTTCTTTGGGTAGGATTAGATCTCAAAATGACATATGACCAGAGGTAGGGTGGCCGACATTCTTATCATCAGTTGGAAAATGAATGACCTGGGGATGAGGGTAAATGACAGCAGATAGCTTTTAACTTATGACAGCTCATGGACAGGCTTATATGACTAAAAATAGATTGGACTTGAAAACTAGGTTTTTCTCATCATAGGCTGACTGGAAAAGGTGGGAGGACAAAAATTGTTTAGGAGTGTTTTATAGATGTCAGTTTGGACAAATTTGGAGATCAGCTTCTAGAAAACTTGGCTTTCAAAACTAGTCATCATTAACAGGTGAGAAATACCGATGACTAACAGGAGCGATGTGATGGTGAAGTGCGAGAGCCGTTGATCTAAAACAGGATCAACGGTGGAGATGTGATCGGGATTTCGCATCGGCGGCGAACACTTTTTAAAGGGAAAAAGGTCACGGGGACCTGCGAATATCTGAAATGCCAATGGGCCAATGGGCCGATGCGCTTGGTCACAGAGCACGGTCTTATGGCGGAAAAAGGGGCTCGGGCTTTAAGCGAAAGGGGCTTAAGGCCTTATATTTTAAAATGAAGGTTTTTGACTAAAAATAAAGGTTTTTGAAGGATTCTGAGGGTTTCGATAAGGGGAAAAAAGGGCTAAAAACCTTAATAAAAGGATTTTACAAGGTTTAAAGGGGAATTTTGAGGAAAATAAAGGGTAAAAAATGGGAAAAATGGGTGAAATGAAGGGGTTTTCAGAGGGTTTTTTCAAAGGAAAAAATGATGGAAAATGGGTCTGAAAACGGTCTTTTTTATAACAACAGGGATTTTCTTTGAAGGTTTTGAAGTGAAGATATCAATGGAATGGATATTTTTGACAAGGTACACAGCAAGGCTTCAAGAACTCACAATTTTTCTTTAAAACTTGTTTCTTGAAGACTAAAAACCTGTTTTAGCCATCATCGATTATGACAAAATTTTATTGATGGCTAACACATGAAATCCACGAACTATCTATAGTAATTGTCAATATCTATCTTCTGGAGGGACTTCCTTCTCTTCTTTCTCCCCTTGCAAGATGAGTTCACCCTCCTCATCATAAAAGTAAGAGATGAATTGATTCTCTTGACTTTCTGTGACTTCCTCATCCTATCCCTCCACTTCTCCCTCCAAGTATAGAGGAGGTTGAATGTGGTCTTGATGTTCCTTCCTATCCCACTACAACAACTGCAGAGGGGGCTTCTAATACTGAGGATTAAACCCTCTGTTAGGACTCATTTGGTTGGGATGAGGAGGGGAATTTTCGACCTCCAATTCAAGCTTAATCAACTTATTGGAAAGGTTCTTAATTAACTTATTCATTTCTTCAATTATATACTCTTGTGATTCCCTCTTCTTATTCGAAGTAGAAGCCTCTTCCTTGTTCTTTATTTTGGCTTCATGTTCTGTATTCCCCTTGAATTTACCAGTATAAGCAAAGTTTGATTCTACCTCCAATGCATCAGTCTAGATCTGATCCAGAGATGTGGATTTTCTTTCTCTTAGGGTGAACCCGAACTCTGGTTTGAAGCTCCTACGAAGACCACCTTAGCAGCTGCTTGGGGAGGCTTTATTTCAGTACGAATATTATTATAGATCTTATTGAACCTTTTTATGAATTATGTTACATCCTCCTTATGTCTCTTCTTTAGAGCATTTAACTTGGTGAGAACGTATCCATGGTCCCTCTTTTCTCCACATTTCAATGCGAAGAAATTCTCCATTTCTTCCCAATTGTGGAATGTGTTATCAGCTAGAGACTTGAACCAATTATGAGCTTCTCCATCCAAGGATTAAATGAAAAGCCTTAACACCACATCTAAATTTTCTACATTCGCATTCTCATAAAAACCGCAGAAGTTTTCAAATTGTCTCTAAGCGAGCATACTATCTTCCCCTATAAACCGTGGCAGCAACTCTATATAGTCTTGCGGCATATCATTTAGAGGTTGAGGGAGGGCCAAGGGGGCATACTTGTTCAAAAGGAAACCAATCACAGCATCTGATTTAGAGGTGGGGGTAGATGGTGGATCTGAATCTAGTGTGAGGCCTGGTGAAATCCAAGATTACTTTTGATTAGGACTATTTTACAGTGGAGTCGCCAAGGTGAGGAATATGCAACTCCCAACCCTTCCTACTCACCTATCTGAAGGGTGGAATTTATGTCATCTCCCAGGATATTGTAGCTCCTAGAGACAGCCTTGAGTTTCAAAATACCAGTGCCTAAGACATCTTGAAATCAGAGGTTATATGTAGACAATTTTAAGAGTGCCTCTAACAGAATATGGATTAAGAAGATACTGGTTTTGGTGGTTCTCGAATGGTGAAGACCTTGGAGTTTGATTCATGTGAATTACCCTATACTGAGAGAGGGATCAAGAGGTTTTATGACTCGGTGGCTTTTCAAATGGGCCAAGTATGAAATAATGAGCAGAGGTGTTGAGAAGGAATGGAGGAGGAACCCACAAGAGACATGCTTAAAAGTCTTAAGAATCTGCCTCCTGTGAACTAAGAGGAAGCGGATGTAGGTGGAATGTGACCAACAAGAGAGATTCGTGGAGTGAGAATTAAGGGGGCACAGCAAGTTTAACACATGATCGTAATTCATACATGAATTCATGAATAAAAATGGATACCACCAGCAGCTACATTACACGAATCATCAAAGCAACAGAACATTGAAAGATGATTTTACATAAACAGAAGATTACTAATAAACAAGATAGCACAAATATATACTACTCATTGCCCCATCTAGAATCCAAATAAACAGCATTGTATATCATATTATATTCAAAATAACTCTCCCAAATATGTATCTCAGAGCACAAAAAGAATAGTCATACAGAACTACAGCAAATATTCTCCAAAATTTAGAAC
This sequence comes from Pinus albicaulis, assembly GCA_034641835.2. Classification (NCBI taxonomy): domain Eukaryota; kingdom Viridiplantae; phylum Streptophyta; class Pinopsida; order Pinales; family Pinaceae; genus Pinus; species Pinus albicaulis. The sequence goes on from CM076576.1 coordinate 761,615,695, forward strand.
CCTTCTTTCTTCTCTTAACTCTCTACATATAGAGTTCTCCTGGAGGGTTTATGATTGAATAAAATTCCATGATCGACCCACACATTTGAAAATAAAAACTATCATAACCAAATCACAGAGCATGCATCGATAAATCGCTTTCATAATTAGAAAATAAAAACAGAATCAGGTGAAATCGATATTTCAACAACAAACATCATAATCAAACTGTAAAAGAAACAACATAATTGGCCACAGAGGCTGAATCCTGGAATCTTCGAACTGGGGCAGTGAGAAGTAGCCATGAACAAGTGGGCAGTCTAGCTTCCATCACATGATTCCACCTATTGTATAAAGCCTCCACTCCCTTATTCTCATGATTTCCACTAACCGTTACGGAACGGCCAGTCGTGTTGCGTGTGCCTCACCCTTTGGTGGGGAGTTCTTGGATAAATTGAACATACCATAACTGCACTTGTTCCACCCAAAAACCCATGCTACGTAGGACTTGCAAAACTGGAGACCGGGTTTCGGACGAGGGCCTATGGCATTAACACACAGTGGGCCGGTTTAACACTTGAAAGAGAGCGGGACAAAGGCTGTGGGAGGAATTTTATGACGTGGTAGGGAGGTGGGGACCAAATTCCTATCGCAAATCACAAATCACAATCGGGAGCATCGGGGATTAGGACGAGAAGCAAGAACGAAACAATGCGAAGTACGATGTGCGAAGGGTATAAAGGTGACGTGGCAAGGAGGTGGGGCTACTCGAAAATCGCAGTCTGAAGTTCTTTGTTATGAGAAATGATGGTAAATGTTAAAACTTGCGGAGGGTGATGTGCAAAGTGAGATGAGCAGAGGGTGACGTGGCAAGATGGAGGTGGGGCTGCCCGCAATTCGCAGCCGGAAGTTTTTTGTTATGAGAAAGCAAGGGGTAAATGTTACGAGTTGCAAAGTACGATGTGCGATGGGAAAAAAGGTGACGTGTCAAGGAGGTGGGGCCACCCACAAATCGCAGTCATAATTTCTTTGTTATGAGAAATGGTGGTAAATTTTAAAACTTGCAAAGGGCGATGTGCGAAGTGTAACGAGCAGAGGGTGACATGGCAGGATGGAGGTGGGGCCGCCCGCAAATCGCAGTCGGAAATTTTCTGTTATGAGAAGCGAAGGGTAAAATCTGTGACTTGCAATATGCGATTTGCAATGAGCGAAAAGGTCGGCGATGCGAAAAGGTAAGTGATTACCAATAAAGGTTTAGAGCGGAAAGAAATTAATTGTGAATGATAAAGGTTGATTGGGAAAGGTGAAAAGGGCTAAGGTTTTATCACATCGGGGGTTTTGTGAAGGATCGCAATGGTAACATGTACGTAGTTTTGCAATATGTGTTCGGCGATGGAGGAAGGGGCCCACACCAACGTTAAGAGTGGATCACGCCTCATCCCTGTGATTTTCTTATAGGGACCACTTCTCCACCTTGTGTGAGGCCACAGGCCAACATTACCCTTGGACCTTACTCAGTGCAGTAGGTATATTATAGTCGCACTCTTCAATATGTTATGCGAGTGACTATGGCTTCCAACTGCCAAAAACTTTCTCATAACTAACTCAGGGATTTGGTTGCACCCTTGAGCTTGCTTTCGTGCGACTGGGAGGCTACAATCACACATGTAGGATTTCTTTCATATGACTGAGGCTTAGAGCAAGGGAAAACTTATATTTCCTTATATTAGACCTTTTTTGCAGATCATCGATGTCAAATACTTGTTTATTCATTCCCTTAAATCATATTTTAGTGGTACATAATATACATATAATGCAAATGACAGTAGGAGATGAGATCTTATAGATAGTTTCTCCCTTTTCATGGGGATCCACTTTATTCATCTTCATTCATGTCATCAACTTAACTATAACATTATCATGCATAAACATATCTGTTAGATCATAAAGTCAAACATGTACCCATCATGGTCATAACATACTCACATCAACAACTACATCAAGACATTAATATTTCATCTAGGGTTAGAGTCATATGATAAGGGAAATTGACAGGTTTGAAATCATATTCCAAAGATCATGAACACAATATTACATCTATCAAGTCAATCCATCAAGTTAGGAGATTTTTTTTACCATATGCCAAATTTACTAATCACATCAAAACATAATCGTAGTTAATGAAGGATCTAGAATGTCAATCTCATAGTTATATGTCTATCATCATGGTTACCAAGATTATTATGATCAATAGGATCAAGTCAATTAATTCAATAAAACTTTACCAAAACAACAAGAGTGTCAACCCATTTTCCTTACTTTCACCATGCTCATCACAAACATTATCAATACAATTGTATATAAAAATCAATGAGGTAACCTTATATATGAGATCCATCATGTCATATACATGTCAAGTGTCAAGAGTGTCATTTACTAGATTCAAGGTGCTAGCCTTCTTCACATGATCAAGATCTCCAAAACCACTAGATGTTAGCCAAACATCAAGTTATGCCATTATATCAAATATCAACATTAAGTATCCTCATAGAATCAAGAGGTTCTTTATGTAAGATACTTGTTTAACATCAAGTGCACCATTTCATCATAGGTACCACAGATCCAAGTTACTTTCATATGCATGCATAAACCATTTGAGGAAGAGAAATTCTCAACATGCCTTAGGGATAACCTTTTCATTCAATGTTATAGCTGAAACATAACATTGAAGTTATATACCATGCATACCTTGTAGTATTCAAATACTTGTGCACCTTCTTATAGGAAATTTGTAGTGCTTGTCACATTCTTCATCAAGAGCCTCTTTTATGATGCTAATTCTTCTCTTCCTGCACTAGCCATGATCTTCAAGAAGGATCCACTTACCATATATCATCAAGAAGTAGATCTGAAATAATATTGAAGTAGAACTGAATATTTGCCAACAAGGAATTGATTGTTAACTTTATCGCTTAGTGTGGAAGACTGAAGGAAACAAATTTATTTTATGACTTAATCCAGAACTTAAGAATCATAATTAAACATGAATTTGTAGCAAAGAACATAGATATAAGACAACAAACATTGATTACGGAGTTCCTCCCTAGTGGACTATGTCTCTAGGTCCACTTTCAAGGTGGGTGTCCTTTTTATTAAGGATTGATCCAAGGAAGCCTTTACACATAAATAAACCAAAATAAATGTGCTCGCATGCACCTCTGGTCTCTATCAACATAAATCTCTCTCTCCTAGCTTTCCAACGCTTATCTTGGTTCCCAATTCCACCTCTGGACGACCAAGATACACTGAAAACAAAATTTCCTCTCTCTTTAGAAATATGAACAAAAGCCTTCAAAATCACTCCTTCTTCTCCATCATGAGCAAAGGTGGTTTTATACTACATTTCAGGTTCATTCTCAACTTCCCTTGTCAAAAATTGGCCTATCGTTGAGTGCCATTAAATGATGAATTTTCTCGGTCTTATAAAGTTCATACACCATGGATATCAGGTTACAAGTTCCATTAATTACATAGCACATACATAAATTCAAAAACCCATAAATAAAATTTGGATAAATATAACCCTAACAGCTTGCAAATGGCAAAGCAGTGAACAACCTGCCATGTGACCAGTCTACGATCTAACCACCTACTGCCACCTAGGCGATTAGTCTCTGGTGGCTTCACAAATGTGTGCATGTGACAACTTTTTATCTTCATGTTCTGCTCTGTGGTTAACAGTTGTGGTCTCTCGATGGTTAAAAGTTTGCAGTAGCTGTAATATTTCCAAATAGGGACTGCAACAATATAAGAAAGATATGCAGGAAAAATAATGCAGATCATCAAAGTAAGATCATGAGGCCAATAAGGAAACCCTTATTTATCATTTGCAACAGCAAATTATATGTACAATGAGGCCCATGAGATGTACAACATAAAATAGAAGTCTCCTATAGAATAAAATCCTCAAAAGAGGTGTTGCAATCACATGTATGGACTGAAAATGCCTTGATAGCATTATTTTATTGAGAATATAGCAGATGAAGATTACACTTTATATCTAGAGCATATAAGTGCATGAAATATCAGATCTATAACAAATCCATACACTATAGAGGCTCCTCTTTCAATCCCCCATGGGGTTTCAAGCAAAACACTATGTACATGAAATAGATCTGAGATCTAAGTTACAGAATTGCAGAAATATTTAGATATTTAGAAGTATTCAGAAACATGCAAATCATATCTGAAATGAACAATATATAGATCTCCTCCAATGGATCTCCAAAGTGAAGGGTAGATCCCCAACACTGAAAACCAACTCTACAGATGGTATGCCAAAACTCCCTGCAACATCACCTACAGGAATAACACAGTTCTGGAAGAAATACTGCGTTGTAGGGTTTAGAATAAGTTTGGCCACATGTCAAGATCTGAAAATGATGCTCAATATGTTCAATACTCTCTTGCCAATGGAATAGAAGACTTCTCCACTGAAAAGGAGCACCGAAATGGTCTAGATCTAAGTAGATCTAGCCTCCACTTGCTGCAGCTTTCAAAGACAACCAAACCCTCAACAGGATCTACATTGTAGTTGGAAGAAGAAGCTTTGCCTCAATCCAGATAGTGGACTATGCAATACAAGACTCTCCCAAGAGCTACTTAAAGGGAAGAGGTGGATTCCCAATCAGGAACACCCAATGCCAAACAACATTTACAATATAGGCTAAACAACTAAAGAAAGTTGTATGTCTAAATAGACAATACTCCAGAAATCCAATATCATTCAACAACCTTTTCATGTTGCCATCCTCTTCCTTTTATAAGTTAAGAGCTTGTAAACCCTAAACCACCTTCAATGAAATAGCTTCTTTCACACAAGCCATCTCCATCTAAAACTGTGTTGTGCCTCATTGATGGCCACTCCTCCAAGACAGCGTTGTAGATTTGGTCATGGCTGACCCAGTTAAAATATCCAGCCCCTTTCACACCTAAGGGTTCTTTCTTACATAACCAAGATTTAGCCTTTTTCACATTTGGCATTGATTTATTTGCTTTTTAGGAGTTTTATGAGCCTCCTTTACATTTTTATTCATGAAATAGAAAAAATAAAATAGAAATTAATATTTCCATTAGCTTAGGACTAATTGGGAATATTACAGTCCTCCCCTCCAAAATGTTGCTTTTCCTCAAGCAACTGATAAGGTGAGTGTTGCAACTCTTCTCCTCCTCCATTGGTGACACCATCATGTGATAAGCTTCCTCCATAAGCTTAGTGTTCACCAATCCAGCCCTCCATGAATTTTTCCTCCAAAGTTATCATGAGATGTAAATAGTCCATCCCACAAGGAGATAATAACTCAAATCAACAAACATGGCATGCCCAATGTCCTCCCTGAAACATGTAGCATAAGATATATGGAGAACCTCCATCCCATAGGGCACATAAATACCTCCCATCCTCCCTCCATACATTCCCATAAAAATTACAAGTATATCGTTAATGTATGGGAGAAAAACAATGTACAAAAAAAAAAAAATTTGTGCATATGGAGGTGGGTCATAGTCCCACATGTGGAACCAGTGCAATGCATCTCCTGCCTGCATCAGATCTATATGTGGTAAATGGTTTCCCTACCACTTACTTGTTGCACATGTTATCTCACTATGGCTAAAAGTGTGGGATATATTTGGTGCCTTAGGAAAGCACCCATCATGATAAAAAATCTCCCTTTGTCCTCCAAGGGAGTGGCCAAGTTCAGAAATTTGTGTGGCCCTATGTTGGCCATGAAGTTTACAAGATATAATACTCATCCTTGGAGTCATGGCCTACATAAACATGGTGAAATAATGCATACAATCATAAAATAAAACATGTTTTACATGAGCATGTTCTTCACCAAAAATCCTCTTCATATAAATGGAGTGGTGCATAGATTCATCTGGTTGTGTAACCAGCTCCAAAAAGAGAAGAAAAGAGATATAAACGCCTTATAAATGAGCCACTTCGAGGGGGAAACCTCCAATACATTACATAAATGAAAAATTCTTGGATGATACAACTTACAAAACCTCCTTTCTATATATAGGAGTCCATGGGACCATAATGTAATCCTAGTGGGCCACAATGTAATCCTAGCCGACCTAACAATAATAATTTAAGGGCACAATAATAACAATATGGGGGTTACAGGGGTACAATAATAACAATAAGGGGGGCTACACTAACATAATAAGGGGCTATACTATTAATATAGGACTTAACATGCCCCTCTCCTTCAAACAAGTGTTGTCCTCAACGCTTGATTATTTCTTGATGCTTCCGTATAAAATTCTCATCCTCCCATGTGAAATATTTTATAGGAAAGTTCTTCCACTTGCTGAGATACTCCGAAATTGATCGTACTTGTCGATTTCTTGTTTCTATGACTGCTTCATAACTTCTTTCGATGTGATGTTGATCTTCCTGTTGTTTCATTAGATTCTGCACCAAAGTTGGGTTATCCTTTGAGAGTTGGAGAACTTGTTGTTGATGCTCGATGTGATATTCCATTAATTTATCATCCATATTTGCTATTATTTGATCCTTAAAACCATCCAACTTAGCCTCCATTTCTTCTTTTAAACCATCTATTTCATCTTCAATTGCTCTTCATAAGATTGAAACTTGTTGCACTTGGTACCGTAATTTTGATATCTCATACTACAACTCTTCCTCTTCATGCGTCATAGTATAGATTTTTGAGGGATTAATGGGTATGGAATTATTTTTTGGAGGCATTATAGAACACAATATTGATAAAAATTCTAAAATATTCCCTTGGAATCAATTCAAATTGATTCTTCAAACAAGACTTATGCAATTCGGAAAACAATACACACCTTTTTCTTTCTTTTTATGAGCTCTGTATTAAAATTGAATTATCTATGTAATTGAGAATCTTCAATATCTGAAATTCACTACTGTAGTAGCCTTCTGAACTTTCTTTCAAATTCCACAGGTATTATCTGATTTGGATTCTTCAAGACAAAGTTATTTCCAATCTCCCACAATGACCCAATTTTGGACTGGTTCAGTAGAGCGAACTTGTATGACTTGCCACGTGTCACTGTTTCATCCTTCGTCTCTGAACTTGATAGCCAAGAAACTGCAATCTGTGTACTTACAACCAATTTTTACGGCACTCCAATCCGATGCTCAGAGAGAGAGTTTTTGAACTTTTCCCACGATCACCTCTTTGAGATGAAATTCAGGAGCCTGACAAAGCACTGCATTCCACAGATCATATCTCCAAAAATATTGCGAACCAAGCTCTGAAATTTTTTTACGAATTTCCTAAGGAATTCAGCTTTGCACCATATGAATTTCAGATTCTGAACCTTCGTAGAAATTTTTTTATAGCGCAAATGCCACGATGACCTGTTTAGGAGCCTGAAAAAAGACCTAACTTCCACAGATCATATCTCTGAAAATATTGAGAACCAAAATCTGAAATTTTTATACAAGCGTCCTCAAGATTTTGGCTTCGCACCCTAAAAATTTCAGCTTCTGAAACTTCGTAGAAAAAAATTTATTGCGAAAATTCCACGATGACCTGTTTGGAGCAGCGAAACCCTAGAATCCAAAGCTCCGATACCAAATGTTGTGTAACCAGCTGAAACAACTCTTTCATAGAGTCATATTGTTGTCCCAACTCCACATGGTTCATGCATTCTTGAAAATTTTGATGTAGTTCCCCTCCAAATCATTCCCATTCAAATCTTCTCATGATAATGTTGTAGATCTTCATGGAATAGGTGTGGCTGAAATAGAACTCTTTGTAGGTCCTTTGTAGCAACTTCTCCTTGAGCTTGGAAGCTCTAGACAAGAATATCCTACCATGATGATAGATGAATTCTCCTTGGACTAAATACCCACTTCATGCAGCTGGTCATCAAGTATCATACAAGTGTGAAGAAACTTGGAATAATCCACCAACAGTAGGGATTTCCAATATGGATCTAAACTGCCCAGCAATGACAGTGTTGATGATGTATCAATATTGCTGCTCTCATCCTTGACATCTCCCATGCCAAAGGTATATTTTTTAATGGTATTCCTTCCATCCTTCTCCTCCCATAGCGCAGTATCAGAAATGAGAGTGGGTGATGATGATAAGGGAAGAATATATACATCCTCCTTTAGCCTACCCAAACCTCCCAATGCTGTATTATTGTCTTCCAATGCTCCCATCCTTCCAGGATCTAAATTTGGAGCATCGTGTTGTGAGATATCTCCCACAAAAACTGAATCAGGTGGCCTCCCAGGTGGTTTTCCACTAGATAAGAGTGTCCCATGCAAAAACCTCATGAGCATGATAGATGGGGCTGTAAGGTCCTTGCTTCCACTGAACAAATCCATCTCTGATATTTGTGTGGAAGTGGTATGTGAGGGGTATGTATTCATGCCTTTGATCATTTGAGTTTCACCACTCTTCTTGTCCACCCATTCCATTTGCAAAGCCTCCCAATCAATGGTGACTTTCCCCATTGTAATCAACCATTGAACACCCAAAATCACATTGGTGTCTGGTATGTCAACCACAAAGAAGTGATAAAACAAAGTATAGGTTCCCATGGTGACTGAAATTGATGGGAAATAATGCATGCATTTCATTGTTCTATCTCCTGGGACCAAAACATAGAATCCCTCAAAAGTATCAGTGGGTATTTCCCTCCTTTGCACTAGATGGGCATCAATGAAATTGTGATTTGTCCCACTATCAATCAAAATAGAGATCCTCTGATTCAAGATGGAACCTTGAACTCTTAAGGTCAAGTACTTAGGTACTCCTCTCAAAGATGAAAGAGCCCCTCCAATAGGAGAAAATGCTCCATCCCCATCTCCTGATGGTGATGTCTCTCCTCTTGCAGTGTCAGCGTTGTGGCCTCTTCTTAGTTCATCTTCTTCTTCCTCCTCAACATCTGAGAAGACCTTTATGTAATGTGTTTTTCAAGCAGCACATCTATGTCTAAGTGCCCGTGATTCTTGGCAAGTGAAGCATAGCTTCTTCTTTCTTAGATCTCTCCGGACTTCATCATCAAGAGGCTTCTTATATGAGCTCTCCTTGGAAGGAGCAGTGTTTTCTTCCTTTCCCTTTGAAGGAAAGAGGGCTTATGCTGAAAAGTTTCCCTTGCTTTTGGAGAGGCATCTCGAAGGTCTCTAGCCCTTTCAATAGCATCATGCAGGGTAGTGGGCTTGGTATATTTTACCAACCCATGAAGAGGTTCATCTAAACCATCAATGAACATGTACACCCTCCTAGCTGCAAGCAAATCAAGAACCATAACAGATAATCTCAAAAATTTAGAAATGTAAGACTCTGTATTACCTGATTGCTTTAACTTTGCAAGGCTCATGAATGATGCCTCTGGATCTCTTCTGTAAAATCTCTCCACCAGCCTTCTAGTGAAATTTGAATAAGCAGTCACATTAGCATGACCCAATGTAGACAAGCCATGGAACCACCAGGCATGTGCTTCACCTTCAAAGTGCAGCGTTGCAATCTTGATAGCCTCCATATCTGGAACCTTGTTCAACTGAAAGTAGATGTAAATTTTTTCTACCCATGCTTTGGTATAACACTTGGATGACCCATAAAACTTGGGTAAAAAGAATCTACCCATAGAGTGATGTCTATGAGGATTCTGAGTGAATCCACCATCTCTATGATGATGCCCTGGTCTTCTTTTGTCCTTGAGGTGACAAAATTTTTGAAAACTCAAGTGATATTTGAATCTCTGATTTTGAGACTCATATTATTCAAAATAGCCTTCAAGGGATTCTTGATCTTTAAACCCTTCATTTCCCACAACCAAAAAGGTAGGCATGGTAGAGCGTTGGGAAACTTGTGGCTGATGCATTGGTTGATCATTCTAGTGATGAGACATGCCAGAGCTTTCTCCAAGATGAAATCTCTTAGTAGAATCTTTGATTTTGTCCAATATCATCTCTTTGATCTTTGTAGCAAGATCTTGCATGGCTCTCAAAAGGATCTTGGGAAAATCCTTTTCTTCTTCTTCACTTCCAGATACAGGGGCTTTACCCCTGTCTTCATTGTCATTGGTGTAATCAAATTTCTTCTGTCTTCTCTTTAGATACCACTTCTCTCTGCCAGTAAGAGGTTATTCCTCTTCAAAAGACATATTGGCTTCTTATGATGCATAGGCTATGCCAAGATGATGCTCTGATACCACTGTAATATTCCCAAATAGGGACTGCAGCAATATAAGAAAGATATGCAAGAAAAATAATGCATATCATCAAAGTAAGATCAGGAGGCCAATATGGAAACCATTCTTTATCATTTACAGCAGTAAATTAGATGTAAAATGAGGCCCATGATATGTGCAATAGAAAATAGAAGTCTCCTATAAAAGAAAAAACTTAAAATAGGTGCTGCAATCACATGTATGGATGGTGCTGCAATCACGTGTATGGACTGAAAATGCCTTGAAAACATTATTTTATTGAGCATGCAGTAGCTGAAGATTACACTTTAGATATAGAGAATATAAGTGCATGAAATATCATATCTATAATAGATCCATACACTATAGAGGCTCCTCTTTCAATCCCCCTTGGGGTTTCAAGCAAAACACCATGTACATGAAGTAGATCTGAGATCTAAGTTACAGAACTACAAAAAATATTCAAATATTCAGAAGTATTCAAAAACATGCAGATTAGATCTTAAATGAACAATATATAGATCTCCTCCAATGGATCTCCAAAGTGAAGGGCAGATCCCCAACACTTGAAAACCAACTCTACAGATGGTATGCCAAAACTCCCTGCAATATCACCTACAGGAATAACGCAGTTCTGGAAGCAATACTGCACTGTAGGGTTTAGAATAAGTTTGGCCACATGCCAAGATCTGAAAATGATGCTCAATATGTTCAATACTCTCTTGCCAATGGAATAGAAGACTTCTCCACTGAAAAGGAGCACTGAAATGGTCTAGATCTGAGTAGATCTAGCCTCCACTTGTTGCAGCTTTCAAAGACAACCAAACCCTCAACAAGATCTGTGTTGTAGTTGGAAGAAGAAGCTTGGCCTCAAGCCAGATAGTGGAATATGCAATACAAGACTCTCCCAATAGCTACTCAATGGGAAGAGGTGGGATTCCTCATCAGGAACACCAAATGCTAAACAACATTTGAAATCTAGGCTAAACAGCCAAAGAAAGCTGTATGTCTAAATAGAAAATACTCCAGAAATCCAATATCATTCAACAACCTTTTCATGCTTCCATCCTCTTCCTTTTATAATTTAAGAGCTTGTAAACCCTAAACCACCTTACAATGAAATATCTTATTTCACACAAGCCATCTCCATCTAAAACTGTGTTGTGCCTCATTGATGGCCACTCCTCCAAGACAGCATTGTAGATTTGGTCATGGTTGACCTAGTCAAAATATCAACCCCCTTTCACACCTAAGGGTGCTTGCTTACATAGCCAATATTTAGCCTTTTTCACATTTGGCATTGATTTATTTGTTGTTTAGGAGTTTTATGAGCCTCCTTTACATTTTTATTCATGAAACGGAAAAAATTAAACAAAAATGAATATTCCCATTAGCTTAGGACTAACTGGGAATATTACAGTAACATTGAATTGCATTCACATGTCACTCCTTCTGCCCGACGGTTAACTTCTCCACTGTTGTTAACTGTTATGTTTTATAATGTGGGTTTTATTACATAGTATTAACCATTACATAGTCTGAAACATAGCTTGGACCATTGCATTGTTTGCACTAGGTTTAGCATAACACCATTACATAGGTTTACACCTTAATTTCATTTTTTCTTGGTTTTAGATTCAGCCTAGGACTTAGGTATTAGTACCCCACTTAGCATAGGTCTCCACCATTACATTTGTATGCTTATTTTTAGAACCATGACATTACAATTTTCCACATAATGACATTTCCACCATGAAGTAACTTGCCACTTCCAACATCGGACATTTCACCATGAACCAACTTGAAGATTTCATCGGATCACTAAAAAAAATGATGAATGCACTGGACTTCCCTGTCGACCTTGGACTATGAAATATCCTCCTGGATCATAGGATCACCCAAATACTCATATATATATAGGCATGAAGCATGAATATTAGTCAAAAAATTAATCAGGTCTAAAATTATAAACAAAATTAAAGACATAGAGAACCATCATTTGAACTAACCTTCAAGAGCCATCATTTTCCATTGTCCTCATTAAAATGCTTCCTTCAATATTTCAACCAAATCTAATGCCAATCGGGCCTAATAGACACTATCCCATCTAGGGCTTCATCAAATCTGTCTCAAGTGCTTGATCATATTCACATAGACCATGCTAGATTTTCATATATCAAATCTCAAGTCATTGCCATAAACCAGGGTTTTTCTCAAAACCTAACCATCAAACCCTAATGTAAAAATTTCTTAGTGTTTCCTTCATACCCTAGAATTATTTTAGGTCTCCACCATCCTCTTCTTTCTTTGATCAAAAAGTGTCTCCATGGGGGTGATCTCCAAGAATTTTCTTTAACCCATCTCTGAAACCATGTTAATTGTTCATAGGGCTATATTGTTCTTTTCTTTGATAATTGCATTTCTTGATTAACACATTAAGTAACCCAATAACATCATAATGTTAATTCATTTTTACATCATTATTCATCATCATATGAAATTATGTAGAAAGAAAAATATCATTATCATCAATGCAACGGAACGTAAAGGAACACTAGAAGAAGAGCATGCACACATAGAGACACCAGGATTGGTCTGAGACCAGGGAAAAACCCACTATGGGGAAAACCTTTGCAAATTATTATTCTTATATTTTCATCAAATGATTCCACAAATGAGAGTACAATGATCCATATCTTCATCTATGCCACTAACCAAAAAAAAAAATACAACATCTATAAATTTAACCCTACAATATATACACTTTGAAATTTGATTTTGAAGTCTGAACTGAACTGTCAATGACTGAAGTCAAATATTGAACCCTGCGGTCACTAATCAAAATCTTCAGAATACTGAAACTTCATCTTTTAGTCCTCAGTCACATGGAGGAGGATTCATTTGTGCGACTATAAGGTCGCAGTCACTCCCTTAAGCTAGGAAAGCTTGTGACTGGAGGTCGAAACAGGACTACAAAAACCCTAATCTCCTGGTTGCATGGAGGATGTGTTATGCGTGTGACTGGGATGCTCTGGTCACATTGAGGAGGAGCTATATTTGTGACTGGGAAGCTTTGGTTGCACTGATGAGACAGGAAGCATGCGACTGGGATTCGATCTGGCTACAAAAACCCTAACCTCTTGGTCGCATGCATAGAGGGGGTATATGTGTGACTGCAAGGCTCCAGTCGCACTCATGAGCCTGTGAGGGTGTTAATAGGGTCAAAATATTCCATATATGTGCCTATGACTAGGGCCCAAAACCCTAAATCAAATATGTGAGCCTCAAACCCTGCTATTTCACCTTAAAGCAAATATATACCTCAACAAATGAGCCTCAGACATGTGCGAGCCAAAAACCAAGAGAGAAGAGTGTATCATCATTGTGTCCAAATGAGGTAGAGCGAACTTGTGTTTTTAGCCTTCCAAAGGGTCCACTTTGCTTTAGGGCTGACCTTATAAAATAGCACATGTGTGTGAGGACGACCTAATCCATTGTACATGAGTGGCTCCATATATTCAAAAAACATCTTCTACTTATCCAAATGAGGTGATCTTTAGGTCATTTTTAGTCCTCTCGAAAATAGAAATTCAATGCAATCATCATATCTGTCATCTAAGTTTTCCAAGGTGGAAATTGACCCTATTTGAAAACATTAACACTTCCTCTCAACTAGGAATAATTCCACCTTCCAATATATGTTTTTTTATCATCACATCATCCTGTCATGATCTCGTCATGTCATGACCATCTCAAGTATCATCATCATCTCAAATCAGCAATGTTCATCTCGATCCATCCCTTACTTATTCTTGTTTATATTTTGATTGTATATGCTCATATTGGTCTGAAAATGGTGTGGATAACTTGTATGAAGTTCAAGAACCTACCACTCAGTTTTAATTAAAATGATCTAGCTTGAACTTGACGTTTTGCGGAATTTTGGCTTGAAAGTGGTGTATGATTTTTTTATTGTTTATGTGTCTTAAGTTTATTTGTTCTTGCTGTAATTTAACATGTATAACAGCAACATAATTCAGCAATAAAACCATTAAACACAACAGCAATATAATATAGGAGTTCACCCGAAATCTCGTGGGCTACGTCTCCTTTGAGTCTTGTCAACTAGACTCGACTCTTTGGGATTAAAGTAATTTTTATTTTAAAAGTTTCATGCTTAACAAAAATGAATACAAAAATGACTCAAAGGGATGAGAATACCATTTAACATCCCTATAATGGCTATCCAAATTCTGCAAACAGCTTTAGGCTCCTGTTAACACATTTCCTTTTGTCGGTGCAGTAAGCTTCTCTGAGATTCTAAATGGCACAAAATACCTCAGAATTCTATTTAAATCACTGAAACCAATACTTCTATATCCAAAAAACATCAGACACCAAATTTCAACTGAAAATTTGCTTAAATCAAGCACAGCATCCCCAAAATAGGCTATCCTCCACTGTTTGCCCAGGGCCGCCCAAAACTTCCCATCAAATTCTCGAGCTAAATAAGTTATCAAAATGTTTTGAAACCACTTCCATTGTTTCCAAAATGTCTTAAATATCTAATTTCTACTATTTTTTTCATCAAAAACAGCCTCCGACTGCTTCGGTTTCGCCTCCATACACTGTCGGCACCCCCTGGCACTAGGGTCAAAGAAAACCTCTCTGTTGAGTTTTCGACCTCTATAAGTTATCCAAACTTTCTGAAACCTCTTTCATTAGTTTCAAATTCAAATTTCCAATCAATAATGACCACTAGTTCACTGCAAATGGTCTCCAGCTCCCCTGGCTAGGTCTTACACTGCTATTGGAAAAAGCAAGAAAAAATGGCCTCTGGAACTTAAATGAAGATTTTCGGCTTTCTAATGCTCTCTACAATCTCTTCAAACCATTTCATTAGATTCATAACATCGTAATTATCCAATTTAGCCTATTGGAACTCTGGAAAAGGACTCTAGCTCCCCTGGCTAGGCCTCAAACTAAATTTGTTTCATGGTGGCCCTGATGGCTCCTTCATCTTCCCTGAAGAAAATTCCTCTGAATATCACATCCATTTGACCTCAAACCTATCCCAAAGTGTTCATAAGGTCGAAGAGACACAAAATTGACCAAAATTTCAACCAATTTGGTTCAATAATGAGAGATTTATGACCAAAACAACTTTGCCCCAATTTCCTCCACTAAATGTGGGGCAACTGCCAGTTAACTCCACTAAAAGTGGAAGTCCGCCTAAATTTGGGAGCGCCTGCAGAATATCTGCCATATTAAAATCCACTTAACTGAATCTTAATTAAACATTAAATCTGATATTAGGCTCCTTAATCACTCTTAACATTAAGCTCCCACATTGGTCATATGATGAGGTTCCATGGGAGGAGGGTTGCCCCCTCTATGCTCCGCCGAACCCACTCGGCATTCAAAGTGCAATAACTTCTTCATACGGTGTCCAATTTTCGAACCGTTTATGGCACCAGAATTAGGAAGATGAGACCTATGCAACCATCTTAGTTTCAACCCAATCCTGTAACTTTGAATTTTGAGCTAATCCTTAGGTCCTTGATCCAGTTCTGATCACACCTCCCAAATGAGAAGCTTTTGGACCCCAAAATCTCTCTTGGACTATTGAAATTGATCTGTACAGCAAATGAGAGTACTGCATCATCTTCTCTTTAGCCTCCAAACACTTTCCTTGCATGGCTAGTGACTTTTAACCACAACTAGAAAGCAATTCACACTTCCCTTCCTCGATGTGCTTATCCTCTTGTCAAGAGATGCCTTTCTTGCACTCAGAAAAATTCTGGCGAGAAATTTGCAGAAGGAAACTGAACATCGCTGCCTTGATCAATGATCCAAGGTGGCTCAAACATAAGTCGTGCAACATGCGACATCAACAAAAAGTCGTCATAAAATGTGATATACAATTGACACAAAATCAATGTAAAAAGTGTGCAACACAATCAACACAAGTCGAAAAACATGTGCGACACAATCGACACAAGTTGATAAACAAAATGATACATCTTGACAAACACATGTGCATGTATCAATGTACAATGAACCTATTTACAGTTCGCTATTTACACATACAACTTCCATGCACATGTACACCTTCAACTCTTCCTTTCAAGTACCAACAATTACATAATCCCAAAAACATGTGGGTGGCTAAAGAACTTAACTAAAAGATATTGCTGCAATATAAGTGAGTATCATACTCATCTTTTACACCTCCACGGCGAAATATTGCAACAACAAAGAAATTCCTTCAACTGAACCGCATTTATATGCAATCTTACATCAAACTTTTCAACAGAAATACATGCATACAACCAAAATGTGCATATGTACAAAGGAGTATTTCTTACTTTGTTAAGAAGTCCATCCACTTATTTGCAAGCCACCTCCATGGCGACTTTTGCTGCTGCAACACTTCTTCATGTGAATATTCCATTTTCACATCGATAATGGAAACCATAGTTCCACTTGTGCCAATCTTTTTGTCCTCTTGCTGCATGTGCTTTGGACGACTAGTTGGATGCAAAGCCCAACAATGAGAGACAACATGTCCCCTCTTTTGGAAAAATGTGCAAATATTATGCACCTTCTTTGAAATTTTCCTTTGCCTCATCTGCTTCCTGTATGCTTTCTTCCTCATCCAGCATCTCGAAACATCATGGTTAATCCACCACAATATGTACAGCAAATCTTTCTTCCATTTAAGCATGTAAAATTATCATGCTTTGCAGAAACACAATCAAATTGATCATGAAAAGATTTATACCTCTTGTATTTCTTTGAATGTTCATCCTTTTTTCCTTCTTGAGGAGATGAACTAGTAGAGGCTACATCTTTCATTTGCAGACTAACATCATCGTTCTTGTCTTGAAAATTGTCTAAACTTGCATGCTCGCCATAAGCTGCATGTCTACCATCTTCTTGCTGCAACAAAGGCTTAAAGCAATGGAAATCATCTTTGAAATAGATTTGACATGTTTTTATCTTAGAACTTGGAACAAAATTTCTCTTCTAAATAGCCTCACATGCCTTCATGGCTTTGCAGTCTTCGCCATTAAATTGCACATAACCAAGACCAAGATTCTTGGGTCGTTTTTCAACCGAAATGGGATCAACCATGCCTTGTGCATGTTTGCCTAATCCCTTTCCTTCATAGCCCATTTTAATCATTAATTTGGACCTTATTCCCTTTGTATGCTTTTCAAAAGAACCAACACATCTTTCTAATGAGGAAACTGAAGACAAGTTAGAATGGATTACCTCTCCCTCATGGATTTTCTTGTTCAAAGCCTCTTGGGCTTGATGGATTTGCCTCTCCATATCATGCAATATTTGAAGAATTTCTTCCTTCTCTTCCTTCATGGAAAACAACTATTCATGAAGTTCAGTGCTTTCTCGTTTATCCTCAAGAAAAATCGGCACCATGTCCTTCAATATAATAAAGTCACACTTCATATCATCATTGAAGAATCTTGTGAAGGAGGAAACTTCACTTGTAGAAGTTTTCATTATGATGTCAATGAACAAATTAACTTCAACAAAGTTCTCAAAGCTTTTCAAAACAAATGACAAAGCTTTTTTAACCAAAGGGCTATAAAGACCAACTCTTATTCAAGCAGCCAAACAACAAACAAACTCCAAGAGCTTCTTAACAAACAATCGTCAAGAGGGTTTGTGTTCCAAGGGTGACTTTGAGGTCCCTTGGGGTAAGGAAGATGCTTTATCCTTTCTTCCTTTATTTTCTATCCAAGACTTAGCTAATCAGTAGCTATCCCCAAATCTCAATCAAACTCAAACAACAATCAGTTTGCAAACAGTAAAACAGTCAATCTTTTACACTGTTTAAACACCTTTCAAGCTATTCAATCAAGAAACTGCTATGTCAATCAAGAAAAAAAGTGCTTTGATACCAAATTGATCTAAAAATGGTGTGGATAACTTGTATGAAGCTCAAGAACCTACCACTCAGTTTTAATTAAAATGATCTAGCTTGAACTTGACGTTTTGCGGAATTTTGGCTTGAAAGTGGTGTATGTTTTTTTTAATGTTTATGTGTCTTAAGTTTATTTGTTCTTGCTGTAATTTAACATGTATAACAGCACCATAATTCAGCAATAAAACCATTAAACACAACAGCAATATAATATAGGAGTTCACCCGAAATCTCGTGGGCTACGTCTCCTTTGAGTCTTGTCAACTAGACTCGACTCTTTGGGATTAAAGTAATTGTTCTTTTACAAGTTTCATGTTTAACACCAATGAATAAAAAAATGATTCAAAGGGCTGAGAATACCATTTAACATCCCTATAATGGCTGTCCAAATTCTGCAAACAGCTTTAGGCTCCTGTTAACACATTTCCTTTTGTCGGTGCACTAAGCTTCTCTGAGCTTCTAAATGGAGAAAAACTCCCTCAGAATTCTGTTTAAATCACTAAAACCACTACTTTTATATCCAACAAACATCAGACACCAAATTTCAACTGATAAATTTCTTAAATCAAGCACAGCATCCCCAAAATAGGCTTTCCTCCACGATTTTCCCAAGGCTGCCCAAAACTTCCCATCAACTTCTCGAGATGAATAAGTTCTCAAAATGTTATGAACCCACTTCCATTGGTTCCAAAATGTCTTAAACAGCCAATTTCGACTATTTTTTCATCAGAAACGACCTCCGACTGCTCTGATTTCGCCTCCATACACTGTCGGCACCCCCTAGCACTAGGGTCAAAGAAAACCACTCTATTGAGTTTTCAACCTCTAGAAGTTATCCAAACTTTCTAAAACCTCTATCATTAGATTCATAATCAAAATTTTAGTTAATAATGACCACTGGTTCGCTGCAAATGGTCTCTAGCTCCCCTGGCTAGGCCCTACACTGCTGCTGGAAAAAGTAGACAAAAATGGCCTCTAGAACTTAAATGAAGCTTTTCAGCTTTCTAATTCTCTCTATAAATCTGAAAATCATTTCATCATATTCATAACATTGGAATTATCCAATTTAGCCGATTGGAACTCTAGAAAAGGACTCTAGCTCCACTAGCTAGGCCTCAAACTGAATTTGTCTCATGGTGGCCCTGATGGCTCCTTCATCTTCCCTAAATAAAAAGCCTCAGAAGATCACCGCCATTCGACCTGAAAACTATCCCAAAGTGTTCATAAGGTCAAAGAGACCCAAAATTGACCAAAATTTCATCCAATTTGGTTCAATAATGAGAGAGTTATGACCAAAAAAAATTTGCCCCAATTTCCTCCACTAAATGTGGGACAACTACCAGTTAACTCCACTAAAAGTGGAAATCCGCCTAAATTTGGGAGCGCCTCCAAAATATCCGCCATATTAAAATCCACTTAACTAAAGCTTAATTAAATATTAAACCTGAGATTAGGCTCCTTAAGCGCTCTTAACATTAAGCTCCCACACTGGTCATATGATGAGGTTCCATGGGAGGGCTGGCCCCTCCGTGCTCCGCCGGACCCACTCGGCATTCAAAGTGCAATAACTTCTTCATACGGTGTCTTTTTTCGAACTGTTTGTGGCACCAGAATCAGGAAGACGATAACTATGCAACCATCTTGGTTTCAACCCAATCTTGTAACTTTGAATTTTGAGCTAATCCTTAGGTCCTTGATCCAGTTCTGATCACACCTCCCAAATGGAGTCCTCTTGCTGCATGTTCTTTGGACGACTAGTTGGATGAAAAGTTCAAAAATGAGAGACAACATGTCCCCTCTTTTGGAAAATTTGCAAATCTTATGACCCTTCTTTAAAAGTTGCCTTTGCCTCATCTACTTATTGTATGCTTTCTTCCTCATCCAGCATCTCGAAACATCATGGTTAAATCCACCACAATATGTACATCAAATCTTTCTTCCATTTAAGCATGTAAAATTATCATGCTTTGCAGAAACACAATCAAATTCATCATGAAAATATTTATACCTCTTGTATTGCTTTGAATGTTCATCATTTTTTCCTTCTTGAGGAGATGAACTAGTAGAGGCTACAGCGTTCATTTGCATACTAACATCATCGTTCTTGTCTTGAAAACTGTCTAAACTTGCATGCTCACCATAAGCTGCATGTCTACCATCTTCTTGCTCCAACAAAGGCTTAAAGTAATGGCAATAATCTTTGAAACAAATTTGACATATTTGCATCTTAGAACTTGGAACAAAAGTTCTCTTTGAAATAGCCTCACATGCCTTCATGGATTTGGAGTCTTTGCCATTAAATTGCACATAACCAAGACCAAGATTCTTGGGTCGTTCCTCAACCGAAATGGGATCAACCATGCCTTGTACATGCTTTCCTAATCCCTTGCCTTCATAGCCCATTTTAATCATTAATTTGGACCCTATTCCCCTTGTATGTTTTTCGAAAGAACCAACACATCTTTCTAATGAGGAAACTAAAGACAAGTTAGAATGGATTACCTCTTCCTCATGCATTTTCTTGTTCAAAGCCTCTTGGGCTTGATGGAGTTGCCTCTCCATAACATGCAATCTTTGAATAATTTCTTCCTTCTCTTCCTTCATGGCAAACAACTGTTCATGAAGTTCAGTGCTTTCTTGTTTATCCTCAAACAAAATCTGCACCATATCCTTCAATATAATAAAGTCACGCTTCATATCATCATCGAAGAATCTTGTGAAGGAGGAAACTTCACTTGTAGAAGTTTTCATTATGATTTCAATGAACAAATTAACTTCAAAAAAATTCTCAAAGCTTTTCAAAACAAATGACAAAGCTTTTTTAACCAAATGGTTGTAAAGACCAACTCTTATTCAAGCAGCCAAACAACAAACAAACTCCAAGAGCTTCTTAACAAACAATCGTCAAGAGGGTTTTTGTTCCAAGGGTGACTTTGAGGTACTTTGGGGTAAGGAAGATGCCTTATCCTTTCTTCCTTTGTGTTATATCCAAGACTTAGCTAATCAGTAACTATCCCGAAATCTCAAGCAAACTCAAACAGCAATCAATTTGCAAACAGTAAAACAATCAATCTTTTACACTGTTTAAACACCTTTCAAGTTATTCAATCAAGACACTGCTATGTCAATCAAGAAACCAAGTGCTCTGATACCAACCTGATCTGAAAATGGTGTGGATAAATTTTATGAAGTTCAAGAATCTACCACTCAGTTTTAATTAAAATGATCTAGCTTGAACTTAACGTTTTGCGGATTTTTGGCTTGAAATTGGTGTATGTTTTTTTTACTGTTTATGTGTCTTAAGTTTATTTTTTCTTGCTGTAAATTAACATTTATAATAGCAACATAATTCATCAATAAAACCATTAAACACAATAGCAATATAATATAGGATTTCACCCAAAATCTCGTGGGCTACGTCTCCTTTGAGTCTTGTCAACTAGACTCGACTCTTTGGGATTAAAGTAATTTTTCTTTTACAAGTTTCATGCTTAACACCAATGAATAAAAAAATGATTCAAAGGGCTGAGAATACCATTTAACATCCCTATAATGGCTATCCAAATTCTGCAAACAGCTTTAGGCTCCTATTAACACATTTCCTTATGTCGGTGCACTAAGATTCTCTGAGCCTCTAAATGGTACAAACTCCCTCAGAATTCTGCTTAAATCACTTAAACCACTCATTATTTATCCAAAAAACATCAGACACCAAATTTAAACCGATAAATTTCTTAAATCAAGCACAACATCCCCAAAATAGGTTATCCTCCACGGTTTGCCCAGGGCTGCCCAAAACTTCCCATCAACTTCTTGAGCTGAAGAAGTTGTCAAAATGTTCTTAAAACACTTCCATTGGTTCCAAAATGTCTTAAATATCCAAAATTGACTATTTTTTCATCAGAAACGGCCTCCGACTGCTCTGGTTTCGCCTCCATACACTACAAGAACCCCCTGGCACTAGGGTCAAAGAAAACCTCTCTACTACGTTTTTGACCTCTAGAAGTTATCCAAACTTTCTGAAACCTCTGTCATTAGATTCATAATCAAAATTTCAGTCAAGAATGACCACTGGTTTGTTGCAAATGGTCTCTAGCTCTCCTAGCTAGGCCCTACACTGCTGCAGGCAAAAATGGCCTCTGGAACTTAAATGAATATTTTCGGCTTTCTAATGCTCTCTACAGACTCTAAAAACCATTTCATCAAATTCAAAACATCGGAATTATCCAATTTATCCTATTGGAACTCTGGAAAATGACTCTAGCTCCCCTGACTAGACCTCAAACTGAATTTGTCTCATGGTGACCCTGATGGCTCCTTCATCTTCCCTGAAGAAAAATCCTCTGAATATCACCTCCATTTGACCTGAAACCCATCCCAAAGTGTTCATAAGGTCGAAGAGACCCAAAATTGACTAAAATTTCATCCAATTTGGTTCAATAATGAAAGATTTATGACCAAAACAACTTTGCCCCAATTTCCTCCACTAAATGTGGGGCAACTACTAGTTAACTCCACTAAAAGTGAAAGTCTGCCTAAGTTTGGGAGCGCCTCCAGAATCTCCGCCATATTAAACTCCACTTAACCAGAGCTTAATTAAATATTAAACGTTAGATTAGGCTCCTTAAGCGCTCTTAACATTAAGCTCCCACACTAGTCATATGATGAGGTTCCATGGGAGGAGGGTTGGCCCCTCCATGCTCCGCCGAACCCACTCGGCATTCAAAGTGCAATAACTTCTTCATACGGTGTCTGTTTTTCAAACAATTTGTAGCGTCATAATCTTGAAGATGAGACCTATGCAACCATCTTGGTTTCAACCCAATTCTGTAACTTTGAATTTTGAGCTAATCCTTGTGTCCTTGATCCAGTTCTGATCACATATGCTGAACATTGTCGAAGTAGAACATTTAACATTCTCATATGTTTTCCGGATGGAAGAAGAATTTTCCATCAGATGGGAACATAAGCTACCACACTTTATTCATTGGACTATGATCTGGAATCTCTATCAGTGGGCTACTACCCAGAATCACATCAATAGGGATTTAATCATCATCACCGAAGAGCATATCATCAAGGAGCACATCTCAACCTGGAACCACATCAAAGAGCTACTACTCAACCCTGGATCTCATGGGGAGATACTACTACAACCCCATATTGAGTAATAGGATATCAAACACATAGGGGAGCATGTATTAACCCTGGTATCACATCGTGAAGCTCAATCTCAACCTAGAAATACATAGGGTTATCTCAACCCAATCCTATTTCCTATTGATCTCCCCATAAAATACTCTAAGCAGTCATGTGGGAGAATACCTGCATCATAATCCAGCTTGGATGAGATACCAGACTTACCGAGAGGTAAGGATCACACGCCTCCAAGCCTCCTCAACTTGCTTGCCAGATGGGGAGGGACAATCCCAAGAAGCCCTTCTTGTGGGTATGATGCCAACTGGGGTATACTTTGCATAGACTAGATAGGGGAGTAGCATCTCTGACCCTATGAAGATAGGGGAGTAGCATATCAAACCTAGGTAATAGATATGGGTAATCCCCTATTTTCCAAAGATCCCTCAACCCCAGGAACCCTCTATCTCAATACCACTCCTTGGGAGCTCAGACAAGGAGGAAGAGATGGCTCAGTGTCCTTGATCAGCGATTCCCTCTGCAACATACCATATATCAGTTATCTCTTGTTCATATAGGTCATCAAATGAAATATCATGACATAACATAAATAATCATATTAATCGTTAATGGATACTATAATCATCCTCTCTCTTAAGGTGGTGCCAGCTACAATCCAAATCTTGTCTCGTATAGCTGCATTGTCTCAATATATGAGAGTATCTCGATCCCAAATATATATATGGTATTCTCTGTCAATCGAATCCCAATCTTTTTCATCACAATGTATCCATGCCATATCCATATCATGCTCAAGCAACTCTCTAAGGAGCTTTCTCATCCTACCTCATAGCTATCCATGCTAGCAACATCGAACTCAACCTTGGTCGTTCTATGTACCTCTTATCCAATATATCATGGCAGATCTCTTACCAAAGCAGCATCCAAATGTTCTCATCAATAAACATCAACAAAGAATATCTTAGATTAATAATAAAACATCTTATGCAGATATCTTGAAGGATTCTCGATGGAAACTCAATGTGAATGAAGAATCTAAATCATGAACTCATTCAGGTTCTATGCACATCAAGTGTGTGTGTGTGTATATATATTGATGGATTTTCAAAGTGGAAAATCAATGCTTCAATCATCTGTCAAATGCCATGTCAAGTTCTACAACATATTGAACTTCAAATCGAAGTGTCCAAGGATTTGGATTTCCACTTTCCAATACTTCTTCAATAGCTTCATAATATAAATTATCTTTTCCCATATTTCAAAATTTGATTCATCATTTTGAGCTTTCAGAGGCCATCTCCCTCTTACTTAGATCATCAAAGGCTCATTTCTTGTCAGGAGTAGATCATTATTATAAAACCAAAACCAAAATCAAAGACATACCTTGGAACACTTCTGAAGTAGAGGTTTGGATCAACACGTCATCTTGGATTCACCAGATAATTGTCAGTGCGAACATATCTAGATCAGGGAGCTTGCTTCATGAAATTCTCATTGCAACCGTAACACTTTACCAAAATAAAATGCCCATCCTTTCATAAATCAATGTAGAGAAATCAAATCAACCAAATCATCTCATCCAAGTTTAGAAGCCAGATCAATACTAATATCAAATCATCAATATCTCGGTGTCAATTCTTAAATTAGACCAGATGACAGGTAGATCTTTCATCAAGTCATAAAATCATCTATTATAATGCAACAAGTTGTCATTAACCGTGTAATATCAATCCAAAATTTTATCAAGTCATTATAAGTCATTTATGTCACTAGATGTAGTTGCATAAACCAAGGGTAAGTCATGTAGGTTTCATCTTCATACTAAATCACAATTTTCAATTGCGACAGGAACAAGGAGGCCAATACAAAACCATTTTATGAATACCCATATAAGTCATTGAATGTCACTATCCTTATATATCATTATCTTCAAGGAATGTCATGACTTGTCAAATTAAATTTTCTTATCACAGAGAAATGTGTCTCAGTCATCAAGTCAAAGTTCTAAGTCATTGTCAAGCATCATGTTAAAATTCCAAACATTACTCATCTATAGAAATCACCCAAATCAATTCAAACTCTTATAGCACAAATTTTTAATCACAATGACATATTTATATGTTTGTCCCGGTCACTTGCAAACACAAGTTCAGTCTTCATGTTCATATTATATCAAACATTCAAACTTTCCTACTCAAAGATCTTTCTATTGTCTACTCCACATCTGTAGGAATGACATCTTTTAGGAGAGCATCTGATTTCATGCACAAAACTTTATTTTTGTTTCCTGAAGGCATAGTTGCACCCTTGGACCTTACTCAGTGCATTTGGGAGATCATAGTCACACTCTTCAAGATGTGATGTGAGCTATTGTGGCTTCCAACTACCAAACCCTTAATCAGAATTGACTAATGGCTTTGGTCGCACCCTTGAGCTTGCATTCGTGTGAATGGGAGGCTATAGTCGCACCTGTAACCTTTCTTCCGTGTGACCGAGGCTTAGAGCAAGGGAAAAATTCTCTATCCTCAAATCAAATCTTTGCTGCAAATCATCAATTTCATATGCTTGTTTATTCATGCCCATAAATCATATTTCAGCAATAGAGAATATACATATAATGCAAATGACAGTAGGATAAGGGATCTTATAGATAGGTTCTCCCTCTACATGGGAATCCACTTCATTCATATTAATTCATGTCATCAACCTGACTATAACACTATCATGCATCAACATACATGTTAGATCATAAAGTCAAACATATACCCATCATGGTCATAACATGCTCACATCACCTACTACATCAAGACATCAATATTTCATCTGGGGTTAGAGTCATATGATAGGGGAAACTGACATGTGTGACATCATACTCCAAAGGTCATGAACACAATATTACTTCTATCAAGTCAATACGTCAAGTTAGGGCATTTAGTTTTACAATATTCCATAGTTACTAATCACATCAAAACATAACCACGGTTAATGAAGGATCTAGAATCTCAATCTCATAGTTATACTTCTATCATCATGGTTACCAAGCTTATCAGGATTAATAGGATCAAGTCAGGTATTTCAATAAAATTTACCAAAACAACAAGAGTGTCAACCCATTTTCCATACTTTCATCGTGATCATAACAAACATTATCAATACCATTGTCTATACAAATCAATGAGGTAATCTACTATATGATATCCATCATGTCTTATGCATGTCAAGTGTCAAGAGTGTCATTTACTAGAGTCAAGGTGCCAGCGTTATTCACAAGATTAGGATCTCCAAAAGCAATAGATGTTAGCCAAAAATCAAGTTATACCATCATATCAAACATCAACGTTAAGTAGCCTCATAGAATCAAGAGGTTCATTATGTAAGATACTTATTTAACATCAAATGCACCGTTTCATCATAAATACCATGGATCCAAGTCACTTCCATATTCATGCATGGACCATTTGAGAAGGATGCATTCTCAACATGCCTTATGGATAACCTTGCCATTCAATGTTACAGCTGAAACATAACATTGAAGTAATATACCATGCATACTGTATAGTATTGAAATACTTGTGCACCTTCTTATAGGAATCTTGTACGGCTTGTCACAATCTTCATCAAGAGCCTCTTTTCCAATGCTAGGTCTTCTCTTCCTGCACCATCCATGATCCTCAAGAAGAATCCACTTACCATATCTCATCAAGAAGTTAGGATCATCCAAATACTCATATATATAGGCACGAAGCATGAATAGTAGTCAAAACAATAATCAAATCTATAAGTTTAAACAAAAGTAAAGACGTAGAGAAGTAGCATAGGTTAGGAAATACTTATCTTCAATGAGAGGTGATCCTCTCCCTCTTGAACCAACCTTCAAGAGCCATCATTATCCATTTTCCTCATAAAAATGTTTCCTTCAATATTTCAACCAACTCTATCAGTAATAGGGCTTAATAGAGACTATCCCATTTGAGGGCTTCATCAAATATGTCTCAAGTGCTTGAGAATCTTCACATAAACCATGCTAGATTTTCATATATCAAATCTCAGGACTTTTCCATAAACCAGGGTTTCTCTCAAACCGTAACCATCAAACCCTAATGCACAAATTGCCTAGGGTTTCCTTCATATCCTTGAATTAGTTTAAGTCTCCACCATCCTCTTCTTGCTTCCATCAAAAAGTGTCTCCATGGGGGTGATCTCCATGACTTTTCTTCAGCCCAACTCTAAAACCATGTTAATTTTTCATAGGGCTATATTGTTCTTTGCTTTGATAATTGTGTTTCTTCATTAACACATTAAGTTCACCCCATACAATCATAACATTATTCAGTTTTACATCATTATTCATCAGCATATGCAACTATGTAGAAAGAGCAATATCATCATCATCAATGTAGCGAAACATAAAGGAAAACTTGAAGAAAAGCATGCGCACATAGAGACCCCAGGATTGGTCTGAGACGAGGGTAAAATCCACTATGGGGAAAACCCTTGCAAATTATTCTTCTTATATTGTCATCAAATGATTCCACAAATGAGAGTACAATCCATATCTTCATCTATGCAACTAACCAGCAAAACAACTACAACATATGTAAAATGAACCCAACAATGTATACACTTTGAAATATGATATTGATGTATAAAATGAATTGTCACTGACTGAAGTCAACTTTTGAACCTTGTGGTCACTAATCGAAATCATCGGAAAATTGAAACTTCATATTTTAGTCCCTGGTCGCATGGAGGAGGATTCATCCGTGAGACTATAGGGTCTCGTGCGACTGGGGGGTCGAAACAGGACTACATAAACCCTAATATCCTGGTCGCATGGAGGATGTGTTGTGTGTGCAACTGGGATGCTTCGTTCGCACTGAGGAGCTATGCGTGTGACTAGGAAGATGTTGCACTAATGAGTAGGGAAGCATGCGACTGAGGTCCGATCTATCTACGGAAACCCTAACTTCCTTGTTGCGTGCACAGAGGGGGTATCTGTGCGACTTGAAGGCTCCAATCGCACTCATGAACCTGTGAGGGTGCGTCCAAGGTTGAAATATTCCATATTTGTGCCTACGACTAGTGCCCATAACCCTAAATCAAAGATGCGAGCCTCAGACCCTGCAATTGCACCTTAGAGCAAACCTATACCTTTGCGAATGAGCCTCAGACCTGTGCGAGCCAAAACCAAGAGAGAAGAGTGTCTCATCATTGTGTCCAAATGAGGTAGAGGGCACTTTTATTTATAGCCTTCCAATGGATCCACTTTTCTTTAGGGTCGACCTTATCAAATAGCACATGTGTGTGAGGCCGACCTAATCCATTGTACATGAGTGGGTTCATCAATTCAAAAACCATCTTTTTCTTATCCAAATGAGGTGATCTTTAGGTCATTTTTAGTCCTCTCGAAAATAGGAATTGAATGCAATCATCATCTCTGTCATCTGAGTTGTCCAAGGTGGAATTTGACCCTCGTTGTAAAAATTAACACTCCCTCTCATATAGGAAGAATTCCACCTGCCAATATTTGTCTGTTAATCATCACATCATCCTGTCATGACGTCGTCATGTCGTGACCATCTCAAGTATCTTCATCATCTCAAATCATCAATGTTCATCTTGATCTATACCTTGCTTATTCATGTTTATCTTTTGATTGACCTTGCTCATATGTTGAACATTCTCATATCTAAGAAGAAGAAGAATTCTCCATTGGCGAGGAGCATAAGCTACCACCCTTTATTCATTGGACTATGATTTGGAGTCTCTATCAACAGGCTACTACCTGGAATCACATCAATGGAGAATCAATCATTATCATCATCGAAGAGCATATCATCAAGGAGCACATATCAACGTGGAACCACATCGAGGAGCTACTACTCAACTCGAAATCTCATGGGGGAGCTACTACTACGACCCCATATTGAGCAATAGGATATCAAACACATAGGGGAGCATGTCTCAACCCCGGTATCACATCGGGGAGCTCAATCTCAACCCGAAAACACACAGGGTTATCTCAACACAATCCTATT
The DNA here is from genome assembly GCA_034641835.2 of Pinus albicaulis. Taxonomy (NCBI): domain Eukaryota; kingdom Viridiplantae; phylum Streptophyta; class Pinopsida; order Pinales; family Pinaceae; genus Pinus; species Pinus albicaulis. The sequence goes on from CM076576.1 coordinate 761,645,050, forward strand.
GCCTACTGATCTTCCCATTGAAGACTCTAAGCAGTAATGTGGTAGAACACCTACATCATAATCTGGCTTGGACGAGATACCTAACTTACCAAGAGGTAAGGATCACACACCTCCAAGCCTCCTCAACCCATTGGCTAGACGAGGAGGGACAATCCCAACAAGCCTTGCTTGTGGGTATGATGCCAATTGGGGTATACGCTGCATAGACTAGATAGGGGAGCAGCATCACCGACCCTATGAAGATAAGGGAGCATCATCTCAACCTAGGTAACAAATAGGGGTAATCCCCTATTGTCCAAAGATCCCTCAACCCCAAGAGCCCTCTATCTCAATTCCACACCCTGAGAGTTCAGACAAATAGCTTGATCCTTTTATATAATCAAGATGATTCTTGATGTAAGATAGATTGATGCCTATTACAAAGTACATGAGAAAGCAACTAAATCACATGTAGAAATTAAATTTCACGACATGATGGCATATTCAATTCATTAATATTGTATTTATCAACTAACAACTCTTGGGACTTATTTACATACATAGAACCAATCATGATCTGTCTACCACTGCTCTCTATCTGTAATCTCAAAAGGCATATTCTATGGAAATTCAAAAACCATTAATCATTCACACTCTTAGAGTTTATATATAAGGAAGAGATCCAAAAAATCTAATTGCTCCTACTTATGAAGGAACTCAAACCACTTCTTTGTTGATATTGGTTTTCCTAATTACAAAACACTTTAAATTTTGATATTGGTTCATTTGTTGATGTGGCTAAAAACCAAATGTCCTCTTGCTTCCATGTGCCATTGTGGAATTAGTGTTTGTTGTCATGGTATCCCTCTAGTCCCTTTGCTCTCATCTTCTTTAGTTTTCCTAACTCCTTGTCTTGCTCATTCAAGCTCTAATGTGGCATGTGGTGCTTTTGTAAGAGTCTTAATTCTCTACGTTGCCTTGCTCTCCTCTGCAACACTTGGGGACTTTGCTAAATATATTACCTTTGCATTTGCTTTATGTTGGGTTACATAAGTTATTACGTCGAACTTTCAAGCTCGTTTCCGTTGTGTCATTTTCTTTGCATCCATTTACTCTACAACCATTTGCTTCACAACCTTTCCTCCACATCCATTTGCATTGCATTCATTTTTCCACAACATTCTCTCTGCATCAATATGAAGTGAAGGAAACATTACCAAACCTCCATTCCTCTATATCTTTTAGTGTTGCATCAATTACTCTCTATTATGTCCATTTTATGTAGAATGAAGGATTGCTTTGTGCTATGCATTTCTACATTTTCCTTTGCAAATGCATACCTCTACACTACATTTGCTTAGTTTAATTTTAGAGTTCTAAAGGCATTTTGAACTTTTTGTTATTTGTTTATGTTCCAAAATATATTTGAGTTGTGGATAAGAATATATACATGATAACATTTCAAGCCTTGAATGCTCATACACCAAACACCAAAGGTAGGAATATGAGCATTTTGCTCAAAAAAATTTGGACAAATTCTTCCTTTGCCTCATATTTTCCTTCTTTGTATTGAGAGGAACTTTATAGACTTTCAACATAGGGAAGATGTTGTAATGGATAATGAAACGTTAGATAAATAAAAATAAAACATAATATCAATCCAATTATAAAAGTATTAAAAATTAAAATGTGATAACAATAATTATAGAAATAATAAGCAAAGTTCAATTTAGTTATGTTATATTGCAATTCCTTTTATTAATAAATTATAAACAATTTATTTAGAAAACAACTCATAATATGCATATCACATTCAATATAAATAATGTAACCATGATATTTCACATTTTCACATTTTAATTTAGTTAATAGTCATATAAAGACTTAACACTTCCAATAAAGTATTTTTTGTAAGTCCTTTTTGTGAGAGAGAGAGATTAAAATATAAAAGAAAAAATACAAAACTTGTTAAAGAAAAATGCAAATGCAAGTATATGTATGTAATTATGTGTATTATGAGGAGGTTTAATCAAATTAGATATAAGAATATTTCTATATATAGGATGTTGAATATATATAAAACATAAATATTAGGTATAAATTATAGATCTATTTTACCATATAAAATAAAATGATGATGATTCATAATTTCATATTCAAAAATAGTAAATAAACATACAAAAAAATAGTACTTACAAACCTATTGTTCAAGGTGTTTGTGCTCATGAGAAGCTACCCATTATTGAGAAGCTTTGGGGTGATTTCTTTTGTGAAGAAACAAGGCTAGACACACTTTAACAAAATCAAAAAGAGATCCAAAACTTTGCCCTCATTGAGAAAATGAGAAGAGGAGATAAGCAAGCAGGCCCTAAGAGGGGTCAAAAGGAGGAGGATTTAGGTTCCTTGAACCAAGGAAAGAAAAACTTGAGTCATGTGAAGTGCTTCAAGTGCTACAAGACAGGCCACTATGCTTCTTAATTTCAAGAGAAGAAAGAGAAGGGTAAGTTGCAATAGAAAGGAATTTTACAAGGAGTGCAACAACTTTTGCTAGAGTAGATGAGCTTTCATCCAAGCTTGAGACAACATTCTCCACAGTTTCATTTGTTTTCACTAACATTGTCTCTAGTGTAGGCTGGTATGTGGACAATGGATCTTTTAAACATATGAACTTCAATAATAAGGCATTCCACAAACTTCAAGAGCAAGAGGCCTATATACAAATGCAGTTGGAAAACTAGGGTTTTCATTATCATAGAATGGTTATGTTTGTCATAATACCCACATCGATGTAGGTCCCACCATTTACCTGAACCAAGACCATGTCTTCCACAATTATCACAAGAGGTCTTAGCACTAACCTCATATCTTTTTTCAACAATATTTTTCCTTTCATGATGAGGGTGTCAATAATGTTGAAACTTTATAGGTTTATTTTCTTCAACTGCTTTAGAGCATTCAATTTCTTCCTCTTAAATTCTCTCATGGAAGCCAAAACCCATATGCTTTGGTCTTGTTTCTACCTCAATTGGGGTTATTCTACCACATTCACTCTTCCCTAATCCTTCTCCTTTGTATTCCATATTTTGTAACAATTTGGAAACAATGCCTTTAATATCTTTCTCAAAGCTATCAATCATGCCACTTTCATGTTGGGGTTATTCTGCCACGTTCATTCTTCTCTGATCCTTCTTCTTAAAAATTGGAACCAATGCCTTCAATATCTTTCTCGAAGCTATCAATCATGCCACTTTCATGTTCACTTATATTCATATTTGACTTTAATTCTTCAACATTTGTTTATTGTTTGTGCATAGTCGATCTGAGGCTTCTTTTTTTATTCCTCGACACAACCTGTAGTTTTTGCTATCATGCCATCTTGTGTAATTAATTCCCTTTTCAAATTTCCGATTTTTTTGTAATGAGTATTCAACTTAGATTTTGAAGTTTGCAGCTCACTCCTTCCTAGGCTTGACTTCGAGCAAAAGAAGTTCTTGAAATAATAGAAAAATCACTACAAACCAACCACACCAGCAAAACTTACGCAAAAAATCAACAACAAAAGCAAAAATATCCCCTGGTTTTTATTCTGTATGAGGGCGTTATGGACATTTTAAATTCAGCACCTACAACAACTTCTCTCGAGCCTATTTTTGTCACTTTCTATATATTTTTCAATCCTCAAACAACATAATCTCTGCAAAAACAATTATAGTAGCAGAATCCTTGCAAAATTCTAAGCAATTTCAAAGAAAATAACCTCCATATGGCAAAGTTATGACCATAGAAAATTTTATAAAGATGTTTAAGCCCCTTTCACTTTAGCACCAGGTGACCCATGTGAATATTTGTAAAAAATGGTTCAAAAACTTATTCAATGACGATTGAACACTTCACCTTTTACACAACATACCAACAACTTTACCAACTCCTCTACCCTCTTGTTTGTGGATATAAGTTGCAAAAATATTATTTGATGTTTTTCTACTTAACACACAAAAAATAATAAAATTGGAGTCATAAAAACTTTTAACTCATGCCAGCAACTCAAGTGCAAGCAGACTTCAAAATTATTTCAATTTAATTAGAAATCAACTCTAATATTTGAGATACAAAAAATGAATCAATATCGGACCTCTTCTCTATTTGCAACACATGACCTTATGCAATTGGTTTATGCTTTCTCTAGTATCCAAGGGAAAAATTGTGCTACAGCTTTGACCGGTGTCTCACAGATTACGTCTGTAACTACACACAGCCTTCAGAATCTTCCGCATGAACATGATGCAGAGGCACAGTAGCAGTATTCCACAACAACATCTACCGAACAATGATGGTCTGCATGCTACTGCTTTGACTCTTACGTCAGCACCTTGATAATCTTTACTATATCTGCCAAATTTAGATGGCTACTTAGCACAGCTACTAGTTTGTTGTACCATGACTCGTGAGTCATCCTTTCAATTGTCAAGTCTTCTAAGATGTTGTCCACTTCCTCAATATTGCAGCTTGAGTTGCTATCAGAGCCACTATTTTTCCACTGTCAATCAATTGCCGGGTCTGCTAGAGAATTTTCCCACCATTTGTTGCACAGCGTAGTTCAAACATGTTGACCTAGAGCATATCAAACCATGTCAGAACATTATTAAGTACTAGAGTTATTATGTGGGACATCAACAAACACAATTTGCAAACCAAACAAAATGGTGATCCATTTTCAAACATGGCAATTTGAGTGGAGGCATAAACTCATTGCACTTAAAACAAATAGCCTCCTTTGTTGAATCTAGAGTTCTACATTGATGGCGAATGTTGACAGGGCAATCTGTGGCATTTTGCAGATACAGCAACGATACACAAATATCACATTACAACATTAATAAGCACCACCAACTTTCACATCTTGCAATCATCTTTTGAAATATCACCAGTCACAGTCACATAAGTTACACTCCACTCACGCTTGTGATCACATTGCTGGTCCAAGTATTGCCATATGCTCTGATACTATGATGAACTTGTAACCTGAATGTAGAACATGCCACATTAAACCAACATTAAATAGACATAGACAAGTGCAAAAGATATATATTATGATCCCATTCTCCTTACATGCTTTTAATACACAAGTTATTACAAATCCAATGTCCATGCACACACAACACACAACCTTTTTGGGTAAGGTTCAGCTTAGAGTCGTCCCTAACTCCCTAAGCCAACCTAGAGGCTAGGACTGGCTAGGATCACCTTAACCCACCCAGGTCCACATATCTAACACACACTCTTCATATAGCCAGCCTATCACACACATAACTACTACATGTGGACTTACACTACACACAAATTATCATCATTCACTATAACAAGTAGTTTACACACTTCCATAACTAATGTCTCCATAACCTCAAGGTTCAAGAGAAAAGCACCAGAAATCATTCCAAAGAAACTCTAATAAGCATCAAAGATGTAATGCAAAAATGCTAAAATCATCTCACCGTAAGGCATAATCATCTATAGTCCATAATCTCTACATGGTCCACCATGCTCCTACAAAAAAATTCAAGTAATTCAAGGTAATCAGCAGGAAGCCCCAGAAATATCAAGGACAGCAGGATACTGTACAGATGTCAATGGCAACAACATAAAAAGAGAAGGCCTTATCCTCAATTTAAGGAATCTTGCTTTAAAGTGTAGAGGTCCTAGAATATCTCAAAAGTATATTTAGGCCCTCAACTAGGTACCCTATGATGATCATAAGGTAATAATGCATCGTTGTTAGATGCAGTGTGCAACCTGGTTTAAAGCAAAAGAATACACTAGTTCTAACTTCTGAAAACACTGCAGTTGACTGGAAGAGAAGAAAAGTACCTGGTCACTTGGGTACTAATGCAAGACTGATCATAATCACAAGCTTCTTGTTATGCAAGCCCATGTTGATTGGTATATATCATCACCAATAATCCCCACAAGAACACTGTCCGTTTGAGAAATGATGGAAACGGATGCCATCCCTCACAACAATTTCACGTGCAGCAATCTTGGAAATGAACTTGATGGCAGAGTGGCAATCACCACAAACTCTGAGGTTTTTTATGACACGGATAGGTATCTCAGGGGAAATATTCATAAGTCCAAACACAACAGCAAGCTTCTCACTGTGGTAGCCAAGAATATGTTCCTTCTGCTCCTCCTCAACATCATGCAGTGCAAAGTCCTTGTCAGGCACATAACCTGCTTCCTTCATCTGCCCAGACAATCTGTCCAACTCTGCATAAATTTTGTGTGTTTGTGGGTGTGATCTGTCTCCAACTAGAAAAGCATACATCTTATTGTTCGCCTCAATCCAGCTGCATCCTGGTTTCTTAACCACGCTCCTTTCTTTCATCATTTTCCGCACCTTTTCTACATCATCCCACCTGCCAGCTGCAGCATATATATTTGAAAGAAGCACAAAATGCCCAGCATTTTTAGAATCTGAATGGAAGAGGCAATCTGCCACACGTTCTCCTAGCTCTATATTGGAATGGATTCTACAGGCACCGAGCAAAGAAGCCCACACAGCAGCAGTGGGTTTTATTGGCATTTTACTTATTAAGTCATATGCCTCGTACAATTTCCCAGAACGGCCAAGGAGGTCAGCCATGCAGCAATAGTGCTCAACAGCCGGTGTAATGCAATAAAATTGACTCATGCGATTGAAGTACCGCCAGCCATGATCTAGAAGGCCTGCATGGCAACAGGCTGATAGAACGCCAACAAAGGTGACATGATTTGGCTTCATACTGGTGTGTTCCATTTTCTCAAAGAGCTGCAGTGCCTTCTTGCCAAACCCATGCATGGCATATCCTACAATTATTGCATTCCACGTGACTATGTCTGGTGCAGGCATTCTGTCGAACACATTCTGTGCAACTTCTATGCTCCCACTTTTAGCATACATATCTACAAGTGCATTTCCAACGAAGGTATCAGACTCAAATCCAATTTTAATGACATATTCATGAACAGCCTTGCCGTATTCAAGAGCTGCCAAATTGGCACATGCTGAGAGGACACTGGCAAAAGTGACAGTGTTTGGCGTCACACCTGTCAAATGCATTTTATGAAAGAGCTGCAATGCCTCATTGAAATGCCCGTTTTGCGCATATCCAGCAATCATAGAATTCCATGAGATCACGCCTCTTTCAGGCATTTCATGAAAGAGCTCCAGGGCTTCCTCAACATGGCCATTCTGCACATACCCTGTAATCATTGTATTCCATGAGATCATGTCCCGTTCAGGCATTTTCTGAAACAGCTCCATGGCTTCATGAACTAGCCCATTCTGTGCATAACCCACAATCATTTGATTCCAGGAAACCACATCTCGATAAGGCATTTCCTGAAACAGCTTCATGGCCTCATTGACAAGCCCAGCCTGCACATACCCTGCAATCATAGCATTCCATGCAAACACATCTCGTTCGGGCATTTTCTGAAAAAACTTTAGAGCTTCCTCAACATCCCCAATCTGTGCATATCCTACAATCATGGTATTCCATGAAACCCTATTGGGCTCAGGCATTTCCTGGAAGATTTCCAGAGCCTCCTCAATAAGCCCATTCTGTGTATACCCCGCAATCATGGTATTCCATGAGACCACATCTCGTTCAGGAGTTTTGTCAAACACTTTGCGTGCATTCTCTATGCTCCCGCATTTGAAATACATATCTCCAAGGGCACTCGCCACGAACTTATCACACTGATATCCACTTCTGATTATGTTTTGGTGGAGCTCCAGGCCATAATCCAGAGCCCCCAAGCTGGTACACGCTGGCAAAACACTGGCGTAAGTGAAGTCATCTGGATCAATGCCTGTTCGCTGCATTTGGCAAAAGAGTGTCAAGGCCCCCTGAGCTTGTCCATGCTTGGAATAAGCTCCGATCATGGCAGTCCACGACACCACATTTCTTCGTTCAGACATTTCGTCCGACATATGGCGAGCATCCACCAGGCTGCTGACGCACTTGCCGTACATTACTACAAGTTTGGTTTCTAACGAAGCATTAGGCTTAAATCCACTTATAATGATATGGGCATGAACCAGTTTGGCCTCTGGCAAGGCATTCATGTTAATGCAATCCCGCAAGAGAGAAGTGTAAGTAGAGGAATCTAATTGTTGTTGTTGGTTCACAATATTATGCAAACTCCAGAGCGCCTCTTTCATCCGGCCCTGCTTATAGGGTGTTTGCAACTGTTTGCCATTATTGTTATTACTTTCCAGCATCTCACCATTATTGATATGAATCTGAAGAGCAGGACTAGTACTCATGAAAATGGGTTTGGTAGCGTGAAGAAGAAGAAGCATAGGGTTCTTGATCTTGTGATCGCATGACAGTGGTTTTGCCATTGCCATTTGGTGGTGTTGAAAAAATGCATCATCGTCATATAACTTCTATGAACAAGGAAACAGAAACATCAGATTCAGTAACAAATTTATTACCGTGGAGAAAAAGCGGCCACGATTCCAACTGATATGAGACATCTCTCAGAGTCGTGTTGACATCCAAACTCCTTAATGGCGGACTGGTGGGCAAATCCAAAATTTTCATTCAGTTCAGCTGTGCTTTGGGTTTTACTATTGTGTTAAATAACCATGGAAGTTCAAATTGGCGTAAATAGATTACATTGCTACCCAAGCCCAAAGAGGGCAAAACGCCACGCGTAATCGTTAGAATATTGTCATTTCAATTGGACTGATTTGGTAATTTCTATGAATCTTAGTTTCCCTCGACGGCTTTCGTTTGTAATGCTTTGGCTGGGCATGACCTACTACTCCAATGGAAATTTGAGAACCGCCTGAAGCAGAAGTGATGATATTTGCACCTGCATCATACAATTTTCCGGTTTGAAAAGTATATTGAGAGGGTGTTTTGACCTCACCTATTTAAAAATGTCTAGTCTGCAGGTAATTTGGCAAAATCACAGTATTGTATTTAAATTCCACATGAATCTCAAAATAAGTATTTATTAGTTCAATATTTTTAAAAAGGTTTATTAAATTCAGGTTGCTAATATGTCTAAAATTTCACATGAATCTCAAAATAACTAGTTATTAGTTTAGATAAAAGAACTTTCGGATTAATTACATTATTAGGACTAGGTCGACTTTTCGAACCAGCTAATGTGGTTCATCCTCACGACAGGTGAACCTCTCCTGAGGAAGAACCACATTAGTTGTTTCGAAACATCGACCTGATGTGATTAATCCGAAAGTTCTTTTATCTACATTATGGATCACAAAAGTCTTAGATCTAACATAGTTATTAGTTTTTTTTATTTTTAACCACGTTTATAAAATTTAACTTTGTAATATCTCAAAAAAAAAACATGAAGTAGAAAGATCACATAGATTTATAAATAAAATATGTGTTTTTTAAGTAGTTATAATTTTAAGTTGAGAGAGATAAAGTATATATACCTCTATAAATTTTAGCAGTCAAATAATTGTAATGAGGTGGGTTATTAAAGTGATTTTATTAAGGTGTTTATCATCTACATGAGGTGGGATTATTAGAGTGATTTCGTAGAGTTCAATTATGGGTATTCTTAAGGTTTGAAAACTTATGGTTCTAGGGTTGCTTTGTAACTTCTCAGAATTTCAAGTTTTTTGCCAGATTCAAGTATCATTGTTCTGATAGGGGGTAGGGTGCCCCTCCAAAAATATAGTGGCAGGAAAATCGAATTCAGGTATGGAAAAGGAAGGTAAGGCTAGTGGTAGTGGGTCCTCCTCAAATCTTCCCATTTTAGGTGTGAAATGGCAAGCCAACTTGAAAGGAAAATGTATTCCCAAAGCACCCCAAAACCCTAAATTTATCATTCCCCTTAAATATCTAGAAGAACATCGTAAGTGAATGAAGGAATAGGCGTTTATCTACAAATTTATTGGAGGCTAGCCTATATAGAAGGATTTGGAACGTTGGATTATGCAGAAATGGCAACCTAAGGGAGAAATTGACCCAATATCGGGACCAAAGGGATTCTTCGTTGTTATTTTCAAAAATTTGGAAGATAAGACTAGGGTTTTCGAGGGGGGACCTTACTTCTACAATAATGTTGGTTTATGTATTCAACATTTGGAAGAATGCTTCAATGAGGATAAAGAAGAGCTAAAGTTTGCTCATATGTGGGTAAGATTATATTCCCTACCTGTTGACTTTTTCCTTCTAGAAATTATGGAAGTTATTGGAAATGTTATGGGTCATTTTGTAGAAGTGTCTGAGGTGACGCGAAGAGGTAGAAATATGTCTTATGCCCGCCTCTTTGTCTACATTAATATTTCCCAATCCCTATCAAAATCTATTGATCTTAATTATCGAGGAGAAATTTGGTCTCAATCACTAAACTACGAACATGTTCCTTTTCGGTGTCATTTTTGCCATGAACACGGCCATTTATTTTGAGATTGTCTGAGCAAGAAAAAAATATCAGGAGAGTGTTGGGTAAGTAGGGAACGAGGGCTTTACCAAAGTTACCTCGCGAAGGCAGAATAATAGAATTAAAAATATTCCAGCTCAAACAAAACTTGAGGAGAAAAATGATTTTCAAGCTTTAGAAGAAATGGAGGAAGACCAAAGTACAAATGTGCTTAGTGATGTTATGATGTTGGAACAATTCCTGGATCTAAAACAAGCAAAGCAACCTCAAAAGTAGAAAACACCGAAGGATGAAGCGGATAGGGGTTCCCTCGAGAATTTCCTTGATTTTTCAGGTATTGAAGATGTGATTCAACATAGCAAGCAACACTCTGGATTTCTTTTAGAGGGAGAAAGTACTCTAGTTAGCATCCTTTTGGATTGGGGAGAGAAATATTTGTCTGAGTTAAATAAAGAATAATGGGAGCAGTATGAAAAGGCGTACATCAAAAGGAAAACACGACAATGGCAGACATTTCAAAGTGGGCGGGGGCTTCGTTCGGTGCAAGAATTGAAGGAGAAAGGTAAAAATATCTTGATTAAAGACCCGGAAAAAGACCCTAAGCATAAGGGACAAAAGTCAAAGCATGAATTGTTGCAGGATGTTGGGGAGGAATTGGTAAATTCTAGGCAACCAACTGTGATCTTGGATTTTTTCTCATTATCTCAAAAATTTCAAGAATGAAAATCCTAACATGGAATATGTGGGGCCTAAATAGTAAAGGGAAAAAATGACATTTACGAGATAGAATAAAAAAGGATAGATCGTCGATGGTCATTTTGCAAGAAAAAAAACTTGTATGGAGTAAGTTGCTAGTCGTCTACGATTTTTGCTCGAAAGAATGCTAATTTATGTCCATCGATGCCCAAGGTAGTTCAGGTGGACTGTCTATCCTATGGAATCCAAATGAAGTTGTCTTTCAAGGTTGGTTTGTGAGTCCTTGAATCTTAACTAGACTTTTTTGCTACCTGGGAATAAAGGACCTAGTGGCATTGAGAATAGTATATCGGCCACCAATTTCAAGGGAATAACCAAAAATTTTGGAACAAATCCAATTTCATCAACAAATATTTACAGATTCCTTATGGATCTTAGGTGGATATTTCAATCTCATTAGATCTTTGTCTGAAAAAAAACGGGGGGGGGGGGGGTATGGAATTTGGACCCTGTCTCTATCTTGTTTGAATATTTTATAGAAAGATTGAATTAGTGGACATGTCCACCATCAATGGTATTTTTACTTGGAACAACAAAAGAGGTGGTTGCAATCAAGTAGCTAGTCGTTTAGATTTCTTTTTTGTATCAGATCAGGTGTTGCACAAAGACATTTTTTATCGAAGCGGCCATTTTTCCTTGTCTTGGCTCAAACCATTGGTCGGTCAAATTAGAAATTGATTTAAAGCACCAATGAATTAACCATTTCACTTTGAAATTTTCTAGATAAAGGGACCATGATTCTTAGATAAGCTCAAAGGATGGTGGGAAGAGATTATAGTGACTGGTAAAAATAAGATGCATGTTTTCTAGATGAAACTCAAGGCATTGAGAGCTCAAATCAAATTATGGAATAAAAAAGAATTTGAGAATATTTTTGAAGAAAAATCCAAATTAGAAGTGCAGATTTATGAGCTACAATAGCATATGATTCTTGAAGGGAGGATATCAGAGTTAATTATTAAGGAAGGAATGGCCTTTCATAAATTGGAACAATGAAGAAAATAGGAATAAATCCTATGGAGGAAGAAGTTGTGAGTCCAGTGGCTGAAAGAGGGCGAATGCAACTCAAACAAATTCCATAACTCTATGTTGCAATGTCATTATAATAATAGGATTGTCTCCCTTTGGGGGATAGATGGTGATCAAACACTGATCCGAATTTATGCAGGAATGAAATAGAATACACGTATAACCATAAATACAAAGATGTAGCAGAAATAAAACTTCATTTAAATAATATCAAAGAACTGAAATTTGTTTACAGACAGAATGGAAATAAACTAGCTAGGGCACTGGGAGCTTATCTTTGAGAAGAGATGTGGTGGCTACAGGCCTCTGAAATGCGTTAAAATGACGCTCGAGGGCCTATTTATTATTGAGAAACAATGAAAAACTCTAAACTTAAAAAAAACTAACCCTAGGAGATGAAGCGCCAAAACTATGGGCCACGTTTGGGTCAATCGGTACATCAACTTCCCGGGGAAGTAACTTTAGCATATGATCTTTGTTTGACGTGCACAATATCTCGTTAGAAATATCTATCCGAGGACTACAACTTTTGATGTGAGTGACATCTAAGGAACTTCCATGTTTCTCCTAGTTTTCTGAAGAAGAAAAAAAACGTCATTTAGGGCCTCAAAACGGCTCCAGAAGTTCAGGACCTGAAAAACTACTAAAAATAGTAAAATGTGCTACAATTACGAAAACTGGAAAACTAAAAGAAACAATGGTGGGGCCCCAAGTGGAATAGGCGGGTGGCCACCAATATCCACCTGGATCATCCTCCCCCGTTAGGAAGCAATGGTCCCCATTGCGTTGAGTTCCTCCATGAGATGAGGAAACTTATGCTGAACTTGGTCCCTGGTGAACCACTTGCCTTGGTGCAGGAGTTGGTCATCTTTGACAACCTGATATAGTTAGATCTTTTGTTGGTGAGTGTTCTTGATTTTCATGTCCATGATACGATCAATGGTGGCTTGTTCCATGTAGTTTGGGTTTAACTCTATTGGTGTGAGTTGTTTTGCAATGTCAGAGGTGTCTAGTGGAGGTGGGAAGTAGGGACAAAGGCAGTCCACATTGAACACTGAGTGCATACCAAGGAATGGTGGAATACTGATCTCTAAGGCATTGGCCCCTTCAACCTTGGTGATGGTGTACAACCCATATTAGACCGGGTGAAGCTTGCGGTGGGGTCTAGCAAGGCGCTCCTTCTACAAATGTAGCCACACTTTGTCGCCCACCCGAAAGTTGTGTGGCACCCAATATTGATCATGTCGTTGCTTGTAATTAGCATTGGATATGTCCAATATGTCATGAACCCATTGGCGGATGTGTTGAATACACTCAATGAAGTTGTTCTCCTCGCCAGCTTCAGACTAGACATGAGCTGAATCGGCCTCAGTAGCCCCAAACGACATGGCTATGTCAATGGGACATAATGGCTGGAATCCCAAGCCCACCTGAAAGGAGCTATGGCCAGTTGAGTTGTGGAGAGCCTGGTTATAACTTTGTTGTACATATGGAAGGCTCTCATCCCATGTGTGTGGATACTTTGAATTGTACATGCGCAGAATGTGTATGATCATCCTGTTGACGACCTCTATCTAGCCATCAGTTTGGGGATGGAAAGTTGTGGACTTGGTGAGCTTGGTGTCCAGCATTGATCAAAGGCTGGACCAAAATGTGTTGAGGAACCTGTTGTCCTGATATGAGATGATATAATGTGGGATCCCAAAGTGCACCCACACTCGTTCAAAGAAGAGTTTAGCAGTGATTTCTATTGTCATATTCTTCTTGCAATCCACCATAATGGCCATCTTTGAGAATTGTCAACGACCTCGAAAACACAGTTGTTTCCATGCTTAGTAGAAGGAAAGACCAACATGTAATCCATGGAGATGGATTCCCAAGGTCAACTAGGGGTAGGTAGCTAAGTATAGAGGCCTTGCTTCTTGATGGTCAGTTTGGAAATGGCCCAAGTAGTGTAGGAGCTGATGTACTTCTCGACATTTTGTCGAAGGTTCAGCCAATAGAATGAATTCTGCAGTACTACTACTATTTTCTCAACCCCGAAATTCCTAGCGACCTGACTGTATTGCACTTCCAAAATCATATCAGCACGCTTGCTTGAAGGAACACAAAGGTTTCCTAGGTGACATAGTTGTGCATCCTGGAGGTGAAAATTTGGAACTTACCTACCCTCCAAGGGTGTCTTGTATGTGTGGCTAAATTCTAGATCGCTCTTGTAGAGAAGCGGCTAATCAGAAGTCTCGTGCCCACAAGAGTTGAGAATGGTGGTTAGCGCCACGATCGGTGGTCGGTTGAGGTAGTCTGCAACATTATTGGTGTTTCCCTTCTTGTACTTGGTGCTCAAATGAAACTGTTGCATATATGTGGACCACTTCTTATGGCGATCATTCTGCAACTTCCTTTGTGTATGTATGAACTGCAGGGGTCGGTGGTCTATGTGGATAAAAGTTTCCTTCCCAAAATGTAATGCTTCCATTGTCGGCAAGCTTGCACAATGGAATACATTTATTTGTCATAAGTGGGATACTTGCAAATAATGTCTCACTATGATATGCCACTGGATGCCCCTGTTGAGTAAGAGCTGCCCCAATAGCATAGTCAGGGGCATTTGTCTCAATCTCAAATGGTTGTTGCAAGTCTAGTAATGTGAGAACTAGGGGCAGAGCAGAGGTGATGTTTCAATTCTATGAATGCCTTCTGTTGAGATTCTGAATAAAATAAATTTTCTTTTGCACCTCCCTTGGTGAATTGACTCAAGGGCCAAGTGATATGAGAGAATCCCAACATGAACCTGCGGTAGAAATTATCAAGACCCAGAAATTTGCGAAACTTTGTTAGAGTGGTTGGGGCTAGCCAATACCAAATTACTTGGATCTTGGTTAGATCCACATGCACCCCCCGCTCATCAATAATGTATCCTAGATATTGAACCCGGGTCATGCCAAAAGTGCACTTCTCCAAATTGGCACACAACTTGTGTTGTCGTAGTGTTTGGAGGACCTGTCGGATGTGGTGGAGGTGATCTTCCCAAATCTGGATGAAGATCAGGATGTCATCTAAGTACACTACTACAAATGAGTTGGTGAATGGCCGCAATATTTTGTCCATTAGCCTCATGAAGGTTGCGGGAGCATTTGTCAACCCGAAAGGCATGACCAACCATTCGAAAAGGCCCTCCTTGGATTTGAAGGCAGTCTTCCATATATCAGAGGATTTGATTGGTACTTGGGGATACTCGGACTTCAAGACAATCTTGATGAAATATTTCACCCCTTTGAGTTGGTCCAGAAGGTCATCAATCCGTGGGGTTGGATACTTATTCCGAAAAGTGATATTTTTTAGCACCTGATAGTCAATAAAGAGTCTCCAAGTCTCATCCTTCTTCTACACCAACATGATCAGGATCCCATAGGGTGATGAACTTAGCCGGATGTAACATTTTTGTAGTAGCTCCTGAATCTGCCTCTTGATTTCATTGTTCTCCAGAACAGAGAGCTGATAGATCGGTCCATTGGGAAATGGCGCACCTAGGGTCAGATCGATGGGGTGCTTGACCTGACAGTGCAGAGGCACCCATACAGGTGAGGTGAAGATGTCCTTGTACTCCTCCACGACCTTGTCCATTTGTTGTTGTTGTGTGAAGGAGCCCTGTCTGGAGGTTGTGGCCATAGTATTCTTCTTGCCATGAGGGCAGATCATCAAGAAAACAAATTTCCCGGTTTTGGAAATGAGGTTACTACATTATTTTCCAGTAACCAAAGAGATAGCGGCAGGTGGTGGTGCCTCTAGTATCCTGTACAACTTATTTCCCAAAGTAACAATAACAACATGAGGCTAAGACTCATACACAACATGTTGCTTCCACAAGTATGGTTGGCCTAATAATACATCACAAACATCAAGAGGAGCAATGTCACATAATATCTCATCCATGAAGGGCTTGATGTTGTAGGGAAGGCAACATTGCTGGATGACGCAAAGATCTTGTCCTTGGTGAAGCCACTCGATGGTGTATGGTTGTGGATGTGTTGTGGTCGACAAGCCCAACCGCTTCACGACCTCTACTGAAATGAGGTTCTTTTGGCTCCCACTGTCGACAATGAACTGCAGTGGGGAACCCTTTACCCACATCTCAGAGTGGAATAGATTCTCCTCCTCCTCTGGATCTTACGGTTGCTCCTTATGGATCTTCGTGGTGGAAATGGTGGCGTTGGGCTCCACATTGATAATATGCTTCCCTTTGTCATTCCCCTTGTCAGGTTCTGATTCAAAGTCGGAGCATGCATCTGATTCAGAAGCCTTCATCTCGGGCACTAGTGATTGCTTGGCCCGACACTCACTTGTGTTGTGAGTGTAACTCTTATCGAACTCACACCATTTTCTTTTGTCCTTCTTCGTGTTGGGTGTATGTTATATTATTTCCACGAATATTCGCACGCGCGAGGGGGGGCGCTCCCTCTCCAAGGATTTGCAGGGGGTGAGTAGCCCCTTGCACAGGGTTTGGGGCAGTGCCTCGGGAATTTTTCTTTTAACCCTATTTTAGGTGGGAAGACCTTTTGTGCATGGGTTTGCACATGGTTTTGGGGCATGATGGTTTTCGGCCCCTGGTATTTTGTAGATCCGGTCAAGGGAACTACGGTTATCTTCTAATCCAGTGTTAATGGATTGGGTTTTGTGAATGCTTCAGAGTGTATATATATGTGTTGTAACACTAAAATGATATATAATGAAAAATCAAGCTGGTAGTCCCGATTTGGGATCCAAGGGAAAAATATTTGTGTATATTTGTCTTATGTTTTATTCTCTCTCTATTTTTTATTTTCTGTTTTTAAGAATTCGTTTGCAGATAATTTTTGTACAGGGTTGAAACCTACAATTATTACATTACATTATTCCCTTAGGTACCTCCCTATGTACCCAGTATTATCCGCCCTAGTTATACTAAAACATAGCCCCAGTGGTTTGAATGTCTTGTAAAAGAGATTGGGCCTAGATGACATGCCATGGTGGAGCTTGGGCGCATGCTCATAGCGAGTAATAGAAATACACAATTAGAGGAGGGTCGATAGTTGGTCCACATAACCCAGCTCTACTTTCCCTAGAATTTTCAATGAGGGACTGTAAGGAATACCTCTAGGAGTTCATTTGCAGGGTGATGTGGTTGTAGAGGGGTCGCACCCACATATCTTATGTGTATATAATATAAATTTTGTATGTTGGGTCTGGTAAGCCATAGAAGGGTTAACACATGACACCAATATGGAAAGGTTAGTAGTTAGGGTAACACTGCCATGTGGAAGTGAGGTGGAAAACCTGGATAGCCATGTGGGGACCATGTGGGCACAACTTGGTAAGTCAAGATTATGTGGCATTATCTGATTCGCCAATTTTTAATCGGTCAAATATTTTGATTCAGGTGTCAAATTGAAGTAAATTTTATATCATTGGAAAGGTCACGGCAAGATGAACGTAATGATGTTTTCCATATTAAGTTTTGAAAAAGTCGAAAAAGGTCAAAAGTTTAGACCCCTTTTCCATAACTAAAATTTGGAGGTTGGGTTAGGTTAGTAACTACCTCCTTAAACCCTTAGTTAGGGCTAGGGACAATAGGGGGCATGTTACACAACTCTAGTGAAAATTAGGAAGACAAAGGCATGATCATCAAACTAAATATAGAAAATTTCTTTGACAAGGTAAGCCATGATTTCCTCTTCAAAGTAATGGGAAAATTCGGATTTGGTGATAAATTTACTTAATGATTTTCTTTATGTATCAAAGCACCAGGGATTGGGCCTTTAGTTAATGGAAGAGTGGTTGGTTTTTTTAGCCTCTCGAGGGCTTCATCAAGGTTTTCCTTTATTTTCTTTCTTATATATTATCATGGAAAATTCTCTTATTCACAGGCTATAATATGAAATGGAATGTGCGAACCTTCCAAAAATTTGATTTTCTAGAGGTACCAAAAGTATTAATCACTCTCAATGTGCTGACGACACATGCTTGTTGATGGGTGCCTCCATAGTGATAGCTAGAAGGTTTTTTAAAAAATGGATTCCTTTCCTGAAGCCTCTGGAGGCCAAACAAAATCAGGGAAATATAATATTTATACATGGAATATATCATTAAGGAAGCAAGTAAAATTTGGAATAATTTTGGGTTTTCAAATAATTAAATCATGGAAGGAATCATAATTTTCCTGAAATCCCTTTCATCTTATGAATGGGAAGGATTCCTAGCAAAATTTAAAAGGAATTTTTCCTCTTGGGGATCTGAATGGCTAATCCTTGTTGGGCCTATTGTTATTATCAAGCTATTTCTCTCTGCTCTTCCTTTATACAAATTCTCAACTATCCTTGCTCTAGAGAGAATCCCATTTTCTTTACCAAAAGAAACCTGCAAATTCCAATGGAAAGGTAGTAAGGAAATCTCCAAAAAATTCTATTTTATTAAATGGGCTATGGTGAATGCCCCTAAAAATCATGGGGGTTTGGGAATATGGGATCCATTGCTAATCAATAAGGAAATAGTATAAAAACTATTTTGGATATTTTTCACCCAAGAAGAAGACTAGGAAAGCAGTCTTGAAGGTAACATATGTTTAAGGAGAAAGAGCTCAATGTTGGGAATCCACTAAGATAATGAAAGGATGTTCCTTGCTCTAGAAATTATTTGTTTCATCATCTCCCCTCATCTGATCAGAGCTTTATTGGAAGCTAAGAAATGAAAAAAAATATTAATATATGAACTAATAATATTATGGACCAAAAAACTCTTGAGTGATTTCCTAAATTCCCTCCAATGTGAGAATATTTTTTTTTCTCAAAGGAAATTTACTTTGGTTAGCATATCAAATAGGGAT
The DNA here is from genome assembly GCA_034641835.2 of Pinus albicaulis. NCBI lineage: Eukaryota > Viridiplantae > Streptophyta > Pinopsida > Pinales > Pinaceae > Pinus > Pinus albicaulis. Next base: position 761,664,086 of record CM076576.1, read on the forward strand.
GAATATGGAAATTGGATGAATTGGAACTTAAGGAATGTTCCTCTGAATCTCTAGTGCTTGGATACCAAGATTTGTGAATAATTGATAGGTTGTGCACCTTGGAGAAAGGAGGATGAAGATCAAATAGTTTTGAATGCTTCAAATTATTTAGTCAAGGAAGGATATGTGGCTTTTCTCTTTTATACTTGAATCTACTCTAGAAATTGCGGAAACCAATTACAATCACAAAATCACATGAACAAGAAAGAGAAATAATTTCAATCACACAACAAAAATATTTATCTAGGGAAAGCCTCAACTAAAAACCATGTTATTTGTATATTGCATAAGTCAAGGACTATAAGAACAATACAATGCTTCTCTCAGGATTGAGAGCTCTCTGCACTATCTATGTCTATCTCACTACCAACCTGTGCACAAGCTTCTCTTGGAACACCTTTCTCTCACAAGCTCCATGCACAAACTTGTGCTTTCTATTGCTTGGTCTCACTAACTTGTGCTAACCAAAAAAATGATTAAACTTGTGCCTTCATTCCTCCTTTTAAAGGAATTTTGAATCGTTAAAATTAGTGATTTATTTAGTTAAGGAATGATTTATTTTGGGCCTTCTTATGACTGCATACGCCACCTATACAATTTGGATGATTATACAACTGATAGTACACTTCCCTTTAACTCCAATCCCAACTGAGTCTTTCTCAGAACTTACATGCATGAGTTACTTTGATTGAATTATCAGTTATCTGATTGATCACTGCATGTGAATTAAATATAATTTAATTCAATGGAGCTCTCACTAGTTCCTCCATCAGTTAGAAATTGGTGAATTGATTTTAACTCAAATAATCAAGTTAATTAATTACAACTCAAAATAAACTCAACCAGGGCTCCTAAAAAGTAGGAGACACTCTACATGCCTCTAGTTTGACCCTCAAATCGAATTAACTCAACTAACTAATTATTCCTGACTTAGTTAACTTGTACAAGTTGTCATGTGATGTGGAATTACAATTTAATTCTAATTTAATTAAGGGAAAATTAAATTAGAATCCTCTTATTGTTGCCATTTTCAATATTTATCTTTGCAAATTGCAAAACTCCCTCTCAACAATAAAGGAATTCAACTCTATCCCGATCTGGTACCTTTGGAATGTTCTGCATGCAATACTTCTCTCTAGTTTTGTTGCTATTGCAACTTCTGAAACTGTAAAGCATCCAAACTGAATCAATTTTGATCAGTATGATGCATCTGTCACCAGAGTCTCTGACTTCTACTAGCTACTGCATTTATCAACTGAAAACTCCATGTTTTTGCTAACTATGCACTATGTTATCTGCATTGCTGCCAACTTTACTTTGTGCTCCCCAGTATCTAACTACTGCTAGTCTCTACATGTATCACTCTTTCATCTGAATGCATCATTGCCAATAATCCATCTTGCTACTATGTATTGTGGGCTCCCCTATCAAGGTAATGATCCATGAGACAGAACATCTCAATGGACCCTGCCCAAATTTCTGCACTTCTGGGACTATTGATTCACATTGCCCCACCTCTCTCTTGAAGGTATGGCTGCATGTACTCATTCTGCCCACTTGGCTCAATATCTCCTCCTACTGGAGGTCTTTGATTGATCATCATCCTCTTGGTCAACCCAACTATCAACTGGTTGAGGCTTCCTCTTGAGAGCTAAACCATGCTACCTCTCAACCACAACATCTCTAATCCCTGCCTTGCTCCTAAAAAATGTGCATGCATTTTCCTATAATGTGCAGAGGCTCTCGAACCTGACACCAAATTTATTGAGTTGACATGAAGCAAGATGCTTGAGATAGACCTTCCCATCTCTAAAGACTAACTCATACCCATTGTCTTCAATCCTCAATTTCTTCATCGGTTCAAGTTTCTTGGCTTCATTTATATTATCGAATAGCTCATTGAGAGTCTTCCACATAACAAAGGGATTCTATTTTCCACGTATTTTTAATACTATGTGGTCTCTCACGCCCTCCAAGATGATCCTCCTGGCTCTTGCTACACACTTCTTCCACTTTTATAGATATTTAGCATTAGATGTTGGAGGCTTAGGGATATCATGATATATGAATTATTTTAGCTGATTATCTTCCAACACTGCCTCCATCTTTTCCTTCCAATAAATATAATTTGAACTACCCTCAAGGGCATATTCGAGTATGAATACATAGAAAGACATCCTTCTAGCTCTGAAGAATGATACTGCAAATTCGATTCACCTGTAAGGAAAAATTTGAATTCTTCTGTTATATTGTGATTTTTTCTCTAATACCATGTAGAAAACCCATGTAGATTCAAATTGATATTTGTAATATGCTAAAAAAAATATTTGAATTTACTCTACAAATTGTAGAAACCAATTACGATCGCAAAATCACATGAACAAGAAAGAGAAATAATTTCAATCGCACAACACAAATATTTATTTGGAGAAAGCTTCAACAAAAAAACCCCACTATTTGTATATTGTATAAGTCAAATAATATAAGGATAATATAATTCTCCTCTCAGGCTTGAGATCTCTCTGCACTATCTATGTTTGTCTCACTACCAACCTGTGCACAAGCTTCTCTTGGCACACCTTTATCTCACAAGATCCATGCAAAAAATTATGCTTCCTATTTCTTGGTCTCACCAACTCGTGCTCACCAAAATGATTAAAATTGTGCCTTCATTCCTCCTTTTAAAGGTAATTATAATGGTTAAATTTAGTGAGTTCTTTAATTAAGGAATGATTTGTTTTAGGCCTTCTTCTGACTGCATGCACTATCTATACAAGTTGGATGATTATACAACTGATAGTACACTTCCCTTTAACTCCAATATAAATTGGTTCTTTCTCATAGCTGACATGAATGAGTTTTTTTTTAGTTAATTATCAATTATCTTATTGATCATTGCGTGTGAATTAAATATAATTTATTTCACTAGACCTCTCACTAGTTTCTCCATCAGTTAGAACTAGTTAAATTGGTTTTAAATCAAATAATTAAGTTAATTAATTAAAACTCAAAATAATCTCAACCAAGGCTCCTAAGAATTAGGAGACACTCTACATGCCTCTAGTTTGACCCTCAACTCGAATTAGCTGAACTAACTAAGTCTTCCCGACTTAGTTAACTCATACAAGCTATCATGTGATGTCGAATTACAATTTACTTCTAATTTATTTAAGGGAAAATGAAATCAGAAGCCTCTTCTTATTGCCATTTTCAATATTTCTTGTTGCAAATTTCAATTGTGTCTTCAATATTGATATCCCTTGTCTCTTCTATATCCTTATTCTCTATCTCTTATACTAGTACCTCTTCTATTTCTATGTTCTCCTCTTGAGGGTTAGGGATTGAAGGAACCCTAATTCTCACCTTTTTCATTATTGGAACCATTTCTTCATCTGATTTTTTGACAAAATGATTGCTATCTAAAAATTCCTTCTAATTATCATTTCAGGCTCTAAATTATGCTTCAATAACGATTTTTACCAATCCACGATGATAAAAACCCCTATCAACATTCCTTGAGTTTCTTTGAATATTGAAGGAAATTTTTCTTGAGTTATTCAACAGATAGCATGGAAAATTTAACTCTTTTCCCTTTATAAATGCATTAACAATCAAGCATGGTAAAACAAGATGAATCCATATCTTCCTTCTCATGTAAGAAATTTTTAAAAAACAAATAACACATTTCATCATTTCCTTTTTAAGGTAGATGTTGGAATATGTTTTCTAAATGTTAAGACATCCATGTTCGGATTTTGAAAGAAGTATTTCCATGAATCATATTTAAGTTTCTGACATTTGAACCATTTCTTGTTTATTCTTGAGATTCCCGTAGCCTCTACTAAGAATGATTTTGTCACCTTCAAACTAATGTCTCTAATTTTGGCCTCAACTACATCGAACACCCTTGAAAATAACCTTATGACCTTAGTATCATATCCTTCAAACTTACCAAAGAAATTCAACCATGAAAATTTCCACAATTTCTCTCTAACCTTGGGATATGCAACTGGGAACTTCACTCCTTCAGGTTCATGACGGATTATGACACCCACAATTGTAAGGGAAGTGAGTCACCTCAGAATCACACTTTCAATAGTTGTTACAAGGAAATCAGAGATGGATCGAATGGCTCGGTGAAACAAACGAAGATGGTGATAGATAATAATGATAAAGAGGGATTATGCAATAGGACTGTATGGTGATAATGAATAGGACTCTTCCATTCATATAATACTTACCCATGATCACTTAATAAAAATTCTCAATTCACGAAATATTTTTTTGATTTTGTATTTTCCAAATGGAATAAGGAGTCTTATCGAATGAGGTGGAATGTGGATTAATTGTGCCATCATTAGGATTTGAGGTTTTTTATGATATTTTCTTAAGATTTATTGAAAAATAATGGTAAATTAGTCCGTGTATACATCTCAAATCCTATAGTTAAAATTTAATAAATTGACCAATTATACATGGTGTTACATTTTAGATTACCTCTCATTTGTTTCCTATGAAATTGATTACTTGCAGCTCTAAAGGTAATTCTTAGTATCTCCTTAGAATTAATCAGCTACAAAATGTTTTATTGGCTACGAAAATGTTACCAGTATTAGAAATTTTCTTCAAATTCTTCAAGGAAACTTGTTGCTGCTGTTACTAATGATGTCGATGATGCTGATGTTATCTTATTAAAATATAAAGAAAGTATTCAAACTCATTATTCTAAACTAAAAATTTATTTTCAATAAGGAAAGGAGAAATCCAAGTTGCTTGGATTCTTAGTTTTCAACTAGGATTTCTTACATAGTTTATGCCAATAATGTTGTTTTTCATAACTATGCATTTTTTTTTTCATTCATTTTTTTCAACGAAAATAAATAAAATATCATATGGTGGTAGAGAAGAATAATCCTTTTTGTCCACCAATTTCAACTAAGAATTTTTCTGCAAACTTTGACCAAATTATTCTCTTGTCAAGGGCTTATGCTAAACTTTTAATCTATGTCCATTAACAGGAAAAATAATCCCTTCTTCATCAATGGTCTTGATCCTTAATGCTCCATTGTCAAAAACAATTTATATCTCATATGGGATTAACTAATGTGTTTGGATTTTCCCTTGAAAATCTTTAAATTTTCTATCAAAGAGAAGGGCCCAATCACTTGGGTTTGAAATTTTTGGCCTTGATAAAGTTGTCATGCCATCTTGACCTTTGTTGTTGGATTATGCTTTTCCTTTGAATGGAAACTTAGATAATCTTTTCCAACTCATTTAGTTGTGCAAATATTTAGTTTTGGGCTTTAGAGAGATCTAACCCCAATTTTGTTGTTGTCTTTTATGTCTCCACTTGGAATTCAATAAGAAGTAGAACTTTCTTTCCATAGACAAAATCATAAGAAGTATGTCCAGTGGTATTTATCCATATAGTTTGGTATGCCCGAAGTGATTATGAAATTCTATCTTCCCAATCACTTCTATGTAGATGCACGGCCTTGGTCAGTATGGCTTCAAGAACTTTATTTGTGGATTCTACTTGTCCATCAGCTTATGGATTATATGGAGTTTATTTTCGATTTTTGATCTTGTATTTATCCATAACCTTCTACATGAGCTTGGATGTAAATTGTGCACCTTGATCTATCACAATTTCTCTTGGTACACCAAAATGAGCGAAAATATCCTAAAAAATAAATATAAAAATAACACTTTACGTAGAAAAATTTAATGGTTTAGCCTCTACCCATTTATTAACATAATTAGCGCAAAAAATAATGTACCTGTTTTTCTTGGATGGAGGAATAATCAATCCAACAAAATATAGAGCCCATTTCTCAAAAGGTTCCATTAGTACCTGTGGTTGTAGAGCAATTTCATCAAATTAAACAAGTTTCCCAATCCTTTGACAACTATCACATCTCTTGACATATTCTTTGGCATACTTGAAAAGATAAGGCCAATAATATTTCAAAAGAAGTACTTTATATGTAGTTCGCCTGTTAACAAAATTCCCTCCACAAGGTTCATCATGACATGCTTTAAGTATTTCAGGTACCTCATCTTCTCAAACACATCTTCTAATGATATGAGATAAGATCCTATTCGATATAGTTATCCTTATATCCAAGAATAAGGTGCACTGGATTTGATGACTTTTTGTTTTTATTTTGCTGACAGCTAAGGGGAAATTTTCTTGTAGCCAAATAATTAGCAATATCTGCAAATCAAGGAGCTTTGGTAGATATTGCAAAAATATATTCATTAGGAGAGTTATCTATTAAAGGAATGTTAGTACCATCATTTTGCATCCTGTAAAGGAAATCAACAATTGTGCTCTCCTTTCATAACCTACCTAAAATGGTAATATTAAAGTATTGTAATAGTAAAATCCATTAAGAAATTATATCATTAGTTATTGGTTTATTCATAAGATATCAATTAGAAAAATGATCAGTATGAATAAAGGTCTCATATCATGCAATGTAGTGTCTAAAATTATTCACAACATGAAAAACCACTAAGAAATCATTTTCCGTGACTTTGTAATTCTACTCTGTAGGAGTTCAAATTTTACTTGTATAATATATAACATAAGGAGTTAAGACTTTTTTTCCTAACACAACCCCTAAAGTTGTATCTGAGGCATAAATGGAAATATGAAATAGAAGGGACCAATTTGGCCCTCTTAGAATGGGTGCCTCATAAATTTTTGTTTAAATAATTCAAAATATTTTTGACACACTACAAGGAAAAGACCCTCTAGTAGATGTTTTTGAGGAACCCATTATAAAAATAGCCCAGATATATGTTTGTAGCGGAGGTTTCTAGAGGAGGTTGGTGGGTGGAGGTTTTTACAGATGTTTTTTGTCTGGTGCATTTCTCATCCTACACCGCACTAGTGCGTTCAACTAGAAAAGCACTGGTGCGTACTACAAATTGGCACACTGGGACACCATGCTCTCTGTACAAACCCTCCTGGCACGTCTAATTAATTTAGCGCACCAATGCGTTAGACAGATTCGCCCTGGTGCATCATAAAAAACCACGCCAAAATTGAAACAGCCCGGTGTTCTTGGAAGAAACCGTCTCGTGCACCTCAAAATCCCGTGCACCGGAACAGGGTTAAATAAAAAAAAAATTATGACAAAAAATCTGCATTTTCATTTCTTCAGTGCTCCAGAGCTCTCAAGCACCAGTGTGAATTCCCCTTATGTGAGGCGCCATGTCATCGGTGCTCCCATTGCACGCACTAATGTCGTCCATTGCCCACCATCTCGATTTCAAATTTTGGAAAACAGTGGGAAAATTTAGTTTTGAAAATTCTACAACAAATATGCATCCTCGACACCCAAATGTATAGGTATTTTACTTGTTTCTCCATAATTAAAATTTTTAGCAAATTAGTTTTGTAAAAAAACTTAAAATTCACCATTTAAAAATATATATATATATATATTCCGTGAGGTGCACTCGAGCCATTCGTCTCGCACCGGTTCGCGGTGATACCTGTAAATTTACAAAACGCACCACAATCGGTGCTAACAGTAACTACACCAGTTCTGATGTGGTACCGAAATGACACACTATGTTTTATTTAAAATATATAAATTGTGGTGTGGTCCGTTAACCGGCTGTACCGTTGGCTATGTCCAAGTTTGGGAGGGCAGTGCGCTGACCAACCTATGTGCCCTGGGGAAGATATTTTGGTCAGTGCACCGCCCTCAAAACACCAGTCCATAGTCGACGGTGTGGTCCCCTCCCGAATTTGTACATAGTCAATGGTGCAATAGGTTAAACGACTGCAGCGTTGGCCATTAACTAATGTTTGGTGGTGCGTTGATGTAATTATCTGCCCCAGGGTGGATAGTTTCTTCAATGCACGGCTTGAGAAATTACAGTTCATGTTGTGCGGTGTGCTGAAAATTTCTAGGTGCACCGCAGACAGTGCGTGATAAAAATAGACGCACCAGACCGGTACATGATTTTTTGTATATGTATATATATATATATATATATATATACATATATATATATATATATATATATATATATATATATATACATGTCTCATTTAATAAAAAAATTGTATTTAATATGTGAATCATTCAACGACGTCAAAGGAGAGAAGAGAGGGAACAACAGGAACATATGGCATATTAGTATAACATGGTTCGCCTGTGGGAGGCACAAGAGAGGGAGAGACTTATGTACCCTCACCCTATTATGGCAGCCACCCAGGTGCTCCTAAAGGAGGTATGCCTCCTCAAGTTCTATGAGGAGGCTACATCCATGAAGGGCCATAATGGGTTATTTCGATAACTTATCTTCAGGTGGAATGTCCACCGTCATGCTTTCCGGGTTGGCTCTAACCAATGTTACATGTCCACTAAGGAGGACATCTATTTTATTACTGGCATATCGAGGAGAGGGTAGGATTTTCCCTAGTTCCCCGAGGTCCTCGTCAGGTATGCAGCAGGGAGTCAGTTAGTGTACTCCAAGAGATACATTAGTGTGATATACTGTTTCCTGTAGATTTTTAGGTCTCTGGTGGTCAGTTACATATTGCTTTGTTTGGTGGAGAGGAGGTGAAGTGCCTCTCAATACTGATTTCGACCATTTCACACCATACCGGTGATGGGAAACACATTAGTTTCCAGATTTTATTTTATGTTGATTATTTATTACAGGTGCCATGACTTGTGAGGTGGTCTACGATTTTTTTTGTGGCAGTTCTGTACAACTTTAGATAGATTTCATGCTCAGGCACAAGGGAGGGTGAAATTCCCTTTTGCTTCAGAGCTATTTTGTTTATTTTTTGAGAGGTTTCCAGAGATGAGGCCTTTTGTTCGGAAGCCTCGTAGGTCGATGATGCATGTATAGATGCAGATGTGGGGACAGATGATGCCCAAGAGGGGCGAGCCTGACTTTTTTTCAAGGATATCGCATGATGCACTGAAGTTTCTATCAAGTGTTGATAAGTAGGCCTTCATTATGGTCCCATGTCCGCATGCTGGTTTGGATTGGCGAGGGTGTGCCAACATCCTCTTCACAGTTGATGAGCCGCCGAATCAGAGAGGTAATATCAATGTTTTCTTTAAATTTATTCTAACATGTTCTTTAGCTTGTTTTTATTAAATTGTTTAATGAAATTATCTAATTATTGTTGTGTACTTATATATATTTTGTAGATATTGGGTCATTTGATAGTGATGAGATGCCACCACCACCAAATGATCTAGGTGTAGATCCTACTGACGATCAAGAGATGCCAGATATGGAGGATCAAGTTGGTGACAGACCTGGTCCTCATAATCATATGCAGGTACTGGCGGGTCTGAGGCGTAGGCATTACACTAGATTTAGTATGGAGTTGGGCGACCAACTCTGTCGACTACTAGTGGAGGAGGGAGTCAGGCTTGCCACTATCAAAGAGATACATGTAGATGATAGGCTGACAACAATATGGATAGGCATGCCACATGATATGTTGACCTTGTTGTGGCATGTCGTTGGAGCTACCAGCTTAGTGGTCTGGTTGAGGAGGGTCGTTCGACGTAGGCATGGTGGAGATGCAGTACGTCGACGGTCGAGCAACGACGCATCATCTGGTGATCACAATTAGGGGAGTGATTATTGTTCACCTCGCGCTGAAGATGAGCAGCCTGCAGCATCCAGCAATCATGATCATGAGCAGGCTGGACCATCCACATCGAGTCATCATGAGCAACCTATAACATCCATCAGTCATGATGATCATGAGCAGGGTGGACCTTCCACGTCGAGTCATCATGAGAAACCAACGACATCCAACAGTCAGGATCATGAGCAGGCTGGACCATCCACGTCAAGTCATCATGAGGAGGCAGTTGATCCTGATCAACATGAAGCACCTCCAAATCAGCAGGCACATGATGATTGACATCTGTTTGAGCTTGTCGAGGCTGCACCATTGACTGAGCAGGCCTCGACTAGTACTACTATTGATGTACCACCAGTTGATATTGGACATTTATATTACAGTTATATAATTTTTACATTATATATATATATATATATATATATATATATATATGGCCTATGTATTTTATGTTCATGTTGCAGTTGTACTTAGTTTACATGTTGGTGATCATCATGATGTGTATATTGTTAGGTCATGTTAGATATGTTCATTTAATGTGCAGCTTGCAGATATATGTGTGTGTGATAACAATTATTTGACATGAGATGTATATTTGATGTTTGTGTTGTGATGATGTTATACAATGCTTGTGTTTTGTTAGATGATCATGATCACAATGATGATCACAATGATTAGATGATGTTAGCGAATTTGAATGTGTTTTTTAGTCGAATATGATGTTTGTACGATGGTAATCATGATCGTGATGTTTATTTTTAATATAAATCATAATATTTATTAAATATTATGTTGTGATTGTAATTAAAATTTTAATTTTAATTGTATGTAAAATTGTAATTGTATTTGTAATTGTAATTGTATGTAAAATATTTGTAAAATTTTAATTGTAATTGTAATATTTAATTTATTGTGAAATGATTGTAATTGTAATTTTAATTGTAATTGTATATATGTAAAATTGTAAAATTGTAAATGTATGTAAAATTGTAAAATTGTAATTGTAATTGTAATTGTATGTGAAATTTTAAAATTGTAATTGTATGTAAAATTCTAAAATTGTATTTGTAATTGTAATTGTATGTGAAATTGTAAAATTGTAATTGTAATTGTAATTGTAATTCTAATCATAATTGTATGTAAAATATTTGTAAAATTTTAATTTTATTTAATGTGAAATGATTGTAATTGTAATTGTAATTGTGTGTAAAATTCTAAAATTGTAATTGTAAATATATTTGTAATTGTAATTTTAATTGTAATTGTATGTGAAATTGTAAAATTGTAATTGTATTAATGTGAAATTATTGTAATTGTAAAATTGTAATTGTATGCAAGATTTTGAATTTGTAATTGTAAATATATTTGTAATCATAATTGTAATTGTAATTGTATGTGAAATTATAAAATTGTAATTGTAATTTTAATTGTAATTGTATGTAAAATATTTGTAAAATCTTAATTGTATTAATGTGAAATGACTGTAAGTATAATTTTAATTGTTATTGTATATATGTAAATTTGTAAAATTGTAATTGTAATTGTATGTAAAATTCTAAAATTGTAATTGCAATTGTATGTGATTGTAAAATTGTAATTGTAATTGTAATTGTAATTGTAATTCTAATTGTATGTAAATTATTTGTAAAATTTTAATTGTATTAATGTGAAATGATTGTAGTTTTAATTGTATGTAAAATTATAAAATTGTAATTGTAATTGTATTGTGAAATTGTAAAATTGTAATTGTATGTATTGTCATCATTCGATTTTATTAAAATTTGTAAATTTGTAAATTTGTAAAATTGTAAATTTATTGTAATTTTGAACTATTACTACCGTAAGTTAAGTGTATACCATAAATAAAGTTAAATTTATACAATAATTGTAAAATTTTACATTTGTATGAATATAAATAATTGTAAAATAATAAATCTAGAATAATATGAATTTTTTGTAACATAATAAAGTTTAGAAAATAATGCAAATAAATTCATGTACTTAGAATTATCATTATTTTATTATGATCTTACATACCAAAAAAAAAAAAAAAAAAATTTATACAATACGCCATTGTTTTCGAGATCAACATAATTGTAAATTATCAAATGAAATGATTTTAACGTTAACACAATGCAAATTACCAATTAATTCAAAATACACATTATAATGTTTCGTAAAAAAGAGTCTTAGTTATAAGGTAATTAAGTCCTCTTCTATATAAAAACCCATCTTAAAAAGTATAAATGATGAAATAACACATGTACAATATATCACTCTCGGTTCTCATGATCACCCTCATTATCTTCCAGCTCGCTTGGCATGATAACACTATTGTTCTCAAAAATATGTTTTGATCTAGGGTCATGTCTCAATACAAACCACCAATCCCTATCCAACACATCTGGGTAAAAAAACATCTGGTTTCAATGTTTGGGGAAAACATAGGGCTCCCTAGCTTCATCCCACATCTTTCTAGAGTTGATACATATCAGCCTACTATCCCGATCTTCCTTTACATTATTCTGATCAAAGGTGTCCCACCACTTGCACCTAAAAATAACACATTGGAAAGAAGAGAAATCCACTTCAATGACCTCTTGTATCTTTCCGATGTAACCTAACGTCCCTCGTACTAGGTTTTGATCACGGTGGCTAGATTGACTAGATTGATCGAAATCGACTTCCACTCCACAGTCTTGTTTCATGTGTCCATAATCGAAATTTTATGTGCGAAAATGGTGTCCATATGCCCTCATATATGGGAACAAATGCACCTATAAAAAAGTTAAAAAATCATAGTGTCATGTGTCTTATAATAACCCAACAATTAAAATATGAAATATAGATGTAATTACATTTCAAAGGTGCATTATTAAGTTTAAAATGTACATAAATAGATTATTACCAAGTGGGTGCACCCAATCCCTACGTTTAGCACATCCTCTTCAGAACGCGAGTAATGACTGGTTGCACCGTATTTCTCTTTGACTTGGTTAACAACCCAACTGTTGGGGCATATTTTTGGCATATTTTATTTTAAATGATCAAGATAAGGCACACTTCTACCATTCAACCGTTTGAATTCTTTCCTGTCACTATCCCATTTCATCCAATTTTATTCGTACAATGCGACCCACAATTGTGTCACTTTAGAATTGTAAAGAACGAATTTATTGATTTCTTCAATTTCTACATTCGTTGATGAAATCAAATCGACATATAGTACATGTGAGATCAAAATATACATTATATCAAAGTTCAACATGAATATTTACTGTGTAAATTTGAAAATTATAATCCACTTACTCTTTATCAAGCGCATTTTTCCATTCGTTTGGAGCATCTCACCTTCTCTTTTGTCTTCATCCCTTATATCATCCCAAATCACTGCACCTGGTATGTTGTCGATCTGATTGATGTACTCACTGGCATAATAGAAAGACTCATATGATATGTACCCCTCTGCCATAGTCCCCTCGGGTTTTTCCCTTTGTCTAACAAAACATTTCAATTCCTTCATGTACCTCTCTAAGAATAACATCTAATGACAAGAAACCACCCCAACTAATTCAACCTCATCTACTAGGTAGATTGGAAGATGAACCTGCAAGTCCATGAAACTCGTCGGTAGTTCCTTATCAAACAAACAAATAATCTCAACTATCTCTTGATGCCACCATGGAATTCTTGCCACATGAATCTACTTTGACGTGATCCAACGTAAAAATGCAGATAATTTAGATATGGCACGTCCTAGGTATTGGGGGAATTCATGTTTCACACCCCCACACACGAACAAAGGATAATGACACTACAAAGTTATAAACACGTGCAATAATATACAAAATTAGTTATGTTTTATAATTTGTGCAAGGGATAAAATTTATTAATATAAAAAATAATAAAATCATGCTTTTGAAATTATATGTACTCTTATAAGATTCAAATGGTCATGCGATTTCAACCTCGACAAATGGTCATCCATGGTGAAGCAACGCCGTAGTGAAGACCCGTATGAAGATGGTACCCTCACACCCATTATAACTTCCTTTGCCAAAGAAAGACCCTCTTTTTTTAAAATCCATGGGACATCACCTTCTTTGAAATACCATGAATTAGAGGGGCCAACGCCTGCCTCTGATCCTATACTTTCTAATTGTCTTGGCTAATGTTTATTTTTAGTTTTTGAAGCAATAAGATCTTTCCTAACAACCAATGTGTCACTTTGTTTCGATGATATGTGCCTCCATAAAGAAGATGAAACATTTTTAAATATATGCATGTGATCTAATAGGTGGGTAATCTTAAGGTGCTCCCAATATGGGAGATTATAAAATATAGATTTCCTTTTCATCCCAATGGAAAATTTCTCAACATAGGTGTCGAAGAATTCTGGATCATCAAACATAGGTTCCCCATTTGAATGGAAAATTTATATCAACTACTTCTCCTTCTCTCTCTCATATGCCCTAATCCATTCAGCTAGTGTCGTTATTGGAGACCTTTGGGTTCTCTCTTGTTTACCATTGAAAGGGGATGCCACTCTTCTGTAAGGGTGTTCTTCTGGGAGGAATACCCTATAGCAGTCATACATTGGATTTCGTAGGTCTTTGGACCATCTAGCTTTCAGAGAAGGTTCACAACATTTACATCCAAAATACCCTTTTGTTACAAGACTTGCGAGATTATTGTATACAATATATATGCATGGCACATTAAAGAATATCATGAAGATCAAAACAATTACAACGAATTAAATAACTAATATGAGAAATAATATTGTTACGTATATAAAAAAATAAATAAACATGTAATTTACCAGAGAAAACTCCTAATCCTGGATAATCATGTGCCGTGTAAGCACATATGCCATACAACATAAAACTCCTCTCTGCTATGATGGGTCTTGACACAGTGTATACATTTATCCCATCCCATAATTCCTTCAATTCATCTACTAGTGGTTGTAAGTAGACATCCATATTATTCACTTGTCTTCTACTAGGGACTATGAGAGCCAACATAAGATGTTAATTCTTCATGGAAAACCATGGGGGGATGTTGTTATTGATCACTAGTACAGGCCAAACAGAATAGTTGGTGTTCTGGAGGGAATATGGGTTGACAACATCCATGGCTATGCTGAGTTGTAGACTTCATACTTCATCTTGAATTTTTCGAGCCATGTATCCTCTATATGCTTCATGGCTATTGAATCTATTGGGATTCACATAACTCCCAACTCACTTCTGTGTGAGGCATGCCATCCCTGCAACATAACTATTCTTTGCAACGAAAGAGCCTTTGAATCCTTGGGATTATAGGCATTTTCCTCAATATATTAAAAGAAGGACCATGCGATTTACCCTTATTTTTTGATTTATCATACCTGTCATGCCCACATTTCAGACATATCTCTTTGTCTACATATTCTCCTCTATATAGAATACAATCATTTGGACATGCATGATATGATATGTACTCAACACCCAACATTTTCAAAAATTTATTGGCCTCTTCATAGCTACAGGGCAAGACGTTATCACTCGGAAGAACCCTATATTTGAAGAACCTGTAGTCGGTGATCATGGACAATATTAAATGTAAGTTAATGTTGATATAATTATAAACGTTCATAAAATTGACCATTTGTAATTTTCATTGTGTGATTATATTTCTCAAAATATAAGGGAGAAATTTATGGTAACTTACCTCAAAATTACGAGAAACATGCATCCGACAAGCCAAAATTTTCTTTCAAGTTGTACAGTAACATCGTTGTTCCCAACTGGATAGACTTTGACTCACCGCCAAGTCCAAAGAGAGGGGTGATGGAAGCAAATTTAAGGCTTTCGAAAAAGGTGTCAGCGACATGAGCATCATCCCCTAGCTAATCATTATTCCAGAAAGCATCTAAAAACATTATCTCCATGGTAGTCGTATCCCTTAAGTAATCGTCCATACCAACCTCTATTTGATTGACTCCATTGCCAGCTTGTGAAGAACTACTATTGTTGTAGTCATTCCTAATTGGTGAATCTGGTGTAGTGAGAATTCAACCATTCTTGGTATCGTTCCTCTCTGATTTTTTCTCTTAATTTAACATTCTCTCGATTTGACATTGTCATGGGGTGCAACGCAAGATGGTAGGTAGGTTGCTCATCATCACTAGAATCCTAATAATTTCAAAAAATATATTTGAACATGATTAGTACAAAATGTATGATAGCAGTTAGTAAGCACATTGACAATGCATGCTTAATTGGTTTGACATTGAAATAATTACATTAATATACCAAACAATTATTATTACCATCATAGTCCCAGGATTGTGGCTAGAAGATGCAATATTGTTACAATTGACAAGGTGAAGCGGCTGTCCATTTTCATCTACCAAATGCGCCTTCTGGTATGTTGCTCCTAATAAGAGCTTCCAACGTTTTGGAGCTGTTTGAATATTTTGTGCATCTGAACTCGATTCTGAATCTGCATGAACCTGCAAATTTGTATACATTATAAGTTTTATTAAGTTGATTGACATGGATAAAAAACATAAATTCAATAAGATAATGAAAATATAAATAAAATCTGAAGTAATTATTACGTCTCGAGATGGATAGGGAGAACTCCACGATGGATTTTGAGAAATATTATGGAATGAGTTGGATTTTGAAGAATTGTCCATTCGATATAATTATGATATTTTCTCCTTGAATTTGAGAAAAATCAACAATAAATTTTTGTGTACACACCTAAAAGTAATTTCGGTGCCTTAAAAATGGACTTATTGTTATCAGTGCTAATGTACAAATAATCGCACCATTGCGTTTTATTTATAGCGCACCGATGCGTTTTTATTAATTAACGCACTAGTGCCGAATAGCCGCAAATAAAAAAAGTGCAACTTTATTTTTTTTAATTGAAAAAGAAAGTGGTAAATTGAAATATGGGCGGCAAAATATTTTCAAAAATCTAATTTCATAAAACAATTATTTAAATAGTAAACACTTTTCATTATTTCATTATTTTTGCAAAAAAACTTAGGGAGAGATTTGCAGGAGACATACCTGGAGAAAGAGAGCATGAGAGCACTATGGAGCATTGAAATACTTTCAAACATAACTATTTAGACAATCAGAATTCCAAACCTCTAGTGATTCAAATCCTGTAGCATAGAATTTCAAACCATTTGGTGATTAAATTTTATTGTTTTTTTACATTTTCTGCCTTATTTTTTACGCAGTAAGTAACAAATTTAAAGTTACTACTCATTTTCAGAAAAAATAAAATAAAAATAAAAATAATAAAATATATATATATATATATATATATATATCCATTAATGCAACTAAATGCTTGATTCCTTTTGTTTCTTCCTTTTCTTCTTCCTGTTTCCATGACTTCAGAATTAGGGATTTTCATTTTAGATTTAAAGGGTTTGTATTTCTATCTATATAGGCCTATCACATCTAACCCATGGGACAACACATAGTCAGATCCCACTCCATGTCAGCCCTTAAATGAATTTAAAAAAAACATAATTTTTTAATCGATTAACGAGCCGTGTAAACTAGCCTTCAGTCACGTTGTTTATCACGAGGGTCTTGCACATGTCTTGTTCTAAAAAATAAAAAATATATATTTTTTAATTTGTATGTATATGTAAAATAGGGTACCGGTGCGCTATGTCATTATAACGCTTATAACACACACGCGCCCACATCTTGTTTACCCGATTTTTATTTATTTATTTATTTATTTATTATATGCATTTGTAGAGGTAAATCCCCTCTGTAGACAGAGGAGATCCCTACTAGCCCAGATCGGGTCTAGCAACAATCGTATCACGCTAAAGTTCAAGTTCCTAATTTCAATAGACCAAATTGCGAAGAAGGCCTACCTTAAGTCCAACGTTGTTGTTCGTAGAGAAGATATCGCTCCCATTTCCTTGCTCCGACAGATCACAATTCTCCCACTTGTCGCGATCAAACACCTGCACATACAAGAAACATGACGAACACACAAGCGTAAAACCCAATATATGCAATAATGTATCAGTCAGAGAAGACACAACTCATGATCACAATGAACAATACGAGTGGAACCATAACCAAAGTCGCTTATAATTAATTCATACAAAGGAAAATACAACCAGGCTCTGACGCTGAATCTTCCTTTGGCGGTTCATCAACGGAATACGTCTCGGTAAAGCTTGTCAGGAATGGGGACAAGCCTCCCTCTTCGATCGTCAATCTCCTTGCTGCTGATTTGGCACTATGAGGAGTATGGCAACATTCTTTAGGCTATGAAGGCTCTTGGATATTAGCTTGCAAAGGGAAATGGAAAGCTTATATAGATGGTGGAAGGGGAGTTGGGATCCCTACAATTATGGGATTAGCCCTATCCTCAAGGAAGCTTCAATGAGAGGTGGAAAACTACTTCCTCTACATGGAGATCCGGAGCAAACCTCCCAACTCAATTTAGAGACTAGTTTAGAAATTAGTTGGAGTCAATCTTCCACCATTTATTTTTAAAAAGCACTCTTTATTAAGCCTAGCATGAGTGCGACTCTGAGACAAAGCGCCAATTGGCATGCCCTATTTGGAGGATTTCCCCCATTGGCGCAAGTATAACACTGATGAGTCGTGCCAAGGATAAAAAGGCTATTTGTAGGGTTTTTCAAAAGGAGTTGTCTTCAGAGGAATGAAAGTCCATGTCTGGGGGAATGCCATGAAAGTGTTTTCAGATCATGTGACTGCTCACAGGTCATGGAATAAGCCCTTCAATGTGTGGGACGGGGAATTGTAGGGATGATGACAAATTTCTGTGTAACAGATGCCCCCTAAAGCATGAGGCCCAAAAGAGAGAGAGGGGTGAAATTATTTATGAGAACGAGTCCAACTGAAAACACTGCCATCGGAAAACCTGCGTAGAGAAGTACAACTAATATCTCAAATACATGATATATATGTGGTATGGGCGTAGCCAGCCATAATAGAGTATACAAGAATCCAGATCCAAGGCATGGACGTAGCCATCCAATAAGGATCGATAAAGAGACTCAGATATGGTCGCAGCCATCCAATCAGTGAGTCATGTAACCAATCATAATAATCCACAAAATCGCAGCCTGGATTCCAACAGAAAAAATCCAGGGTCTTGTGCTCCATCTCGAACCGAACAAAGTACAAGTTCAAGCATGCAAATAAGTGAGCTAAAGTCGAACATGCAAGAACATCGCTTGATTACCAGCCAATGATGAAAGATGTTAACAGATGAGAGAGGTACCATCGATAATGATAATGGCCCTCAAGGTACTATAGGTACAATCTACGGCATGTGAATCAGTGAGCTGGCATCGAACACCCATAGAATCACTCGATCAGAGGCCAATGATGAAAACCTCACGTCGAACGTGAAGAACCTGCCATTGAGGCATGCAGGCTCCAAGGTACCAGAAGGGAGTCTCTAGATCAGTTTCCTGGATAATGAGCTAATGTCGACAGGAAGTGACCTTGATCGAAGGTGGGCCATAGTGTTTCCCACATCATCGATGCGAGACAGAGGAACATAATGTATTTTTGAATCAAGATCAGATGAGAATCAGAGGAAGGTTGAAATTTTGTAGAGGTCAACTTCTCTTGAACATATCAGCGGCACGACAGTGGATTTGACAGTATTTGACATCAAAAGATCAAAGGTCATGATGACGAGGCAAAGAGTAGATGAGAGGTCAAAAAGGATCACCCAAACCCACGGAGGCAAGTGGAAAATGAGATGAGATGTCCCCAACCTGACACGAATGCAGACAAGGGCCATGTTCAAGAGAAACATACTGCCGACACGACAACGGTTTTGGTTCCATTTTTCCCTACCATTTCTGGCGAGTACCCAAATTATTTTTGAAAACAAGCTTGAAGGGGATAGCATATGCTTGTAATATAAGTTCTTCCTTTGGACGAATCCATCCTAGTACATTTAACGAGCCATAGGAAGGAGGAACTCGAATATCGTCATTACGACTGAATCCGATGTCATCAGGGTTTAACGAGTCTGACAGAGGAAGAACTCGACGTCTTTTCATATTTAGAGAGTTTGAAAAGACAGCGGAAAAGTAAACTCCAGTAGTCCCTTTTCGTAAATAGTTCCTCAGATCCAAAAAGGTAGAAAACTATGTCTGAGAAAACCTCCTAGTCGCGATAGGCTAGGGTATTCCTTTTTTGTAAGTAATCTAACCCAGCCCGAAAAAGGGGTAAACATATACTGGGTAGATGTCGTTTCAAAGCCACTTTAACGAGATCGAAATGACAAGGGACTCGACAATCTTTTCATGTTTAGAGAGTCAGAAAAGAGCTGAAAGATGACTCCAAAATGACTTTTTCGTGTTTCTACCGAGTCTGAAAAAGTATAAAATACAACTCGTATCACTGTCGAAGTTGCGAAGGAACCTGTCGCTACACAGAAAAGCAAGTGTAAAATCCATTTTTCGACAAAAATATATTAAAATATTGAGAAAAATGACATTTAAAACCTAATTTTCGACTTACAAAGTTATAAATAGGCTTCAAATGGTAAAACAAATTTACTTTTACTTTTTACCTCACTTGAAGAGCAACAGTGGTCTATTTGTGTGCAAACTTGTGGCGGTGATTGCGACTGATCCAAGACATCATTCAGATCCTCGTCTGTTCCAGGTAAAAGGCGCTCCCTTAAGCTCCATTTTAATCCATTTTTTATAAGTTTCCATTGTGCATTAGACTTCTGGGGGGACCCTTTTAAAATTTTAGGGCTTGCTCCATTGGCACGGGTATCGGGCACGGACCCGCGCCAATGGAGATTTTCTCACAAAGGGGTCGTGCCAATGGCGCAACACAATTTTCCGCGTAAAGTTTTCAAAATCTGAGCTACCCATGTGGATTTTTAAATGCACCAGAGATCTAACAAGGAATTTTTGATTGTGTTGATGCAGATATTCAGACACAATGGTTATTGAATGGAAGGAGAGGGAACATGGGGAGGAAGATGAAATGGCTATGGAAAACGAAGCCTGTATGAATGCACTCAGAAACTGTGGACTCAAAAAATTCTTCCTTACTCCATGCTTACGAGCTCAGCCTGAGCTGCTATAGTACTTGGTCAGCATATGGGATGAAAATGAGGAAGTATTCAAACTTTGGGACCAAGTATTAGCTCTTGAGGTCTCTGATGTTTACTTTATAACCGGATTGTCGTGCAGAGGTCCAGTGCCAATAATAACCGACAGAATTCCTTCTAGAGAGAAAATGGATATGGTAATGGCAAGAGTGTGCCCAGGGGCACGAACAGGATTGGGAAGCGGGAAGGTGGACATCCACACTGTCCACGACCTAGCACTCAGGGTAGTGCTTCATACCATTACACGAGCTGCAGGATCACAAGCTCCACATGAGGCAACCAAGGCCCAACTCATACTAGCCTCCGAGTGTATGAACCCCACATTGTTCGATTGGGCTACTGCGGTGAAAACCAACATAAAGAGGCAGCTAACAAGATGCAAGCAAGCCAAACTAAAGCAGTTCGTCTATGGTTCCATTTTGGTGTCATTCATCCTGGAATGAATACCCATTTTCCAAGGCCAAGGGGCAATACTTGCCGAGCCGATTATGAGGGAGCCAAGGATGGCTTGCTGGGCAGCACTTATGCCCAGGTTAGGAGGAGGTCAATAGATGTCTTGGAGACCCGAGTTCTTTGGGTGGTTACGGCGACAAATGATCATGGTCAAGGATTGGCCTTATGCTGGGACTGATTTCACCGGAGATCCCGATCTTCCACTCCCGAAGGGGGAGGAGTGGGATGAGGAGCTGGGTATGATTCTATTTTTGATTTTTATGTATTTTGGCAAAAATACATGAGGCAACAAAGGCTAACTCATAATAGCCTCCGTGTGTATGAATCCTACTTTGTTCGATTGGGCCAACTGTAGTGAGAACCAACATAAAGGCGGCTAACAAGATGCGAAAATCCAAACTAAAAGAGTTGGCTACGGTTCCATTCTGGTGTCGTTCATCCTGGAACGACTACCCATTTTCCAAGGCCAAGGGGTAATAATTGTCGAGCCGATACCGAGGGAGCCAAGGATGGCTCGCTGGGCAGCACTTATGCCCAGGTCAGGAGGAGGTCAACAGATGTCTTGGAGACCCGATTTCTTTGGGTGGTTACGGCGTCAATTGATCGTGGTTGAAGATTGGCCTTATGCTGGGACTGATTTCACCAGAGATCCCGATCTTCTGCTCCCGGAGGGGGAGGACTGGGATGAGGAGCTAGGTATGATTCTCTTTTTGATTTTTATGTATTTATGATTTTTTGGTAATACATGTCTGTTCTAACAACAGTTTTATTTGTATGCAGATGTTGGCCCAGAGAGGCCCGCGGGCATGTCGCCCATTGCGCGGAGGACCCATCTCGTACATGACCCTCAAGCTGAGGGTGGTGAAGGGAGCGAGCTGATCCAGAACCTGGAGGGCATTTCCCGGGGAATTCCGGACTATGCACGGCTGGCGGACGTCCCATTACCTTACCAGCTACACACTGTGGGGGTGCCTAGTCGCCTTCACAGACTGCTGAGGCGATTGGTGCACGCGGTGGCGTGCTATCACGAGCACCATGCTGATTAACGTATTTAGGGCTTTCATATGCATATTTTTTGAGAGACATGTTGTCTCCGGCTATTATCAGACAAACATGTATATTTTTTGAATTTATGTGATGCACACTATGCAAACATTTCGACACACACACACACACACACATATATATATATACCTATTTCTGGATGGATCTTTTTTACATGTGATGATGTTTTTATATGCTATGCAAATGTCTAATACAATGTTATCTTGTTGCATCAGTTTCATAACAAACGACCCAATGAAAAAGTTCACATAATGTATATAATAACACATTTTATTTTTATACAAGATTAAAAGCACACATGAAAACACACATGCAAACTATGCTTGGAAATGAGTTTTATTTTTATGCAAGCTTAAAACACAAACCATGCTTGAGGAAGACGAGCATGCCCCCAGCATGGTGTCTCAATTCGAGGTACATGCCCCCCAAGCTTCAGTCCATAGGAAATGGAGTGAAGGTTGAAAACATAAGAGATTTGAATTAAATCTAACAAAACTCGAGTTGAACGTGATCGTGTTTCATTATTTTAACGAGGTTGACACACTTAAAAGAAATGTCCTCGTAGCAACTTGTTTCATTGTTTTAGGAGCTTAACACAAGAAGAGGAACTGCGCTCCGGTGAGCTCAACGGAGGAGGCTCAGGAGAGAGATGACCAGACACCTCACGTTCTAGATAATCGGACATTGCCCCCAAGCTGGGCATGAAGGAGGAACAATGATTTCCATCGCTCCAAGGCGGCTCCTCAAGAGACATTGTTTCAACAATGGCTTCGTCAGAAGGGAAAATCTCTTTAAGAGGATCAGGCGAGTCGGCCTCACCGAGCCAGGGGGATTGAGAATAGATATCTAAAGCCATGCTCGAGAGAGCATGTTGAGAAGGAGGAGGATTGGATGCGGCGACGATTTCACAGTAATTAATCTCTACTGGAGTTAAGGGCATCAATTCTCCAAAATCAGTCACCTGTTCAGGCGAAGGGATGATCCATGGGTCGTCAAACCTAGAGATCATATTAACTTGAACGGTGTGTGGTGGTGGCGCGGGAAAAATACCCATGAGGACGGGGTCTTTGAAGAGACCGGGTCCTACACTGTCAGGGGGATTGGGGATCTGATCGACGTAAGGAACGTTGTTCTTAGAGGTGGAGGTCAAGAAAGAAAACTGATCCACAGTAATGATCTTGCCCTCATGAGGGAACTTAAGAAGTCGGAAGAGGGTGGATGGCACGCATAACATGGCGTGAGTCCAACTGCGGCCGAGAAGCAGATTGTAGTTAAGCTTGGCGTCAACCACTTCTACTTCTACGTTTACTGTCTTCCCCTGTAACGTAATCGGAAAACTCTCGAGAACACCCAGGGGTTTCGATTCCCAACCATCGAATGCCTCTAAGTCATTTGGAGATGATGAAAGCGCCGGAGAGCCAATGGCCTTCCAGCAGGTGGACGACATGACACAAGTAGACGCACCTTCATCCACAACGGCCCTATGGATGTTAAGACCGTTGATCCCGACTTGTATCACAAGAGAAATTTGATGTGGAAGTCGGGGGGTAAAGTTTTCTAGGTCGAAGGTGAGAAGAATAGAATCAGTGGGGTCGATTCCATCGATCGCAGATAACAGAGCTTTCCGTTGCAAAGGGAAACTTTGAAGGACTTCCAATGCGGACATAGCAGAAGGCGCCTGAGCCAAATCCTCAACAATATTGTAGTGCTGAGCGGCACGGGCATTTGGATTGTAGGAAGACCTTCGTAGAACACCTTTAGAAGGTGGCCTCATAACAGGTTTAGCAGTAGGCTTCTCAATTTCTAAAGGATCGGAGACAGGAGGAGGAGGTGGGTCATCCACGACTTCCTTCCCAGCTGCCTGACGTGATCCAGCATAATCCTTCGAACATGTAGCAATTGAGACAGGTGCAACACCATTCATCATAAAGACTTGGGACCCAAATGGTGCAGATGGTGAAGGTTGTTCAACCATCTGGGTCTACTGAGAGGGGAACGGTTCTTTAAGAACTGTCGGAGTCCCTTTGGAGCCTTTGAGAAGTTGACTAATTTCAGATCGTCGAGGACAATCCTTGGTATAATGATCTCCTTCACAAATAAGGCAGGGGTACTTCAGTTTACGTCGAGAACCGTCCTCAGTACGAGGTTTAGAAGACTCTGGTTTTGGGGCGTCGGGTTTGGATTTTCCTTTTCCCTTCTTCTTTCCTTTGGAGGATTTTTCTGTAGGATTAGCTTGAACGGCGTTGACCTCTGCAGTCTTGCCAGAATCTGGAGGGGCGAGAAGAGCAGAATTATTGGAAGAATTGGACTTCTGCTTCCCATTCGAAGATTTTCGAGAATTTTGAGACACGAAACCAATAACACCATCCACCGTTGCGGTAGGTGGAGCTTTAGAGGTTCCCGGGCGTGGAGCATCAGTCAAAATATCATACAGCGTGCCAGACTGAGAGTATACCAGATCAAGATACTGGGCACGCGCAATGGCCTGTTCTTCAGTCACACATGCCCCCATATCAATATCTTGAGCGATTTTGTTAATGAAGGATGTGGTGAACCAATGAGTTAGTATTTGATCAGGTATATCAAATTTTATCAGCCTGCGACGATGTCACCACTCATGAATATGATCGGATATGTGGGTGGCTTTATCTTGCTTTAACGAAGTCAGGAGATGCATCTAGGCTTCATAGCGAACCGGTAACTAAAAATGGGTCAGAAAAGCCATTGCTAAAGTATTGAAATCCTGAAAGATGCCACGGGGTAGTTCAATATACCACTTAGCGGCAGCACCGGTAAGAGTGCGTTGGAAGAGACGTAGACGAATTAAATCATCGACCCAAGAATTAGACAAACACCACAAATGGTAGGTCATTACATGAGCTTGGGGGTCTTCACCAGCTTTACCTTCAAACTTAGGGCAGTCACCAAGTACCTTGGTCGGAACCGGAGGCCAATAAAGATTGTGAAGAATCGGATCATTGGTTAATTTAGAAACGTCCGGTAACTCCAAGGTAGCCAAGAACGACAATTGCAGATTAAACGGCATGCCAGGCCCTCAATAAGGACCTGTACATGTACTCCATGTTGGTTGAGTGTATCCTTGCCCCCATGGGTTCTGTCCTGAAGGATTCTGACCATAGGGGGTATAGGGCGTATAACCATCCTGATTCGGTTGCTGGTAACCAGTGTACGGGGTCTGATAACCAGAGTATGGACCCTGATTATATGTTGGTCCTATTTGAGCAGTCTGTGGATTTTGCTGCTGAGTATAGGTGTAGCCGGGTTGTTGAGTGTAATAATGGGAACCTTGGGGCGGATTATAAGTTGGTCGAGATTGACCATGAGGGTAGTAACCGCCTTGAGGTTGAGCGGGCTGCTGATAGGTGGGACCTTGCTGAGCGCGATAATTAGGGTGCACTGGTTGATTCGATTGCAACATCGAATAAATCGGCTGTTGAGCAGGGTTGACAGGATGTGCAGGCTGGCCCGGTTGGACAGGCTGGCCAGGCTGAACGGGCTGACCTGGTTGAACAGGTTGTCCCGGGTGAACAGGTTGTGCCGGTTGCACAGGTTGACCTGGCTGTTGTGGAGCACCAGGTTGTACTGGATGGGCCGGTTGGCCTGGTGGTGGAATGGAGCCGGGTGGTGGCTGGTAATCGGTTTGACCTGCCGCAAGACCATAAGATGATCCTGGCTGATGTGCAACATTCAGACCAATAGGATACTGAGGTTGCATGGGTTGAGAAGGTTGGACTTGCCCCCCAGGACCATATACCGGCCCTGGTTAGTACCCCGGCTGACCTGTGAGTCCTTGAGGTTGCCTAGGTGGGACTCCAGGAAGAGGCTACATAGGTTGACCTGAAGGTTGTAATAGGTTGACCGTATAATGGCCCTTGCTGGCCCGAAGGGTAGCCTTATAAGGGTTGTCCTTGCGGGTCATAAGGATAGCCAGGCTGCCCCGAAGGTTGACCTTGAAAAGTTTGTCCTTGCGGGTTATAAGGCTACCCAGCCTGGTTAGACGGAAAACCTTGAGCATGAAGGTGAGCCTCTGGAGCGGGTAAACGTAAAGGATTCCCGTACTCATCGTATTGATATGGAAAAACGTACACGGGCGTACCATCTTGTGCATAATGCGAGAAATACGAGCAGTTGGGATCTTGAGAGGATTGTCCGACCTCGGGGTTTGATTGTTGTAAGGACAATCGATACTCCTCAGGAGAGATGTTCTCCGACATAGCAGATGCTATATAGACGTCTTCGGGAAGCGATGTGATCCTTACTGACTAAGTGGTAACAACAAGAGTAGATGCAGCCACACAGACAGTGGGCCTGGCCGGTACAGAAGTGACCTGAGGGGATGACGTAATGGGTGTCCTAGGATACATCCCCAATGAAGGAATAACCAGCCTCATAGAAGGAGTTGATATCCCCATAGAGGCGACGGCGGTCATAATATGACTCAAATATCTATGCCACTGCTTTGGTAGTTAGAGGCGAGGCGAAGACATGACCAGATGGTCGGGGTTGTCTTAAGACAGCCCCAGTAATCTTTCACCGAGACGGTGGGGATTTCCTCACTAGGAGAAATGTTTGGATGCACCCATATCTGAACACTGCCGCTAGACCTCTTAATGAAGCAGGGACTTCAAGGAACAACGACGGCTAGAAAAACTAATCCTGATGTAAGAGGAGGGAAATGTTCCCCCACTCCAAATCCAGACCAAGGGTCAGATAAGGGCCAATTGAACTCAACTGGTCCTCCAAAGGGAAGCTTAGACAAAACTGGTCCCCCATCGGGAAACTCAGAAACAATGGACTGCTGATGTTCAGTAGAGGATTGCGAGACCTCTGATGAATCGTCCGTATATGGACTACCAGTAGACGAAACTGAGGGTTCCGCCACCGTAATAGTAATGACGAAAGGAAAAGATAAAACACAACACACAGGCTGAAAAAACCAAGGCACACAATCAAACATCCAACAAGCAAGATCTAATAGGGCATGTGATCGTGGGTGATTTATTTTACGACATTGAAACTTAGAAACTTCACCGTTTCATGTTTTAAGAGTCAAGAAACGGATGAAAAATGACTCTATCTCTTTCAGTTTTGAAGCAAGCGTGAAAGGACAAGCGCTTGGTGATATTTTCAAATTTAAGGAGTCAGATAAGATCAAAATGACTGCTCAGGAAATCTAGGCAAAGGGTGTACAAAATAACCGTAAACTGCAATATACACCTTGGTTTCAAAATGAAAGAGAAATCAACCAAGGACTTAACGTACGTGCAGGCAATCTCCCCGAATGCTGTGTCCAGTGTATCACGGGTATAGGGCGGTAGACTGAGCTTCCTATGGATAAAGGATAGAAACCTAGTGGGGTATCCTTTTATATATGTAATGGTATGGGGAGCACAAGTCCGTACTAGTGCTGTCTAAAGCCAAGAGGCGAACGACAGCTACTAGGTTTAAAGACGCCGAAACACGTCTCTAGCCTAGACCTCTAAATATTTTGTTAATGTTTCAATGGTGCCTTAGTGTAAATTGAATAAATTTTAATGTTTATCTTCAATTATGGTTCAGTTTTCAGGCCCTAGCGAGTGTTATGTCTCAAAATCTCCTAAATGCACACTACATGCCATAGTATATCATTTCATTCGATGAAAGCTAATTAAGAGAGAGTTAAGAGCTTTTAACACAATAAAAAAACAACCAATAACGTCTCTAATGCAGCTAATGGAAACTAAAAGCTTTTCTTTCAAAGTTACAAATCACTAATGACACAGAAAAGATTCTATTTTCATTAACTAATCAAAGAAAAAGAGATTTTTTTGTATTTTCAATGTTTAAGAGCAAAGTGCACTAAAAAAAATGAAAACTAATAAGAAGCAATTTGAGAAGTGATAGCAAAAGAGAAAAACAATCAAATTCACTCAATGCAAGCACACGATCAGACCTCAAATTGACAAAAAGTCCCTCCAATCAAAAGACACCCAAAGACTCAAATGAACCATGTAATTTAGGCCCAAAATGAGACAAGGTGGAATTCGAATGAAGAAGAAGCCAATCACTCAAATAACGCAATGAAACAATAAACAACCACTAAATGAATGCAGAGAAGCAATCGCAAGGTTGACTAAACAGATAGAAACCACAAACTCCCAAGGGAGGTTCGACGCACAATAGCACCTAGATGCCCTAGGGCTAGAATGAAAAATCGATAGAAATGGGAAAACAACCAAAGGATGAAGGTCACAGTCAGTCAAACAAGGCTCCAGAACACTCAATAAGTCGTAAAAATTAAACCAAACACACAGATCAAGCTCAGAAAGCTCAAAACAGAGCAAACCCTAGCACCTTTCAGGATTGGCGCGACTGTCAGGCGGAATCTAGCGCCAGAACAGGATTGGCGCGGGTAGTAAACTGGCAACTAGCGCCAATTGGTGTGACTGGTAGGCTAATAAGCACGCCAGTCAAGTTTACTATGTAAAAATAAAAAAAGAGCAATCCAAGAAGCAGACCAGTGATGTTGAAGCTGAAAAAAAATCCAAACACACGAAAATATCTAGCCAAAAGAGCTGATCAAGCAAGCAAATTCAAGAATCGACCAAAAGACAAGACAATACTCCAAGTGTTTAGTTCATAAACTAGACCGGAGATTGACTGAAGCAATGTTCATCTACTTTCGCTAATGCAGAGCAAGAGCGTTTCGAAGGCTATCTGACTAACTTCAGGCTCTGTCTATAGTTTATAAAGCAAACAACAAGCTCAGTCCCCAGTGGAGTCGACAATTTGTTGTAGAGGTAAATCCCCTCTGCAGACAGAGGCGATCCCTACTAGCCCAGATCGGGTCTAGCAAAAATCGTATCACGCTAAGGTGCAAGTTCCTAATTGTAATAAACCAAATGGCGAAGAAGGCTTACCTTGAATCCAACACTGTTGTTTGTAGAGAAGATGGCGCTCCCGTTTCCTTGCTCCAGCAGGTCACAATCCTCTTGCTTGCCGTGATCGAACACCTGCACACACAAGAAACACGACAAACACAAGCGTAAAATCCAATATATGCAATTATGTATCAGTCAGAGAGGACACCACTCATGATCATAATGAACAATACGAGTGGAACCATAACCAAAGTCGCTTATCATTAATTCATACAAAGGAAAATACAACCTGGCTCTGATGCTGAACCTTCCTTCGGTGGGTCGTCAGCGGAATACGTCTCGGTAAAGCTTGTAAAGAATGCGGACAAGTCTCTCTCTTCGATCGTCAATCTCCTTGCTATTGTTTTGGCTCTATGAGGACTATTGCAACATTCTTTAGGCTATGAAGGCTCTTGGAGACTAGCTTGCAAAGGGAAATGGCAAGCTTATATAGATGGTGGAAGGGGAGTTGGGATCCCTACAATCATGGGATTGGCCCTATCCTCAAGGAAGCTTCCATGAGAGGTGGAAAACTACTTCCTCTACATGGAGAACCGGATCCAAACGTCCCAACTCGATTTAGAGTCCAGTTCAGGAGTTTTTTGGAGTCAATCTTCCACCATTTATTTTTAAAAAACACTCCTTATTAAGCCTGGCGCAAGTACAACACTGAGACAGTGCGCCAGTTGGCGTGCCCTCTTTGGAGGATTTCCCCCATTGGCGTGGGTATGACACTGAGCAGTCGCGCCAAGGATAAAACAACTATTTTTAGGGTTTTTCACAAGGATTTGTCTTCAGAGGAATGAAATTCCATGTCTAGGGGAATGCCATGAAAGTGTTTTCAGATCATGTCACTGCTCACAAGTCATGGAATAAGCCCTCCAATGTGCAGGACGGGGAATTGCAGGGACGGTGACAAATTTATTTGTAACAATGTCTTTTTTAATCGGTGCACCATTTAACATATAATGCACTAGGTCTTCTTGTTGATAGAGAGCACCATACGGTGGTCCCCTGTTTGCGCGGTGTGTTTATAAGAATATGCTGCACCGCCCCCTCCACGACATCATATGCTACAAAAACTAACACTAGAGGATTTTTGTTAATTTGTCTATGTTAATCGTTGTGTTGTTAAATATATAACGCATCGGTGCTTCTTGTTGACATAGAGCACCGTACGATGTTTCTATTGTTTTGGCGACGCGTTTATAAGAACACGTCGCACCGCCGTTGGTGCTTACATCATTAAAGGCGCACCGGTGTCTTGATTTTTTTTTTTTTTTTCTTGAAAATTTTATGATTTATTTATAAAATATATTAATGAATGTTATGGTACAGGTTTCGTATTGATAAAGAAATGGCTAACAAGAGATCAAGTAACAAAAATATTGATAGCACATCAAGAAAAGCAAAAAAGACAAGTTATATGTAAATTCTTTACAAAGATTATTATTTTTGAACTATATGTAAATTTAACTAATATGTATTGTTTACTATGTATCATGCAGAGCCACAAAATGATGAAGCTCGATAAGATTATTTCTGATATAGGACCAAAAGAGCATAAAAGCTTGATGGAAAAATTACAAAAGGATGAATAAGGTGAATGAAAAAATACTATCGATCCAATATGAGCTTATTTTTTTAATTTTCATTAATAATATACTTAAAATTATTAGATAACATGTTTCAAACAATCTATTAATTCACATATGTTTAATTTTATACAGGGACCAACAACTCAAAAAATGAATGTTGTTCTAAGAAAAGAAAAAAAGTAAAACACGCAAATGAAAATGAATTGCTCCTTAGCTCATCTGGAGTGGTGATGGAGGTTAACGAAGGGGGCAAAAAATTTACAAAACTTTGAGGGATCTAGTGGAACCAATGTATAGACGTTCTTTCCACTTACAATACAAAAATCAATCCAATGATTCCAAGAACCAAATTTTATCTAAAATACAGGGTGAGTTTCCAGAGAATTGGTCAATGAGACGTGTCAGAATTTTAATAGCAAAAACGTACAACAATGAAAAAGAAGGAATAAAAAAAGTAATATTCCTTTAAAAAAATTTCTAGAATTATATGTATATATTACTAGAAAGAAATCATTTATAAATATCACTTTTGTTATATTTAATTTTCATATATAAATATAAAAAATAAATATTTTATTGTCATGTTACATTTTCAAGAAGATTTTGAAAATCTCAAAGGATGAACGAGTTGATATCAGAAATATGCCAATAGGAATGTCCACAAAGGTGTACAAGGAGATGGTCAAAGAAATGGACATAATTGCATCTCACGAGGAGCCATCTCAACAAAAACGTGCTTCAAATGCAATATGTAGTCATTGAATTTTTTGATTAAATAAAAATAAAAATAAAAAATTATCATTAAATAATAAGTTTCAAGTACTTTCTTGCAAAAAATAAAAGAAACTTCATTCAATAGATAAAACAGGACAACGAGGAAGAAAAGGGTTGATATCTAAGTTTGTGAGTAATTGTTACTTCATTATAACAACTTTACTAGATTTCATTTTTGTATATTTTAAGTTGTTTTACAACAATCATCGTTGAATGTCTTCAAACAGGTGCTAACATACAAAGAACCATGAGAAAAATTGATTGACATTGGGTTAAATATGGGTTTTGAGTATATGTTGGCATATCATAAATTAATTGTGGAATTTGTAAGCATCTATCGATCTTGTTTTACTTAGCTCCATTTGTAATTAATAGAACAAACAAATCTTTTATTTTAAATATATGATTTGTGATGGGGTATAAAACTTGTAGGAAACAAAGTATGGAACTACGCCAACAAATGAAATGTTGAAAGATGGCATGAAATTTGGTTTTGAAAGAATGTGTATAGTTCACGAGTCAATTTTTGCTATGGTACACCATTTCTTTTCGATTTACATTGATGTATATTATTTAATATTGCAATTTTCATTATTCTCACCAATGTATATACACTCATTACAATTTATTTTTATGTTTGTAGATGGAAGGTGAAGAAGAAGAAAACAATCAACACTGTGAACAAAAAATTCCTCAAAATAACCCAAGTCATGGAAGTAGCTCGAGTAGTGACTACAGTTCAAGCGAATAATGATGATCATTATGTTTGGATATCAAAGAAAGGCGTTGTATTTTTTGAAATATTTGTCTGTGAAATCATACATTTTGTTTAATGTAATGGATATAGTGTCCAATTGAAAGACAAAGGGATACCAATAATTGTCCCATTTTGTATGAAAAAGAGTGTCTTATTCACACACACACACACACACACACACACACACACATATAATACGTTTTAATTTATTCTATTGCGTTCTCCATTGTCTCTATGAAATGTAACACCACTGATTAAATATATGGATGATTAAATATTATAATGAAGAGATGTGAAATATGATGATAGGATATAGAAAATTAATCCAAACATCACATTCAAATGCACTAATAAAAAATTAATTGATATGAATACTGTTATAAGATATGTGTCGTCTTTTGACGAATAATGAATTTAAAAAAATCACAATAATTATGATATGATATAACAAATTAATCCAAACATCACATTCAAATGCACTAATAAAAATTTAATTGATATGAATATTGTTATAAGATATACTTAGTAACTTTTTGATGAATAATGAATTTTAAAAAAAAATCAAAATAATTGCCTTTGTCACGGAGTGATATTTCACAGAAAATACAAAATGAACATTGGTGCATGTCGGTCACATTGCTGCCAGGTGTGTATCAATTACTATGCACGGGTGCATTGCATCATTCTTTAGACAGTGTGTGTTTTTTTAATAAATGGGCACACTTTAGAAATACCAATATCAATTATAACTTTCGGTGCGTTTGTGCAATACTGTGCACTGATGCATTTGTATTAGATGACACAACGGTGTGTTTCTATGACCTATGGGAACCGCACAAATACCAATACCAATTAGAACGATCGGTGCGTTTGTGTGATATTGCGCACCGGTGCCTCTGTATAATACTACACATCGGTGTGCTGATACGCCCTATGGGCACCGAACAAATCCCAATACCAATTAGAATTGTCTGGTGTGTTGTATCACCTATAGTGCACCCGGTGCGGTTTTAGACCTTAACAGCCCAGTGCATGTAGCTTCGGCTGCCCCAGGGCGACTGTCTAGCTGACATGCACCGGGGCATTGCTAAACGCCCTGAGGCGCTCGATATTTGTTTTCTATCCTGGTGCTTGGTAGGTTTACAATACCGGTGTGTTCACTATAAAACACATCGGTGTGTTAACACCTAATTAGCACACTGATGAGAAAAACATCCATAATAACCTCCGGTTGCCAAATTTTTTTTAGTTGTTTTTAAATTCCATTAGAAGCTCCGCGAAAATATTCGTTACTGAAAACATATGTTGTAGAAAATGTTTTTTTAACAATTTTGGCCAATTTAATAACACTAAAAACCTCTCTTATAACCTCTTTTCCTTGTAGTGACAATCAAAATCCAAATGAAATTCACAAACTTTTATGAGTAATTTGAAAAGTGGTGAAGCAAGATTTGTAATTTTTTCTATAAACATTCTATAATAACATGTGAATCAAAGAAAACTTCGTATGTACTTTTGAAATTTAGGCACTGAAATTTGGAGATGATTTCAACCTTTGATGAGTCCATCATAATTCCAGAACCTGAAACATGATGTCCTAAAACAATTCATTCATTAAACATCATAAAAAAAATTCTTGTTACTTAATGAAAGATTATATTATTGACACCTAACAAGTAATTTTCCTTTTTTTCTAAATCTTCTTCAAAAGTATTCTCATAAACAATAAAATAATCCATATATACTTCTACACAATCATGGATCAAGACAGAAAAAATAACCAATACTACTCTTTGAAATGTACAGGTGCATTTCAAAATCCAAAAGTAAGTCCTCTATAAGCATATGTATGCCATGGACATGTAAAAGTTGTATTATCTTTATCTTCAAGTGAAATCAGAATTTGATTATATCCACTAAAAGCATCAAGAAAACAAAAACATTTATTTGCAGCTACTGTATCTAAAACTTGATCAATGAAGGGTAATGGGAAATGACCTTTTAAAGATTTTTATTCAATTATCTATAATATATGAAAACTCTCCACTTTCCATTTTTCTTTGGCACAAAAACCAATGGTGAGACCCATTTTTGTAGTTATTCTTTAACAATCTCCCTCAGGTTAGGATTCATCCTTCTCTGTCATTGTCTTACAATTTTGGCATTCTCTCTCTCTCTCTCTCTCCATATATATATATATATATATATATATATATATATATATATATATATATATATATATATATATATATATATATATATATATATATATATATATATATATATATATATATATATATATGCAAGTATTCAGATTGATTCCTTTCATGTTTGTATATTCCCAAACAAATGCAAAGGAATGTTTTCACAACATCTTAATCAATTGTTCTTTTTGAAATTTCTCCAGGTTATCATTGATATTTAATGTTTTTCCTAGGTTAATTTCTATAAGAGTATTGCAAATTTTTTCCATTGAATTTAATGATATCTTGGATTGTCATCATGAAAAGTCTTCAATACTACAATTTTCTTGAAAACTTTGATCTAACATATGCACATAATAATTTTTTTGACAATATTGAGAAAAAATCATGATTATTCATAGGATTCATTAATTGATTTTCCTCATCATTTTGCTAGATAGTTAAAACTGGTTGAATATTTTCATAATCTTCATCATCATTTTCAATCCATTCTTCATTCTCTATTTCAATTATTGCTCTTGATGGTGGATATAATTTAAACTTTTTTGTTATATTGACATTATAAATAATCATGTCACCAAATCTACTAATAATAAATGCATTAGTTGTAGCTAACCATGGCCTACCAAGTATCAATGCATGACCTCTTACATTAGTATTTGGAGTTAATATCATGAAATTAACTAGATACACCCATGAATCTAGGGATACAAGTACATATTATAATTTTCCCACTAGTTTAATAACAAACCTATATGCTAATTGCAATATGGTAGGAGTATATTGAAGGTTAGTCAATCTTAATTCATTCATAGTACTTTTTGTCATGACATTTATAGTTTCACCTAAGTCAATCAATGTATTTTGGATTTCAACATTATTGATATGAATCTTTACAATGGGACTTCTTGGATCTAAGTATTTTTCAATTGTAGTTTTTTCCACCATAATTTATACAATCTTTTTGATAAGTTGAAATTTTTGTATTTATTTTCTTTATCTTCCAGGTTTTTTAATGCACAACTCCTTTATTGTTTTTGAAAAAATATGAATTTCATTTATTGCTTGAAGTAAATGGATTTTAATGCAAACATTTTTCAACTCATCTAACATTTCAAAAATTGGCAAAATAATTTTTCTTCTCTAAAACTTTATTAATCCGCAATCACTCTGAAAAGGGAGGGTTTTGTAAAAGAATAGAGGGTTTCTTAGCTAGAGGAGTTGTAGGCCCTTGGTTTTATTTCATTTTCATCTATTTTTTTAGGAATTTCTTCCTTTTCAGGAGTTTCATCCTCTTTATATTCTTTAATGAAAATAGGATGATTTTTATTTTGTAAAACTCTCCTAGATATAAGATGAATATCATTTAAATATAGAGGAGCTATCATATAAGTTTGGAAATTTTAGACTTCAACACTATAAGTTGGTTGTTGAGGTACTTTATTGTTGGGGTTTGGAAGCGTTTGTGCAAGTAGTTTGTTTTTTCTTTGAGGAAATGAAGTAAATAGTAATGGAATGGGTTGACTCATGGTAAATTGAGGAGGGAATTGAGATTGTGGAGGTTGTGGTGGACAATAGTATTAAGGCTGATATTAAGGATATCGTGGGAAATATTGAGGGTATTGTGGATTTCTACCATAGGAACCTTTCCATCCTTGTTACCAAGATGGATTTTGAGATTGGGGTGGCTAGGTTTTCCAAGGTAGAGGTGTATTCCAACTATTCTGAGTTTGTGCATAAGATTGAAATTGTGGATTTGTATCCTACAACATACGTGGTTAACGAGGTTTTCAAGGTATTCTAGGAGCAACATAGCAATTTTTTTTTAGTTTTTGAATTGTTCCAGCTTCTTCTTGGTAAATAGCCTTTTCCTAGTATTGAAGGGAAATATTTTGTGCATGTGTTTCTACACAAATGACACTAATTTCAATTTTTTCAAGAGGACACTCTCTTAATGCATGTTTATTTCTACATTTAGGAAAAAATATAGATATAACAACATTCTAAGTTTTTTGTTTGTTTTGAATTCTTAGCATATAATTTTTTTCATTAATATTACTAATAATATAAATTTTTAAATTATCAAGTAAATTCTTGAGTTTAGTTTGACTTACCTATCCCAATGTAGATTTACTTACTCTTGTCATGGTTGGATCTCTAGAATTTTTGTCATATTTTGTTTTTCGTCTGGATATATGTTTGCGAAATTGGAAAATATCTTCAAATGATAGTTGAGACACATATCTTTTACCCATAAGGTTAAGAAGATCAATTCATGCATCTGTGATATCTCTAAGTAACAGATTTTTTAATGTATCAAGTCCTAGATTTTTCAAATTTTCTCTCTTAATATTATATGCAAACCTCTATATTAAATCCTCAAGGCTCTTGTCTTATTTTTGAGTCATTTTGAAAACTCCCTCTCTAAGATAATGATGTATACAATAATCCTTATATTTTTCTAAAAATAATATTTTCCCATCATCCCATGACCTTCTAGAATTAGTCCCTAAAATCATAAACCATTTGAAAGTCTCATTTGTCAATGTGGCTAGAAAAAATTTCAACTTTTGAGCATCAAGCAAATAATCATAAAATCTATATAATATTTCAAATTCAAAGATAAAAGTGTCTAGATCCTTTGTCCTCACACCATGTAATCTAGGAAGAAAATATCAAGAGACACTTTTCATAGTAACAATAGTGTTAGTATCTTGAATATGAAATCCAAAAGGATCTTCTTCTTCATTTTCATCTCCATCATTTCCTTTACCACCTCCAAGAGAAGGTATTATTCCTCCTCTACCACCACCAAGTGGTGGTAGTTATTCTCTTCATCCTCCTATCTATGTGTATCCATCATGATATGCTTCTCCTTCACCTTCTTCCGTCGTTGATTCCTCGTATATTATGTAAGGTTCCTCAAATAGATTATCTTCTTTCGTCTCTTCTATCAATCGTTCTTTTTCTTCTTCAAGGAAATTTTCTTCTCTTTTCCCTTCCTCTTTGATAGGAAATTCTGATTCTTGTCAATACTTTTTTCAGCATTTGAAGAAAGGAAAATGACTTCCTCAGCTAAAGATGTAGGTTCTTCAACCACTGCTTCTGTAAATGAAGTTTTTTCTTCTCTCGGTAAATTTTGTGATCTTTGTACGTCAATAAGTCTTATTCTACCTGCAAAATATGGAATTCATTATATGATTAGTGTTGTGGCTCTTACTGCACCATGTTTTCTAGTGGTTATGGTTGGTGATGATGGAGTAGAAGTACATCCTCTAACAAATATACCCCTAGAATCTCTTTCTCTATACATGCATCCTAAAATAAATTCTAATTTTATGCATATAAAAATGAATGCAACTAAGAATGAGATGCAATGCAACAAGTTGTTTTAGCAAGAACCCCACAATTCTGATGTGCAAGTTCTTACATCTCATCTTAATGCTCCTCCTAATCAGAGTTGTGTAAAATAAAAGGGAATTCTAAATTGGAAGTAAATGTCTATGTATACTTCCCTGGAAACGACGCCAAAAATGTGAGGTAATTTAATTAAAAAAGAATATAATTCTAATAAAAGAATTTGCAAGACTAAAATTGCAATGAAATCCTACTCATGAAATGATATCCAAAAGAGCACACACACTTTCTTATGAAAAGCATTAAAAGAAGAAACCAAATTTATTCTATGAATGCAATAAGATTTAATATAAAGAAAGTGATATATCTTGAGCTATGTGACTCTAAACTAGAAAGCGATTAAATTTTGATTTATGGGAAATGAAAACACAATTTCTAATCTATGACAAAAATATGCAATTCTATACTATGAAAAACAATCAAATCTATTATATGAATGCATTTCAAATCTATTCTATGAAAGTGTTTAAAATCTATTCTATGAAATTATTTTTAAATATATTGTAATGAAAATAGATGTACTTATTATATGAAAGTAGGTAGAATCTATTTTATGAAAGATAAATTGAAAACTCTATTCTAGGAAATCATTTAAACTCTGTTCTAAGGAAGCATTTAAACTCTATTCTATGAAATAATTTCAAACTCTATTATATGAAAAAATTGATAGAATTATTCTATATTGTATTCTAAGAAAGATACGTTAAATGGAAATTATCTATGAGATCAAAGTAAACTAGATTGCCTGGCATGTGTGTGTACAAAATTCAGAGTTAATTCATGTCTACGCAATATATATAAATATAAAGCTAAAGAAAGCATGACAATAAAAGACTGATGGAAAAATATTTAGCAAATATTTTTTGTGTTAAATATTTTATGCAATTACTTGTATATGCAGAAGAACAAGAAATAGATAAGTAAAAGGCAGTGAAAAACTGTAATGTGAAAATTGTAGCATTAAATGAAATATTGAAAGAAATACTGCAAAAATTAATGTAAATTAACTAATCTACACTCGTAGTCAACAGGGGGCCCTCCCGAGGCACACGATATATGGAAAACTCAAAGAATTTATTGATCAAACACTGATTCTTTTCATGAAGGCACAACCATAATCGAGAATTGTATTAACATTGCAATGTGTATATAGTGAAAATATATTCACTTAAATTCAAAAATATTAATGAACATTTGGGCATATGGTTCACTTATCAGTGAAGCAATTTATAATGTTTCAAAACAAAAACCCTGAGAAACTAAATGCTAGAATATAGAACTATGAATCGACATCTCCACCGTTGATTTTTGGTGGAACTCTAATTCACATGATTCAAGGAATTGAATCATTTGAATAAACACAACATCATCCTTTAGATCTTTAATTCCTTCAATATCACACACTCTTGATGTGGAATCATGCTTGCTTGTTTCTCTATTCTGATGCCAAGTTTTTTTAATATGCCATGTCATAGTTTGACCAATGTGTGAAATTTTAAATATTTGTGTACTTATTGGTTATTATTCTCCTATCTATTCAGATTATTTTTCTTCTACAAATTACTTGTAAAAATACTGAATAAAACACAACCACAACTTCACTAAAAAATGAATAGTTATGGGAACTAAAAAAATTAAACACACACATGCAAAAATAACAGACACCAATAATTTGGGACAAATGTCCCAGGAAAAACCCTAAAGGGAAGTCCAGTTCAACAAATGAGGAATTTATTATTATAAATATTTGGAAATTTGAGAGTACATCAACTACTATCCTAACACTATAAAAGCTCTGGTAAATTTATCCACCACTTCAATTTGCAAATTGATTTGGAAACACAAAGTTTCCTCTACAAAAATAAACTTGGCCTCTTCTAGAAAACTTACACCTTCTTCATGCAACTCGCACTAGAAACTAAAAATGCTTATCGAAATTCATTCCAACAGATATACTACCTCCATCTATCCACTAAGGCTACTTGCACCTCCAATGGTAATTATTCTGACTACTAGAAATGGAATTATTTCTCCAACAAATCACACAGGGTAAACTGAATATTCGCTCTTTTTGCAAATAAATTCATCCTCTCTCTGAATTTAAGAATACTGGAAATCTTTGTGGAAAATATATTCCAGAAATATCCTCCCAAATTCTCTATTGAACCCCTGCCGCTAGTATCCTTGCACTACCTCTACGTTGTTGCTCTCATTACAACTCTGTGTCTCAATTCCGTTCTCCAAATTCCCTTCGATTTCCTCTTATAATATCTCATTGATTAATCAACAATGGTGATATGATCACAATCAATGGCTAAGATCATATTGACCCCATTAAGTGAATTTTCCATACATCTCTAGAGGAAAATAAAATTACCCTAATTCATACTAATTAATTAAGCTAATTTCCCAAAGCTATACTTAGGAAAATTAATTAATTTCTTAATTAAATCTAGTCAATTCCTTCTCTCACCAAAACTTTTTTGGTTATTAGATAAAATGTGTTCCATAGACTCATATACACAATCTGAGACTAGAACACTTGTCTTAGTTACACCAACTAATAATCCCTTTTAGGGAGGAATGTGTTATGTATAACACCCAACTTGTCTCTAAAGAAGTTGAATCTCACCTTCCCCAAAGTCTTAATTATAATACTTTATACATGTTGATCTGTAGGTACATATTGTAGCTAGAAAAGTATGTACTATACACAATCCCTGATGAAGTGGTATTTGATGTCTATATTCTTGGAATTATTGTGAAATACTAAATTCTCTAACAACCTTTTGCAACTTTGATTGTCATAGTGTATCTCTATATTCTCTATCCTCTTACCAAACAAGTCTACAAAAATCAGAAATAAAATACAAAAAAATTCACAACATAAAGAACAAATGCATATAGAACTCAAATATCCATCACAAAATTCCTTTATTCATATCAATCCAGATCCTTCATACAAAACACTTCAATAACCCGTGCAAATGACTAGCAGGATCTACACACAACAGGACTAAGGTCTCTACGCACATAGCCAATAGGAGCCTTCTACCCAGAAAAATCCGTACAAAATATCACAGAGTCGCCAGATCTAACATTAATGTCCAAAATTATCCAAAAAATTACTTCTTAGAATCGATCTAGACATCTATTTATACTATTAGCCTGTGATACTCTATGGTCTGCAAACCGTGGTTTGCGGCCCCTTGGTCTACCCCTTGACCCATTACAATTCATGAGGGGATTTGAGCCATCCCAAATTCCCTATGCACGACTAATCTATTACAAAATATAGAAAAATTGGACGGACTTAGGGTACCTCGCTCCAACAGGCCCCCAACACAATCTTGCGACTCGTCTTGAATCAAACTGGTACTGGAGTCTTAATTTTGAGTTGGAGCACATCGATGGCAGCAAAAAATGGTGTCAAGACACCTGCATTTTGGTCCACTACACTCTGCACGGTCTCTACAATTTTTTCTGAAATTGGCCCTTCAGCGGCCAAAATGATGCTCTGCATCATCTGATTCAGGTTTTGGACTGGAGCATCAAGGTCCTGAGAGAGCTTCATGGCCTCATCCACCCATGGATTCATATGATATGTAACTATTTACTTCTTACGACAGAGCTCCTCCACCTCATCTCGCAACGCCTGGATGGTCTGAAGGCATGCTATTCTCTGAGCAGGGATGAATGTAGGCAATGCTTCCTACAAGTCATTGAACTCCTACTCCTTCGCGCATAGCTCTTGGGTAATTTTCTTGACTAATGGATCTGTTTGCATAGAGGTCCATAGTCCCATAAATTTCTCGAGAAAAGTGGAGCTATACACAACATGTGTTGAAATGCTAGCCGAGGCGTTCTTGATGATGGCCGACCGTTGCGCGTGCACCTCTCGGGGATTCTCAAGCTGTAGCTTTGCCTGTGAGGCAACAATCTGCTGCTCAAAATCTTCTTTTACAGACTGAATTTTAGACCTGGAAGATTTGAGGGCCGCGACCAGACACTCAATTTTGGCTTGTGGCACGGCGGAGGCTGGGATGATGACATCGGGGATCTTGCCACATAATCTGTCAATGAGGCTTTCCAGCTCCGCTCGCTGAGCTACAACTTCCTGTTGTGCTGTCTAAGCCTGGGTAGACTCTGTCGTCTTGGTTGCTACAGGCTGCTTGAACTCGCTGATCTGCTATTGTTCACGTGCCTCTATGCTCTGCAATTGTGCGGATATGAATATGTGTAACACATGTAGCTGCCCACTTGGCAACTTTGCAAGGTCTCTGTTGACCTCGGGGCAGGTTTGGATCTGCGCACACAATTATTCTTGCTCCATGGACACTATTGCGCTTGAGAAGGGGCAGAGTCTGCTTCCTGTAGTTGGGATAATCGAAGTAGATAGTAGGCTCGCTTGCATTGGCCTCGCCTGATCCAAGTTCGCTTGTAATGTATCTATTTTAAGCAGAAGGACCTGCAAAAACGACTATAAAGCTTCCACTGTGGCCTTGTATTGGGTCTCCATGGTGTTCCAGTGGTCCTCTGATGCAGACGCGACCACATCTGCAATTTTGTCGAGGTCCTCCTCTATTAGAGTAACCTCTTCCTCTCCTCCTACCTTGGAACCTTTCCGTTTCTTGGGCG
Organism: Pinus albicaulis; assembly: GCA_034641835.2. Taxonomy (NCBI): domain Eukaryota; kingdom Viridiplantae; phylum Streptophyta; class Pinopsida; order Pinales; family Pinaceae; genus Pinus; species Pinus albicaulis. The sequence goes on from CM076576.1 coordinate 761,706,745, forward strand.
GCCCTTTAGATGTTTCTCCTCCACGCTTGGTGTCGCGTGAAAATTCAACACCATCTCCATTGACGCCATCTAATCCTCTGAGGTCCACCTCCTCGTGGTCACCTCCCAACTCCTGATCCTTCTATTTTTCTACATTTGGTTCCTTTTTGGCTTCATTTCCAGTATTTTTTTCACCTGTCTCCGTGCACAACTCTATTGTGTATTTTGGAGCCGTATATTTTGGAGTTGTATCCTTTGGAGCTTTATCCTTTGAAACTGTTTATTTTCTGGATGTGGACGGCGTAATGGGCTTTGTGGAGCTAAGCCCATGCCTCCACGCCTTTGGCAATGTTGCGATGACATGGTCAACTTCCGCCTCCGTGACCATATACAGTAGGGTGTACCATTCTAAGTCCTTGTGTGCCTTGATCACGACATTATGCATGGTCACCTGAAATTCTGCGACACTTTTGTATTTCTCATGCACTGTCGATGAGAGTCTTGGTCTGGAGTGGATAGCTTGTGCCATCACGCCTTCGAAGAGTACCCAGAAAATTTTATTTTCTTCAACTCGCCGGGTGTTTGATAAGTCCCATAAGTGTGCGTTGCACACCCCCTCGCATATGCCAAGCTCGATTTCATAAAGGACTGCATGAGTTGGGGTCTCCCATGCCACCAACACAATCAAAAGTAGAAGCCACAAGTAGCAGAACTACTTTCCCAGTTCCTGCGCCTCACACACATTTTCCAGAAATTCCTCGCATAAAAACTGTGACCAATTATACATCATCTATTTCTCGCATTACCTTGCCAAGGCAATAACGTGCGCGGGGACAATTTTCGGCTGGAACTTCCTCATAAGTTTGCATCCAAGGAAAAGGGTGCCGATGCGCACCACCGGGTCATCAATGGTATGGACCAGAAAGCCCTATTAATCCCATCCAACCATGCATTTGTCCATTACCTCCGTCGCTACTTTCAGCTCATTTCTCTTCACAAATCCCTTCATGAGAAGGGTTCTTCCTTTGACAGGCTGATGATCCGATGGATCAAGGCATCATCTATAGGGATTCTCCCTTGAATCCACAGGGAGCCCTCATGGACCAAGGCCAATTTTTGGCGCACACAAATAACAGTGATGGGGTATTGCTCGAAATATGGAATCTGGAGCAGGTTGAGGATTCCTACGTTGTGCAGCCCACACACCCAGGGCATCAAATCCACTTTTGGAACATCATTGCACAACACCCATTCCAAGTAATTTTCTGTTGCAGCCTCTGGGAACATTGCTTCATTAGCAAGGTCATAATCATCAAACTTTATCTGAGGGATCTTGCCGAACATTTCGTCGACCAAGGGGACATCTTTAGGAATCAATGGCATCTACAGATACTCCCGCACAGTATCAATGTTTTGTGTCTTGTGAATAGAGGGCTTTCGTAGCTTAACATAGGGTGGCCGCCATGATATGGGTTCTACGAACAACGCTTCTTGTCTAGCACTCATCGGGTGCTTTGATGGATCATTGATGGGGGATCGCTCCTTAGTAGCTTTCCTTGGGGACGCCACATTGAACGGGGAGGTGCGCAGCTTTGAGGAAGCCCACTTTGATACTTTTCTCTTGCCGTTGGCTATTGGGGACACAAAATATTCTGCCTCAGGGATTACTTCACGGACTTCATCTGACCCCATCTTGGTCGATGCAGTAATAAGCACAGAGGTCTCGTCAGAGGGATTGGTGGCCATCATTCTCGGTCAGAATATGAACTCAGGGTTACTAAGGTTAGAGGGGGATTCTCGACCAGTCATACAGAGTTCATAAATAGCCAGATAACAAAGATTTAAGAAAATAACAAGGCGCCAAATGTTCAAACTGGAAAGGAACCATTTGAGACCCGCAACCACCTTTTTATAAGCCATCCTTGGTAAAAATGATCAGATTCTCATTAATTGTCACTTAATTTAAAGAAAAAAGCAAAAAATACTCTAAGATCGCCTCATTAAATGCGAAAATTCCACTCCATCCAACAGTAATTTCATTTTTTCACTCAGTTTTACTGTTCCAATGGCTAGTTTCTTTTCCTATGCATCATCCCTGCGTGCTCGTCGCACCTGCTTGTGCCTTTCCCTTCTACTGTGCACAAACCCTTTGAATCTGATGCTTTGGCCATATATTCATTTGGTCGGCACCATATTGTCCCTACATGGATTCAACCTTCCCCCATTAACATGTACCAGGAGATTCTCTCTGCGCAGGGTGGCTAGCGCACCGCACCTCCATTAGTGATCTCCTTTACAATGTATGGCCCCAACCAATGCTTCCTGAACTTACCTGGGTGGCACGCGAACTCACTGTCGTAGAGTAAAACCAAATCTTCCTCTTTGAACCCCTTCTGCCTGATGTGCCTATCATGCTAGGCGTTTTCACACACCTTCTGCACTTGCTAGTGGAAATTAGCAATGAATCTATCTTCTTCTAAGGAAACGAGTTGCACCAGGCGTTCCACCATAATGTCAGGTTAAACCATATTAGTGAAATATGAGATGCGCAAGCTTGGGACAATATATTCCATTGACATGATGGCTTCCTGTCCTTATACCATCTTGAAAGGTGTTTTCCCTGTCAAATTCTTACATGTAGTTCTATAAGCCCATAACACTGAAGAGATGCGCACATCCCAATCATTCTGATTGGAATTACAAATATTTGTGAGCATGTTCTCCAAATTTTTGTTGAAAGATTCTATTGTGCCATTGGCTTGTGGGTGATAAGGGGTACTCTTCTGGTGATGGATCTGAAATTCCTCAGTCAATGCTTTAATGGTTTCATTAATGAAGTGCATACCTCTATCACTGATCAGAATATTTGGACAGCCAAACCTAGTCAAAATGTGCTCAAAGATGAAGTGTGCAGTAGTATCTACAGTACAATCCTCTACTGCTTTTGCATCTGCCCATCTGGTTACATAATCAGTTGCAGTAATAATATAACATGCTCCAGTCTTCTTTCCTAGGGGGGTGATGGGGCCAAAAAAATCTATAGCCCATTTATCAAAGGCCTGTAAAGCCATCTGTTGTTGAAGGGGAATTTCATCTTTGCGTGAGGGCTTTCCTATTCTCTTACATGCATTACAAGCACGATAGTATGCATGCACATCACTGTGTAGGGTGGGCCACCATAACCCAACACGCAACACCTTATGCACAGTGGATTTTCCCGCATAGTGGCCTCCTGCCACCCCTCCATGAGCCTCAACCAAGATATCTTGTCTTTCATGGTCCAAAACATATCTTATCAATACTTCCTCTGCTCATAACTTATAAAATTGACCCTCAGTCAAAGTAAAATCAACAACGCATGCCACTAACTCCTTTTTCTGTTGTACTTAATAATCAGTAGGCGCGCTTCCAGTGGTCATGAAGTGAATAATATATGCAAAGTGCTCATCCACCACCTTGATAGAAAACAGTCGCTCATCGGGTAACCCCTCCTCCAGGCTGGTTGGTTCTTCCCCAATTTCGATTCGTGGCAAGTGATCGGGTCCAGCATTTAGTCTTCCGAGCTTCACAATAATATCAAAGTCATACTCCTAAAATAGCAGCAACCATCTAAAAATCTTCCCCCCCAACACAGACTTATTGACGAGGTACTTTAAAGCAGAGTGGTTAGTGAACATTTTGAAATTCCCTCCTAACAAATAGTGCCTTTATTTTTGTAGATCATACACCATGGCCAATCCTTCCCTTTCTGTGGTAGAATAGTTGTGTTCGGAAATAGAGAGATTCCTACTGTCAAAAGAAACGGGTTGATCGATGTCTCCTTCTCCAGGTTGCACTAAAACAACCCCAAGTTCTATACCTAATGCATCCACATGCACATGAAAAACCTTAGACCAATCTGGGAATATCAAGATAGGTGCTTTGACCATCTTTTCTTTTAGCAGCTCAAAAATTTTCTAACATTCTTCATCCCAAGAAAATAACACATCCTTCTTCAGTAACTTCTCCATTTGTGCAGTGATGAGAGTGTAGCCCTGAATGAACTTCCTGTAGTACCCCGTGTGTCCTAAAATGGAGCACAACTATTTCTCAATAGTGGGAACCTCTAGGTTGATGATAACTGATATCTTGGCTAGGTCTACCATCAATCCTTGGCGAAAAACTATATGTCCCAATAAAATCCCAAAAGGTACACATAATATACATTCTTTATGTTGAGAGAAATATGGTGCTTCCTACAAGCTTCAAGCATCATCCATAGGTTTGACACATGGTTTTTAACCAATCCAAACACCATCCAGTCATCAAAATATACCACGAAGAATTTATGCATGAATTCCTTGAACACAACTACTACCACACGTAAGAAGATTGCAGGTGCATTTTTCAATCCAAATTGCATGAAAGTATATTGGAAAGAACCCAACTCAGTGGCAAAGGTGGTATTGCTGTGGTCTTCTAGCGCAATTCTAATATGATGTTACCTCGAAAATCCGTCAATAAATGAATAAGATTCTTGTCCTACAACATTATCCGGTATTTCATCAGAAAACGGGGTAGGGAAGGGATCATGCAAACATGCATCATTCAATTTGCGCAGGTTGACACAAATCCTTATCTCTCATTTAGCCTTTTTCTCCTGAACCACCATTGGACTTACCCATTTAGACTGTTCGTCTGGTTCAATAATGCCTGCAACCACCATCTTTTATAATTCCTCCTTCACTTTCTTCTTGTACTTGGGGTTTAAGCAATATGGGCGCTGCTTGACAGGGTGCACATTTGGTTTCAAGGTGATATTCATAACACCCAGGTCTCCTACAATTCCCTTGAGCTCAGAGAACATTGTAGGAAATAGATCCTGATACTCTGTCAGCAACTCTGCAATATTTCCTACTGTATCATCATCTCAGTAGTCCCCAATATTGGCCAACTTGGGCTATTCTTCTGTCCCAATGTTGACTTCCTTCAATTTCAAAGGTTTAGTGACATCTACCATCCATAATGCGGGCCTTGCAACTGCGTGCTCGCCTTCTGATTCATGGATGTTAAAATTTATGGGATCATGTTCATTACCTTCTATTGATAGGTTCCTAAAGTTGACAATGTCCTACATCTACGCATCCCATGCTAGCACAATGCATTCCTTTGTTGGCAGGGAATTTTCAAACACAAGAGCATCTATACCCTACAGGGCTTCATCCAATTTGTCTGAGCCACCCACAGAACCAAAGGTGGCCAAGAAGCCTTCAGTCATTTTAAACCAATCTTGAGTACCTCGGCGTAGCTCAACCTCTAGATACCAGCTGGTGGGTATCAGCCCCAACAAGTGGAAAAATCGATGACCCCACTCATTCCATGTATTTTCATCCCATACCTCCATCCACATGGCTAGGTGCTTGTGTGGGTTGCCCCAACCGTAGAAAAAATCAATGGGTGGAGTGGTTGGAGGTTCAAAGTGAAACAATATCATTTTTCTACATTCCTCCCAATCTTGGAAATTTCCCTTGTGCATCTCCCACCAACGCGCTAGAGTTTCACGCATATCCAAATCAAGTACCTAGAACCTTCGTTCCTTTGGGACCACTTTTTCCAATGCTTTAAAAAATTATTGGACACTACTAGAACCATCAAATTAGGGTATTTCTCTTACCTCGGAGGAGATGCACCAGAATTCCTTTGTGATCTTGAGTCAGCGCAACGCAGAGACATCATGCAACCAGTTCTGCCAATTCTCCATTTCTCCATCAGAATCGGAAAAGCAAGAGCTATCCTTCTCCCAGTTCAACATGCCCTCAGGTGTAGGGTTGATCCAGTATTCATCTCGCGTGGTCATTTTTTAGATATGGTCAACATCATCCCCTTCATGCACGAGTTCTGTGTATCATTCTTCTTCTGCTGGATCTAGCGAGACTATCACCCGCATACCATTATATTAAAAAATCATACTCATGTGCTTTAGATTGATGATGCCCCCCATATCAATGGACCAATCCAATCCTAACAACTTAGGGTAGGGGTATGCATCATCTACAATCTGTATTAGTTCGAAATCTTCACATACCTTTACTCCTGCAATGTCTACCACAACTTTCGGAAGTCTACCAAGTGGAATGATCTTTTGCTGATTGGCCATGCGTAGTTGAATGGTGGACCATTCCAACTTTAGCTCTCCCATATTCTTCCAAGTTTGCTTAGGTAAGACATTTGCGTCAGACCCCAGATCTAAGATGACCTGATCCATATCATGGTCTCCAATCTGCATAGTCATGCACATCTCCCTACTCGTTCTCTTCTTCTGCTTATAAACCTTGTTCACAACCTTGGTCTCTGTTCGAGGCACCTTTCATTCTGCGCAACTGTCTATCAGGGCCTGGAGATTATCTACTAGCCTTTTGATTACACAAAAGCTTAATGAAGGCTTGTAGGAATGGTTTAACTTCATCACCAGCCTTTGGGTCCATGGGAGCTCTTGACGTGGATGCCCTTGCATCAGAAACATCTTTCCTAGCCTCAATAGAAATCTCCTTTTCTTTTTGCAGGTTGAGGCTTTCCTTCTTATCAGACGCCTTTTTGATTAGTGGTTCTGCGGAAAAATTTTCCTCGTTTCCTCCGGTGGCAACACCACTGTGTGTAATTACATTGACACTTGGACCATCATCGCATGGTTCAAAATTAACCATCTATATGTTCTGCGTAGGTGTCTACTATTTTTCCTGAATTTTATCTATTAGCACAGGACAATATTCAATTACATGATCAAATTGTCTATAGTATCTGCAGGATTGTCACATAGGATTAGGGCAGTCGCGCGCATAATGCTCGATGTCTCCACAGTTATAGCATATCAGTTGATCTCTCCCTCGACCTGCGCCTCCACCTCTCCCCCCTCCCCATCCTCTTGTTGGGGATCCTCCTCGTCTGGAGGGAGATGCTAGCGATAAAGGATTTGCTAGTACTCTGTAAAGATTCACTCTGTCTATAATTAGGTCATATGTTTGGCATTTTTTCTCTTCTTGGCCAACTAAAGAGCAGAATCTACACCATTGTTTCTTTAGTTTTGGCATGTATGCTCCTAATCATGGGCAGTGGTCTGTATCATGCCATCTAGCGACCCTACAATCCGCACACCATCGCGTGGGGGTGCTAGGCCCCAAAACATCCCTGGGGTATAGTAAATTAGGTCCCCCAACTTGAAGATAATCCAAAAATAGAGGACACTGATCCTTGGTGTGGCTAGCACTCCTATAGCGTATGCACCAGACATCTGCACTAGCTTCTTTACACCAATCTCTTCGTAAATTCTAAATTTCTAAGTGCATAGCTTCTAATTGGATCTAAATATGTAGCGCTCCAAATTGAGAATTGTCCCTCGACACTTCTTCTAATTTCATAGCAATTTCCAGGGCTTCTTCCTACGAGTCAATATTCTGCTGACCCATGGGCCCACACATATGTGGCAAGAGCATGGAGATGAACAATTCCTTATGTTACTTGTTTTCGTAAGTAAATCCTCCGCCGCCGATGACTTTCTTTAATCACTGGTCAGCTTCCCAGACTGATTCCGTAGGCCCTTGCTTAAAATATTTAAGGTATAATACGCATTGAGAGTAAGATTTAGGCTTCTGAAACTACAGCTTCAGGGAATCCTTGATTTCCTTAACCGTGGGATCCACATGTTGATCAAGGTATCCCATGAAAAAATCTAAAGCATGACCTTCAAAGGCCATAACCAACTGCACTCTCTTAACAACATCATTATTGACATTCTGCAGCGTCTACACTGCATTCGCCACAAACCAAAATCAGTCCATATCCTCATCCCTCGCACCCTTAAAGGTTGCTAAATTCATATGCATTACCATATCATCTGCAGGTGGGGGTGGTGGTGGGGTAGGATAAAGCTTACCCCTGCGCGACTTTGATGGTGGTGTAGCAGGAGGGCTATTCTCTGCGTGTGTAGCCCCACTTCCATTCAAATCAGGGGAGTTTCTTAGAGGACTATATACAAATCTATCCCCTTTCTGGTTGACCCGATAGTATTTACCACTGCGCGTAGCGATTTTTCTCTGATAAGGGGTCCTTCACTTGGTGTGGCTGCATAAAATACCATTTTCACACAATAGCATCTTAATCAGCAGAGGAAAATTTTGTAATAAATTACCCCTCAACCCCTTGAAAAATATCCTTTTCGCTTCAGAGTAGGATACAAACTAATCAATCAAAAACTCTGTTACAAACCCGCCCAAGACGTTGTCAACCCAGTGATCTACAGTCCTAGTGATGGAATTATCAACCTTTTCTAACTTTTGGATCAATTCAGGGGTCCACTGTGTGACCTAATCATCCTTTCAACAAGTTTGGAATTTTTTAAATCTTGACAACCACTCCTATAATTCGTGCTCAAAGGTTATGAAGATAATCTCATGAATCTTAGTAAAAAATTCCACTCTTCGACATACAATTTCCTACTTATGTTTTCTTTTAGGGAAAATTCTTGAATATGTTTTTCAAGCCAGTCTTCTATTTTAGGTTTTAATGGCTACCAATGAATTTTCACATCACCCCACCTCTCTCAAAATTTTCCAGTTCCTGGCAACGAATCCTTTTTTTGGCTTGAGGGGCCCTGATCCAAGTTCAGATTTGAGGTTAACCAAAAAACCCCTCTTACTACTGGCCCTTTTAGAAATGACCTTCTTGTGCAAGTCAAAGTCTCACCCGAAGCAGTATGGGGGGGTGTTGGAACCAGGTTTCCACACCCTGAGAGAGAATTAAGTGATGTGGGTCCCTTTATATCAGAAACAATCAGAAACAGACTTACGCAACAAAAGACCTAATCAGTAAACCCTTTCAGACAGATTTAGGTAAAATATGCAGAAGGCCTTGCGCAAGTTAACACAAAAACTATAAATCAAGAAATAACCCTTAACACATAATATTAGAGCCTTATATCATCAGATCCACCCAATAGGCATTCATATAAACCCAAACACAGTTGCGCAAGAGATCTATTTGCAGACAATACATAAATCAGAAATAAGATGCAAACAAATTCATAACATAAACAACAGATGCATATAGAACTCTGATATTCGTCACAACATTCCTTTATTCATATTAGTCTAGATCCTTCATACAAAACACTTCAATAACCCACAGACCAAGCCAGCAGGGTCCGCACACAGCAGGACTAAGGTCTCCATGCACATAGCCAGTAGGAGCCTTCTACTAAGATAAATCTACACAAAATATCACAGAGTCACCAGATCTAACATCAATGCCCAAACTTGTCCAAAAAATGGCTTCTTAGACTTGATCTAGAGCTACTTATACTATTAGCCTGCGCTACTCTATGGTCTACAAACCATGGTTTACGGCCCCTTGGTCTACCCTTTGACCCATTACAATTCATGAGGGGATTTGACCTGCCCAAAATCCCCTGTGCATGACTATTCTATTACAAAATATAGCAAAAATGGACGGATTAGGGGACCCCACTCCAAGAAGTACTGCTTAGCCAAAAATTCAACTATGTTTCTTGATGCTTCCATCAACACCATGCTTGATCTTATAGATCCACTGTGATCCAACAATCACCCTATCTATCGGTCTCAGTATAACTTCCCAAACACTGTTCTACATCATTGAGGAATACTTCTCAATAATGGCATCCTGCTACACCTACTATTATGCAGCGTCCTAATATCTGAAAGGCTCATCATCTACCAACTGAATGCCCAATTCCATGTAGTCAATGTACCTCTCCAGTTGTTTCTGCTCTCTCATTCCCATCCTAGGAGTCCCCATAAACTCCTAAGCATAGCTAAGTGTATCTTGAACCTCTCGATTTCTCCTACGAATAGTGGGGTTAGGAATATCCACCTCCATATCCTCTTAATGCATCTACCATATTTGTTTCATTTTCTTCTCCATGCTTTATGAAACCTGAGGAGCACTCAAGCTTGAAATCATGCTCGTACTAGTCACTACGCTCATTCTCTGTTGTTGCCTACCGTTAGGCCACCCATATTTTTCTCATTATATCGCCTAGTACTAACATTCTTTGTACCTTCAAGAAACAAATTCAATCCCGAAATTGTTGGTGCTTGAAGTCTTTTGATGAAACTCATGTTTCAAGTTAATCTTCACAACTGCTTTCTTTCTTCAAACCTTCCAGAGTCCTACAAAAATCCAAGTCAAATACTACTGCATTCCCCTTTTTTCCCCTCCCTTTCTTCCAACTTACATCATTCTCCATTTTCCTTTTTTCCATAAAAACCCCACAAAAACATATGTTTTCCCTTTATCCCTTCATAAAATCAGTTCCCTAAGGTTAAAAACTCACTTTTTGACCTTGTCTGAACCTTGATTTCCCTTTGAAAACATTGAAAATCCTATAAAATGCACATTTTATATGATGTTAAGGCTTTTAGCCCCCTCGGGCTAAGCCCCTGGATTTTTCCCCCATATACCCGAGCGCCGGGACCAACTGCTCAGTCCTTAGGCGCTAAACCGAAAATACAACCTTTCTCCATCCATTTTCCTTTGAAAATTCGAAAAAAACCCATTTTATAAAGTTTTAACGTGAAATATTAAAGTCACGTGGTTTACTACGCGATTCAACCTGGGTCGTCGATCTGCTCCACAGATCCGACGGAGCGGAACGCAGCTTGCCTGGTGGACCCCCCTTTTCCCGCGCTAATTCCAAAAACCGCCGGTTTCGTTCCGCACCACCCTCCACCGGTTGGTGGTTTTTTCCCGTCGGCCAGCGATTCCATACGCTGGCCGACGCGTGTCCCCGACTCTGTTCCAAAACCGTCGCGCCACCAAATCATTTTGCGCGTTAATCTTCGTACCATAACCACGCAGCGGAATCCACCTCCACCGTCCGATCTGGGCCCTCCCATCCAACGGCTGTCGATCTTCTGACCTGCTCGACCTTTAACCAACATGAGCGCACCTTAACACAGTCATCACGCACCCAAGAATCAATCTTCGCCGTCGATCTTTGTAGATCAACGGTCCACATTCAAATGCTTGATTCCATTGCTCATCCTCCAGATTCTCTCTGTTTGACTTTCAACGCCCCCTGATTCCATCTTGACCGTCCAAACTGATCCAGATCAACGGCGCGGTTTCACTACGGGGGTATGCCCCCAAAATTTTTCCTCCGTACATCCGAACCCCCCGTAGTCATCCCCGACCGTCGATCTCGGTGCGAATCGACGGCTCTGATTTAATCCTCATCCCCCCATGATTTTTTTTGACCATTCTGAGATTAAATCCCAGCCGTTGGATGATGCCATCCAACGGCCCACGCTCCTCCGCACAGTCCCCGATGCAGATTGACCTATACGCAGGATTATATAACGTTTCTTCGTGTTCTTTGCAGGTTTAAATGTATTTTCTGTCATTTCCAAAGAAGATTCGGCGGCGGGGTTACGGTACTCCCGCCTGCCGTTGGAAATCATCACAGGTTTAAAAAATCGCGTTATATTGGTGTTTCACGAGGCATTGATGCCTTACATACTGCGCGATACACGACGAAGAAAACCATGAAGATCAATGCAGAGAAAGAGTATCATATGTTGAAGACCAAGAATGAACCAGAACAGAAAATTAGTGAACAAATTTGTGGGGATTAAGGCTAAGACAATTATCAAATGCCTAATCCCCGATCTAAAAACACAATTTGAAGGAAAACCTAAAGTGTTTCATCAGGAAACTCTCCACCGTCACCAAAAAGACATATTCATTCCTCCAAGCAACTAAAGCACCACCTGTGCCTCAAAGTATTCAATCAAGAACTGAATTTATTGATCAAAGTCAGATATTTTACCTCAAAGTAGCCGAAGGGTTATTTCTCCAAGGGATTTAATGACAGAAGGACAGCAGAGTATCCCTAACATCACACAGAGCCTCAAAGGTCAACAAAAGCTCCCTCTGAGCTTAATTCATGAGTGTAGATCAATTAATGTAGTGAAACACCTGTATGGTTTCTGCATTGAGCCCCCAAGGACCAAGAAAGACATTAAATATGCATTAATTGTATTTGAGATCTTTATTCAGATCTCACCTCCTCATTCTTCTATAAATACTTCAGTAGAAGATGAGTGAGGGGTTGGTTGCTAATGTAATTGTTGAAGCATTGTAATTGTAACTGAGCTGAAGACTCTTGATTGTAGATAGGATTTCACTAGCTCTTGGAGCTCTGCTTGTAACAGATAGGTTAGGTTATGAAGAGAGATGGATTAAAACACTGGATTTGAAGATTGTAACTGGTTTGAAGCATCAATACAAGCTGATTTATGGGATCCTGGTCTATGCTGATGGTGATGTTATTCTCGTTGTAACTTGTATTTTGTTTTTGTTTTCAATTTTTTTCATTTTCCACTATAAAGAACAGTTTAAACGGGGTAAGGACCTACTGTATATCAGTAACCTTCTCTAGCTGAGAAACCTTTATTTAAATGTTTTCTTTCAACTGTGTTATTTGAAAATGATTTAATTCAGTTTAAGTACAGGGATGCTGGCATTCCCTCGTCTTATTGTATTAGCTGAATGTTATTTTTGAATGTTACTTTCAATATATGTTGTGTGAAGATGAACTGAGGAAATTAAGGTTAGCCCTGAGTCCCTTTCTTATTTTCTCAACTATTTGATTGTTTCCCTAAGGATGTGTTAAAAGCTGACTAGTTTCAAAGTACTTATCAGATCTTAGGCCATTCCGTGTTACCTTTGTGATTGTCTTGAAAGTAACCAAGTAAAGAAGAGCTAGGAGAGGATTCGTGGTGCGCCCGACCCGCTAGCTTCTACTCCAAAATTTGCCTTCAAGTTTCCCTTTTGTTTTTATATGTTTTCTATCAGAAGTGTATCAAAGGCTGGATAGTTTCAAAGTACTTACCAGATCCTAGTTTGCTTCTATGTTTTTCTTAAGTTCCTGGTCAAAGGCTGGCTAGTTTCAAAGTACTTACCAGATCCTGGGCTGCTCTTTGTTCTGCATCTGTTTATTTTCCCCTTCTTAATGTATCACTCCATTCCATAAATCAAACCTTAAAGAGATCCTTAGGCATAGATGACTTGCCCCATAGACCACTCTTGAACCTGATTGTTTCAATTAAATCCCCTTATGACTCCATAGCCCAATGGACTGAAAACCTGTCATCATCTTTCATATTAACTAAAGCTTTTTCTAGTTACTTGCAAATTTTCACTTTTGAACCTATTTGCATATAGATATTTCCGCCTCAGGCAGCAACTATGTTCAATCATCCAAAAAACCAAACAAACCCTTGGACTTCATAACTAGCCTAATATTATTACCCCTAACTTCAAAGACAAATCCATCTTTGTACACACTGGAGAGATCCCTCTCGGGATTCAGGAGGGCTAGATCCTAGAATCCCAAAGTTGGTTGAAATGATGTTAACTCTGTGATCAGACTTTGCCAATATTTCTTATTATAGAGACCTAACATTTCTAGCGACTCCACTGGGGAGGACCCTTCCCTTAATCTTATAAAATCTGGTGAGTAAAAAGCAGCCTTTTCAAACACTACCAAGAAATGCTAATCATGATGAAACTTGTTTGAATCAGTGACAAACTAGGCCAACCCTAGGATTCTCTTGAGTTTTTATCTAACGTTGGAAAATCAACTAACTTAGCCATAAGAGTAGACTCTCTTTGTCTCACAACCGTAGCTAAGTTTCGGACAAAGTTAGGACATTCTTAGAAACCACGCGAATAGAAAATAATTAAGAAAAGCCAAAAAACATTTTAGATTGGTAGTAAAACACTAGTTTTTGATAGCTTGCCTACACCTTTTGATGTGTTTTACCCTATACTCTTAGACAGAGTCTAGAAAGGGCCAGGTAGCCTCCAGATCTCATCCTCTTTTAGAGGTGACATATCTGGTGAATTCCCTCCCAGTCAATATTTGGTTAGAGTTTGTTGTGTTTTGGAATACCCTTCAAAGGGACGTTTCACAAACACTGTGGTGGATAGTGTACCTCTTTGAAAACACTCTAAATTTTCCACCTGGTGACTCCACAATCCTAAACAGACCTTAAGTCTCCACTGGGAAGAACCCTTATCATCATAACATCTTTCAAACTCAGTTGTAAGACTGTAGGATTGATTTTCAAATAGATCAGTTAACCTCTCAAAGATTGTCATACCTGGTTGCACTTTTCTTGTTTATTTGGGTCTAAAAACATAGCATAGTGGCTCCTAGAAAGATTCATACTAGAGCCCTTCCTGACCCTGATCCACCTGAGATAGTTGATAACCCAGAAATAATCCTTAGGAAGTCTCCTAAGATAGAATCTTCAACTGTTTTCAGATCATCCCTAAGAGCTAATTCAGTCCCTGAAAATCTTTCAGCTCTGCAACAATCACAAGCTGACCTATTAAATCCATTTAGAACTAGGTCCCTTGATGATTTAGATCAGTTAGATTCTGAGTCTTCACATTCATCTCCGGAAACAAGTGAACACCTTGGGAATAGAGAATCAACACCTCCTGATTTACATTTTCTACATAATCTAGGTGTCTCTCATCCAAGATCAGCTCATCAATCTACTGCTGTTCCATCCACTTCTGTTCATCCTTCATCCACTGTTCAAACCACTTCATTTCATCCCACCCCACCTCTTGTCAATCCACCCCCACCACCTATCATGGCAGCATGGTATGCTCCCTTAGTCCTTCCTGTACCATTAGTCAATCTTCCACAGGACTATCAGTCCAAAATTCCATTATATGATGCTAGCAATACTACAACAACATCACAACATGTGGACAAGATGAATGACTACTTTGACAGAAATGAAATTGATGATGATTCTGTCAAACTCAGATTGTTTGCTCAAAGTCTGGGGGGAGAAGCAAGGAAATGGTTTAAAGGTTTAGCCCCCCATAGTATTAATGATCTCCAAGGCTTCCATCAAACATTCTTAAACAAATGGGAAGTGAGGAAGAATCCTCTCCAAGTCCTTGCTGACTATAACAATCTCCATAGGAACCCAGGGGAAAGTGTACATGCTTATTGTACCAGATTTAACAGTGTGTATAATGCGCTTTCCCCAGAATTAAAACCTCCACAAGGCTCAGCTTTAAACAAGTTTCCTGAAGGGTTTGATGCTGATATGACCTATTCATTAAGAGAAAGAGATTTTGCAACCCTTGAAGATATGCAAAGAGGTGCTCTTTCTGTGGAAGTTAACCTTATGGAGAAGAGAGCAAGGATGAAAGCTGAAAAGAGAGTATCTTTTAGAGAGGAATCCACCCCTACTACCTCAAGCTCAAAAATGGAAAGAATGATGGAAGAGATGATGAAGAAAATGAGCATTCTAGAGAGAGCGCAAGCAAGTCTAAATCAAAACGCTCCTCAAAACAGAAACCAAAACCAAAATCAAAATGTTAGAAGGAATCAACCTCCCAACAGACCCAGGGAAGATGATCAACAGATCACTCCTCCCTTTCATCAAAACTATTTAAGTGAGTTTGAGGAAACAGATCAAATAACAGAGGAGGATGATATAAATTTATTTAGGGTAGATGAAGATGACTTCGAGGTTCATTCTGATAGGAAACAAGGTCTTTATACACCTTACGATGACAAAAGAGATGATAATGAAAATTATTATCAAAACATGGAAAATGTTGTTATAGAGCCGTCGAAGGAATATGAACTCAAAAGTAAATCTAATCAACAAACCCCCAACAACAAAACCTCTGACAAATCCTCTCAAAGCAGCACTCCAACCAAGCCTAAAACATTCAAACAAAAAGACAAAAAAGTGGCTGATAATTCTGGTACAGGTAAAGAGAAAAACACTCAAAATCTTGAAAAACAGAGTGCAAACATCAGTAGTACTAACACTTCAGCTAGTACTCCTATTACAACCGTTGTATCAAGTGTAGATAAAACAAATCAACAAGCTGTTGTTGCTGATAAATTGGCAGTAAACAAGGTTGAAACCAACACCTTAAAGAATCAAATTCCTTTCAGTCTGGAACAGGAAATCTCAAAGATTAAAATTTCTGTTCCTTTGACTGAGTTAGCTGCCCAACATTTATATAGGTCCAAAATTTTGAAGGCTTTGAACATAGAAGAAAATGAGGATACACTCAATCTTAATGATGACCAACCAGAGCTTATTTTTGGTCCAAAGATTGAAGGTAAGTTTCAAGAGGGACCTGTCCCTCCCTTCTATGTAAGTTTGAATGTTCATGACAAAATTTTGCACAATGCTATGCATGAATCAGGCGCTTCCCATAATTTAATGCCAAAAGCTATGATGGAAAGCCTGGGTCTTGAAATTACCAGACCTTACAAAGACCTGTACTCCTTTGACTCAAGCAGAGTTAAATGTCTAGGATTGATCAAGGACCTCTGTGTTAATTTAGCCCAAATTCCAGCCAAGTGTTTTTTCATGGATGTTGTTGTGGCTGATGTACCCCCAAAGCATGGAATGCTTTTATCAAGATCTTGGGGGGCTAAGTTACAAGGGACTATGCAGATGGACATGACCTATGCGACTATCCCTGTTTTCAATCAGACTAGAAGACTTTACAGGGAGTCTCATATGCGATACACAGTTACAAGTCAAGACAGACCTCAAAACTCCCCTCTGTATTCCATGAGTACAGGCCTCGATTCTTTCATCATGTTTAATGATGAAACCCTCACAGAACAAATCACTTTAACAGGATCAATGGCTGAAACGAAGGAAGAGGAATACAACACTGAAGTGTCGAAACAGTTTACTGTATCTGAAAATCCTAGCAAACCAAACACAGGTCTTGAACTACAAATCATCAATCCATTAAACTTAAATCTTGACAGTCAAGAGAACAATCCTCAACCCGATGAAAAACCTGAGGAGTCAAATCATACAAAGGACATGCACCAAACTAATAAAACTGAAAATGATCCTCTTTGGACTATGTATTTTGATGGGTCATGCACTAGAACAAATGCTGGTGCAGGTGTTTGGATTACTAACACTGAAAAAAATCATACAGAATGTATTTCATGTAAATTAAACTTTCAGTGTTCCAACAACATAGAAGAATACGAATCCCTTCTCTTAGGCTTGCATCTCTTGAAGAAATTAGGAGCCAGAAGAATTAACGTGTATGGGGATTCTGAGTTAATAATTAGGCAAGTCAATGGGGAATATAATGCAAATCATCCCAGACTTAGGGCCTATAGGAATGATGTCATGGATCGTTTAAAAACATTTGAGGAATCCAACTTAAGTTTTGTCCCGAGGAAAAGAAATCTTATGGCCCACAATTTGGCCTATGCTGCTAGAACCTGCCCAATGCTATATGATGACACATCTCAGATAAAATTCAGACCAGCTGTCCCGGATAACAAGAAATATTGGCAGGTGTTTGATGGAGATAAACAAATAGAAGACTTCATGCAATTCAGAAATGAGTTTGAACTCCATAGCTCAGATTCAGACTATGATATAGACTGCAGTGAAGAAAATTTTCTTGGTGAAGAAGAACTTTCTCCTAAGCTTGTAGATATTAACCTTCAGACTAGAAAACTTAGAAACCAAACAGAATTGAGTGCAGAATCTGAAACAGAGGAGTTGGAAACTCTGCATTCTAAGGATGATAGTTTGCCCAAGGGTTTGGCCCCTCTAGAAGAATTGTTTGATTTTAATGATGTGGCCAATAAACCTAAACTGGAACCTGTAGAAACTGAAGTGGAGAAATGCAACATAGGCAGTGAGGAAAAACCAAAAATGATCAAACTGTCCAAAACTTTGCCAGCTCACGTTAAACTCAGAAACATAGAGCTGTTCAAAGAATTCTCTGATGTTTTTGCATGGAGTTACGAAGATCTTAAGTCCTATGACACTGAAATAATACAGCACAAAATCCCTCTTAAAGAAAACCAAAAACCATTCAAACAGAAACTGCGCAGAATAAACCCTGTCCAGTTGCCATTGGTTAAGAAGGAAATCATGAAGATGCACGATGTTGGTATTATTGTCCCTATTAGATATTCTGAATGGGTATCTAATCTGGTTTCTGTTAGGAAGAAGACTGGAGAAATCAGGCTTTGTATAGACTTTAGGAATTTAAACAAAGCTTCATTAAAAGACAATTACCCTTTGCCCAAGATGGATCATATTTTACAAAGGGTGGTGGGGTCTAAAAGAATTTCTTTGCTAGATGGCTATTCAGGGTACAATCAAGTCTTAGTCCACCCTGATGATCAATTAAAGACAGCTTTTACTACACCATGGGGCACTTTCATGTATGTGAGAATTCATTTTGGTCTAATGAATGCTGGAGCAACCTTTCAAAGAGCCATGGACTTAGCATTCTCGGAAGAATTGGGCTTCTTCATCATTATCTATCTTGACGATGTAACTGTGTTTTCAAAAACAGATGAAGAACACTTAGAACATTTGAGGAAAGTTTTCGAGAAGTGCAGAAAGTTTGGGATATCTTTAAACCCTAAGAAGACTTTATTTGGTCTCCAAGAAGGTAAACTTCTTGGGCACATTATTTCTGAGGAGGGTATTAAGATTGATCCCAAGAGGATTGAGGCCATATTGCAAATCTCTCATCCTCGAAACATAAAAGAGTTGCAGTCTTTCATTGGAAAGATAAAATTTTTGAGAAGGTTCATCCCTAACCTAGCTGAGCTCCTTAGGAATATCACAAATATGTTGAAGAAGGAGCAAGGGGTAAAATGGACCTCGGAAGCAAAGACATCCTTTGAATTGGTGAAACAAGCATTAACCAAAACACTGATTCTGATAAGTCCTGATTTTTCAAAAGATTTTTATATCTTCTCATTTGCATCAGAACATACCATAGCTACTGTCCTTTTACAGAAAAATCCACAAGGACAAGAGCAACCTATTGCATTCTTTAGTAAGGCATTGAGGGATGCCCCTTTGAAGTATAACATTATGGAAAAACAAGCTTTTGCTTTGGTCAAAGCATTGAAAGACTTCAGGGTATACATCCTTCACTCACACATTATTGCCTTTGTCCCAAACTCAGTTGTTAAAGATATTCTAACACAGGACCCAGATGGTAAGAGAGGTAAGTGGATTGTTGTTATCCTTGAATATGATTTAGAGATAAAACCCACTAAGCTCATCAAAGTCCAAGGTCTAGCTAGATTAATGGTTGAATCAAATTGTGAAGTTCTTGATATTAATATGATTAATGCTTTGGATGACCAAGAAGAATTCTCAGCTCCCATTATTGAAGACCATTTTGTGAATTCTCCTTGGTATACTGATATTGTTTATGTTTTGCTTAATCTGAATACACCTCCTGGTTTATCAAAAACAAAGGCAAGATTCCTAAAGTTAAAGGCTGTAAACTATTGCATATTTGATAAATGTCTTTATTGGAAAAATGCAACTGGTGTATTGCTTAAATGTTTGCCTGAGTTTGATGCAGAGAGGTTAAGCAGGAATTCCATGAAGGAGAGTGTGGAGGTCATTTATACTGGAAGGCAACAACCAACAAAATTCTGAGGGCTGGTTTCTATTGGCCTACTCTTTTTCCTGATGTACACAAGATGACCACTACTTGCCATAAATGCCAACTATTCGAAGGCAAAAGAAAGCTGCTACCCCTTCCTCTGCACCCAATCACTGTTGAAGCCCCTTTTCAACAGTGGGGGCTTGACTTCATAGGAGAAATCCATCCACCATCCTTTGCCCAGCATAGGTGGATTCTCACCGCCACAGACTACTTCACTAAGTGGATAGAATCCATTCCTTGTAGGCAGGCCAATGATTCAGTTATCATAAAATTTATGGAGACTAACATCCTCTCCAGATTTGGCTGTCCTACCAAGATCATCACAGATAATGCAGCAGCATTTGGATCAAAGAAAATGGTTGAATTCTGTCACAAGTATCAGATAACCTTAGGACACTCCATAGTCTATTACCCTCAAGGTAATGGACTTGTAGAATCTTCCAACAAAAGCTTAGTGAACATAATCAAGAAACTGTTGGAGGACAATAAAAAGTCTTGGCACACAAAGCTGATCCATGCACTTTGGGCTGACAGATTAACTTTGAAGAAATCTATTGGTATGTCACCCTTCCAGCTTGTGTATGGTACAGATGCAATTTTTCCTAATAGCCTTGGTGTACCAGTTATGAAGTTGATCCAAGAACGGCAGATTGAAGAAAATGACATGACCAGGAGAATAAATCAGACCATTCATCTTCAGCAGACCAGGGAGGAAGTGTATAACAAAGCATTGCAGAAGCAAGACAGTATCAAGAAGATATTTGATAGAAGAAAAAAGGCTAGCAATTTCAAGATTGGGGACAAAGTTTTAAAGTGGGACTCAAGAAGGGAAGAAAAGGGCAAGCATGGAAAATTTGACAATCTATGGCTTGGCCCTTACTCTATTCTTTCAGTCGCTGGTAATAATGCATTTTTCTTGCAGAAACTGGATGGAACAGAACTGTTTGGGGGTCCTGTCAATGGCAGGATGCTTAAGCATTACTTCTCTTGATCCATTTTATGTTTTGAAGCCTTTTATCTTTTTCCATTATGAATAGTCCATCCACCATTGCATTCAAAGTTATCAAAAAATCAAAAATACAAAAAAAAGAAAGAAAGAAAGAAAAGAGGGCAGAAATAAAAACAAGAAAGGCAAGCCCCATGCCAAAAAGGGAAACAAATGCTGAAAGTGTGCAAGCTCAAATGCCATTCCTAAAACACACTTCTAGCTAGTCAAACAGCCTAAACTTGACTAGCTAGTTTTAAATTTATTGCTGATAGGGTAGAAAATGTGATTTGCCAAATTGTTCAATCCTGGCTTATTAGTAGATAAATTAGGATAGAAATTGAAGGTTCAAATAAACTCAAAATCTGAACCAGAACAAAGGCAAAGAAAGAGCTCAAAGAAAAAGCAAAAACAGAGCTATGAAAAAGATGAAGGAAGTGCTCAACTTTCAGATCTTAAGCCTTCCATTTTTTTATTTTAATTTCCTGCAAAATAATGTCTATGTGTAGCTTGTTTTTATGCCATAGATCACAGCAAGCCAAATAGTTTAATCTTGACTTGGCTATTTTTAAATTTCTGCTTTAGAATTTAGAGAATGAAAGCCTGTTGGACAGTTTAATCCCAACAGACAGTAGATTAGGTAGAGAAATATTTGAGCTCAAATGTTTAATCTGAGTTCATGGAGAAATAAGGAGTAGAATTAGATTAGTTTTTATGCTTTCAAAAGAATAAAATGTTGTGAAAAGAGTTCGCCAGTCCAAGTGCACTCTGATGAAGAAAAAATGTTAGATCAGTAGGATTGGGTAGGTAGAAGTTGTATTGATGAAGTTCATGTCTCTTTCATGACTGATATTATTTTTCAAAGCAAGAGCATTTCAAAGGATCAGGCACCAGTCAGCATCCCAGAGAAATCAAGTCTGAATTCTTGATGCCTTCAAGAAGGCACCATCCCCAAGTGGAGCCACTGTTAGCCACCCATGTTTTTATGTCATATCAGCTGGTGGCTAAATATTCTTTGCAGCCTTCAAGAAACAAATTCAGTCCTGAAATTTTTGGTGCTTGAAGTCTTTTTGATGAAACTCATGTTTCTGGTTAATCTTCACAGCTGTTTCCTTCTTCAAACCTCTGATATCCTACAAAAATCCAAGTCAAATACTACTGCATTCCCCTTTTTTCCCCTCCCTTTCTTCCAACTTACATCATTCTCCATTTTCCTTTTTTCCATAAAAACCCCACAAAAACATATGTTTTCCCTTTATCCCTTCATAAAATCAGTTCCCTAAGGTTAAAAACTCACTTTTTGACCTTGTCTGAACCTTGATTTCCCTTTGAAAACATTGAAAATCCTATAAAATGCACATTTTATATGATGTTAAGGCTTTTAGCCCCCTCGGGCTAAGCCCCTGGATTTTTCCCCCATATACCCGAGCGCCGGGACCAACTGCTCAGTCCTTAGGCGCTAAACCGAAAATACAACCTTTCTCCATCCATTTTCCTTTGAAAATTCGAAAAAAACCCATTTTATAAAGTTTTAACGTGAAATATTAAAGTCACGTGGTTTACTACGCGATTCAACCTGGGTCGTCGATCTGCTCCACAGATCCGACGGAGCGGAACGCAGCTTGCCTGGTGGACCCCCCTTTTCCCGCGCTAATTCCAAAAACCGCCGGTTTCGTTCCGCACCACCCTCCACCGGTTGGTGGTTTTTTCCCGTCGACGATTCACTCTTTTATTTGGCCGACACGTGTCTGACTGCTTGTTCCAAAACGCATGGCATGCAAATCATTTCGCGCATTAATCTTCGTACCATAACCACGCAGCGGAATCCACCTCCACTATCCGATCTGGGCCCTCCCATCTGACGGTTGTCGATCTTCTGACCTGCTCGACCTTTAACCAACATGCGCGCACGTTAACACAGTCATCGCGCGGCCGAGAATCAATCTCCGCCGTCGATCTTTGTAGATCGACGGTCCACATTCAAATGCTTGATTCCATTGCTCATCCTCCAAATTCTCTCCGTTTGACTTTCAACGCCCCCTGATTCCATATTGACCGTCCAAACTAATCCAGATCAACGGCGCAGTTTCACTACGGGGGCATGCCCCCAAAATTGTTCCTCCGTACATCCGAACCACCCGTAGTCATCCCCGACTGTCGATCTCGATGTGAATCGACGGATCTGATTTAATCCTCATCCCCCCATGCTTTTTTGACCATTCTGAGATTAAATCCCAGCCGTTGGATGATGCCATCCAATGGCCCACGCTCCCTCAACACAATCCTATGTAGATTGACACATACGCGAGGATTATATAACGTTTTTTCGTGTTCTTTGCGAGGTTTAAATGTTTTTTTTGTCATTTCCAAAGAAGATTGGCGAGTTTCTAACCCTCCCTTGTTCGATTCCTCAGGAAATCATCTTGAGTTTAAAATCAAGATATATTGGTGTTTTCAGGCATTGATGCCTTTCCTCGCCTGCGCAGCCCTACACAATGAAGAAATCGTGAAAATAAACGCAAAAAAAGGGTATCAGAGATTGAAGACCAGAGATGAGCCGGAATATCAGATTAATGGGGATTAAGGCTAAGACGGCTATCTAATGCCTAATCCCCGCTCTCAGACACAGATTATAGGAAAGAACTAAAGTGTTTCATCAAGAAACCCTTCACCGCCATAGATGGAAGCAAATTGATTCTTCCCACCAACTAAAGCGCCACCTATTGCCTCAAAAAGGTCAATCAGAGGTTGAATTTATTGAACAAGATTAGATCTCTGCCTCGAAACAACCGAAGAGTTATTTCTGCCAGGAATTTAATGAAAAAATGTCCGCAGAATAACCTTAACACTGCACAGAGCCTCAAAGGTCAACAAAAGCTCCTTCCGGGCTTACTTCATAAGTGTAAACCCATTAATGCAGTGGAACACCTGTATGATTTCTTCATCGGGCCTCTCAGTGCCAGGAAGACATTAATTATGCATTAATTGTATCTGAGATCTTTTCATCAGATCTCACCTCCTCATCCTTCTATAAATACTTCAGTAGAAGATGAGTGAGAGGTTGGATTGTTTGGTTGTTAATGTAATTGTTGAAGCATTGTAATTGTAACTGAGCTGAAGACTCTTGATTGTAGATAGGATTTCATTGGCTCTTGGAGCTCATACAATAACGATTCAGACTTGAGTGAAGAGAGATGGATTAAAACAACTGGATTTGAAGATTATAGCGGGTTGAAGCATCAATACAAGCTGATTTATGGGATCCTGGTCTATCTTGATGGTGATGTTATTCTCTACTTTGTAGCTTGTGTTTTATTCTGTTTCCATTTTGTTTCATTTTGCTATAAAAGAGCAGTTTTAAAAGGGGTTAGGACCTCACTGTATATCGGTAACTGTTTGGTTGAAATACTTTATTTAAATGTTTTTCTTTCAAGCTGTGTTATTTGAAAATAATTTAATTCGAGTTTAAGTACGAGGGATATTTGACGTTCCCTCGTCTTATAGTCTTGGTGAATGTTATTTTAAATGTTACTTTCAATATATGTTGTGTGAAGTTGAACTGAGGAAATTAAGGTTAGCCCTGAGTCCCTTTCTTATTTGCTCAACTATTTGATTGTTTCCCTTAGGATGTGTTAAAAGCTGACTAGTTTCAAATTACTTATCAGATCTTGGGACATTCTGTGTTATCTCTGTGATTGTCTTGAAAGTAACCAAGTAAAGAAGAGCTAGGAGAGGATTTGTGGTGCGCCCGGCCCGCTAGCCTCTACTCCAAAAGTTGCCTTCAAGTTTCCCTTTTTTTATGTATTTTCTAGTAGAGTATGTATCATTTTGACTAGTTTTCAAGTACTTACAGGATCTAGTTGCTTTCATGTCTTTCTTAAGTGTGCACAGTCCAAAGGTTGGATAGTTTCAAAGTACTTGCCGGATCAGATCTTTAAAGGCTGCTCTTCTGTCTGTATCCATTTATTTTCCCCTTCTTGTGTCACTCCATTCCATAAATCAAAACCTTTAAAGAGATCCTTAGGCATAGATGACTTGCCCCATAGACCACTCTTGGACCTGATTGTTTCAATTAAATCCTCTTATGACTCCATAGCCCAATGGACTGAAAACTGCCACCATCTTTCATCTTAATCGAAGCTTACTCTTGTTGCTTGCAACTTCTCACTTTTGAACCTATTTGCATATAGATCTTTCTGCCTCAGACAACAATTATGATTCAACCATCCAAACACAAAACCAAACCCTTGAACTTCATAACTAGCCTAATATCAATACCTTAAACTTTCAAAGACAAATCCATCTTTGTACATATTGGAGAGATCCCTCTATGGATTCAGGAGGGCTAGATCCTAGGATCCCAAAGTTGGTTGAAATGATGTTAACTCTGTGATCGGAATTTTTCCAATCTTGCTTATTACAGAGACCTAACATTACTTAATACTGCTAAACTATGGGAGCTTCTGCTAGTTTCTCACTCTAATCTTCAACTGCTACCAAATATTTGGACCTTCTGTATTCTTTTTCCTTTGTGAACTTAACATATCACTTGAAAATAATCCTGTTGGCCCTTGGGATGAATATCATGTATGCCTTCGAGGTTTATATGTAGCCAACAAAATAACCTCACTATGTAGTGTGATATAATTTCTAATGCATCTCCCCTGGAATGTGACAATATGCTAGGAATCCAAATATCCTAAAGTGACTGACATCTGGCTTCTTCCTGATGAAACCCTCCTCAGGTGTCATCTTTAGAAGCGCTCTATGTGGAACCCTATTATGAATATAAACCATTGTACTACATGTCTCAACCCAGAAATAGCATGGGAGATCCTATTCATACAACATAGCTCTCACTGCCTTTGAAATGAACCAATTCTCCCTCTCAACAACCCCATTTTATTGTGGGTTTTAAGTAACTGCCCACTCTCTCATGATTCCTACTTTGGTACATAATTCTAGGAACTCCTTATTGGTATATTCACCTATGTTTTTTTACCATAGAATTTAGATCTTTCCCCTTGTCGCATTATCAACTAGAACCTTACGCTCCTGAAAGCGAATGAAGACCTCATCTTTAGTCTTCAAGAGATAGATTCAAGTCTTATTGGAGAAATAATTAATAAAAGTATAAATGTACTCATACCCTCTAATATACTTCATAGACATTGGCTCACATGTGTTTGAATGAACAAGGTCTAAAATCCCATGTGATTTACTGCCACTTCTCGAAAAATATGCTTTCACAAACTTCCCCAACACACATCCTTTGCATACATCATCATGCTTTGTTCTCACCTCCAAAACACATGTGACAGTCTCACAAAGTAATATAAGTGCTCCATGATAAATATGGCCCATCCTCCTATGCTATATCTCCCCTTGGTCTCTTGTATTATTACTACTAACTAGTGCCTTGGGCATGTCCATATGAAACTTGTATAATCGACCACTTCTCACCCCAAATGCTATAGGTGACCTCCAATCCATGTGTTGTATGAACTCTGGCCACTCTAAAGATGACATCATAACATTTTACCTGAAGGATTGAGACATAGATAAAATTCATCCCTAATCTTGGAAAATGCAACCCATCATGTATAGGTATCTACTTGCTATTCTCCATCTGAAATAGAGCAATCCCTCTGGAATCTTGGTTGCACTTAGACATGCTCCCCATATAAATCTAGAACCTAATTTCCTACTCCTTGTAATTGTAGAAGTACTTTGTAACTCCTATCATATGAAATGAATCTCCATTTTCTATGTACCAAACACACTGTGAGGTTGAGCTAGTTAGGAAAGCGATCAATGTGAAATCTTGTTCCATCCTGTAGGAGATTTGATTTTCATCTGTTGAAGCTGCCACTTTCTTATTTCCTTTCTTTTCCCCGAGAGGACAATCATTGAATAATGAAAAAAATCATGATAGACATAGAAATTGATCTTTTATAGGTCCTTCTTCTTCTCATCCAATTTTGAGATTGGTCCCTTATTGAAACTATTCTTTTCTTTCCCCTTTCTTGCTGGGGAAAATTTTTCCTGCTACATCTTAACCTTCGATGTCTTTCCACTACTACTCATACCACTAACCAAGCTAATCCTAAGTTCTTCCTGAGTTAGGTTGCTCCAAAGGCATTCCAAATTTTGAAGTTTGTCTGCACTTGGATGAAAACACCCCACTCAGTAAATCCATTATGTTATTCACACCATGTCCTCATCATTGGGTTTAAGACACACTAGAGCTAGCTCATATTTGGCAAGTCGAACACTAGTGAGGTAGGAAAGCATGCCTTCTCCTTTATTTTTCTTAATGGTCCTCAGCCTCTCTTTGAGAATCAAATTCCAATTTTTTGTAGGATCCTAGTATAGTTTTATGTTGGCATCCCACATTTACTTCGGTGTCCCTTTCTTTGCGATATGTGGAAAAATATGATCCTTAAATCCATCAAGAATCACTCTCTTCACTTTGGAATTATCCTTCTTATAGGTAGCTAGTTGGTGTGGATTTATTGGTACAAAAACAACAATTTCTGCAAAATCCTTCAAACCATACTCGTCTAATAAGAATGACATCCTAGCCTTCCAAACTCTAAAGTTGGAGGCTCCATCCAACCTATCCTGATATCTCAATCCTACTGTGGCCATCTTTAGAAAATATGGAAATTCAGAAAACCCAAATAAACTGGATAAATAAACTAAATAATTTGATATGGGTAGAAACCCTCGCTTTCTCTTCATGTGAATGCACATATCTTCCTTTTTCCCTAAAATATTCTCTGATACCATGTGAAATTTTAAATACTTCTTATAATTATTGGTTATTTTTCTCTTATATGATCATATTATTTACCTACTGTGAAATACTTGTGGAAAATACTAAATACCATACAACTGCAAATTCATTAAAAAATAAATAACCACGGGAACTAAGAAAAGTAAACACACAAAAAAATAATGGACACCAATATTTTCATAAAAATGTCCTTGGAAAAACCCTGAAGGGAAAACCAAATCAACATATCAGTATTTTATTATTACTAATATTCAAAATTTTGAGAGTACATCAACTCCTTGCCTAACACTGGAAAAGATCTAGTAAATTTCTCCACTATTTCAACTGGAAAATCGATTTTGAAACACAAAGTTTCCTTTGCAAAAAAAAACTCGCCTTCCTCTAGAAAACTCGCACCCTCTACCTGCTACTCACATTGGAAACTAAAAATGATTTTGGAAATTTGTTATGTAAAATATACTCCCTCCCTTTTTCCACTAAAGCTACCTACACCTCCTTTAGTAATTATTTTGGAAACTAGAAATGGAATTACCGCTTCACTGACTCACATTAGGTAAACTGGCTATTCACACTACTTGCTTAGTCCTCTTTTTTTAGATAAATTCAACCTCTCTCTGAATCTAAGAATGATGGAGATATTTAAAATATGTTATGAAATTATTCTCCAAAATTCTTTGTTTAAACCCTGCTGCTGGTATCCCTGCGCTGCCTTTGCACCCTTGCTCTCATTGCAACTGTATGTCTTAATTGTGCTCTTCAGATTCCCTTTGATTTCCTCTTATAGTATCTTGTTTACAAATCAATGGCCATCATATAATCACAATCGATGGATAATATCATATTGACCCCATCAAGTGAATTTTCTAGAAATATCGAGAGGAAAATCGAATTACCCCAATTAATATTGATTAATTAAGCTTATTTCCTTAAGTTAGGACTTAAGAAAGTTAATTAACTGCTTAATTAAATCTAGTCAATGCATTTTCTCATGAAAACATTTCTAGGCATTAGAGAAAATGTGTTCCGTAACCTCATAGACACAATCTGAGACTAGACTTGTCCAAGCTACACCAACTAACACAATGGTTTAGCTTTGTTGTTCCAGTCAACTAGGATTCTTTTGCTTGTGCCCAATATATGGAAAAGTATATAGGAACCATTCGGAATATTTTCATGTGCTTTGGATGATCTATCTTCCATGGGATCTATTCAAACCTTGGATTTAGTTGCATAATATTAGTGAGGTTGTGGAATTTGTCAAATTTTGTAAATCATGAAAATTAAGCCAGATTTATAAAGTAAAACATATAAAATTGAGAGAATATTGGACATTTACGTTATTGTTTATTTATGTAGCTATAATGGCTATTTATTTCAAAAGCCATAGTGTGGTTATGTAAGGATAAATGGAAAATGAGTGAAAAATAAGGTAACAAATTTACAAAATAGTGCAATTCTTATGGCCCAATAGTTGGAAGCATAGAATATTAGATATAGAATTCAAAACATGGAAGAATAACATAAAAAGATGGATTCTATATTTTGATTGGGAATCCAAATGAAATCCAAGAGTGGGGAGGTGCTCTCTATGTCCCTAAGAATGAAAAAATGTTTAGGTACTCATGGGAACTTGGTCATATGAAAAATAATCATGTAGAGATTCATGGTCTTTATCATGGTTTCTTGATTTTCAAGCAGATGAAAGAGTTCACAATATTTGGAGACTTCCTCCTTTTTTTGCAGCATATAGTTGAAGTCTCAATGATGAAGAAAAAAATTCCATAAAAAATCATGAAAACATAACATAAAATAGTAAAATACATTCCATCAATTACATACTTTCATGTATTATGGGACCATAGCAAAGAAGCGGACAAGCTCATTAATGATGGATGTGAATTGAAAGAAAGATAATTGTGCATCAATGAATAAATTAGGCCATCAATTATCCCTAATGTAATCTAATCATTTAAAAATCAATTTAACCCAATGCAAATCAACTCATCATATTTTTTTTTGTAATTTCAGCAACGGTGAGGCTACATCATGGTCATGTTCAAGAATAACAATCGAATAGGGCAGGGAATTGAACTAATGAATTAACATCTAGGAGTTATTTAACAACACATCTTATCACAATCTATCCAAGACTATGTGGATGATCAAATCATCATATTAAATTCATAGTCATTAAGGACTTTCTTATCAATCAATAGTTTTATTTTTTGTAAATGTTGTGTTCTCATGGGGCAATTATGTAAGGTATACACCTAAAAAACTCCATTTTTGGCACTCTACAATATTCTTCTCAAGAAAATTTAGCATATGGATTGGATAAGAGAAAAATAATATAAATTTTGAAGACGTTGATATGTAGTCATTTATTTATTTATTGCAAGCTAGATGTGTATATGTGTGTGTGTTGATAGGCGTGTATATTTTGGAATTGGAAGGGAGTTTCCAAATTGAATTGTGGGGATGCATTCAATAGTCCTTCCCTTTAAATAATGATAAATATTTTATTTACTTGAGTATAAATAATGTTTAAAGTAACTCATTGTTTGATGCTTATCCTCATTTACTCACCATTTAATTTAAATATGGATTTCCTAATATATAATTTATGTAATGTGCTACGAGTTTCCTAATTTTGTATTGATGTTTTCAAGACAAAAAAAAAATAGAAAATCAAATCAAATATTTATTTTGAACTTAAAGAATACTAATATCAAGTTAGTGTAATATTTAATATTGTTTTTCTAAATTAGAAATAACTTTATTTAAGCGGATAGACTTGTTTGATTTTGAAATAGGACTTCCAAAATTTAATGTAATTAATTAATTAAAAAAGGTCATATGAACATGAGTTATGGTTTTTGGGAATGTGGTATTAGTCAGCCATGGTATTGTAACAAAGCCTATTTATAGGTTAAGAACCTCCAAGGAAATGTGGGGGTGAATCTCAATGGTTAATATCTTGTTACATGTTTTTTTAAATGTATATATGCTTAACTTATATACTAGCACAACCATATAAATTAATTTTTCTGGTAAAGGCCAATAGGCATCAATACAATTACATCATTATACATTTCACATTGCCAATATTAAAATAAAATCATCAAAATCAACCAAATTATATGTTAGAAATTATAGCAAGAAAGGCTAAATTTGACTTGTGCCCTAGTAAACTTTAGTAATTCGATTTCCCACATCGGTAGGATGACTTGGATTGAAGTTAACTTGTATGACATGGATTTTTATACTAGTTTACAAAGTAAATTTAAGTTATAGGCTAGAAGTAGAGTTGTTAATGTAGTGATTGCTAAAATTTAGAAATCTAATTAAGTTATTTTCAGTTTGACTTGGTTCACTAAGCTCAAGTAACTAGTTGAATCAGTTGAAGGTTAGTTGAGTATTAGAAATATTGCTAACTCAGTGATCTCCCAATTAAACTAGTGAATCAACTAAAAATATCCCATACATGCATGGAATGCAAATTTCCTAGTTGGAGTGGAGGAAAAGGCGAATTTTAATTATCAACTGTATACTAATTGAGTGTATAAGATTGAAATTTAAGAAGGTGAATCATTCCTTGAGAATTGTGCAATAAAATAGGAGGAAATTTTCTATATTTTAGGAGATAATTTCCTCAAGGATTATGCAAGGAAATAGGAGCAAGTTGGGGTCTTGAATTGGCTAAGTCTTAGCCATAACAGGACAGTCAGCAGGAGAACAAGTTTACAGTGCAGGGTGTTCTTCAAGATCGAAGTAAGACATTGTAATAGTTTCTCATTCTCATATGATAACTGAAAAGCAGTGAAGGGGTTCTTCCCAGTTGGGTTAGCTATAAAATCATTGTATTCTTTTGGTTTTTATGGTTGCATGTAATTGCATGTGTTTCTAAATTGTGATTTCCATTCGGAAGAATAGTAGAGGAAATTTGAAATATCTCATTTTCAGTTCAAATTCACCATTAATAGAAAATTTCTATTAATTTATACATGGTATCAGAGCAGAAACCACACTAGAAACTATTCAACATATCTTCTCCTTCAGATATTTCAATTTTCAAATCAACAAAGCATTTTTTTTCTTTCATGCAGGAAAATGTATTTCAACAGATTGAGATTGGAGTATTCCCTGGAGGGAACCTCGAATTTAATAGCTTGGAAGGACATGATTAAATTTGTACTCAATGATAATGGTGTGAATGATTACACCAAAAATGACATTCCTAAGCCAACAATATCAGATGCATAATAGTTATCCCAATGGAAGACAGATATCGTAAAAGCCTGGAGGATCATCCTGGAGGGTGTGAGAGATCACATAGTATCAAATTTACATGGAAAGGAGACTCCCTTTTGATGCAGGGGCATTGTAAACTAGTCAGCAATGTAGGAGGATTGTCCACATGTTGTGGCTAAAAGATTCTGAATTATTCTGGAATGTAACAGCAAGGTGTCAATACCTTAGCTGGCTGTTCCACTTAGAGCAGGTAGGGTTAGTTTAGTAATTGTAGAAGTCGAGTAGGTTCATTCATGTCAGTCTAATTGGTTTCTATTGATAGAATGTAATTAGGCTTTTATTTTATGAATAAAACGGCCTCGAGAGGGAACTGAAGATTCATGTAATGAATTATAAATTATAACCCCTGATACAGTGAAAAGGGGGGATTTGGCAGCGAAAGATTGAATTGAGAAGCATTGTTCTCTGTTGAATAAGATTCAAACTTATTGCCTATCTGTGTGTGTTATTGACAATCTTTCCGAAGGACTCATTCCTTCGTTTGTGAACCCTGTGCATAAATTTAAGAAGGATCAGTTCTGAGTGAAATTCCCTTATTACTCTCTGTTTGTGTTTGAATGCATGTTCTCAGTGATTAATTTTAAATGTGTTTAATTTATATTGAATCCCCGAAGGAGGTCGAATAGAGGCTCTATTGGAAGAGTGAATTTATAGACATACTCTGTTTACTTCAAAGAATATTGAACTCTTTTTGTTAGTAAATGTCCTTGTTTTGTTGTTTGGTTGGCAGTATCAGTGAGGTTGTTCACAAACCAAAGCGAAGGAGGCAACATGAAGGAATAAGTTAAATTCGCGTGGAATTTCGAGCTATCACTGTGCGATTACCGGAAGTGGTTTCGCAAAACCATACTGCTCATTTCGCACTTCTTTTGGGGGTTGGAGTGGTTTCACAAAATAAAAACCGATCCAATTAGATCGTGCCACGTCATAAAGCAAATACCGCCCATTTCGCATTTGTTCTGGGCTTTAAAGTTCTGTCCGAAATTTTTTGTGATTATAATCCAATTGCGAGGGAGGAAGATCCAAGGGCTACTGCAACCAAAGTTACAAGGTCGATAATTCAAGGTAGGCCCAAACACTCCTTTGAGTTGGAAATGTTTTATTAATTAATTGAATTTGAATTTGTGGCCCAGCATTGTTTGAAGCATTTTATGTCAGAGATTAATATTCGCCAAGGAGTTAGTAGTATAGCTCTAAGACTCAAAGAATTATTCTTAAGGAAATATAATAGTCGGGGTGCTTTATTTAAAAGGAACAAGGACCGTAGTTCTAAAGGGGTGATATAAAGTTAGGCTATGGTATTTCATTATCAAATTCCACGAATTTGATAATTGAAATCAAAATATAAAAAAATTGTGAAGGCTCCTCTTAGTGAATGAAAATACAGTCCAAGAGAGACCATCTCTCCTTAGCGCTTGTACTCCATTAAGCTATAATTTGTGGTATCAGAGCAGATTTCAAGACATTTTCAGAGATTGAACTGACTTCCAAGAACCAGAAGAAGAATTCCAACATGGCTATCCGAGTTGCTAGAGGTGCTGGTAGAAGAAGAGGCAGGCCAGCTGCCAATGCAAAAGTATTGGAGACCTTGCAAAGGGTCCAAGCTAGATTGGATGCGGTGGAATTGGGACACCCAAGAGACCCTGAGGATGTCAGTGAACCTGAAATTGAAGAAGAAGCTGGAGAAAACGTTGAGACTCCTCCTGAGCTGAGACTCTTTAAGTCTGTTCTAGGGTCTACATTCAAGCCTAGAATTGAAGTTTCAAGCTTTGCAGGAGGGTTGAATCCAGAGGAATTGATAGACTGGATCAATGAGATGAAAAAATGTGTTTATTATGAAGAGATGGGTGAAGACAAAAAAGTCAAGTTTGCAGTAACAAAATTGAAGGGACATGCAAAACTTTGGTGGGATGGAGTGCAAGCAGAGAGAAGGAGAGCTGGTAAACAACCAATCAAGAGTTGGACCAGAATGGTGGCAAAACTGAGAGGTAAGTTTTTTCCTAGTGATTATCAGCTTACATTGTTTAGACAAATTCAGAACTTGAGATAGAGATTGTTGACAGTGAAAGAATACACAAAAGAGTTTTATAGAGTAAGTATAAGAGCTGGACAATTCCAGGACACAGCAGAGAAGGTTTCCAGGTATGTGAATGGTCTCAAGTTGGAGATCCAAGATGAGATAGTATTTTGTCTCCTAAGACGATTGAAGAGGCTTATCAAATGGCCTTGAAAGCTGAAGAGAAACTCCTGAGAAAGCAGTCTGCCAAAGGAAGAGGTACTTTCCGAGGAAAGGGAAGTCAGGGTGGTAGAGGAAGGTCTACAACACCAAAGGAGGGAGCTAGCAGCAGCTCACCTCAAAATGCATCCACAGAGGGTGATGCAAGGGGCAGAAGGAGTTCCTACATAGGGAGAGGAGGAAGAAACAAAGGAAGAGAAGTGAGGTGTTACAGATTTCACCAAGTGGGACATAAACACTATGAATGCCCAGAGAATTTGGGCACAGACCAGAGAAATGCAATTGTTGCTCAGGCTGGAGAAGAGGTAGCAAGGCTGTCTGAAACTGAAGAGGTAATTCTGCCAGAGAAGGGAGAATCTTTGGTGGTCAATAAGGTCCTGATGAAGCAAGAAAAAGAAGTTGTTGAGCCAGCACAGAGAAAGAATTTGTTCATGAGTGTGTGGAAAGTCCAAGGGAAATGTTGTCAGTTGGTCATTGATAGTGGCAGCACAGACAATTTGGTCTCTACAGAGGTGATAGAGAAATTAAAGCTGAAGACAAGGGAGCATCCAACTCCCTACAAGGTGTCATGGCTTCATAAAGGACACCAGCTGATTGTGAAGGAGCAATGTGAGATAGAGTTGCAGATGGGCAGCTACAAAGACAAGGTCATGTGTGATGTGATGCCTATGGATGTGTGTCGCATATTGTTGGGAAGACCTTGGCAGTATGACAGAGCAGCAGTACATGATGGTAAGAAGAACACTTACAAGTTCTTCAAGGATGGAGTGCATCACACATTGATACCTATGGAGGAAGGAGAACCATCAAGCAGAAAGTCTGATCCAAAGACTTTATTGCTGAGTGGAAAAGAGTACTTACAACAGATCGAAGATGAAGAGGTAAATTTTGCTTTATTTTGCAAACCTAAAGTGGTACTTACTTCCACCAAATTTTTTGATTTGCCAATTGAAATTCAAGAAATGCTGGACAATTATTGTGATATTGTTGTGGATGATTTTCCTGATGAATTGCCACCTGTAAGAAAGATCAACCATCAGATTGATTTTATTCCAGGATCAAATCTACCAAACAAAGCAGCCTACAAGATGACTCCCACAGAGAATGAAGAAATCAGGAAACAAGTGCAGGAATTGGTTGACAAAGGTCTGATCAGAGAAAGCTTGAGTCCATGTGCAGTACCTGTAGTGTTGAGCCCAAAGAAAGATGGAGGATGGAGAATGTGCACTGATTCAAGAGCAATCAACAAGATAAAAATCAGGTATATATTTCCTTTGCCTAGGATTGAATATTTAATGGACTGTTTGAGTGGAGTAAAATATTTTTCAAAATTAGATTTGAAAAGTGGATATCATCAGATTAGAATGGAAAACTACCTTTAAAACAAATGAAGGACTGTATGAGTGGTTGGTAATGCCTTTTGGGTTAACAAATGCACCTAGTACTTTTATGAGGCTCATGAATGAAGTGTTAAGAGAATTTATGGTAAATTTGTAATAGTGTATCTAGATGACATATTAGTTTTCAGCAAAACAAAGGAAGAACATTTAAGACATATTAATTATGTCTTGAAGAAGTTACATCAAGAGAAGTTGTTGATAAATTTAAAGAAGTGTTCATTCATGAAGGAAGAGTTGGTATATCTGGGTTTTGTTGTTTCTGCTGAAGGACTGAAGATGGATCCAGAAAAGGTCAAGGCAATTTTGGAGTGGCCTTCACCAAGAAATGTTTTTGAGGTAAGAAGTTTCCATGGACTTGCCAGTTTTTACAGAAAATTCATAAGAAATTTCAGCAAGATTAATGCACCCATCATTGAAACTATAAAGAAGGACAAACAACCATTCAAATGGAATGCCGAAGCAGAAAGGAGTTTTAAGCTTCTGAAACAGAAGATAACTGAAAAGCCTGTTCTAGTTTTGCCTAATTTTAACAAACCATTTCAAGTGAAGTGTGATGCCAGTGGAGAAGCTATTGGAGCTGTGTTGAGTCAAGATGATAGGCCTGTAACATACTTCTGTGAGAATCTGAATGAGACAAGAAGAAAGTACTCTTCTTATGAGAAATAATTTTATGCAATTGTGCAGGCATTGAAGAAGTGGAGACATTATTTAATTTCTAAGGAGTTTGTGCTTTATTCAGATAATCATGCTTTACAGTATATTATGCAGCAGCCTAAATTGAATCATAAACATGCCAAATGGATTGAATATCTATAGATTTTTAATTTTGTTTTGAATCATATAAGTGGCCAAGAAAATAAGGTAGCTGATGCTTTGAGTAGGAGAAACATGCTTGTTCAAGAAAACCAATTTGAAGTTGTAGGATTTGATTTTCTTAAAGAAATTTATAAGACAGATTCAGATTTTAAAGAAGCATTTGAAGCATGTTGTAACCCTGTTTGATAGATAGAAGCCAGTGATGGGATTATTTCTTGCAGGAGGACTTATTGTTCAGAAGAAACCAATTGTGTGTACCAAAATGTTCCATGAGGGAGAATTTAATCAAGGAGAAGCATAGTGGTGGACTTGCTGGGCACTTTGGTACTAATAAAACATATGAACAGCTGAGTCATTTTTATTATTGGCCAAGGATGAGAACTGAAGTAGAAAATTTTGTGAAGAATTGAAAAAATTGTCAATATGCAAAAGGGAGAAGCCAGAATGCAGGATTGTACATTCCATTGCCTATTCCAGATAGGCCTTGGGATATGGTGAGTATGGATTTTGTTTTGGGATTACCAAGACACAGAGAGGGAATGATGCAATCTTTGTTGTAGTTGACAGATTTTCCAAGATGGCACATTTTATTCCATGTTATAAAACCAGTGATGCTACTCATGTTGCTAACTTGTTTTTCAAAGAAGTTGTTAGATTACATGGGTTGCCCAAGAGTATTGTTTCTGATAGAGATACTATATTTGTTGGCAATTTTTGGAGGACATTATGGAAGAAGCTTGGTACCAATCTGAGCTTCAGCTCAGATTATCATCCTTAGACTAATGGAAAAATGAGGTAGTAAATAGAAGTCTGGGTAATCTTTTGAGAAGCCTTGCAGGAGAGCATCCCAAACAGTGGGATCATATTTTTCCACAGGAAGAATATGCATACAATGATTCACTAAACAGACGTACAGGACAAAGCCCATTCCATATTGTTTATGGAATGCACCCCAGAGGAATATCTGAACTGAGGAACTTGGGAAAGGCAGAGTTAAGGAGTGCTGATGGAGAAGAAATTGTTTCAGAGATCCAAGCAATACATGAACAGGTAAAACAACAACTACAAGGCAACAAAATCAAATACAAAGGCAGAGCATATTTGAGTAGAAGATAAGTCAATTTTGAAGTTGGAGATTTGGTTTTGGCACACTTGAGGAAGGAAAGATTCCCAAAGAAACAGTATAATAAATTGAAGTTCAAGAAGATAGGGCCATGCAGGATACTGAGAAAATTTTCTGCTAATGCTTATGAGATTGAATTGCCTCCTGATGTTGGGATATCTCCCATATTTAATGTTGCAGATTTGTACAGGTACGAAGATGGTGGCATAGATGAAGGACCAGCAAACAAAGAACAGATTGAGTGGGTAAAGAAGTTACCTCTAGCACAACCATTACAGCCAAAGAAGATCTTGGACAAGAAAGTGTTCAAGAGGACTAGAGGACAAGAATATTTCCAGTATTTGATCAAGTGGAAGGACCAGCTAGATGAAGATGCTACTTGGATGAATGAAGTTATGTTGTAGAAGCTAGGCAGTTCTGTGAAAGAGCTCATGGAGAGGAGTCCATGAAGAAAATTTCCCTCAGGAGTCTGATGCAGGGGCATTGGACACTAGCCAGTAATGTAGGAGGATTTTCCACATGTTGTGGCTAGAAGAGTTCGAATTATTCTTGAATGTAACCACAAGGTGTCAATACCTTAGCTGATTGTTGCACTTAGAGCAGTAAGGGTTAGTTCAGTAACTGTAGAAGTCGAGTAGGTTCATTCGTGTCAGTCTAATTGGTTTCTGTTGATAGAATGTAATTAGGATTTTATTTTATGAATAAAATGGCCCCGAGAGGGAACCGAAGAGTCATGTAATGAATTATAAATTGTAACCCCTGATACAGTGAAAAGGGGGGATTTGTCAGCGAAAGATTGAATTGAGAAGCATTGTTCTCTATTGAATAAGATTCAGACTTATTGCCTATCTGTGTGTGTTATTGACAATCTTTCCAAAGGACTCATTCCTTCGTTTGTGAACCTTGTGCATAAATTGAAGAAGGATCAGTTCTGAGTGAAATTCCCTTATTACTCTCTGTCTGTGTTTGAACGCATGTTCTCAGTGATTAAGTTTAAATGTTTTTAATGTATATTGAATCCCTGAAGGAGGTCGAATAGAGGCTCTATTGGAAGAGTGAATTTATAGACATACTCTGTTTACTTCAAAGAATATTGAACTCTGTTTGTTAGTAAATGTCCTTGTTTTTTTGTTTGGTCGGCAGTATCAGTGAGGTTGTTCACAAACCAAAGTAGAGGAGGCAACATGAAGGAATAAGTTAAATTCACCTGGAATTTCGAGCTATCACTGTGCGATTACCGGAAGTGGTTTCGCAAAACCATACCACTCATTTCACACTACTTTTGGGGGCTGGAGCAGTTTCACAAAATAAAACCCGATCCAGTTAGATCGCGCCACGTCATAGAGAAATTACCCCCCATTTCGCATTTTTTCTGGGCTTTAAAGTTCTATCCGAAAATTTTTGCGATTATCGTCCGATCGCGAGGGAGGAAGATCCAAGGGCTACCGCAACCAAAGTTACAAGGTCAATAATTCAAGGTAGGCCCCAGCACACCTTTGAGTTGGAAATGTTTTATTAATTAATTGAATGCGAATTTGTGGCACAACATTGTTTGAAGCGTTTTATGTTGGAGATTAATATTCGCCAAGGAGTTAGTAGTATAGCTCTAAGACTCAGAGAATTATTCTTAAGTAAATATAATAGTCGGGGCGCTTTATTTAAAAGGAACAAGGACCGTAGTACTAAAGGGGTGATATAAAGTTAGGCTATGGTATTTCATTATCAAATTCCACGAATTTGATAATTGAAATCAAAATATAAAAAAATTGTACAGGCTCCCCTTAGTGAATGAAAATACAGTCCAAGAGAGACCACCTCTCCTTAGCGCCTGTACTCCATTAAGCTATCACCTTTTCTATGTGGAAGACCCTCACTAAGCTATTTGAAAATGGTAATGATGCTAGGAATTTGGAATTAAGAGACAAGCTAAAAAACATCCGCGTGTAGAAAAATCAAAACATTCCACATTACCTTTCCATATTCACTCAGTGTTGATATGAGTTTGGAGGAGTTGGAGAAAATATTTCCTCTTCAAAGCTAGTGAGCCTAGCTCTCCTAATCCTTCCAAAATCCTAGCACTACTACCGGGACTCTGTAAATGGAAGATATAAATTTTCAAACTGGGAGATACTTTGGTCTAATTTTGTGTAGGAAGAAATTCATAGGAACAATAGAGATGGAGTAGCATCCAAAGTTGAGGAGGAAGATAATTTTTCCTTGGTTGGGAAGTGAAAGAAAGGTAAGGGAAAGGAGGCCCAAATAAAGCTAGATTCCAACTAGAGTAATGGGAATAAGAAGGACCTAAGTAGGATAAAAAAATTTCACTACCATGAATTTGGGCACTATGCAAAAAAGTTTCCACACAAGAAGTCTTCAGGAGGAGCATGAGGTGAAGCACTTTCCTCAAAATTCGAATTATACTTCACCCTAATTGCATGCATGGAAATCACTGTAATGGGGAGTGTGTGGTACCTAGATTCAGGTGCCTCATTCCATATTACATGATGCAAATAATTCTTTAGTGTCCTAGAGGAAAATTATTTACAGATGCAAATGGAACTTGGGGATGATGGGTGATACAATACCAAAGGAATTGGAACTATAACCTTTAAGAGGGAGTCAGGATCCCATCTTCATCTGAAATATGTTATGTATGTACCTTGGATAAAGAAGAACCTGATATTTGTAGTTGTATTGGAGGATAAAGGCTATAATGTTGTTTTCATTAAGGGGAAATCCTTTCTGAGACATGTAGCTACTAGTCAAGTGAAACAGATTGGATTTAGACTAGAAATATCTAAAACATTGAGGTGGAAGCTTGTGTTGAACTGAGTAGAAAGGAAAAAGATGTGCACAGTCGAGATGTTTTAACTTTGGAATAGTCACATGGGACACTTACACCATGGGTTCTTAAAAATCATGCAACAGATTACCATTAGTCTTCTGAAATGCACCCTTGACCAACATGATGTCTAGAAGGGATGCACATTGTGGAAATATGTAAAATCCACCTTTTAGGCCTGAGATAATAGAGCTAGAGAAATATTGGTGTGAGTCCACTTTGATGTATGTGGATCATTTTCTACATACTCTACAACAAAACACAAGTATTATGTGATTTTTGTGGATGAATTTGCTAGAAAATTTTGGATCTTCTTCATGCGAAATAAGGATGAAGTTTTCTAAAAATTTATTGAATTGAAAGTGTAGGTTTTAACCCTATACAAAAATGATCTGCAAATGGATTATTAAAACATAAAATAAATAATAGCGAGAGAATAAAACATAAAATAAATATACACAGAGATTTTCCCCTGGATCCCAAAACCGGGACTACTAGCTTTCTTTTTCATTATATTCATTTCAATGTTACAGTACATATATATACATTTCGAAGCATTCATAAACCCCAATCCATTAACACCGGATTAGAACATAATCGCAGTTCCCTTGACCATATCTACAAAATACCATGGACAGAAAACCATCATTCCCAAAACCATGTGCTAAACCCATGTACAAAACCATAGGTAGTTCCACCCACCTAATATAGGGTCCAAAAAAAAATTCATGGAGCATTGCACCTAGTGCAACGAAGGGGGAGAAGGCCCCTCCCTCTTACCCCCCACTTCACATGTGAGGCTAGTCGTGGAAAGAATATAACACACACCCAATATTCTCCCATTGGTTGTTTTATTTCCACATGTGGCTACAAGAGAGATTAGTCATTGCTCCACCCCTACAATGCCCATTGTTTCTATATACCAAGAGAAATTATCAGTGCTCACAGACTTCGTTAATTCATCTGCAACATTATTCAAAGTTTCCACATTTACCCGCAACACCTTTTAATCCTCAACCATATCTCTCAAAAAGTGATATTGAACATCAATGTGATTTGTCTTTGAATGATAAGCAGGGTTCTTAGCAAAGAAAATTTCACTTTGGCTATCACAGTCTATCCTTATGGCTCATTGCACCAACCCCATACTTGAACACAATCTCTGCAACCAAACTGCTTCCTCACTTACATGAGTGGTTGCCATGTATTCAACCTCTATAGTTGAAAGAGCCACGACAGACTATCTTTTTCTCATCCAATTGAATTCTCCTCCAAATAGGTTAAACACATACCCACTTGGAGATCTTCTTTGATCTATATCACCAGCCCAATTTGCATCAACAAAGCCATGGATATCCAAAACTTTGTCCAATCCTGGTCTTCCCTGGTAGAACAAACCATAATCACTAGTGCCACGTAAATACTTGAAACCCTACTTCACTATTGTCCAATGCTCCTTCCCTGGTTTTGACATAAACCTGATCAATACTCCCACTGCATGTGCAATGTATATTCTAGTACATACCATTTCATACATCAAGCTACCCACTGCACTTTCATATGGAACACGGAACATGTCCTCTTCTTCTTCTTGTGTCTTGGGACACTGTTCAACAAATAAATTTACACCTACAAGAATAAGAACCTTCATCAGTTTACTATCCTGCATATTGAACCTCTACAATATTAGCTTGACATACTTCCTTTGGTTTAACCAGAGCTTCCTCTTTTCCCAATATCGTTTAATTTCCGTTTCCAAAATATAGTTTTCAGCACTAATATCCTTCATGTCGAATTTGGAGAACAATTGGGTCTTCAAATTGTGACAATTTCTTTGTCATTTCCAACCAACAACATATCATCTGCATACAATACCAAATAAATAGCACAGTAACTAATTAATTTAAAATACACACAATGATCCTCTTTTCTTCTGGTGAAGCCAAGTCCTTGTATACATGTATCAAATTTCTGATACCACATCCTTCTTGACTGTTTTAACCCATACATAGACATTTTTAACCTGCATACCAGTTATTTCTTACCATTCACCGTAAAGCCTTTAGGTTACTTCATATATATATCCTCTTCCAAATCCCCATGAAGAAATGTTGTCTTCACATCCATCTACTCTACCTCAAAATCAAATGCAACAATAACACATAAAATTAATCTAATATAAGTTACCTTAACAACAAGAGAAAAAATATCACCAAAATCAATTCCCGGCACCTGGGAATAGCCTTTTTCTACCAACTGATATTTTTACTTATCCACCTTACCTTATGCATTCATCTTCTTCTTAAACACCCATTTTCTTCCAATGGGTTTCCTTCTAGCCAGAAACTCCACCAGATCCCATGCATCATTTTTGTGCAAGGATGTCATTTCATCAACCATGGCCTCCTTCCATATTTTTACATCCTCTGAATCCACTACCTCCCTGACAATTCTAGGATCATCATCACTAATATATAAAGAAAAAATTGAACAGAAATCAGATGGACTATACCTTTCTGGTTGCCTTCTTTCTCGAACTAATCTTCCCACATATAGAGTTTGTGGATCTTCCTCTTCTGAATCTTGTTCTACTATAGATTTTGATTCTTCCTCCTTTAGCTCCAACTCTATATTCTTAGGTTATTTTGGAAGGAATTCATGTTTAAAAACATATTTAACCTCTCTAAACACCACATATCGGTTGTACACAAGCATCCTTGTTTTTGAGTTCCAAAGCTTATAACCTTTTAAACCATCCTTATACCCAACAAAAATGCACCTTTCAGATTTACTATCCAACTTGGTTCTTTTCTCCTTTGGAGCATGTACATATGCATCACAACCTCAGATATGAAAGAGAGGTTTTCTTACCAGTCCATACCTCATGTGGAGTCTTATCATCCAACGATGATGAAGGTGATCTGTTAACCAGGTAGCATGCAGTCTCCATTGCCTCTGCCCATAATTATTGTCCTAACCTGGTACCACTAAGCATGCTTCTTGCCTTTTCCATGAATGTTCTATTCATTCTTTTTAAAAATTCATTTTTTTGAGGTGTGTGTGGAGTATTCTTCTGTCCTTCTATACCACACTTCTTACAGAACTCTTAAAATTCCTTCTTGCAGAACTCCACCATTATCTGTTCTCAACACCTTTATTCTTTGTCTGGTTTTCTACTAGAGCCTTAAATTCTTTAAATCTGTCAAAGACTTCATATTTCTTCCTCAGGAAATATATCCATGTATTCCTTGAGAATTCATCTATAAATGACACATATTACACAAACTGTTACCTAGTGATGGAACTGACACAGGTCCAAACACATCACTGTTCACAAGCTCTAATATCTTGTTCTCCCTCTTAGCACTAGAAGGGAAACTCACCCATTTATTCTTCCCATAAACAAAATGTTCGCAAAATAAAAATACAGAGAGAAATTAGACATACCTTATATCATACCATTACCATCCAGTATTCGAAGGACCTTCTCTCCAATATGTCCAAGCCTTTGATGCCATAACATGGGCTTTTCTCCAGAGACCACTAGGATTTATGCTCCACTTTCAGGAACCAAAAAACTATTGCGCCCATCAATAATAGTGATACCTAGAAGCTTGTACATTGTTCCAATCCAAACTCCCCACATCAATACCAATGCTCCCCGAACCATCTTGCAGGTATCTTTCTCGAACACCATTTTTACACTTGCATCATCCATCTTGCTTACAAAAATTTCTAGCCAATTCGGGAATATGCAGAACACCAAGAAATTTTATAATCCTTCCACCTTGCAGCTCCAAATTCACTTTTTCGTGTCCAAAATTTTTTACCTTCCTGTCATCCCCTAGGAAAACATCACCCCCATCATATTTCTCATACTCGCTAAACCACTCC
Organism: Pinus albicaulis; assembly: GCA_034641835.2. NCBI lineage: Eukaryota > Viridiplantae > Streptophyta > Pinopsida > Pinales > Pinaceae > Pinus > Pinus albicaulis. The sequence goes on from CM076576.1 coordinate 761,750,666, forward strand.
CTGTGGGGAGTGAAGTAAAAGGATGCAACTGAGTTAATCAACCATTCCTCATGATCTACATGTATATTTGAAGAAGAATCCAATTACACATTCCCACCTTCATCTGATGTGATTTTCGCCTCTATAGAAGGAGCATCATCAAATCCCTTTCCTTTCTCATGAGCTTTAGATCTATAGCCCTTTTTGAAGTGCCCTTACTTTCCGCATTTTCATCACACCTTTATAGGCTTTCCCAAATATTTAGATCTCCCTCTAGATTTGGATCTCCCACTTGAGAACTTGTTGTTTTTTTAGTCCTAGGACCATCCTCATACAGACGAGGCATATCCATTTTGGACCTCCATATTTTTCGGTCTCATTTCCTCCAACAGCAAGGCTAAGGCAATTTCATTAAACTTCAAGGTAGTTGTATTGCTACCTATTCCAACAACCATACTATCCCATGAATCTGGTAGAGAAAGCAACAAATTGAGCCACTTATATTCTTATGATATTTTAATATCAACAGATAACAACTGAATTACCACAATATTGATGATGTTCATATGATCAATCTCCATCCTTCACCATCAGGTTATACACCTTTTTTTTATAGGAACAATTTGTTCACAAAAGACCTAAATTGAAACAAAGTCACTAAATTGTCCCAAAAAGCCTTCGTCGTAGCTTCCCCAAATACATTCAACAATACTGAATCTGAGATACACAACCATATTATGCTCTTTTCTTTCCGATCCAACTTCATCCAATCTTAATTTAACATTTTTTTTGGTTTAGTACCCAGATCTACCATGATCCACTGATATTTATCCACCAGCAGATCCTCCATATTGAGTTTCCACAACTCAAAACTATGACCATTAATTTTTTTTATCTCTATCTTTGCACTGCTCACCATCTTCTTTCACCACAAGAATTGATCCCACAAATCTCCCACTGAACATGGCCTACCACAGGCCTGATAAAAAACCCTAAGTAGAAAAGGCGTCCCCTTGAATCTGAAACAAATCTGATCCCAAATTTAGGTTTTAAGCCTGTATAGAAATTATCTGCAAAAAAATTCTTAAAACATAAAAAAGTAAATAATAGGAAGAGTATAAAACATAAAACATATATACACAAATATTTTTCCCTAGATCCCAAAACTGGGACTACTAGTTTGATTTTTCATTATATTCCTTTTAATGCTACAATACATATATATACATGCTGAAGAATTCATTAATCAAAATCCATTAACCCTATATTATAACATAACTATAGTTCCTTTGAATGGATCTACAAAATACCATGGATAGAAAACCATCATGCCCAAAACCATGTGCTAAACCCATGCACAAAACCATAGGTAGATCTTCCCACCGAACATAGTGTTCAGTTTTTTTTCCCGAGGTGCTTCGTCAGACCCCATGTAGGGGGGCTACTGCCCCCTTACTACACCCATCAGAAGGAATGGGGTGCGGCCTCCCCCCCTCTTACCCTCCGCTTCACACGTAAGGCTAGTCATGGAAATAATATAACACACACCCAACAAAAAGCATTGGTTGAAAATGATTTTGGTTAGAAATTGAAATCCATGAGAAGTGATAATGGAAAAGAATATGTATCTAACACCTTCAAGGATTTTTGTGCCAAAGAGGGTATTAGAAGAGAAAATATAGCACCCAATAACCCACAGAAAAATAGTGTGCATGAAAAGAAGAACATAAGAAAAGTGGGAGCAACAAGAGCCATGTTGCATGATCAAGGGTTTCCATTACATCTATGGGAAGAAGCATGCAAAACTGTAGGTTATTTTCAGAACAAGAATCTTCATAGAATACTTGGCATGATCACATCCAAGGAATATTTTTCTAGGAGGAAGCCATATGTATCTCATTTTCAAATTTTTTTGAGCTATTGTGTACTGTCATGTCTGCAAGGATAGCAAGAAGAAAATTGAGGCTACAACTGAGATGAGAGCCTTTGTAGGATACACATATACACCAAATAATTAATAGGTTTATTTTCCCTCACTTAGGGTGACAGTAGTGAGGAGAGATGTCAAATTTGATAAGGATAAGGCTATGAGATTCTCTCTAGAGTGAGAGATGAGTATCCCACCAGAGGAGGATCTTCTAGCTCCAAAGGAGGAGGCTCAGACAAAGCTTCAGGATGTTGTGGAGCATCCACACTAAAGGAGTAGACAAGAGGCTGAGTGGAGGCACCCACTCAACCAAAATATTCCAGATATTAGAGGAAGAGAATAAAATAATTTGGTAGCTCCTACATATGTGTGCAGAAAGAGGAGGTCACCAAATAGGTACAACAAGTATATGGCTCTCATGACAGAACTCATTGATATAGAGCTTTCTTCATTTGAGGAAGCAATTTCTCAACCAGTTTGATTTTATGCCATGGTGGAGGAGTATGAGTCCATCATGAAGAACAATGTATGGGAGGTGGTGTCAAGGTGAGATAACAAGTCATTGGTTGGTTCCAGATGGACATAAAAATTGAAGCATGCAATTGATGGGAGCATTGAGAAGTACAAGGCCATATTTGTCGCCAAGGGCTTCTCTTAGGTAGAGGGAGTGGAATATGAGGAAAAATTTTCCCTAGTGGCAAGATATTCCTCAATCAGAACCGTTATAGCATTAGTTTCAAAGATGGGGTGGAAAATATATCATATGGATGAGAAGATTGCCTTCCTCAATGGTGTTGTTGAGGAAGAAATTTACATAGAGCATCCAAAGGGATTCAAGACATATGACAGGGAGACACATGTGTGTATGTTGAAATTTGCAACAAGAAACAGGGAAATTTGCATCTAGAAACAACATGAAAACACACTCACTATTGTGGGATCACAGGTCACACATTGATGGGTCATAGAGATACATTAGTGTGCAAGCCTATTTATTAAATAAATTGGAAATGTGTCTAATTTAATTTTCCCTTAATTGATTTGGAAAATAAATTGTAATACTATCTCATAATCACTTGTAATAGTTAACTGAGTGTGATAGACTCAGTTAGCTCATGAAATTCGAGTTGAGGAATGTGGTTAAGAGGCATGTAGAGTGATTCTATTTGTTTTAGAGTCCAAGTTGTAGTTAGTCTATTAGTTTAACGCATGAGAAATTAGTTAACTCAATTAAGTGAGTTAAAGTCACTATAGCTAGTTGTAATTTTTTGGTGTACTAGTGAGAGGTCAAGTGAATTAAATAAAATTTAATGAAAATGAAGTGATATTTCAAGTGACTGATGATTTACTATTAATAGATGCATGCATGTCAGTTCTGATGAAGACCCAATTGAGACAGAGGTTAAAGGGATGCTAACTATCAGTTGTATTTTTAGAAAACTGCCCAGATGCAGTTATATAACCATAGGATTTCCCATGATGTATTGAGAAGTCAAGGAAGGCTAATTATCCTATTTAATAGGGATTAATTTCCTAGGGATCGCGTGAGCAAGGTAGGCTGAGTAGAGGCAGGAAATTGGCTAAGTGTTGTTCGATTTTGTCTGGATCAGTGTGAGACAGTTGGTAGAGTGCAACAGACTCTTGTGAGATCAAGAGTGCATTGTATTCTTTCATGATTCCTTGGTTCATTATACAATAGAGATAGAGGGGTTTTGAGAAGCAATCTTTCCCCATGAAAAATATCTGTGTTGCGCGATTGATTTGCTTCTTTCTCTTACTTGATGTGATTGTGCGATCGTGTTTATTTTCCACAAATATTGTAGAAGGATTTAGTATATTTTTTTAGTATATTGCATGATCGGATTGAATCCATTGTTATACATATTATTTGTATAATTTCTACATGGTATCAGAGTGTCAGAAATCACTATAGTGGAGAATAAATTGAGTTTGTGTTGAACAATATTAAAAATTGCAGATACTTTCATTGGTGCGACAAGCGGATCAAGATGGCTTTTAGTGGATTAATATTGGAATATGTACTTGAAGGAATTTCTAATTATATCGCATGGAAAGACAGAATGGAGGCTATTCTGGAGTACAATGGGTTGAAATAATTCATCAATAATGATATTTCCAAGCCCGCAGTAGCAGACTCCGCTCTTCTTGATGCTTGGAAAAATAAGGTAGCAAGGGCGAGGAGGATCTTATTAGAGGGAGTTCGAGATCACATTGTCTTGAGTCTCCATGGAAATATGACTCCATATGAAATGTGGAAGGCCGTGACAGATTTGTTTCAGAACATCGACGACCAAAGGAAGTTGGCACTGAAGGACAAGCTTAGGAAAATCAAGAAGGAGGAGGACGAGACGGTACCAAAATACTTGGTGAAGTTCACTCAATGTCGAGATGAGATTAGAAGTGTTGGTGTGACCATAGTAGATGATGAATTGGTGAGCCTAGCACTTCTGGGCCTTCCCAAGAGTTGGCATAGTTATCAGGACTCTCTCAATGGGAGGGAGAAGTTACCAGATTGGTAGAATTTTTTTTCAGATTTGGTATATGAATAATTTACGTGGAATACCAAAGATGGATCCTCCTCCAAGAATAATCATGAGGAATATTGTGCCTTGGAAGGTAAGGCAAATAATTACAAGGGAAATAAATCCAAAGGCGAAGTGGGGAAGAAAGACTTGTCCAATATCAAATGTTTTCACTGTCACGAGCATGGACACTATGCTTCGAATTGTCCATAGAAGAAGGCAAGAAAGAAGGAGCTTGCAGTTGTAGCGGGTGAAGCATTGGCTTCATAGTTAAAGCTTGGTTTTACTCTCATTGCATGCATGGCCAGCACTATAATGGGATGCATGTGGTATCTGGATAGCAGTTCCTCGTTCCATATTACGGGGAATACAAATCTCTTTAGTGACTTGGAGGATAAGGACCTCTAGAAGAAGATAGAGTTTGGAGATGATGGGAGGTATAGTGCGACTGACATAGGTACAGTTACCTTTCAGAGGGAGTTTGGCTCCCCTCTTAGACTAACAGATGTTTTGTATGTTCCAGGCCTAAGGAAGAATCTTGTCTCCGTAGCGGTATTGGAAGACCATGGTTATGAGGTGATATTTAGAAAAGGAAAGGTGTTCCTTAAACACATAGCCATGGGATAGGTGAAGCAGATCGGTTCAAGAGTCAAGAACCTGTATGCTCTCAAGGTTGAGGATGAATGCAAGGCTTTGAGGAGCAAAGCAGTGGTTAATGACTTGGTGGTTGAGAGGGAGAAATCATCTCTCAACACACATCCTCAGAAGTAGTCTTAGAAGGTTGTGGAGTAGCCACAATTGGAGAAGTAGAGAGGAGACTGAGTGGAAGAGTCCACTCAAGCAGAGACCTCCAAGAGGGGGAAATTTCGAGCCAGATGGACAGAGGGAGCACATGTAGCTATACCTCCAGGTGAGAGGTGGGGCGATGTGAAGAATTAATCCCAAGAAGAAATTGGGCAGGGTCCATTGAGATGGCATGTCTCATGGATCGAACCTCGCTATGAGGAGACCATAGTACAACAATAGAAATAAGGATCAGTTATATTGATGCAGTTAGATGTCAGGAGGATAGAAATCATAGTGACAGGTGTCAGATACTGGAGAGAAAATCAGAGTTGGCAGCAGTGCAGAGTGCATTGATACATATGTCAACAGCGTAGAAAGCCCAGTAGACATGTGCAGTAGGTTCCAGCAGTCAGAAGACTCTGATGACAAATGCATTATACTGATTCATTTGTTTGGAGGCTATTTAGTTTAAGGAGAGTTTCATGTGTGAACAACACTAGGAAGTGTTGCATGCAAGAACATTCCAAAGGTGCCGATTGCGACAGATTGATTCCTTTCTTGTTGAGAGGGGGTGTTGGAATTTGCAACAAGAAATAGTGAAATTGGCATCCAGAAACAACATGAAAACACACAGACTACTGTGGGATCACGTGTCACACAGTAATGGGTCCTAGTGATACATTAGTGTGCAAGCCAATTTATTAAATAAATTGGAAATGTGTCTAATTTAATTTTCCCTTAATTAAATTGGACAATAAATTGTAATCTTATCTCATAATCACTTGTAATAGTTAACTGAGTATGGTAGAGTCAATTAGCTTATGAAATTTGATTTGAGGGTGGTTGGTGAGGCATTTAGAGTGATTCTTTTTGTTTTAGATTCCAAGTTTCAGTTAGTGTATTATTTTAATGCATAAGAAATCAATTAACTCCATTAAGTGAGTTAAAGTCAGTCTAACTAGTTGTAACTAATTGTTGTACTAGTGAGAGGTAAAGTGAATTAAATTAGATTTAATTCACATGCAGTGATCTTTCAAGTGATTGATGATTTACTATTAATTGTTGCATGCATGTAAGTTCTGATGAAGACCCAGTTGAGACAGAGGTTAAAGGGATGTTAACTATCAATTGTATTTTTAGAAAACTGCCCAAATGAAGTTATATGACCATAGGATTTCCCATGATGTATTGAGAAGTCAAGGAAGGCTAATTATCCTATTTAATAGGGATTAATTACCTAAGGATTGCGTCAGCAAGGCAGGTTGAGTAGAGGCAAGAAATTGGCTAAGTGTTGGTCGATTTTGTCTGGATCAGTGTGAGACAATTGGTAGAGTGCAACAGACTCTTGTGAGAAGAGTGCATTGTATTGATTCATGATTCCTTAGTTCATTATACAATAGAGATACAGGGTTTTTGAGCAACAAGCTTTTTTGAGGAAAAATATCTGTGTTGTACGATTGATTTGCTTCTTTCTCTTACTTAGTTTGATTGTGCGATTGTGTTTATTTTCCACAAATATTGTAGAAGGATTCAGTATCTTGTTTTAGTATATTGAATTATTGGATTAATACGTTGGTATATATATTATTTGTATAATTTCTATAGTGTAGACTCAAGAGAACCCTTTATGGTCTCAAATAGGTCCCCCGAACATGGTGCATTCGGATTGACACATATCTTAGTGGATTGGGCTTCCACAAAAGTGAAGTAGATGCCAATCTCTATCACATTGTGCTAGATGGAAATTTTATTATATTTGTTTTGTATGTTGATGAAATTACAGGAGATGAGGATTTTAATGATATTCCCAAGCCTAGAGTAGCATACGCCACTCTTCTTGATGCCTGGAAAAATAAGGTAGCAAGAAAGAGGAGGATCTTATTAGAGGGAGTTTGAGATCACATTGTCTCGAGTCTCCATGGAAAGGTGACTCCATATGCAATATGGAAGGATGTGACAGATCTGTTTTAGAACATTAGCAACCAAAGGAATTTGACACTGAAGGACAAGCTTAGGAAAATCAAGAAGGAGGAGGACGAGACGGTACCAAAATACTTGGCGAAGTTCACTCAATGTCGAGATGAGCTTAGAAGTGTTGGTGTGACCGTAGCATATGATGAATTGGCGAGCCTAGAACTTCTGGGCCTTCCCAAGAGTTGGCATAGTTATCAGGACTCTCTTAATCGAAGGGAGAAGTTACCAGATTGGTAGCGACTTTTTTCGGATTTGATACAAGAATAATTCACGCGGCATACCAGGGATGGATACTCAGCCAAGACTAATGACGAGGAATATTGTGCCTTGGAAGGTAAGGCAAAGAAGGCCAAGGGAAATAAATCACAAGGCGAAGTGGGTAATAAAGACTTGTCCAATATCGGATGTTTTCATTGTCACGAGCATGGACACTATGCTTCGAATTGTCCACAGAAGAAGGCAAGAAAGAAGGAGCCTACAATTGTAGTGGGTGAAGCATTGGCTTCACAATTCAAGATTGATTTTACTCTCATTTCATGCATGGCCAGCACTGCAATGGGATGCATGTGGTATCTGGATAGAGGTTCCTCATTCCATATGACGGGGAATAGAGATCTCTTCAGTGACTTGGAGGAGAAGGACCTCTAGCAAAAGATAGAGTTTGGAGATGAAGGGAGGTATAGCGCGACCGAAATAGGTACAACTACCTTTTAGAGGCAGTTTGGCTCCCCTCTCAGACTAACAGATGTTTTGTATGTTCCAGGCCTAAGGAATAATCTTGTCTCCATAGCGGTATTGGAAGACCGTGGTTATGAGGTGATGTTTAGAAAAGGAAAGGTGTTCCTTAAACACATAGCCACAAGATAGGTGAAGCAGATCGGTTCAAGAGTCAAGAACCTGTATGCTCTCGAGGTTGAGGATGCATGCAAGGCTTTGAGGAGAAAATCAGTGGTTAATGACTTGGTGGTTGAGAGGGAGAAATTATCTCTCAACATGCATCCTCATAAGTAGTCTTAGAAGGTTGTGGAACAGCCATAATTGGAGAAGAAGAGAGAAGACTAAGTGGAAGATTCCACTCAAGCAAAGACCTCTAGGAGGGGGAAATTTCGAGCCAGATGGGAAGAGGGAGCACATGCAGCTATACCTCCAAGTGAGAGGTGGGGCGACGTGAAGAATTAATCCCAAGAAGAAATTGGGTAGGGTCTATTGAGATGGCGTGTCTCATGGATTGAATCTGGCTACAAGGAAACCATAGTGCAACAGTAGCAATAAGGATCTATTATATTGATGCAGTAAAATTTCAAGAGGACAAAAATCAGAGTGACAGGTGTCGGATACTGGAGCGCAGATCAGAGTCGGCAGCAGTGCAGAGTGCATGGATGCAGATGTCAGCAGCACATAAATTCCAATAGACATGTGCAATAGGTACTAGCAGTTAGAAGACTCTAATGACAGATGCATTATACTGATTTAGTTTTTTGGAGGCTATTTATTTTCAGGAGATTTTCATGTGCGAACAACACTAGGAATTGTTGCATGCAAGAACATTCCAAAGGTACCAATTGGGACAGATTGATTCCTTTCTTGTTGAGAGGGGGCGTTTAAATTTGCAACAAAAAACAATGAAATTGGCATCCAGAAACAACATGACAACACACACACTAGTGTGGGATCACATGTCACACATTAATGGGACCTAGCGATACATTAGTGTGCAAGCCAATTTATTAAATAAATTGGAAATGTGTCTAATTTAATTTTCCCTTAATTAAATTGGACAATAAATTGTAATCTTATCTCATAATCACTTATACTAGTTAAATGGGTGTGATAGACTCAGTTAGCTCATGAAATTTGAGTTGAGGGTGGTTGTTGAGGAATGTAAAGTGATTCTATTTGTTTTAGAGTCCAATTTTCAGTTAGTGTATTAGTTTAATGCATGAGAAATCAAGTAGCCCAATTAAGTGAGTTAAAGTCAGTCTAACTAGTTGTAATTGATTGTTGTAATAGTGAGGGGTCAAGTGAATTAAATCATATTTAATTCAAATGCAGTGATCTATCAAGTGACTGATGATTGATTTACTATTAATAACTACATGCATGTCAGCTCTGATGAAGACCCAGTTGAGATAGAGGTTAAAGGGATGTTAACTATCAGTTGTATTTTTAGAAAACTGCCCAAATGAAGTTATATAACCATAGGATTTCCCATGATGTATTGAGAAGTCAAGGAAGGCTATTTATCCTCTTTAATATGGATTAATTGCCTAGGGATTGAATGAGTAAGGCAGGATGAGTAGATGTAGGAAATTGGCTAAGTGTTGGTCGATTTTGTCTGGATCAGTGTGAGACAGTTGGTAGAGTGCAACAGACTCTTGTGAGAAGAGTGCATTGTATTGTTTCATGATTCCTTTGTTCATTATACAATAGAGATATAGGGGTTTTGAGTAGCAATATTTCCCCAGGAAAATATCTATGTTGTACGATTGATTTTCTTCTTTCTCTTACTTGGTGTGATTGTGCGATCGTGTTTATTTTCCGCAAATATTGGAGAAGGATTCAATATCTTGTTTTATTATATTGCATGGTCGGATTGAATCCATTGGTATATATATTATTTGTATAATTTCTACAGTGTAGACTCACGAGAGCCCTTTATGGTCTCAAACAGGTCCCCTGAGCATGGTGCACTCAGATTGACACATATCTTAGTGGATTGGGCTTCCCCAAAAGTGAAGTAGATACCAATCTCTATCACATTGTGCTAGATGGAAAGTTGCTTATATTTGTTTTGTATGTTGATGAACTTACAAGATATGAGGATTTGATCCACTCTTTCAAGAAGGACCTTGCAAGAGAATTTGAGATGAAATACATGAGATTGATGCATTACTTCCTTAGGGTGGAATTTTGGCAAGGTGATGGTGAGATGTTTGTGAATCTAGGGAAATTTTTCTCTAAAATACTTTATATATTTCACATGGAGGACTGCAAGCCTATGGTGATAGATTTAGCTACAAATTAGAGGAATGAGGGTTCCTATTCAAGAGAGGAAGTACATGCTACCATCTATAGACAACTTGTGGGATCCTTGATGTATCTAGTGAACACAAGGCTCGACATATGCTATGCAGTTAACTAGTTTGGTCAAGCCATGGTGAATCCTACCAAGATGTATTGGAAGGAAGAAAGCATGTGTTGAGGTACCTTAGAGGCAAAACCGAGTATGGGTTATGGTACAAGAGGATATAGGGAGTGAAGCTCCAAGGCTTCACTGATTCAAATTAGGCGGGGAGTCCATCATATAGGAAAATTACTTCAGGTGCTATCTTCAATTTTGGGTTTGTATCTATTTCCTGATATAGCAGGAAACAATGATTTGTGGCACTGAACTTAGCAGAGGTTGTATACATGGTTGCAAATCAAGAACAATGTGAGGCCATATGGATGAGAAAAATATTTGTGGGTATCTTTAGCTAGAGGATGGATCCGACAATAATTTATTTTGATAATCAGAGTTGTATCAAACTCTCTGAGAATCCATTATTTCATGTAAGGTCCAAGCACATTGATATTAGGTACCATCACTTGCGGGATTGTGTGCAGAGGATAACTATGATGCTAATGTACATTCCAACTAAGGAGTAAGATGAAAATACATTGATAAAGGAATTGTGAAGATGCAAATTCGAATTCCACAGGTGTAGGATAGCAGTGGTGCAAATTCCCTTTCTTGTTAAGAGGGAGTGTTATAAATTGTAGCAATAAAGGCTAAATTTGACTTGTGCCTTATTCAAATTTAGTAATTTGATTTTCCACATCAATAGGATGACTTGGATTGAGTTAAATAAATTCGAGTTATAAGCTAGAAGTAGAGTTGTGAATGTAGTGATTGCTAAAATTTAGCTATATAGTTCATTTCTTTTTTCTTTTTTTCTTTCTCAGTTTGACTCAGTTAACTAAGCTCAAGTAAATAATTGTGTTAGTTGATGGTTAGTTGAGTAGTATAATTGTTCATAACTCAATGATCTCTCAGTGAAACTAGTAAATCAACTAAAAATATCCCATACATGAATGAAATTCGAATTGCATAGCTGGAGTGGAGGAAAAGGAACATTGTAATTTTCAATTGTATACTAGTTGAGTGTACAGGCTTGACAGTTAATCATGTGAATTATTCCTTGGGAATTGTGCAAGAAAATAGGTGGAAATTCCTCAATTTTAGGAGCTAATTTTCTCAAGGATTTTGCAAGGAAATAGGAGAAAGTTAGGGCCTTGAATAGTCTAAGTGTTGGCTAGAGTAAGACAATGTAGGGTGTGTTGAGAAATACAGGGCATCAGGAATTAGGTGATTTCTCTTCTTATGATAAATTCTTGTGAATGATTTTTACTTATTTATATCAGTATCTTCTCTTAAATTATATTATTATAATTTTATTCTTCATAAAAAAGATACCAATGCATAAAAAATGAAGAGACAAGAGAAAAAAAATGAGGCCAAGACCTCTCCAACTTGAGAGGAAAACCCAAACGAATTCTTCTTCTTATAGAGACTTCAATTGATGAATACCAATACCATGACCTAGACCCATTAGAGAACTTTTGAGGTCTAAAATGGACCTCCTAAGAAAAATGTACAACCAAAATAAACTTTATAAGAACCAATAGGATTCAAGATGATGATACCAACCATGGGGGATGATTCACCATTTTTGGGGTAAAAGAGTAAACAAATTAAAAAATAATAAAATAATAAAACTAATTTTTCAACTTATATCCCCAAGGTTTTACTCAATTTTTGAGTGGTAATAGTCATTGGATGCAAAATTTAATTCCTCATCCAAGGAGTACCCATGTTGCATACTTTCGATGGACCCAGCTACACGAAAAATGAGAAATACATGAACAAAGAATTTTGCAATCATGTTTTTCATGTATATCCCATTTTTTCATGTAGAAAGGTCCATCGAAATTATGAAACATGGGTAATCCTTGGATGAGGAATCAAATTTTTCATCCAACGAGTGTTCCCACTCGAAATTTGAGTAAACCCATTGGGAGATAAGTTGAAAATACGAGTTGAAAAAGTAGTTTTTTCTTTTTTCCCTCTACAATTTGATGATGAAATCTAATCTTATTTTTTTATTTCCACTATTATTTTATAATTTCCTTAGGAGGCCCATTTTAGACCTCAAGATTCCCCTAATTCCCTTGACACATTGACCTACCTAAGACCAAGTCACAAGCCTTCCTCTCTTCCTTTAGTCAGTGATGGTAAAATTGCTTGCTTCTTTTTCCTTATTGATTACCTTGGCTTCTTGTATTAGACCTGCAACTCTCAAATTCTTCAGAAACCCTAGTTGCGGCACGTGTGAAGTATATTGAACAACTTTTTTTCCTTGTTACCACTTAACTTGGATGGGGATACTTCCTTATTCACTTCGAATTGATGAATGCAATGTCTTCTTCCTTAATTCGACTTTGAAACTGATATATTCTCGATCCTTCTCAATAACAGATCTTTCCTTCACACGTGTGATGTATATGGGCCCTAAAGAAAATATGAAAATTTCATATATCTTCCCTTCTTATTTGCTTGGTGATGAGGCTTTCTTCTTCATCTTTTCACACTTATTTCTTACTTCATACCTTGACCAAAATTTGATCTTTCAAATGAGACTAATTTTTCCTATTTATAGTGGGTTGTGCATCCATAATAGGTCTACTTTAAATGAAGCCTAGTCCAACATGTCATTCTAGAAATATCCTTAGGCCTACATGATGAATAGCTTGTGACAATGTCTTGGAGGGTTATTGACACATTCAAAATAACTTCTTACAATATGTAACATGTCTCCAACACATGACATTGACTCTTTAGACTTTATGAATTGATGAAAAAACCTAATAGCTCTCAATGAGAGTTTCTACTAAAAATAAAATTTCTTGAGCATGAAACCCATGAATCAAGCATTACAAAATATTTTATTTTTCTTATTTTCAAAAATTACATAAAATCGTAATTACACGTGTCATTATGAAGACCGAACCTAATTACACTTTTCAACACTCCCTCTTAACTAGGGAGGTATTCATAATGGTACTTGATCATTCTAAATATGAAGAATTATCATAAGAAAAGTCAAATTGGTAACCCATCTATATATCATCATATCAACCAACATTTTCATATAGCAAGGCCTTGATTAAAAATTATATCTCTCCACAAGATCAGAGCACAATGTTGGCGAGACCAATGATGTATAGACACCCTCATCATTGTCTCTCTCGGAACATACCCCACCAGGGTTCTCTAAGAGTATGTTCCACCAGGACTACTCTTATCTTGTATTCCTAGTCCTCAAATAATATTAGTCCTATATGACTAATCTTATCTTAGATTCCCTAACTCATCCTCAAAGAACATTGGATGCTATGTATTTACCCAACCCTCCATTCTGTCTTCCCAAGTGAAGAAAAGAATGATGTGTCTATCTCTCCCTCTTAATTTGGGAGGATATACCTATTCCAATGATGGAATGTACTCAATCCTATGAAAGGAATGTACCTAAGCTCCCTCTTGGCTTAGGAATTTTCTTCCAAATTTCTACCAAGTTATAAACTTGTTTCCAGTCTCCCTCTTAATTAGGGACTGACAGCAACTCTTTAGAGATGATGGGACAATCAGATTCTTGAATAACTCCTTCTCACAATGTCATGAAATTATTTTATTTATTCGGGAGTCTTCATGTTTTGGGACCTATTTGCAAGGCACATATCATCCATCACTTTCATCCACGAATCAATAATTTCATTATTCCTTTCATCGGAAAGTGATCCATCAGTTCCTATTTGGCTTTCCTTCATGCCATGCTGCCTTCTTCATACCATGTTTCCTTAAGAATATTTCATCCTAATACATGGACATCAATGATGGAAGATATCCATAGCTCTTCCCTTGGAAGCCCTGCATAAACCCATCTAGATATTATTAAAAAATAAGGAATCAACATTAAATCAAAATTACCTTTGTAATGGTATTTTATCATGACATTTTCTAGTTTGCATCAACATCCTGCATACACATTGACACATCTCCAAAATATATATACTAAGGTATATTTATTTTTCATACTTCATCAAAATATTCATATATTTCATGGAGATATCCTAGTCAAATCCCTTAGTCCTTGGATGTTGATTTAATTTTCCACAGTTTCATATGTCATGATCTCTTCCTTTCTTTCTTCACACATTTCCTTCCTAGGAAATTTCAATTATATTTCCTCCAATTATTTTCAACCACCCCATATTTCATATGAAGAAATATTATGTTGATTTCATCTAGACAATGTGTGACTCATGCCTTCTTGCATCTTTTCAAAGGAGAAGTTCCTTTTCTTTTGATAATGCTCTCGAGATATAAAATTTATCCATGCTACCTACAATTATATGACATGACTCTACAATATCGAATACAAGTATATATACCTCATTTTCCTTTAGGTCATCTTAGAATTCCTTTCAAAAACTTCCCTGAGTAAAATAACTTCAACCCATTGATCTGCTTCACCTCTTTTATCATCATACCATCATCACATGAATTCCCACAAGATGAAATTCTTGATGAAACCATTGCTCCTTTTGATGGGTGAACCTTCATATGAAGATTCCAATAAAGGATCTTGAGCATCCTGATTCAAAAAATGTTCCCCTTTGAATGATTTATGATGAGCCTTGTGCTAGACATCCTTTTCTTCCTTTTCCCATAAGTGCCAATTATGCTTCTAATTAGATTACCAGGAGCTATATTATTCCATAGTTGACTGCCATATATTTCTATTTCAACTATTTTTCTCTATGATCACGAGCTCTTGTTTTAATGCTTCTATGATGCATCCTATAATTTTCCTTAGTGATTCATGATAGTCATATCTTACAACAAATAACTTTAAAACAAGAAATTGAAAATAACTAGGTGAGTGTTAGGTATTTATATTACTAGTATAGTCTCTTATTGTTGTTAGTGTAACCCCATTATTTTTATTGTTGTACCCTTGTAACCCCCATATTTTTATTATTGTGCCCTTACATTATTATTGTTAGGTCGGTTAGAATTACATTGTGGCCCCATGGATTCCTATATATAGAAAGGAGGTTTTGTCATTTGTATCATCCAAGAATTGTTCATTTATGTAATGTATTGGAGGTTTCCCCCTCAAAGTGGCTTATTTCTAAGGCATTTATCTCTCTTTTCTTCTATTTTGGAGTTGTTTTCATAACATTTGGTATCAGAGGTTTGGATTCTAGGGTTTCGCTGCTCCAAACAGGTCATCATGGAATTTTCGCTATAAAATTTTTTCTACAAAGGTTCAGAAGCTGAAATTTTTATATAGAGAAGCATAAATCCTAAGGAATGTCATAGAAAAATTTCAGATCTTGGTTTGCAATATTTTCGGAGATATGATATGTGCCAGTTAGAGATTTTTGCAGGCTCCTAAATTTAACCTAAACAAGTCATCGTGGAATTTTCTCTATAACATTTTTTCTACGAGGGTTCAGAAGCTTAAAATTTCACAGAGTGAAGCCAAAATCCTGAGGAACGCCGTGAAAAAATTTCAGAGCTAGATTCACAACATTTTCAGAGATATGGTCTATGGAAGTTAGGGATTTGTCAGGTTCCTGAATTTCATCTCAAAGAGGTGACCGTGGGAAAATCATCATAACTCTCTCTCTGAGCATTGGATTGGAATTATGTAAAAATTAGCTGCAAGTACACAAATTTTAGTTGCTTCTATATCAATTTCAAAGCTGAAGGAGGAAACAGTGACATGTGGCAATTCGTACAAGTTCACTCTACTAAACTAGTCCATAATTAGGTCATCGTAGGAGATTGGGCATAATTTTGTATTCAAGAATCCAAATCAGATTAGACCTGTGACATTCGAAAGAAGATTCAGAGGGCTACTTTCGGGCCAAGTTTCAGATATTGAAGATCCGAAATCACAGAGATAATTCGGTTTCAATATCGAGTTCTCCTCAAAATCAAGAAAAAGGTGTGTATTTGTTTTCAAATTACATAAGTCTTGTTTGAAAAATCAGTTTTAAGTGATTCCAAAGGCCTATTGAGCATAGATATTAGTATTTGGTTCTAAAATTCCTCTTAAAAAGAATTCAACACCCATTAAGCCCTCCGAGTACTCTACTATGACTCATGAAGATGAAGAATTGCAACACGATCTATCAAAATTACAAGAGCAAGTGCACCAAAATTCGCTCTCGCAAAGAGCAACAAAAAATGAAATGGATGTTTTGAAGAAAAGTGTGGAAGCTAAGATGGATGGCTTGAAGAAAGGCATGGAAGATATGATGGATGGTTTGAAGAATGGTATGGAAGAAAAAATGGATGGTATGGAAGAAAAAATGGAAGGTTTGAAGGAAGACATGGAAGGTTTGAAGGAAGGTTTGTCAAAGTTGATACAATAAATCATTCCTAATGGCGAAAAGATAGTAGAGGAAACTCATGATGAGAACAAAATAAATGTTAATCGTGATTTCATAAACTCTAATGTTAGATTAAAGAACCACCATATTCCAAAGATGGATATGAGGAAGTTTGATGGCAAGGATCTCGTAACATGGATACTACAGATGGAGCAATATCTTGATATCAATAATGTGCAAAACAAACAAAAGGTACGCATTGCAACTTTACATTTAGAACAAAATACATTTGTATGGTATCGATGGCTTTTATCCCATAATTTTTTTTTCACTTGGTCAATTTTTACGGAGTAAATAATAACACATTATGAGGATACAAAGAGAAACACCTTCTTTAGCCAATTGATAAATCTCAAACAAAAGGGTTCAATGGTGAAGCACATTGAGGAATTCCAAAAATTGAATATAAGGGTAACTGATATTCCAAAGGAACACAATATTGATGTCTTCATAGGGACTTTAAAGGATAACATCCAACATGAAGTTCGCATTTGGGAACCGGATTCATTAGAGAAGGCATTCAAGTTGGCAAGGAAAATTGAATGTAAAATTATGGTGACAAGGAAGCCTACCACTCACATCTACAAAGATGGAAGTGTTGCAACTCCTAGACTTCCACAACCTACAAGGTTGACACCACAAAAATTGGAAGAAAAAAGAGCAAAAGGGAAAATTCTTGGAATAAAAAAGAGCAAAAGAGAAAATTCTTGGACAATTATTCCAAGGTGTTTGATACTCCCAAAGGACTCCTACCTATTCGTGATCATGATCATGCTATTCATTTGATTCCAGGAAGTGTTCCTCCAAACATCCGGCCTTACAGATATCCTTATTTCCAAAAGAGTGAAATTGAACGTATGATTGTAGAAATGTTAGAAGTTGGTATAATTCAACCTAGTCAAAGTTCTTTCTCTGCTCCAGTACTATTAGTGCACAAGAAGGATGGATCATGGAAAATGTGTCCAGATTATAGGGAGCTCAATAAGCTCACTATTAAAGATAAATTTCCCATTCCTATGATTGATGAATTATTGGATGAATTACATGGAGCAATTTATTTTACCAAGTTTGATCTTCATTTAGGATATCATCAAATTAGAATGAAGACTGAAGATATTCCAAAAACAACATTTCGAACTCATGAGGGTCATTATGATTTTTTGGTCATGCCTTTTGACCTTAGCAATGCACCTTCTACATTTCAAGGGTTGATGAATTCCATTTTAAAACCATTCCTTAGAAAATTTGTGCTAGTATTTTTTGATGTTATACTAATCTACAATAGGTCTTGGAAGGATCATTTTCAACATGTTGACAGGGTACTCAAACTATTGGAGGAGAAACAATTATATGCAAAAACATCCAAATGTTTCTTTGGAGTACAAGAGGTGGAATATATGGGTCATATTGTATCTCACGAGGGTGTTAAGGTAGACCCTAAAAAAATTAAAGCCATTAAGGAATGGAAAGTCCTAACAACCATAAAGTAGTTGCACGGATTTCTCCGGTTAACAGGGTATTATCGCAAGTTTGTTAAGAATTATGGGAGAATAGTAGCACCTCTAACAACATTATTGAATAAATATGCATTTTCATGGACTCCTGAAGCAACTAAGGCCTTTGAACATCTTAAAGAGGCAATGCGCATAGCATGAGTCTTAGCTATGCTAGAATTCACAAAAAAAATATTGTGGAATGTGATGCCTTAGGAAATGGAATTGGTGCTATTTTAATGCAAGAAGGAAGACCCATTGCTTTTGAAAGTCTTTCAATCAAAGGAAAGTATTTACAAAAGGCTATTTATGAGAAGGAAATGTTGGAAATACTACATGAAATAAAGAAATGGAGACCTTACCTAATGGGAAGACACTTCAAGGTCAAAACTGATCATGATAGTATTAAACACTTTTTGGAACAAAGACTATCTTCAAAAGAGTAGCAAAAATGTGTCACAAAGATGTTGGGTTATGACTTTGAAATCATCTACAAAAAAGGGAAGCTAAATGTTGTTGCAGATGCACTCTCAAGAAAGTATGAAGAGGTGGAATCATTGCTTTGCGCCATTTCTATTATCCAACCAGATTGGATAACCGAAGCAAGGGATGAATGGAAGAAGGATGAAGAAGTGTGGACACTCATTTACAAGTTGCAACAAGATCCTAGTACATATGATACATTTATTTGGAAAAATTATTCCTTATGGTACAAACATCGCTAATATATTTTCAAGAATTCCCAACTAAAACAAAAGATTCTTTTGGAATTGCACACTTCTCCTTTAGGAGGAAACTCAATATTTTTAAAAAATTACCATAGGGCTAAGAAAGAATTTTTTTTGGGATGGACTTAAATCTGATATTCAAAATTTTGTGGCAGAATGTTTGGTTTTCCAGCAAAATAAGTTGAGACAATTAAGACCCCAGGTCTTCTACAACCTTTATCCATTCCAAGTCAACGTTGGGAGGAGATTTCAATGGATTTTATCACAGGTTTACCTAAGTCCAAAGGAAGGAGTGTCATCATGTTGGTAGTTGATAGACTTACCAAGTATGCACACTTTTGTGCATTATCTCATCCATTTAAAGCAAGTACAATTTCTACTGCATTTATGGAAACAATTCAAAAGCTACATGGAAACCCGAAGATTATTATAAGTGACAGAGATCCCATTTTTACAAGAAATTTTTGGACAAAACTATTTTCTTGTTTGGGTGCTCAACTAGCTCATAGCTCATCTTATCATCCTCAATCCGATGGTCAAACATAGATAGTGAATAAATGTTTGGAAGGATATCTTCGTTGTTCTGTATCTGATAAGCAAGCACAATGGGTCAAGTGGTTACCTCTCGCTAAATGGTGGTATAACACTTCCTTCCATACTGCAACAAAAATGACCCCATTTATGGCACTTTATGGATATCATCCACCATCCATCACATTTTTTTTAAGGTAAAATTATAGGGTTCAAGCAGTGGAGGATCACATCAAGCATCAACAAGAAGTTCTCCAACTCTTAAAGGATAACCTGAATTTAGCACAAAATCGAATGAAACAACATGCATATCAACATCGTAGTGAGAGAATTTTTGATGTGGGAGGTTGTGTATTTTTACGGCTACAACCATACAAACAAATTTCCCTCAAGCAAGCTAAGAAGGATAATAAATTATCGCCAAAGTACTATGGTCCTTACAAGGTGTTGCAAAAGATTGGTATTATGGCATACAAATTGGAGCTTCCTGCTTCTTCGCGAGTGCATCCAGTTTTTCATGTTTCATGCTTAAAAAATGTTATAGGGGACAAACTTCAAGTTCAAACAATATTTACAGAACTTGATGAGGAAGAAAAAACCATATTGGAACCTGAAGCAGTCATGGAAACAAGAACTCGACAGCTACGAAATCGATCAATTTCAGAGTATCTCATCAAATGGAAGAACTTACCCACTGAATATTCTACATGGGAGGATGAGAATTTTATACAAATGCACCTGAATCTACTTAATCGTTGAGGACAACACTTTTTTGAAGGAGAGGAGCATGTTAGGTGCTTATATTACTAGTATAGTCCCTTATTGTTGTTAGTGTAACCCCCTTATTGTTATTGTTGTACCCCTGTAACCCCCATATTGTTATTAATGTGCCCTTACATTATTATTTTTAGTTCAGCTAGGATTACATTGTGGCCCCGTGGACTCCCATATATAGAAAGGAGTTTTTTTCATTTGTATCATCCAAGAATTGTTCATTTATGTAATGTATTGGAGGTTTCCCCTTCGAAGTGGCTTATTTCTAAGGTGTTTATCTCTCTTTTCTTCTATTTTTGGAGTTGGTTTCATAACAATGAGGAAGACTATCTCAATCATAGTAGAGATATCTTACTTCCTCTTTCTTGGACTTCTTCTTTTCAGCTTCCTCCAGTTCTTTGGTGATATGGGCTTCTTCTCTACCTATTTTTTTATTTTACTTATTGAGCATAGGATAATCTCTTTTGTAGTGCCCATATTAATGACATAAATAGCATTGAACCTTATCCAGGTTCTTCTTCTTTTTCTGAGCACCAAATTTCCCAGACTTTCCTCTTCTCTTTACCATAGAATCACATGCTTGATTTTTCTCACTGGATCCTACACAATTTTTTCCTTTAGCCTGGTTTCTTCAATTTTTCATAGAGACAATATATCCTAGAATGGAGTAGCTTCTTTCTTCCCATAAATTATTTAAGTAAAGTTACCCCATTCCTCTGGTAGTTCATTTAGTACTACAATGGTCGTCTCCTTGTCAGACATTATTTCACCTAGATCTTGAAGTTGATCCCTTATTTTAGATATCCTCATAAAGTATGAGGATATCCCTTCTTCTTTTGATATCCTTAGCTTGTATAGTTCTCACCTTAGAGAGTTAAATAATCCTACAGTGATTACAGAAAACAAATCTACCAATTTGTCATATATTTATTTTTAGGTATTGAGTTTAGATACATATGGAATGAGGGGATCCTTGATGAATTCTATGAGAATCCTTTGAGCCTTCACTTCCCCTTTCATAAAATTTGAAAGTTCTTTCACATAATATTTCGTTGGTTTGGTAATAGATCCTTCGAAATGATTCATAACCTCATTTTCAATGAGATTCATATCTACCCTCTTCTTCCATGCAAGATAGTTTGAAGCCCTAACCAATGTGTTGATTTTCTTGCAAAAAGACATTTTGAAAGATTCAAACATAAATATACTTACTTGTGAATATGATTCTTCCACTTGATGCCTCCTTGAATTTGATGATAGAAAACTTATCCTTGATGAAGATATATCTCTTCAAGAGTGATCCTTGACTCCACAAAGAAGGAGATCACTTTAGATCCTTTGATGCTGATGTACTTGTTGATAATCATGACTTCTTGGTTATTTCTTGATGCTTATTAGATGTTATTATTCGATGGTAAGGTCCTTTATTCAACAAGAGGAAATTTCCTTAGAAATTTTGAATATGATGACAACATCCTTGATATTTCTTAGCTAGGATGAATATTTTTCAAGAATCTTGATTTATAAGTCCCTTCAACTTGAGTAGGGTATTTGTGGTATTTTGAGGGTCCCAAGAATTCTTCCGGTGTAGAATTCTTATTCAATATATGATTTTTACACTTCTTGAATTCACTTTGATATCCTTCAAGATTTGATCCTTGAATTCTTGTGTGTCACTTGATGAGATGCCCTTCACTTGATTTTTCACCTTAGCTCTGATACCATGTTGAGAAATATAGGGCATCAGGAATTAGGTGATTTCTCTTCTAATGATAATTTCTTGTGAATGATTTTTATTTCTTTAGATTAGGATCTTCTCTTTACTTATATTATTATGGTGTTCTTCTTCATCAAACAAATACCAATGCATAAAAAATAAAGAGATGAGAGACACAAAATGTAGGCGATCAGCTAGGGCCAAAACCTCTCCAACTTGAGAGAAAAACCAATACGGATTATTCTTCTTATAGATACTTAAATTGATGAATACCAAGACCATGACCTAGACCCTTAACACACTGACCTCTCCAAGACCAAGTCAGAAGCCTTTTTCTCTTCATTTAGTTAATGATGGTAAAATTTCTTGCTTCTTTTTCCTTCTTGACTATCTTAGCTTTTTGGATCAAACCTACAACTCTCTTCTTCTTCAAAAAACCTAGTTGCAGCACGTGTGAAGTATATTGACAAAATTTTGTTTCTTGTTACCACTTCACTTAGATGGGGAGACTTCCTTATTCACTTCGGCTTAATGAATGCAATTCCTTCTTCCTTGATTCGACTTTTAGACTGGTCTATTATCGTTCCTTCTCTTTAGAAGATATTTCCTTCACACATGTGATGTATATGAGCCCTAAAATAGATCCAAAATAGTTTGTATATATTCCCTTCTTCTTCAATTTGTGATGGGGTTTTCTTCTTGATATTTTCGTACTTATTTATTACTTCATATCTTGACCGAAATTATGTCTTTCAAATGAGGCTGAGTTTCCCTATTTATAGTTTTTTTTGCATCCATAATAAGAAGACTTGAACTATAGCCTAGGCCGACATGTCATTCTGGAAACAACCTTAGGCCGACATGATGAATAACTTGCGACAAGGTATTAGAGGGTTACTGACGCATTCAAAATTACTTGTTACAATATGTAACATGTCTTCAACACATGAAATTGACTCCCTAGACTTTATGACTTGATGAAAAAACCTAATAGATCTCAATGGGAGCTTGTAATAAAAATAAAATTCCTTAAGCATGAAACCCATGACTCAAGCATTACAAAATAATTTTATTTTTCTTCTTTTCAACAATTAATTACACATTTCATTATGAAAACTGAACCTAGTTACACTTTTCAACAGGGTGTGCTTTAGGATCAAAGCAAGACATTGTAATAGTTTCTCATTCTCACATGATTAATGAAAAGCATCAAAGGGGTTTTTCCCAGTTGGGTTTCTCTGCAAATTCATTGTGTTCTTATGGTTTTGATGGTTGCATGTCATTGCATGTGTTTTTGAATTGTGATTTCCATTCTGCATTATAGTAGAGGAAATTTGTAATCTCTTGTTTTCAGTTTGAATTCATTAGTAGTAGAAAATTTATATTAATTTATACATTATATAAATTTATTTTAAAACTATTATTATTATTGTTGTTAATTATAAAATGAATCAATATATGGTTTAAATATATATACATTTTAAAAAACATGTAAAAACATTCTTAATTATGGATATTCACCCTCATTTTACTATGGAGATAATTAAATAAGCTTTGTTAAAATAAAATGGGCCAATAACATGGCTTATCAATATCACATGCCTAAAAAACCACAACCCATTTCATGGTAAAAATATTTTATATCTATTTTATTGTAATTTAATTTTGTAACATATTTTTAATTATATCGAAGAAAAAAATGACATAAATACTTTTGAAATAAATCTCAACCCTCTATTCTAAGGACTAGTAAATATATTCCATGGATATTCCATAGAGGTTAAATCCTTACCATCCATCTATTATTTATTGATAATTAACTTAAAATTCTAAAACTATTCTTCCAAAATAGACATGCCTATCAATGCAATTAATTAATTTGTTTGAGCCTTTCAGACATGAACTATGTAGGAGTTTTCCCTACGCAATTCATCTCTGAAAGAGTTAAACAATATGAATAACTGTGGAGATATCCACTCTATAATTAATTATTTTTTAATTAATTAATAAATAATAATAATAATATAGATGCCTAGAGAATTGGCATTGTATAGTTTTGCATTGATGTCTACAAGTTCATGGTGTTGTTGTCATGTGCACATGTGTTTGGTTTGGTGGTCCTAGTGGTTTGAATTGATGTCAACTATATGATGTCACTCATATTCATTTGTATTAAAATGTGTTGGCATTGAAGACGATGACACACTTGATGGCTCACTCATGATAGTCAGATGATGCTGCTACAAGTGGATGATGCAAATATACATGTGATGGATATGGTTGATGGAACACTAGTTGAGTTGGAAATTAGGTATTCATGTCTATGCTTATGAGGATGACTTGTTTTTTGACGTGATGAATTGATGATGGTGCTACAAAGGCATTTCAGGTTTTTCATAGGTGTTGTAGCTTGTTCAGATTCTTGTTGGAGAGTGGAGGACTTGGTTGGCACTCTTGCCAACCTTGTTTGTTGACCTTGTAGGTCAACTTGGAAGTGAAAATTGGGAGGAATTTTTTATCTGCTTGAAAATGTTTCAAAGGCTATGTTAGAGGTCTGGAGGCTAGTAAGTATGTTAGAGAAGAGGATCTAAATGATGATAGAGGTTCTGAGTTGAAGGATTGATGTTCTCTAATCTTTAGCCACAGTCAAATGGAGCCAAGCATATGGGAGCGGTTGGGAGGATCCATTCAATGGAAGAGAAGCCTATGGGAGTGGTTATAGGTCTCAGTCAAATGGAACAGGTGCTATGCATGTGACTGAGGGATTTCACAACATTTTCTCCACATTCCACACACTTTTCGAAAGGAAATTAACTTGGAATTTCCTAGAGGCTTCAAGAATTGTTTGAAAATATCATAAATTATTTGAAAATGTCCTCTCATTATGTGAATGCATTTAGTTCACTAGTGGTGACCTTAGTGGATTTATTTGGTCCATTTTTTTCACCTTTGATCCTATCCCCAAGCTCAATTTCACCCTACATATTTTATATACTTGATCTTGGAGCTGAGAATTCGTTGATTGTGAGTTGAAGGAATGAGTAAGTGAGTGAAAAGGCTACAGAGAAGTAGTGTATGATTCAAACCTATTGGAGAGTCTAGATGATTCAATCTATGAGTGGTATTGTTTCATAATGAGCATATCTGAAGCATGATTCATAATAGTTCAGATTTGGAGCTTCTAGAGTAGATATTGTTTGGAGAGCTATTGTATGCTGCTGGTGTATATTTTGTTGTTGACCTTCATACTTTTTTTTGCAGGAGCTGCTATTAAATTTGGTGCATAGCCTTAGTGTTATATGTTTCAAATTTTAGTATGAAAAAAATATGTTCAAATTTGAGGGTTTGATATATTTTGGTATCATTTTTTTTGTGGCCACAATTTTTCTATTTGGAGAACATATATTTTGTGGATTTTTTTTTTATTTGATTTTATGATGAGATCCTATTGTTGAGAACATGTATGCATAGTTGAATTCTTGTTGAGAAGAGCATCTTGGGATCCAGTTTGAAAATAGATGAAAGGAGGTCCACATAGTGGTAGAGTAGCAGTGACTTCATGACAGAGGAGTAGGGATATCGAAGCTTCAACGAAAGGAAAATTTTTCTCAATCCAATGGTATTTGGATAGTCCAATCGGAGTTTTGTGAGGATCGATTGATCATGGTGGGTTTCAATAGATGGTAGTTTATAGAGCCACATGAGAATAGAGTCTTTTGAGATGATCAATAGAATCTAGTCTCCTAGCCAATGGGTGTTTGAATATTGTATATGAGGTCGAGTCTCCATGTTGATGGGAGTAAGCTAGCTATGTAAAATACCAATTGCTTGACTAATAGATATTCAGAGAAAAGAAGCAAAAACAATGGTGGTTTTTTTCCCGACAAAGGGTTTTCCACCAGATATCTTGTGTCTCTTTTGTGATGGTTTTCATGGTTGTGTTTGATGGCTTTGTCGCTCTCGTGCTTGTTTAATTTAGATTCTTACATTGTTATATTCATGTGATGATATAATATGATGCTATTTATATGCGTGATTCATTAAGTGAAGTTTAAATTGGTAAATTTTTTAATAAGATCACACTACTAATTCACCCCCCCTCTTATTAATTCTCAAAGGTTTCCAACAATTGGTATCATAGCGAGCCTCTTAGTTGTAGCTTGATCAGTTGAGAGTAGATATGGGGTTTGTTGGAAAAAATTTAAGTGTTTTTTAGAATGACTGTCCTCACTACTGCAAATTACAAGGTATGGCACAAAAATGTAAAATATCAATTATTATATTGTGGATATAACATTTGGAGATTAGTATGTGAAGGTTGTGGAAAATATCCAATTGTAGATGAGATTTTGCAACAAGATGCACAATCACGATGCATAATCTACAAGAATATTCATGATGATGATATGAAGAGACTAGTGGGTTTGAAACCTACTAAAGAAATGTGGGATAAGCTATAATCTATATTTGGAGATGGCACTAGCAACAATAAGGAAAATGAGAAGAAGAGAAACAAGAAGAAAAATAAGAAGATGAACAAAAAGAAGAGCCTAAAAAAAAAGAATCTCAACCACGAGAGTCTCATTCTTCTAGTGCACATGATTCAGTAGATGATGAGAAGATATCAGAAAATCTTGCACCTAAAGGTATAGACATTTATGATTTTATTTTGAGTTAAAATTTAGATTCAGATTTAGATCATGCTAAAACACATAGTGAAAATGAGAATGTAATTAAAAATCTTCGAGCTGAGATTTCTATACTAACAACTACATGCAAGGATCAAGAAAAAATGTTGCATATTTATGATGATAAGGATGCCAAACTCAAGGAAGATATTGTCAACTTAAATATTAAGTTGGAATAATGTGAAATATTTGAGGAAGCCATGAGGAAGAAGTACAAAGAGAAGGAAAATGAATGTGAGAAATTAGAAGTTGAAGTGGTTTCCTTGAGAAAGTAGCAAAAGATGGAGAAAATCATGCTAGCCTTGGATTATTTTCTTGAGATCCAAAGATCACCTTTGGAAAAATCTGGTCTTGGATTCCAAAAGGGTGAATCTAGTTTGCATGCAGGAAAAAATACCAAAAAATAAATAAAGAAACCTGTAGCAAACAATACCAACAACAAAAGTGAAATCCAAGGAAACACAAAGCAAATCCAACAACCGATTAACAAACAAAAGAACCAATAGCAGAAAAGAAAGTAGAACCAACAACAAATCAAGTAGTAGAACCAATAGTAGAGAAGAAAGTCTCAAGGAGTGCTTACATTTGGAAGACCTTTTTCTCCTATAGATGATTGTGACAAATTTGTAAAGTTTCAAAGGAATCAAATTCCTTTTTTTCCTTTTATGCATAATGTAGAGTGTTACATTTGTCACAAGTTTGGACATATTGCAAAAAATTGTTGGAGTAGAATGTATAGATAAAATCAATAGATATTTCAACAATATCAACAAGCAAGGAGATTGGCCTTCAGGTATAATCATGATTTTTATGGGTATTGTGATTCATGTCACCTGTTTGGCCATAAGGCAATATAATGTAGGTATAAACAATGGAGGAGAAGCACATTTCATGCAAGGTTTAGATATGGCATGAGCAGAAGAATATTTTATCCTCTTGGCCATGTGGAGTGCTATATTTTCCATAGATTTGGACATATGGAAAGAGATTGTACGTTGCCTTGTTACCCAAGACAAGACCGTCAAAAGTAGCAAAAACAAAGAGGATCTAGCACAAAACTAGTGAAGGAAGAGAAGAAGCATCCCAAGACTGTGTGGAAGAAAAAGAAGCAACAACTCTTCTACTAGGGAAGAGCATTCCCTCATGCAGTTCATGATTATTCATGCATATCTATAGAGAAATTCATAATTCAGGAGAGGTGCATAACCTCAAGGGGAGTTTATGATGGAGGTTGCAGCAACATATGATGATTTATTTTCAGCCCCATGCACATTCAGGTCCACAGGATTAACCTTTCTATTGGAGGTATATTGAGCTCAGGGGGATTTATGCATGGTATGGATTTACATGTGATATTTAAAATTTTATTCATTACTTTTCATTCAGTCACTAGTGGAAAAAGCACCTTTTTCAGCCATGTATATGTTTTTGATTTCCTCTAACATTTGGTTAAAAAGATGTGCAACCATGCACAAATTGTGATCATGACTCTAGGTTATATTGTGATGACATGTGACATGGAACAACCATGTATAGGATGTTATATGATGATTACTACAACCATGTATTTGATATTGTGTCATCATTATGTCTTTTTTGAGAGTCCAGTAAATAGTTGTTGAGTCATGATGGTGATAGGATTTTTTTGGATGAGTCATATGGAGTCATTTTGCAGCCACATGTATGGGCTAATGATGATGTAACTGTCATATTATATTATTTATTTGAGTCATTGGTCCATAGGATATGATCATAGAAACTATGTATTTCATTGATGTATTAATGTAATATGATCATGGAGCCATGTACTTGTATTGTACTATGATTTGGGCCTTTTAGCCATGAGTCACAAGAACATGATATGGTCATAAGAGGTTCATGTATGAGGTATTTATATCGCTGCTGCAGCCATGTATTTATCATGTATATGTCACTTGATTCATGGTCATGTGGATTCTAAGTCCATATGGTGCTTCTATTTGTAAAAGGAAGCATTATTTGGAGTGGAAGCAATCATTTCAACCCAACAATTGGTATCTGTACAACTTGGATATGGCATGTGTTCAGGGGGAGCATTAATTTCTTTTATTACTTCAGCCATACATTTTTGGCATTATGATCATCCTAGAGGTGTTCATGATATACCTCATACTATGATATGACAATGGGATCTTAGCCTCATGTGATCAGACATTTTGGTAGTTTTTGCTATGTAGTTATTGGGGATATTGTGTTTGTTTGGCTCATGTGGATGTTATTAAATTTTATGATGATGTTCATATGATGTTGTTATGTGGAGGAGTGATGGTGATCCTCATATTCATATAGTTTGATATACTTTTTTTCTGCTCATAGTTTCTATTATGATGATGCTCATTGATGCTTTTATGGTTTCCTTATGTTGGCATATTGTTGCTTGTTTCTAGTAGTTTTTGGATGGTATGCTACTCTAGATTTTGATTGGATATACATGTTGCTTGCTTCTTACATGGTGGCATGGATGATATTTGATGCATTATATTTCAACCATGTAGAGATGTATTACTCCAGTATGTACTTCAATTCTTGCTGCCTTAGCATATGGTTTGGCCCTTTTCTATTGATGCAAGAGGGAGATAATTTTGGATGGATAGAGATAAACCTCACATGTTTTTGAGGTTGACATCATTTCGAAAGGGGGAGTTTGTTGGAATTTTAGTGTTTGGCATTGATGTCAACATGTTCATAGTGTTTCTTTCCATGTGCATATGTGTTTGGCTTGGTGGTCCTAGTGGTTGGAATTGATGTCAATTATATGATGTCACTCATATTGGTTTTTTTTGGAATTAGTGATGATGACACACTTGATGGATCACTCATGATATTCAGATGATGATGCTACAAGTGGATGATGTAGATCTACATGTGATGGAGATGGTTGATGGCATGCCAGTTGAGTTGGAAACTAGGTATTTATTAGGTATTCATGTCTATGATTATGAGGATGACTTGTTTTTGTGATGTGATGACTTGATGTTGGTGCTAAAAAGGTGTTGCAGGTCTTTCAGAGGTGTTGCAAATTTTTCAGATGTTTGTTGAAGAGTGGAGGACTTGTTGGCACTCTTGACAACCTTATTTGTTGACCTTGTAGGTCAACTTGGCAATGACACTTGGGAGGCATGTTTGATATACTTTCATATGTGTCAGTGGCTATGTTGGAGGTATGGAGGCTTGTACAGATACTGGAGAAGAGGATATAACTGATGGCAGAGGTTATGAGTTGAAGGACTGACGTTTTATTAGAGATTTACACTAGTATAAAATGATGAAATTAGTGACTAGGTGACTAAAAAAGTTAGTCACCACAATTATTTCAAGTGAGTTACTACTAAATTTGAGAAATTTTAAGTGACCGAACTAAAAATGACTAATTTAAACAACTAATTTAGTCTAGGGATAAAATATACGACTAGATAATAAGTGACCAAACTAAAAGCGACTAACTTAAATGAGTAATTTAGTCCAGGACTAAAATATATGACTATATAATAAGTGCTCAAATTAATAATGATTAACTTAAAGGGGTACTATAGTCCAAGAGTAAAAATATGATCAAATAACAACTACAAGAAGTATATGACTTACTCATTTATGTTAGTAATTTTTAATTATGTCACTCTGAAAATGGAAAATTACAATTTTGATATTGAAGTGTTACATTTCGCTAGAGGGGTCTATGAATTCATGTGTAGTGTTAAAATTTAGAGACAAAGGGGTCTCTGAATACATATATAGTGTTGAAATTATGAATACCTTTTTGTCTCTAAATTTTAACAATGCAGCTGGATTTAGAGACCCCTTTCTTTGAATCCATCTGCAATGTTAAATTTAGAGACAAAGGGGTCTCTCAATCCATTTGCAGTGTTAAAATTTAGATACCCCTTTAAGAAGGTCTCTAAATCTGTTTGCAATGTTGAAATATTTTTTAATAATTTGATGGAGTGCGGGTTTTTTGCATACGCATGCACCTTGAAGTATTACTCTCCTAATTTTATGCTTAATTTCCTGAACTTCACAATTTAAGTTGCCCTATTTTCATTATTTTTTCTTACGAGAGTTATGGTTAAGTTCTCACATATGGATATTTGATAATACCATAAACTATCTCTATCAAATTCATAATTGAAAATGAGAAACAAAAAAAATATTTATATTTATCATCATTTTTATAATTTATATTTTTAAAAATAAAATCATATTTATTAAAATATAGTATGACATACTAATATAAGATTCAATAAATAAAAATATATCGACTATTAATTTTAATATATTCTTCAAAATATAAATTAATCGGTTGGGTCTCGAGTATGCCCTAAAATGACTTTCTTTTTCTTGGTTAAGAGCTTGTCTTCCTCAAAAGTAAGGAAACTAGCTAACAACTCAAGGCACAGAGACATCTAGTAGGAGTGAAAGCCTGCCTATAATTTACAAACCACCAATGGTTCATTCTAGGTTTCCTGGTTTTCTTTGAATAATGGTGATGAGAGAAATTGCATTCGTGAAAAATAGCTAGAGAAAATTATTCTCAATGCTAGTTTGACAACTAAATTGATAGATTTTCCCACTAATAAAAAACTATAAATTAATTACTTTGCATGTAATTTTATATTTATTAAAACTAGATTTAAAAAAAAAAAAATTTGAAAATGAAAATCAAATTGAAAGAGTACATGTTTCTAAGAAAAAATTTACAACAAAATTATTATTAATAGTTTTTCTTTTTTAAATTTACTCGATTTCAATTTTAATGACCAAATAAATTCACAGCGGGAAAATGTAATCCCTCCAAGAACATTATATTATATTTGATTGATATGTGACATTTTTTTATTTCTTTTTTCATATGATGCTTCTTTTTCCCTTTGTTATGCATCTCGCAACTCTTGCCTCTGATACTACTCTAGTTACGATGTTCTTTGGTTGGGCTTGTAAACACACCCACAAAATAAGTTTAAATCAGGGAGATTCATGTGTATTTCTTCATATGCCAAAAAATTATTTCCCTATCAAAATAATTAGTGAAATGGGTTTGGAGATGAGTGGAAACTGTGTTATTTGTACTGCTCTATCTGATCGCAGAGGTCAAATGGGTTTGGAGATGAGTGGAAACTGTGGTATTTGTTCTATTCTATTCGATCGCAGAGGTAATACATATGTTCATCATAGATGTGGATCAAAGGCCATTGAAGCAGCCTCACTGTAGAAAAATAGAGAGAATAGAGGGAAATGTCAACATTTCCAATCAAGCACTTTAGCGGGTCTGATCGCAGAGGTAATACAGAATGTTCATAACATATGTGTATAAAAGGCCATTGAAGTGGCCTCACTGTGGAAAAACAGAGAGAATAGAGGGAAATGGAAACGTTTCTTATCCAAGCACTTTAGAAGGTGTTAAATGCTCATCAGAAACCCCTTGTGCAAGCTAGTCATGATGTGTTCCTAGATTAGGAGTGACTAGTAACAACCTGGGTATGGGAACACTCCCTACTGGAAGGAACCCACGTCCGCTTTCCTTCAATTCTCCAATTAGTCCCTCTTTAAGTTATAGTGTGTTTTCTTGGAGTACTGATACTGGCTCATATGAATTTGGTCAAGCACCTAAGCTAGTTGATCACCTATTTTAGTTTCACAAGGCTATTTGAAAAGATTTAGAATATTTGGATATTGAATAAGCAAGGCTTATAGATTTTGATGAAAAATTTCTTCGCCATTTTAGTGGACACTCTAGTCTACTCTGGGGAATTTATCGAGCTCACACTAATGCAAAAGATGAATTTGTATTTCCATTTTTAGAGGCTAGAGTCTCTTTTTGAGCCATTCATATACCATTGATCACAAGCAGGAGGAAAATATTTTTAATGATATCTCTTGTGTTTTGTCTGAGCTCTCACATCTGCATGAAGATTTGACTATAAATAGTCAGTTTCTGGGTGCAGATGGGAAGGAGACAAATCCCTACACCTTTGAACCTACATATTAGATACTTAAGCACCAAGAACTTGCTACTTCAAACACCTGTAGGAAGGCAACACTAACACTATCAAAAATATGGTGTGGGGAAGACATTGGTGTTGGATTACTGATACTGGCTCATATGAATTTGGTCAAACACCAAGAACTTGCAGCTTCAAACACCTGTAGGCAGGCAACACCAACACTATCGACAAGGTGGTGCGGGGAAGACATTGGTTATGGTTTTGAGAATGCTTGTATTCTGGTAATTCACCATGCAGATGTCCTCTTCGAAGAAGCCTGTTGATCTGGTGCTTCATATGTCAAATCTATTTTGTTCTAGTGAAAACCTTGTAAGTACATCATAAACCTTCACCATGCAGGTTTGATTATGTGTTCGTGCCCTATTTTTTATGTCCTTTCGATTTTTAATCATATATAACTAGAGGAGTTTTGAACCCTGGTGAAATTCATCAAGTTTTAGACACTTTAGCAATATTGCAAGGAAATTAAATGTAAAATGATTACTGGGTTGCCTTTGGGTTCAGAGTTAATATGACTTTTTTATTCGTACATTTTTTTTTTTTTATTGATCAGTGATACGTGGGAAATATTTCACATGGTAGGATAATTTTTTGAACTTGCACTTATTCATAGAATTCATTAACAATGCATTTTCCAATACACCATTAGATCATCCATCGGTTTAGGGTGCGTGGAAGGCAGTTTCAATATCTGGATAATTCTTTCAATACATGCTTTGGATGCAAATGATACTTTGTGTTTTCCTCTCCTATGCTATGGTCATAATGCCCAACTAATTTATTGGTAGATATGAACACCAAAATCCACTTTATCATGGAGGGAGAGAGTTTGAACCATGTATCAATGCACAAATATTTGTTTCCTTCTAGCAGAATTTTGACAAGGTGCTTGGAATTACCAAGTAAGCAGAGGGTTGACATCTAATGCATCCTTTGGTAGGCTCGTAATGACATTTCAAGAACCATCAACCATGGAATCTATAAATATTTCCTCCTATTCATTGTCAAACATAACCTTCACATTACCATGGAAAGTTCCCAAGGAAAAAATTTTGCTTCATTCGTGGCTTTCGTTGATTTACAATTTTTCATGCATTCTAACCCCAGAATAAGCATCTCCATCCATGTCGTCTTCCTCTTCTGCTCTATATTGGACATGTGAAACGAATTTCTTGGATTTATTTACAATGGGAAAAAATTTATTTGCCATTAATAATAAATATTAATAACAATAAAAAATTATAAGACTGTCACAAAAATCTAGATCCTATTTGCATCGCATCATGATACTCACTACATGCATGCACACCATGAGGCTTTTAAGTTTGACCTTCAAAAAATATTTGATACATGCGGAATTTGCATAGCATCTTCAACTATCTTATTACAGATATAATTTCCTGGAGTATTGCGAACAAAAAATGTCTATAATGACAAAGGGGCCTCTAATATTGTCAATTTCCCATTAAACTTCTTGTCTTGTTCTCTGTAGAGTACAACCCATTTGGCAGTGTTTCAACATATTAATTGGGTCGTATTCTTGAACAACATGATTTGGTTATACACATTTGACCATTCGTGATGTAGAAGAGAACTGTATTTTACATTCCAAAGCACTAACAATTTCAAGAGTGTATGAATTGAAAATTGCAACTGCCATTATCTCTTTGTTTTTCTTGTGACCATTCACTCTGTGCTCCTTTAATAGCTTATCGATCTCGCACAATTTAATTTGAAAATATGCCTCTATCAATTGTTTTTTTCTTTTTTCTTTTTTTCTATTATCTGATTGCATGGCTTCCCGACTAAGGAAAACAGTCAAAATCACGAAGAGTTAAGGGTTAGTGAAATCTAATGCAAGACAAGATTCTAAAAATAAAGACTGAACCATAGTATGGTGCTTAACCACAAAAAGTTTGGATCAATACCATTGTTGTCACTAACAAGACAATATGAATCTATAGCTAGACTGATAGATTTTGTACCTGTTTCTCAACTAGTGATTTCCCCTAGTGATTCTTGAATTTCCACGACCTTGGGTCTAGGTTAGAGTCTTAAATCATTGAAGCTACCAAACCAAGAATATCAAACACTAATATACTTTTCACAATGGAAATATAAAGCAGTAACTCACATATGAACAATATACACAGTTTAAAAAAAAATTGCAATATTGTACAATCACCAATCTTCGTTATATTAAGCCAAATTTGAATAAAACAACAATATATGGTATATAATTTACAATGAAAAACTCGATGTCATATCTTGTCCTTTCAATCCTTCGCTTTTATACTGCTCACTAATAGTGCCTTAGTCCATCAAGGAATCTACACATCGAGACTCCAAGAGGGCTGCCACCTAACACTGCTACACGTCCATCTGTAGAGTGTACATGGGATGATATAATCAGCTCTCTGGGTCGGCCAAATCTCGAGCTCCAAACTGCTTGGCTAGAAACAACTTTCGTCCATCAAAGTATTGCACTTCAACACCTATCTTCACCAGAACTTCAGCTGCTCTTTGTTCTTCAAGATATCTCTTCTAAAGCTACTTTGGGTAGCCAACATGTTGCCCTCCAATATATCTATGGCACCCAATCTAATCATTGCTAAATATGCTCCTAAGATGACACTTCACCACCATGAAATTTCATATACTTGGCATCAACATGCTACTCCAATCTTAATCCAATCATGTCATCAAATTGACCCAATATACATCTCCAAGCACTATTGTTTCACCTTACTGCACTGCTGCAATATTGCACCACTTGTTAGGGCACACCACACTGCCCTCACTCCTCCATCCAAATTAGAAAAAATAGCCTCTAAAGGTTGTGGTCCACCCTAAAAGGATCTGTCCATGCATACACTAGCTTTTAAGGTTGTTTTCCACCTTAGACACAATCCTTAAGGGCCTCCAACTGCTGGCTATGGCCTGCGGCCTAGACCAGTAGTGGACTGTAGCTTTGGTCCTCCTCAAACAGTCCCACAACTACCTTCAAACAATAGTCCCTTTCTCCTCCTATTTGCGACCTTCTCTGCCCAACAAATCAACCTCTTGAAGAACACCTTACAGCCTCCTAAACAACCCTTATATCACCATGCTATCACCTACAACAAAAAAAAATACCATGCTGCCTTAGGCTCCTCTCCACACTATCCTTTTAGCCCCTCCAAGCTGTCGCTATGCCTCACAAAAATTTTAGAGCTCTTCTTGAGTTGTATTTCCTAAACTTGGATGCCAAAATGACATGTTTTCACCCTTAATTTATATAAATATAAGAGGCTCCAACAAATCATGAAGAAACACACCTATTAGAGTGTTTTACCCCAAGCCTACGGGACTTGGAAAACAATAAATACCTTTTCAACTTCAAAAATTCATTTCTCTCTAATGACAACTCAGATTTGGATGATTCTTGATGTGTTGGAATCAAAGATGAAAAAATCGTTATCGGGATATTATCGCCGAGGGGAAAAAATCGGAAAAAATCGTAATTATCGGGAAAAAATTGTAATTATAGGGAAAAAATCGGCACATACAAAAATATTCAATTTTTTCAATTTTTTTAATATCTAAAGCATCTATAGCATAAAATAAATGCATTGACACATAAATATGAAAAAAAAACTAATATATAAGATGTGAAATATCATGTCTAGTGCTACATCACACATAAAACTGAATCCTGTCCTGAATACTAAGTCCTGAGTCTCAAGAGTCAACTCAGCCTCAAAATATCAACAAAAAATACAATAATGTATCTCATATCATGAGTCATAATGTCAACAGTCATATACAAAGGAATGTCAATGCACCATACAACCTATGGTCCTATACTATTGATTTCCTCTGCCCCTCTTGCGAGAAAATACAACAGCTTTGCCTTTCTCTCTAGATGAAGACGCTAGCGGGACTGGCAATGGGCTCTGTCGTGCTCTAGAAGAAAAAAATGAAGCACTAGAACCGAAACGGGAACCTGAACCACTAGGAGCTAAAGGAGGCCGACCACGTCCTCTACCGGTAGTAGTGGTAGGTGGTGTCACCTCCTCCTCCTGCTGCTCCTCCTGCTGCTCCTCCTCGTCCTCCTCCTCGTCCTCCCCCTCCACTACCTCCTCCTCTATCCAATCAGGGGCTGACTCCATGACAGGCCTCTCAGCCTCAACCCTCCATTCAGCAGTGGTGTCAATCACATCTAAAGAGATGGCCTCCATATCAGGGGTCCTCTCAAGTTGTCTCACCCACAATCTAAGATTGTAGTAGACGTAAACCATGTCATTGAGTCGCTGACCCTCCAACCTGTACAAGGGTCATAAATTAATAAATTAAATATTTAAAAAAAAATATTTAATGAATTCAAAAAATCAGTTGGAAATTGGAATAGGTTAAGTTTTTTACCTGTTGCGCTTTTTGGTGTGTATTTTTTCAAATATACTCCAGTTGCGCTCGCATCCTGAAGCGCTACATGTTTGGCCGAGTATTCTAATGGCAAGTTTTTGGAGTTTTGGTAATCTGCCACCGTAGCTCCTCCACCATGCATCTACAAGTTACAAGTTACAACAAATAAGATAAACTTATAATTTATAAAGTTACAAACATAAGAAAATTTTTAAAATAATGAAAATCTTACCTGGCAGTTTAGCAGTCCTATCCTGGACAGCCATGTCGAAGCTCAAGGTGCCACCTGCCATTCTGTATACCTCCATCTCTTTGGATATCTCTGCACGTTCTGATGGACTTGGCACCATCTTCTGAACACAAGTGAAAAAGCCATCCATGACCTCAGCATCAAATAGAAAACCACATGAATAAGAAAATGCGGGGTTCAGGAAGAGCCCTGCAGCATGAATGGGACGATGGAGTGTGTTGTTCCATCGATCATCAATCACTTCCCATAAAAGAAACTGTCTCTGAAACCCATCATCACCTTTATCATCATAATAGCTGCGAACAGCTTCTTTGGCCCTATCCATGGCCTCATACAAGTAGCCCATTGCGGGCTTCTATCCATCCACCAATCTAAGAACCTTTACCAAAGGTTCACTAATGCTGCACACCTCTTCCACTCCAACCCAGAAATCTTCCTGATATGACACCAACCTGCAGATGGCCTGTCCCTCTGATTTGTGGCTGATAGTCAAAGCACGCCACTCGTCTGAAAGAAACATTCTCTTCAAATCCCACTTAGAATTCAAGAGGGATTGAAGAGAGATGAAAGTAGTGGCAAATCGTGTAATAGCAGGCCGCACCAACTCCTTATTGTTGGTGAATGTCCTCATCAAATGAAGCACAGATCCATGGTTATATATAAATTTTGTGATTCTCTTTGATGATTCTACAATATCTTTGACAAAATCAAGCTTTCCGATGTCCTTCAACATCAAATCAAGGCAATGTGCAGCACAAGGTGTCCAAAATATGCTCGGATACCTCTCCATAAGCATCTTGCCAGCTAAAACATAGTTTGCAGCGTTGTCCGTTATGATTTGGACAACATTTTGGGGCCCAACCTCCATAATGAACACATCTAATAAATCACATAATAATCTTGCATCTTTGACATGTGCAGATGCATCAACAGATTTTATAAACATTGTCCCCTTGGGACAACTGACCAAGAAGTTAAGAAGGGTCCTACCCCTTTGATTAGTCCAACCATATGACATCACAGTGCATCCTGTGACTTCCCATGATGCCCTTAAGTCTTCCAATCTCTTGGTGCAGTCAGCTTTCTCATTTTGTAGAATGCGCCCTTTAAGGTCATGATATGTAGGGGCTTTGTATCCTGGGCCAACAACAGCGATAGCATCAATCGCAGCCTGATAAAATGGATTGTTCCTGGCAACATTGAAAGGAATATCACTCCAAAGAAACAATTTTCCCAACAACTTATCAGCTTCTTCCTTCTCCTTTTTTTTAATAAGGGAGGAGATAGATGGCTGTGCCCCGGGAGTGGTTCTAGGAACAAAAAATGAGGAGGCAACTGCAGGGCTGCCTGTAGAAGAGGCTGATGCTGAAGAGCCACTACCACTCTCACGGTCAACTCCAAACCCTGATATTTGACTCTTCAGAGCTGCTTTGCTGACTTTAGCGGCTTCCATTTCTCCCAATGAGTTCATGGCTCTTCTGATTATTTCTGGATTGGTTTTATTGCAAGGGCCTACTTCATGCCCAGGAATTTGTG
Organism: Pinus albicaulis; assembly: GCA_034641835.2. Classification (NCBI taxonomy): domain Eukaryota; kingdom Viridiplantae; phylum Streptophyta; class Pinopsida; order Pinales; family Pinaceae; genus Pinus; species Pinus albicaulis. The sequence goes on from CM076576.1 coordinate 761,789,538, forward strand.
CCAGGTGGTATTTCAACCTGTATACCCCCCCTGCCATGTGTTGACCACATAATTTGCAAGTCAAGTTTAATCGGTCAAACCCCCCATCAGGTTCACCAAATTCCCAGAAAGGATCTAATTTCCTTGACATGTTGGAAACTTTGAACTTTGAATGTTGAAATTTGAACCTAGGGCACAAGAAAAATTGCCAATTAAAAAATAAAATAAAAAAATTACAATTTTACATGTAACATTTTGATTTTTTTCACAAAAAAAAACCCTCAACTCAATGCAAAAATAATAGGAAAAAATACATGTTGAAACACAAGCAAAAATAATGGGAAGAACCTAAGAGCACAAGAAGAAATATAAAAAACAAAATTTAACAAACAATTTTTTGCATTTTTGACCAAAATAAACCCTCTCCTCTCAATAAAACAAAAACAAAAAAAAAAACACAACCAAATGCAATCACAAATGATGAAAAATACATGGGTAATAGAAACCCATGGAAGAATAAGAAAAAAACAAAAAAAAATGGGTCAAATTTGATGCCCATACCTGGAAAAACGTTTTGTCGGAGACACTTGGTCCAAATTCGATTTTTGTTCGCTTGGCTTGCAAGAAATTCTTCACTTTTGTCCAATCTTGGGCTTGTAAATCACCTCCTTCCCTCCTTGGCTCTCCTCCTTCCCTCCTTGGCTCTCATAACCCACACTGTCAAAGTAAAAATGAAAAAAAAAACCCAAAAATCGGCATATAACCGCGCTGTTGGAGGCACCCACGATAAATTCAGTTCGAATCGCGATTATTTCGAAATTATCGCGATAACGATAATTTCAAATTATCGTTTCAAATTATCGCCGATAATATCTTTTGGTTGAAAAAATCGCGATAATTTCAAATTATCGCGATAATATCACGATTTTTTCATCTTTGGTTGGAATCATATTGCTGAGCACTATCATCCTCATCCATCACATGTCATAACTTCATCATGGTTTTTACCCAAATCACAATGGGTGTAAAACCCCACACTTGGGTTTTAAGCCCACAAGATACCATTGTGGTGCTTTTCCCTCTAAACCTTGAACCCTAGGGCTTGGAGTACCTCCCAAGATACAAAAATCAACACTCCCTCTTAGTGAGGAAGGTACTTACAAGGCTAGCAAGTAATTCATCTTCATCATCACTACTTGCAACACTTACCCAACTCCTTTTGCTCACAACTACAACAATCCCTGAAGCATGAACTATGCCTCTCTCAAAAGTGTCGTTGTCATTGGAATCCTCCTCCTTCTTCTTCTTATACTGAATCACTTTCCAATATTGCTATGATTCATTCTTGCCAGATGTGGAACCACCCTTGCTCCCCACTGACCATGCGCTCTTCGCGGGCTGTAGATTCTCCCTCTGAATCTGCAAACTCCCTCTATAACTCGACTCCCTCTGAGCCTCTAGAACCTGGATGTTCTTTGAAAAGCGTACCTTCTTCTCAGGAACATGTACCTGATCCTTTGAAGCTTGCATATGAACCTGCACCTATGAATGCTTCTCTGGAACTTGCACCTACCCTTTCGTCTTTCCATGATCCTTAGGCTTGCCTGTCAGCCTGTAGAGACCATTCTCCCTAAATCCAAGCACAATCCAATTAGACTTAGAGCCTCTAGGCACGAGTCTTACCTTCCATCCTGGAACAAGACCTCAAACCCCTTCCTCTCCATCATCGAGATGGAAATCACACTATACCAGAGTCCTGGTACAAACAATACATCCTGGACCCGCATCATACATCTTGTCTCCATCCTGAATGGCACCACACCAGATCCTCGGATCTCCAACTGACTCTTGTCACCCAACACCATGTGCAAATTCGAGTCCCATTCAACTAGAGTCTCAAAAACCTCATGTGACCCTGTCATATGCTTCGTCACACCATTGACCATGTACCATCCATCCTCTCGAATAGTACCCTGCAAGAAATGAGAGATCATAGCAAAATATTCCTCTTCCAATCTCTTGGAGAGATCATCGATCTCAGTTGAAGCGACGATTTGCTTTCCTTTCCTCTTCCTCTCATCATCTCCCATATTCACCAGACATCTTGTCAAATAATGACCCATCTTGCCACAATTGAAACACTTGAATTTACTCAATTCCTTCTTCAGCTTACCCTTCATTCGTGCTACAAGTGCCACGCCCTCATCTGCCTTCCTCAATGGATGAAGATCCTCGTCTTACAACTCTTCCTAAATGAAATTGTCCCATAGTCTATTCTAGTTTGGAAGCTTCTCCATAGCAATGATTCCTTTGATGAAGGGATTCCATTTCTCGGTGAACCCTTTCAAGGCAATCCTTAACATCTCTGCATCTGGAAATTTGACACCAACAGTAGCAAGCTCATCTAGAACCTGAGACAAACTCATCAGATACAAAGTCGTTCCTTCACCCTTTATCATCTTGGTGGACTTGAAATTATCCTCCAATACCAACACCCGATTCTCCTTCTTATTCTAGAATAAATTCTGAAGAGCCATCCACATCTCATGTGCATTATTCTTCCCAGACAAATGAGGTATGAAGGAATCCTTCACACCATCAAGGATGATCGACCTTGCCTTCGTATCCAAATCTTCCCATATTTCTAGCTCCTTAGGGTCAATTCGATTCTTGATCTCTTTCTCGGTGAAATCCCAGATCTTGTTGACTTGCAAGACCAACTTGATCCTTTCCTTCCACGGAGTGTAGTTGGACAACCCTTCCAAACTATCCTCATACCAAAGACCTGCCTACAACTTCGACATTGTAGTGACTTCTTCACTCACAATGTGACCAAATCCCTCTCACAATGTACTTTGTTGCACAACTCTGATTTATTGACTTACAAAGGAGCTAAGACACACTATGAAACCATGTTGAATCTCCACGACCTTGGGTCTAGGTTCTAGTATTAAATCATTGACGCTACCAAACCAAGAATCTCAACCACTAAGCTACTTTTCATAGTGGAAATATGAAGCAGTAAATCACATATGCACAATATACACAGTTTTAAATAAAATTGTACAATATTATACAATCACCAATATTCATTATATTAAACCAAATTTGAATAATACAACAATCTATGGTATACAATATACAATGACAAACTCAATGTCATATCTCGTCCTGCCAACCCTTCGCTTCCGTACTGCTCACTAGTAGTGCCTTAGTCCATCAAGGCATGTACACATCAAGACTCCAGGAGGGCTGCCACATGACACTGCTTCACATCCATTTGTAGAGTGTACATGGGCTGATCTAATCTGTTCTCTGGGTTGGTCAATTCTGGAGCTCAAAACTGCTAAGCTAGCAACAACTTTCATTAATCAAAGTATTACACTTCGACACTTATCTTCACCCAACCTTCAGCTACTCTACATCCTTCAAGATAGCTCATTTAGAGATACTTTGGGTAGCCAACACATTCCCCTAAAAAAAAACCTATGGTACCCAATCCAATCACTGTTGAATCTACTCCTAAGATGACACTTCACCACCACGAAATGTCGTCTACTTGGCATCAACAGGTTGCTCCAATCCTAAACCAATCCGGTCATCAACTTGACCCAATACACATCTCCAATAACTGTTGTTTGAACTTGCTGCATTGCTGCAATACTACATCATTGGTTAGGGCACACCACACTGCCCTCACTCCTCAATGCAAATCAATAAAACTAGCCTCTAAAGGTTGTGATCCAACCTAAAAAGATCCTTCCATGCATACATTGCATTTTAAGGTTGATGTCCACCCTAAACGCAGCCCTTAAGGGCCTCCAAATTCTGGCTATGGACTGCGGCCTAGCCCAACAGTGGACTGTAGATTTGGTCCTCCTCAAATAGTCCCACAACTACCTTCAAACAACAGTCCCTTTCTCCTCCTATCTGCAGCCTTCTCTGCCCAGAAACTTGACCTATTGAACAATACCTTACAGCCTCCTAAAAAACCCTTATATCACCATGCTATCACTTAAAATAAATAGACATACCACGTTGCCTTAGGATCCTCTTCACGCTATCCTTTTAGCCCCTCCAAGCTACGACTATGCCTCATGAAAATTTCAAAGCTCCTCTTGAGTTGTATTGCCCAAACTTGGATGCTAAAATGACACGTTTTAACCCTTCATTTATAGACATATAAGGTGCTTCAATGAATCACGAAGAGACACACCTATTGGAGTGTTTTACACCAAACCTACATGATTTGGCAACCAATAATTACCTTGTCAACATCAAAAATTCGTTTCTCTCTAAGGAAAACTCGGATTTAGATGATTCTTGATGCATTGGAATCATATCACCGAGCAATATCATCCTCCTCTATAAAATTTCGTACCTTCATCATGGTTTTGAACCAAATCATGACGGATGCAAAACTCCACACCTGGGTTCCAAGCCCACAAGCTTCCCTTGTGAAGCTTTTCCCTCCAAACCTGAACCCTAGGGCTTGGAGTACCTCTCAAGCTACACAAATCAACATTGATCGTGCAACTGAGATGGCAATTTTAGCTTTTCAATACAACAATGATGAAAAATTTGAATGAGGGTGCAATAAAAAGTGATATAGATTGTAGTATCATAAACGGTGCATGCACGCTCCACCTATAATTAATTGCAGTTTAGAGCTCCTTCAGATTTTGCAGTTCTAGTATCAGACAGGTTTCCTTTCTATCTTCAATTTTTTTTTTGTTAGTCTTAGAATTAAAATCTATTGTTGGTAGGAGGGTGTAAATCCCTAGATAGTTGAGGCTCTCATTCATGAGGAGTTTCTAGTTTTTGGTAGAGGGAACAAATATTGAGGAGGGGATGAATGCTTGCATGCTCAAACTTATCTTCTAGTTGAGTGGCACTTCACCTTGCATAATTATCCATGCAAGGAGGGTACACCAGTTTATGGAATAGGATTAGGATTTGATTTTGTTATGCACAATTGATAGAGGAGAATTTCCTTGAGATTTTCATAAGGAAATAAGGAATCAGGATCAAGGTTCTTACAAGGTGTTTCAGCTTAGGATAAGTAGGGAGAACATGATTGTTTCTCTACTGCAACAAGGTTGTATTGTAAGAGATCTATTGCTCAAAATTATACAAATAAAACTCTCAAACAAGTAGAGGGTTTACCCAGTTGGGTTCCTTGTAAAATATTGTGTTTTTTTCATTGTGTGATTGTGTTTATTTTTGTCCCTATTTCATTGCAAAAAAGTAGATGAATTATATGTCTTAATGAGAAGAAACTAGTTTTCATATTTCTCATTAGAGCAGTTGCAGAATTTCATGGATTTTCTACACCTATAGTTTTCTGAAGATTTTAGGTCTATTTTTATGTGTAATTATGGGTCTAAAATACTTTCCAGAATCATTGCAAGAAGACTCAAACCTGTACTATCTCCTTCCCTCTGAAGTAAGAAATTTGGATTCCTAGACCATAGACAAATGCATGAAGCTATATGCATTTCTCAAGAAGGTTTATACTCAATTGAGGTAAAGAAGATAGGGTTAGCTAGTGAATTGGGTATAGCTCGAGTGGTTGTGAGGAAAGGTTGCTACTCCCCCCATGCAAATTCAAATCCCACTTTGTCACATGTTTTCTCTTGGTGAGTCGATTGTTAATGAGAAATACATGATATATCCATGAATTTTTGGCATAGCCTTGTGTGTTAAGGAATCTAAGGTTTACCTTAGGTACCATCCTTGGAATGAGGGGCATGCCCATGAGGTTTCCCATGGGATATTTTACCTAAAAGAAAGTGATAGAGTCTGTTGGTCTTACCTAAGATTGATTATGTTACATGTTATCTTTTTACGTGAATTTGCTAACTAGATGGAAGGATGTTATTCATCCATTCCTTTCACCTTGTTGATTAATGGTTCTCTTTCAACTTTCTTTCAACTCTTCATAGGTTCAAGGTAGGGATACCCTATCTCACCTCTACTTTTTCTTCTTATAACGAAAGGTTTAAGCAGATGCATCCTTAATGAAAGAGGTAATTGTAGATGGAAAGGTATAAGACTCATATATATCTAACATACCAATTCTATGTAAATAATGTCTTACTTTCCAGTGATGGTTCTTTGGGATGCAATAAAAATTCATTGTGCTTTGGGAATTTTATTGTAAGGCCATTAGGATGGAGGTAAACAAGTAAAAATAATACAATGTTTCATAGAGAAGTGGAGGTCAGGTCTGAACTATAAAAAGATTACTAACCTTTCAAGAAGAAGATTTTCAAACAGGACCCAAATATCTAGCTTTATTGCAAGATTACATCCTAGAATACTAGATGGATTTGTATAGATGGTAGATTCATGCTAATGAAGGAAGTTTCAGTGGCTATCCTTTTTTCCTTACAATCTCTTGCTTACATCCCTGGAGGGATTCTACATAAGGTCAAGAGAAAGATATTCAGATTTTTGTAGGTTGGGAAGAATGAGAAGGATAAGATGGCTTTAGTTAGATGGGTTTGGATAGCAAGGCCTAAGATGGAATGGGGGTGGGGATTTAAGAATACCTTTTATTTTTCCAAATCTCTTGTTGTTAAAATTATATGGAAGGTGATGGTTGGTACAAGTTTGTAGAGGAAAGTTTTTATACAAAAATACATTCATCCTCTGTCAGTCGAGGAAATAGGTTAGATAAAAGGTGTGAGCAATGCTTCAATTGTATGGAAAGTCATAGTTAAATTCTTCCCTATAAGGGGAAGTGGCTTGCATGGAAGGTTGGAAATGAGTGTCAAACTAAGGGTTGATTCTTGGATGGGGGGCCGAAATGATTTCAAGCTGTTAGCCAAAGTACAAGCTTATTTAAGAGCTCTCAATATAATATCCTTGGTAGATTTTAAGCATGTGAATGGTTCAATGGCATGGGAAAAGGAGGTGGATTGGGCCTAAATCCATTAGGTTGGAGATTACTGAAGCTATAGAATGGGAAGGGTTTGTACAAAATTGGCATTTAATAATAATATCATTCTCGAGGAAGAGGACAACTTAGTATGGGCTAAAAATATTGTCGGAGGGTACTATACTACAAAGATAGGATATGATTTGATGTTATCCATTAATAAATATCAAATGAAGCAATGATGATGGAAGTATGTCTAAAAGAGAAGGCTTTCATTAAAATGCAAGATATTTCTATGGATGGCTCTCTCAAGGAAGGTCCTTAATTGTGATCATTTTCTCAAAAGATCAGGTTTCTTTCCTCTATGTAGATCTAATGTGGAGACTGTATCATATTCTTTGGGGATGGCACTTTTCTCTAAATTTTAGGATGCAACCATCATTCTTACAAAAGTGATCGTTACATTGACAGGTTCATCCTTAGAGGAAGTTATTAAGTCTCGATGGGGAACAAAAGATTAGAGGAATTTTAAACAATTCCACTAATTGTATGTTGGGCCTTATGGAGAACAAGGAACGAGATGCTATTTGAGTAGGGAATGATATTTCGAGTTCTTCTATAGAATCAAGTATGTTTTGGATGGGTATAGGAAGGAAATTTTTGTCATGGTCCCTAGGCATATTGGTCATTTGAATATAGATAAGTCCAAGCCTTGGATTTTTTCCAACGATGATTTAGAAGGTAGCCTGGGAAAATGTCGGATATGATGAGTTTTCAATATCTTGGAGTCCCATTCCTTCTCATACTCATGTGGGTTAGGGTATGGTACCAATAACATTGCAGAGGTCAAGGTATTCCTTCTGCCGATGGAATTGATGTGGGAAATAGCATCCTTGAGGCACAATTCTTTGGGGATTCTAAACTGGTTGTGGGATGGGTTACAGGGCAGAGCAAGAATACCAATTGAGGTATCTCATCTAGAGGGTCAAGGAGAATTTTAATAGGATGGTACATACTTTACCTAAACCTTCAGGCATGTCCAAAAAAGTTCTCACCTGGGATGTTTTGTTGAAGAGATCATGGCAAGGTCAAAATTTTTGCCCACCGTGCAAATATAATGGAGAGTATATATCACATATTGATCAGATGCCACTTTTCCAAGGAAGTATGGTCAGTAGTAAAATCATTGAAAGGGAATAGAGGAGGGTAGGACAGGGATACAGTGGATAATTCTTTACAGATTTGGATAGAGAACCAATCAGTTGAAGAGCACCCCGTACTTCCCTTTCTTGTTTGCTAGACTCTATTTCTATCTAGGAACCCATCAATTTTTCAGGATCAGGCTCCTCTTCCACAATTTTCTCCACAGTTTAATATGTTTATGGTAGGTCAAATATTTCTATCAAACAAGGTTCTAAGACTGCTTATTCATTTGGATATTGATAAAAGCATACCATGGGGATTATTTGATGGGGCATAGAGAGGGGACTTGGGGAAGTATCATATTCTTAAAAGGGAGTCATAGGATTACCTTCTCAAGAAGTCTTGGGCCTTGGGACGGGTGCCAAAAATATGGCAGAGATTAAGGCATTATTTATATTGATCATCATTGCACTGTTGAAGTGGACATGCAGGTCAGAGAGATGTAAGTTTTTGGAAATTCCAAACTGATGAGAGGTTGTGGTTGGATTAAAAAAGAAATATGAAACCAGAGCATTGGTTTGTCTCACCTTATCACCCAAGCCAAAGAGAATAGTTTTCTAGAAGAACAACTAAAAAAAAAAAACAGTGGATGGTCAAGAGGGAATTCTTGACATGACTCAGATTAGAGGTAAGGTTTCCACATCTCTACCTCAATGACAATTATTTGCCTAGATCTTTCCTAGACTTTGAGCTAATGGATAAAACAGTCCTGAAGCTTGGTGAACAAACGTTTTGTTTTCCATGACTCTTATGATTATTAGTATTAAGGATGTAATGTCAATATGAGATGCTTTATAAATCCCAAGGTCAGAAGTTATTTTGATCATATATGGTTTTGGAGCATATCCAACACTTTATTGGTTTTCGTATCTACAGACACCTACAAAATGTAACATCACATTTTATGCTTGAAATAATTCCTTGGGAAACAAAATCACCAACACTGAATAATACGGTTTATACAATTTCCATAGGGGCAAGAATTATGTCTTCACACAAGACCATACAGTGGAATACTAGAAACAAGATCCTAATATTAGAAGCAATATCTAGAACATGCAAGGAGAAAAATGCAATTCAGTTTCATTTACATGTGTCAAATATATGCTAGTAATGAAATCCATATGTGAAGTCATATGGATTCAAAGAGCACTTAAGAATTTTCATTGCAGGCAGAATCATCCCACCATACATTATTGTGATAATCAAACCATGATGATTCTTGTGAATATTTCAGTGTTACATGTACATATACAGTTACTACATTGAGGGAAATGGGATAAAGGTTGAGATGAGTTATTATCCTACAAAGGTGAAAAATGCAAAATATCCTTACCAAATTATTGGAAAATAATAAGTTGGAGGTATTCATATCGCCATTTGGAATTATAGTCAAGGAGGTGGCCACTAAGAGGGGTGTTAGAGAGATTAATGTCCACTTATTAACCTAGTCACATTATGATGTACTGATTTCAACCACTTGTTTTGTGCCTATGGCATCATGTATATTGTGTGTTTGTATAAGTTGTTTTGAACTTTTGATATCCCCATTTTACCTTTTGATTCATACGCTTGTGAGATGTCACTTTTCTCTGAAGTTTAGCCTCCTTTCAAGGATGGGCTTCCTTGACCCTCTATAATGATGTTTACAATTTGGGGACTGCTGTAGCTCCTAAAATAGTATCTTGGTTTGGTTCCTGACGTGGATCTCATGTTTGACTATATGGATAGGGCCATGATTAGAATATCATAATATGATTTGTGAAATAAATCACCACCTCCTTTGCTTCGGTATTGTAGCAATGAAAATAAATTTGACATTCCTTTTCCAAGTTTTTCCTTCTAGGGATGGTAAGAAGAATTGTCAATTCATGCTTAGTAGTTCATGTGTATGTATGCTTCTAGAAATTGTGATTGGAAAAACATTTTTTCCCTTTTAAGGGTAACATCAAAACTAGTTTACAAAATTTCGAATAAAGGTGCATTCAATAATATAAATTCCCCAAATAAAATGGCAGATGCTTTTAAAAACAATATAATTTCACCTAATCCCTCTCTTAACATGATTAGTGCATACAATAAATATCAGAGGTATAAATATAGGATCAATTTATTGCTTAACTATGCAAAATAGGGAACCCTATTCATTGAGGAGTGTTGTACTACAACAATACCTATAGTAGTTTAACTTGACAAAGATAGATACATAGAAAAAGTCAGAGAAATATCATTTCATCAGAACTTTCTGTGAAAACGATGTAGTGCATACACTTTAACACACATTCTCCATATTGCATAATTACTGGCTTACTACATCATTCAACCACTGCTTTACTAATTGCATATTTTTTTGTTTATTTTGATATGATTTTATATAAAAATATAAAATATCCAAGATGTGTTTCTCCATTTTGAATCATATATGCCACTCTTTCCAAAGATTCACTTCACTCGGGTATAACCAGATTCATTATAATTTTGTATGCATAAGCCTACAACAAGATTCGTTAGCATTTTTTATAAAAAAAATATAGGCATATTCATTAGCATTCTGATAAGTAAGAATACTTTCCAAGTAATGTAATCAAACTACAGTAAACCAAAATGATAGGCAACAGTTGGGACATGACAGTCATTCTATTTAAAAGAAAAATTTAGAGAAGATAAGAGATCAATTGTAGATTAAGATTCTCACCTATGTGAAAGGCTTTGGGACATTCATCACAAAGGATAAGGTCACCTCCATCCCAACAGTCTGAACAAAAATCATCATTATCACTTGGATCAGGTAGCTTTCTCTCACTGAACATTTTTTGGCTTGCAATTGAAAGCACTACCTCATGTAGTGATTTCCCATCCATAAGATAGATGTGTTGATAACTGTTCAGCAATGGGCAATGCAACAATAAGTTAAAACCATTGCTGGTCCAGATATAGTCTTGACAAAAAGAAAAGGGACAATAACCAGAACAACATCACAAAGATACACTTATGGAGTTCGACTCTTTCCCAATCTAACATGTACTTAAAACTCTTAACAACACACCTAATAAACATAAAAAAACCTAAATACTATAAACACAAGTATTGAGTAAGTGGCCCCTTGAAATTTAATCAAAGTGATCTAAAAATGTAATAATATCTTTTCAAGGTTGTTGTATCTCGTGTAAGATAATCATATTTCCATGTAATCATCATGTTAGGTGACTTAGGATATTGTGTTGCTGCCTAGAAGGCTGCCTAACATTAGGGCCTGGGTAACCTCATCTAATTGCTTATGTGATTTCTTGAACAACAACATTGCCAGTGTCTTGGAAATAGGACTAGCTGCCTGGGGCCTCATGGTGGATCTCACTGCAAAGGAGGATGTGATTATTTGGGTGGAGACTAGTCCAGGAAGTGGCCAAATAGAATTTATAGCAAAATGGAAAGGGAGAGAGAGGTTTGATAACTAGCTGTAAATTTCAGAGAAAGTCGTGAAATTCCAAAGGTAACTTTAAAGAACAAAAACACAACACATCCTAAATATTGTAATTACCATGGAAAAATAATCGCAGAGGAGAAGAGTGTTTTCGAAAGAAAATGCAAAAAGAAAAGAGGAATGGAACTAAAGGTAAAATTAGAGATAGAGATATAGACATAAATTTGTGAAACTATAAATGACCCTGAAATAGGCTGCTAATTAGTCACTAAGTTCCTAGTGGATTTAGTTAGACATTGAATTTCTTATTTATAGAAGTACAAAATTGGTGGAGTGATCATCTTGTACTTGTGGAATTCAACTACATAATCATCAACTTTCTGCCTGGATTTTTCCTAGGACTCTTCCATTGGATTCTTAACTCACATTCATGTCTTGATAGGTGGAACTTCTTCCACAACATTCATCTACATTCTTCCTAATTGAGGATGAAAAGTATTCCTCGGTGCCTTTTCTGCCAACAAAAGCATTTCCATCATAACAAGGCACAACTTGTTATCTTCAGTCTATCAAATGAGATTTTCTATGAGTTGAAAATTGATGAACTTTCAGTATATATTTATAAATTCCAAATTCAATTATCAAGCCTTTTGATATTCATAGGTTCCATCAAAAGGCGGATTGCCAACATCATCTCTACTTTAAGTAGACATTGTTGGATGAAAGAGGAGTTTGATAGCATTGATTCTAAAGTAATAGGGTCAGTTTCTCCTGCTGACATAGAAGGAATTTTGGCACTACCAAGTTTGGTTACTACTTGGGAGATTTACAAATTGCTGTTGCAGGGACATGAAATATATCATCTGGTTGAGCACTTTTGTACTCTTCTTGATTCTAAGTTAGAGATCCTACAAACCATCTAATCTACTTAGCCTCCTTTCAGGTAATGTTTGGCTTCCTTGACCCTCTCTTCTACCATCTGCCATGTATATACATCTTATCTTTGAGTCCTCCTCTCTCTTCTCCTTTTGCCTTATACTTGCTTTAGTGCAAACCATCAACTAAGTGTACTTGTGACTTTTCTTCAAGAATTTGAGTGATCTGATTAGGACTATTTTACAAGGAACTTGAACCTTTGAGATAGCAAATGGTTTGGATTTTAATGTGCCTATGGTCTGTAAACTTACGACTTTTCTATTCAAATTTCAAGTGATCTCAACTCGTGGCTTAAATTTTTTTGGCTAAAGATTGCAGATTATTATAATAAAAGTATATTATTATACTTTATTATAATAAAGGTGGTTATTATATTATTTATTATACTTTGGTTTCATGTGAAGCAATACTTGATGACTGACAAACCTTTGACTGAGTTTCCTCACTTCCCTCTTCAACTATATTAATAAACTCGTCATCATGTTTTAAAGCAATCCAGGAGACTTTGTGAACCTCTTTTGGAACTGTAGCTTAAAATAGGTGTCTGCCTCTCTTTAGGCACACCAAAAATTATGTTATCAATATCCATATGGAACCCCATATCTAGCAAATGGTAGACTTCATCAAAGTATGAGAACTTTCACACCCATTAAACGACTTGAGACAGTTGAGGCATTCTCTATATGGTCCCAAAGCCTTCCAGGAGTTGCCACTAATAGTTGGAAAGGATTTGTTAGTAGCCATTTCTATTCTCTTGGTAATTTAGTGCCCCTACTAACTACTTGTACACCAATATTTGCATGGAAGTTAAACAAAACATTGGCATCGATGACAAGTTGACTTGAAAGTTCCTTAGTGGGAAAAATGACAAGAACAAGAATAGGCGGCCTTTTATGATCTTGGAGGAATGGTGACTTCCCTATCACCTCAATAGAAGGAAACATAAACGCTACTGTCTTGCTGGTGAAATTTTTAGCCTTGGCCAACACATCCTTGCCTTTGATAATAGATGGAGTAGTTGCTTCTTGAAAAATGGTCATACACTCATATCCCACTGTGTTGGTTGCCTTGAGTGTCAATGGTGACATATTGTGCTAGTCAAATCTGGATTGGCTTAAATAATTAGCATCCCCAATAACCTTCACACTGCTTGTTTTTGGATATGCTTTTTCAAGAAGACTCAACATTGGCTTCTTGTGCTCCACAGGCTTCACTGAATCAAATTCATCATCATCATCTTCATCTTTAGACTCATCTTTGTCATCACTGATCTTTAGTGCCTAGATACCAGGGAATTTAGAGACTCTTTTGTTCAACAAGTAACCTTCTCCTTGGCTTCCTCTTGCAGAGACCCCATTACCTCTAAAAGTTCTAGAGAATTAATCCATCATTATCATTATTTCTACCACGCTTCAACCAACCAAACATAGATATAACCTTCTTATAAAACTTGTTATCCATGTCCAGTTCCTCTTCAACCAGACGTTTGAATTGGGCCTGCCTTTTATTACTAATTATTTTGCTAAAATCATTTGTTTTAGGGGAATTTTTGGGAGACGAAGTGGTTTCGTTCTCCTAATCATCTTCAGATCTGCAACCTTCATGACTTCTTGCATGGCTATCACTCTTCTGATATTGCATAATCTCAAGTGCTATGTACAGAGGTGAACCACGCAATATTTCTACTATTGTTTGGCGTTGCAGGGTCCTAGATTCTGCAATTTTTAGTACCACATTATTGTCATTTGTTGAAAGGAGAATTATGTGGTTTTCATTCCCTATGTATAAGGTTTTTTTCACATAGAAATTTTATTCCAACAGTAAGTTGGATCATTTATTGTCTCGCAATATCTTTTTAAAACCTTCCATACTGTTGAATATATGAAAATAAATCACCACTAGACATAAAAATTATTACTATGCACAAATATGGTGGCCTTGTGCAAGCACCAATAAACTAGACTATATTTTTATGCCATACTTTCCTTGAATTGAACACCTCTTGGATTGTTGAAAAATATTTTGCAATACATAATGAAGTTGTTGTGACTGAACATGTTATTGTGGTTAACATTGTAGAAGATGATTTAAATAATTAATACTATTTATTTCTTGTAGTGCTCCTACAACCATTTCCTTGTACATAACTGGTTGAATTCCCACCACAAAAGAATCAAATCTATCCTGCATATGCATCCAAGGATTCATGCCTAGCCTTTGAAATTTCAGTCCCTAAAGATGTTGCTCTTTAAGAACAACACAAACAATGTCAAAATGCTTCGCATGTGAAGCAATAATTGATGACTGAAAAACCTTTGAGTGAGTTTCCTCACTTCCCTCTTCAACTATATTAATAAACTCGTCATCCTGGTTTAAAGCAAGCCAGGAATCTTTGTGAACCTCTTACAGAACTGTAGATTAAAATAGGTGCCTTCCTCTCTTTAGGAACACCAAAAATTATCTTATTAATATCCCTATGGAACCCCATATCTAGCAAATGATCGACTTCATCAAAGTACGAGCACTTTCACACCTATCAAACGACTTGAGACAGCTGGGGTATTCTCTATATGGTCCCAAAGCCTTTCAGGAGTGGCCACTAATATTTGGCAAGGATTTGTTTGTAGCCATTTCTATTCTCTTGGTAATTTAGTGCCCCC
The DNA here is from genome assembly GCA_034641835.2 of Pinus albicaulis. Classification (NCBI taxonomy): domain Eukaryota; kingdom Viridiplantae; phylum Streptophyta; class Pinopsida; order Pinales; family Pinaceae; genus Pinus; species Pinus albicaulis. The sequence continues at coordinate 761,804,620 of CM076576.1, forward strand.
ACTAACTACTTGTACACCAATATTTGCATGGTATTTAAACAAAACATTGGCCTCAGCAATAGCTTGACTTGTAAGTTCTCTAGTGGGACAAATGACAAGAACAATAATAGGCAACCTTTAATGATCTTGGAGGAATGGTGACTTCACTATCACCTCAATAGCAGGAAACATAAATTCTATTGTCTTGTCGATGCAAGTTTTAGCCTTGGCCAACACATCCTTGCCTTTGAGAATATACAGAAGAGTTTCTTCTTGAAAAATGGTCATACACTCATATCCCACTATGTTGGTTTCCTTGAGTGTCAATGGTGAGATATTTTGTTGTTCAAATATTGATTGGCTCAAATAATTAATGTCCCCAGTATCCTTCACATTACTTGTTTTTGGATCTTCTTTTTCAACAAGACTCAACATTGGCTGCTTGTGCCCCACAAGCTTCACTGAATCAAATTCACCATCTTCATCTTCATCTTTAGAATCATATTCATCATCACTGATCTTCAGTGCTTGGATACCAGAGGATTTAGAGCCTCTTTTGTTCAACAAGTCACCTTATCCTTGGCTGCCTCTTGCAGAGACCCCATTACCTCTAGAAGTTCTAGAGAGTCCATCATTATCATTATTTATACCACGCTTCATCCAACCAAACATAGATATACCCCTCTTATTAAACTAGTTACCCATATTTAGTTCATCTTCAACTGGATGTTTGAATTCGGCCTGCCTTTGATTACTTGGGTTTACTTAATGAAATCCAAGGACGAAGTATTTACCAAATTTCAAGAATTCAAAGTTGAAGTCGAGAACCTTACAGAAAGGAGAATTTAGATATTAAGGTATGATAATGCTGGAGAATACACATCCAAGGAAATCATCGCCTTTTATAAGGAATTTGGGATTAAGAGGGAGTTGATAGTCCCATATAATCCAAAATAAAATGGAGTTGCATAACGAAAGAATCAGTGCATTGAAGAAAGTGTAAAAGCTATGCTACATGATTGAAATTCTACTATAGAAAGGGAAACTAAGATGCAGGGCTCTCTCACCCGCTCAACATGATCTTTTAGTCAAATCAATTATAGAAATGATTTAGTTGTCTTTAGTAGTGGGCGATAGAAATCATTTCAATCAACAAATTTTGAATTCCATATTAATGTAGTTTTGGCCTCATACTAGTGAGAGACTCTTAGCCTTGCAAGTTTATACCATGTATAAGAGTTTGGGTGAATCTGAAAGGTATGGAGCTTTAAACTCTCAATAGATTCCTTCGGGTAGAAAACTTGAGAATATTTTCCCTGGCTCAGGATTAGCACCAATAATTACTAGCGACACTAGTTAATCAGACATGAAAGATGTTGAATCTGCAGTAACTGTGTGAATCCAAACAACTGTGTCATTGCTAATAATGGGTCCACATTTCATATCAACACCAATACTATTTATCTAAAGTAAATATTGGAGCTCCAGTTGCAATTCTTCCTAGTAAACATAAGAAACACGTGTCACAAATCATTCCTTGGCATAGATATTACTCAAGATTGAGTGCTTCTTCCCACTACAAGGTTTTGAGCCACTACCTAGCAAATTCACTTCTTTTTTTGTTGTTAGTATTATGTGAATTATATCAATGGTGTTATTTTTGTTTATTCCTTGTAGTTTGAAATGGTTTATGTTCTTTTTATGAAGAGTAAGTAAATCTTCATGATAGTGGTTTTTTTTTAAATAATTGTTGACCATTTATTTTCAATGATGTTGCGCTAGCATGGGCATCTGCAACAAACTTCACAGAAAATGTCTGTGTCATATTCCTAAATTAGCCATGAGCTAGTTGGAATATTAAATTTTTGTTTTGTTGCTTTGTTTAAGGAATAAGAGGACAATGGAGGTCCATAATCCTCCTTAATAATGAATAAATCAATTCCAATGTGAAATAGATAAACCTTGGCAGCTTAATTGAGCACCCTTAGGTGTGAAAAGGGGCTGGAACACCTTGACTGGGTCAACCTTGACCAAATCAACAACGCTGTCATGGAGGAGTGGTCATCAATGAGAGATAGTGCAGTTTTAGATGGTGATGCTTTGTGTGGAAGTAGTGCTATTATTGGATGGGGCTTAGGTTTTGCAAGCTCATATCTTATTTAAGGAAGAGGATGGCAGCCATTTTTCATTATGTTATGTTATGTATTTGATATTTCTGAATATATGGTCTTTTTAGACATATATCTTTCTCTTTATGTTTAGCTCAGATAGAGTGTTGTTTAGCATAGGGTGTTCCTGATCGGGAATCCCACCTCTTTCCTTGAGAGGCCTCTTGGGAGAGTCTTGTACTACATTTTCCACTATCTAGCTTAAGGCCAAGCTTCATCTCTCTTTTACAACGCAGATCCTATTGAGGGTTTGGTTGTTTTGTAGGTTGCAGCAAGTGGAGATTAGATCTCTAAATCTAGGCCATTTCATTGCTCATTTTCAGTGGAGGAGGCTTCCTTTACATTCAGAGGATAGTATTGAAGGCCAATGAGCTTATTTTCAGATCTTGGCATCAATCCAACTGGTTTTTCATCCCTACAACATATTTTACTTCCAGATCTGCGTTATTTCTGTAGGAGGAGTTGTAGGGTGGATTGGCACACCATTTGGAGAGCTGATTTTCTAGTGAAGGGGATATACCTTTCACTTAGAGGATCTATTGGAGGAGGCTATTCTATTGATCATATCAGATCATTCACACCTTCCAGATCTATATTTTGTAGTAGCTCTACAGCCTTAGGGCCTAGATCTACAACTTGTATATGGTGTTTTTCTGAAAACCCTTAAGGGGTTCTTCAAAGGAGCTTGTATAGCGCTCAGATATGATATAGATCTATCTATTGAGGCACATATCAGCCCTAGATCTGATTTATAATAATTTTCTGTAGTAGAGATAATAAAACAGTGATGTAAGGGTCTTCCTACTTCTATATATAATTGCAACACCTCATATTGAGGGATTTTGTCCATTGGAGGCTTGTACTTTCTTGTTGTGTATCTTATGGGCCATTATTCATGTATATTTTGATGCTATTATAACATATGAAAGGTATATATATTGGCCTCTTTATTTTATATGATTATTTTCATTACTGTTCCAACATTTTTCACTATATTCCTACTTTTCCCATTTGGGAATATTATAGTGGTATCAGAGCATAATCTTGGCAAACCTGTGCATCTTGAAAAGCCAATATGTCATCTGAAGAAGGAGATCCTATTACTAATGGAGAGAAGAGATATCTCAAAATAAGACACCGGAAGTATGATTATACATATGAAGAAGAAGACAAGGGTAAAACCCCTTTTTCAGGAGGAATGAAAAGGAAGGAGTTATCAAGACTTCTTTTCCAAAATATTCAAGGCATTAACAAAGACATCATAGAAATGAGGATGGAGAGATGTATAAATTCTCCAAAAGAGCTTGTGCATAGAGAAAGCTCTATATTTTCATATTATGGGTGTGAGCATTCATCCACACAACCAAATCTACAATGCTCTACAATGCCTATGTTCATAGCAAGAGAGATGGAGGAAGGATATGTGCCAAAGGAGGAGACTCTTAGTGACTATCTTCAAGAATATGAATCTCAATCACAGAGTTTCAAATATCATCTAAACTTCCAAGATTTTTGCAAGATCAAGGAGAATAGAAGACCTAGCAATCATGATAGAAGCAAAGGGTGAAAGCAACAGGATTTGGGTATATTCTTTCTATCTACTTTTGATGGGTCACCTAGATGCACAACTAGGGCTTGGGTGAAGGAGCTAAACACCTATTTGCAGCAACACCAAGTTTAAAAAGATGAATCCATTAGAGTAGCAGTGTTGCATCTTGAACATAAGGCTTATGCCTATTGGTTTTATGAAACTTATTCCTTGAATAATGTAAATGTGTCTACTTATGCAAAGTTCACTAGGAGCTTAGTGAGAAGATTTGATGCAAAACATTCTGAAACATCCATGGTTGAGCTAGTCAAGCCTAAACAAACAAAACCTTTTCATGAGTTGGAAGGATCTATAGACCCAAATCCATTCCAAATTGCTATTGAGGGGGTTAAAAAATTACAGAATACCTTTCTAGAGTCAAGATCCCCACTTCAGAAAGAGCTCTCTTCTCAAAAGGAAGACATGGAGATCTCTTTTTCAAAAGAGGAACTAAACAAAGAGCCTCTTAATGATGATGAGGCAACCTCCATTCATGAGGAAGGGGAAGAGAAGGTGAGAGGTAACAGCGCTGTCACATCAGGAGCAGATCTAGTACCTCATGGAGAGGTAGAGGGAGCAATTGCTCCAATGAGAGGAGTTCTTGTATCATTGCAAGAAATTCCAAAGGATCTCACATGTGAAGATAGAGTTCATGAGCAACATGTGCCCTCATTGATAGATTGTGAGACCTTGAAATAAAAGAATAGGATGGGGAGGAGGAACAACATCATATGATTGGGAGCACACACCCCTATCTATTTCAGAAAATTGATGCATAGAAGAGGCAGAATGATTTACGCAGTGGAATCAGGGACATGATAGTCCCATCTATTATGCATATGAGATTGGTCCATGAGACATCACTATCTTATGGAAAACCACCTGGGAGGCCACCTGATCCAGATTTGGTGAGACATGTCTCACATCATGATGCACCATTCATAGATCTAGGAGGAATGGGAGCATTATAAGGCCATTATACAACGTTGAGAGTCTTGGGTAGACTCAAGGAGGAGGGAGACATTATCCCAGCATCATCATTACCCACTCTCATTTCAAATTCTGCGCTATGGGAGGAGAAGCATGGGAAGGATAACAACCTTCCAATATACCTTTTGCATGGGAGATGTCAAGGAGAAGGGCAGCCATATGACATATTTTCTTTGTGATAGATCATCAACGTTGTCACTATGGAAGATAGATCCATATTGGAAATCCAAACTGTTGGTGGATTATTCCAAGGATGTTTTTGCATGCATGATACTTGATGACCAGCTACATGAAGAGGGCTATTCAGTCCAAGATGAAGTCATCTATTATCATGGTAGGATATTCTTATCTAGAGCCTCCAAGATCAAGGAGAATTTGCTACAAAGAGCACATGAAGAATTCCTTTTCAACCATACTTATTCCATGAGAGCTTACAACACCATCATGGATAACTACACTTGGGAAGGCTTTGCAGAGGAACTACATAAAAATTTTCAAATATGCATGAACCATGTGGAGATGGGAGAGATACATAACTCAATGAAGGAGCTATCACATCCACCTATTTCCTCTTTTGAAATGAGAGGGGATCTATCTCCACTCCATTTGTATGAGCAGAAATTTTGGTGAGGAACATGCTTATGTACATAATGTTTTATTTGATGAATATTTGCATTCCCTTACCATGTATATGCAATCCATAGCTCCAAGGAGGAGCGTTATTCCATATAAAATTCATGGCAAACTTTGGGCCATAAAATTTTTTTGACATGGCTAGTACTCCCTTGGAGGATATAGGGAGATGTTGTATCACTCTGGGTGCACTCCAAAGGCACCAAACATATCTCACATTTTCATCCATTGTGAGAAGACTTGGGCAACAAGTAAGTGGTGGGGAAACCACTTACCATATCATTATGTAATGCAGTCAAGAGATATATTGCATTGGTTCCACATGTGGTACTATGACCCACCTCCAATTTTGCATATGATTGTTTATATGTACTTGGTTATGATCTCATACATTGATGATGCTCTTATTCTTTTTATGGGAATGATTGGAGGGAGGATGGAGGGATAGGATTTGTCCTCTGGGAGAGAGATTCTCCATGGTTCTTATGTTTCATATTTCTAGGAGAGCATTGGACCATCCATGATTGCTACATTGGGTCTCTTGTTTCCTTATGGGATGAGCCATTTGGGTAACTTGAGCACTTGGGAGGTGCCTCTCATGAGTATATGGGAGGATTTTTTCTATGAATTACCACTCTGAAGGGTGATTCATTTTGTATGGATGATAGATTGGAGATTGGAGCTCCATATGGGAATAAAGGTTCCCCACATTTTCAATTCTGTCCTTATAGTTTCTTAGGGACAAGCAACACTTGGGAGGGGAGGATTGTAATATTCCTAAATTAGCCATGAGCTAGTTGGAATATTAAATTTTTGTTTTTTTGCTTTTTTTAATGAGTAAGAGGACATTGGAGGTCCATAATCCCCCTTAATAATGAATAAATCAATGCCAATGTGAAAGAGATAAACCTTGGCAGCTTAATTGAGCAACCATAGGTGTGAAAAGGGGTTGGAACACCCTGACTGGGTCAACCTTGACCAAATCAACAACATTGTCATGGAGGAGTGGTAATCAATGAGAGAACACAATTTTAGATGGAGATACTTTGTGTGGAAGTAGTGCTATTATTGGATGGGGCTTAGGGTTTGCAAGCTCATATCTTATTTAAGGAAGAGGATGGAAACCATTGTTCATTATGTTATCTTATGTATTTGATATTTCTGAATATATGGTCTGTTTAGAAATATATCTTTCTCTTGTTGTTTAGTTGAGATAGAGTGTTGTTTAGCATAGGGTGTTCCTGATCGGGAATCCCACCTCTTTCCTTTAGAGGCCTATTGGGAGAGTCTTGTACTACATTTTCCACTATATGGATTAAGGCCAAGCTTTATCTCTCTTTTACAACATAGATCCTGTTGAGGGTTTGGTTGTTTTGCAGGTTGCAGCAAGTGGAGATTAGATCTCTAGATCTAGGACATTTCATTGCTCATCTTCAATGGAGGAGGCTTCCTTTCCATTGAGAGGACAATATTGAAGGCCATTGAGCTTATTTTCAGATCTTGGCATCAGGCCAACTGGTTATTCATCCCTACAACACATTTTACTTCCAGATCTGCGTTATTTCTATAGGAGGAGTTGCAGGGTGGATTGGCACACCATTTGGAGAGCTGATTTTCTAGTGAAGGGGATATGCCTTTCACTTAGAGGATCTGTTGGAGGAGGCTATTATATTGATCATATCAGATTGACCACACTTTCTAGATCTATATTTTGTAGTAGATCTGCAGCCTTAGGACCTAGATCTATAACTTGTATATGGTGTTTTGTTGAAAACCCTTAAGGGGTTCTTCAAAGCAGCTTGTATAGTGCTCAGATCTGATATAGATCTATATATTGAGGCACATATCAGCCCTATATCTGATGTATAATAATTTTCTATAGCAGAGCTAATAAAACAATGTTTTAAGGGTCTTATTGCTTCTATATATAATTGCAGCACCTCATATTGAGGGATTTTGTCCATTGGAGGCTTGTACTTTCTTGTTGTGTATCTTATGGGCCATTATTCATGTATATTTTGTTGTTCTTATAACATATGAAAGGTCTCCATATTGGCCTCTTGCTTTTATATGATGATTTGCATTATTGTTCCAGCATTTTGTACTATATTCCTGCTTTTCCCATTTGGGAATATTACAGTCTGGTTATATTTAAGGTCTTCCTATCACTATTTTACTAGTAGTTAAATAATAAAATTGCATACTTTCAAATTTGAAGACATTGTATGAATATCATTATTCTTCTTGAACCCAAATTATTCCTATGTTGGCTACAAGAGAAAGATGAGAATGATAACCTAGAATAAAGGGGAAGGATCAATACCTTGAGTAAATAGAATGTTAAAGCTGAAAAATTAGTTGATGTAGAAGCTAATTCCTCCAATTCCTGCCGCGATTGTTAATGGAAAATAAAGTGTGGAATATGAGAATGAAACATATAATATTGCTAAAAAAACCTTGCGAGATGAATTGTTTAGATTCAACAAGAAGATCCTAACGAAAATTATGCACCTACACTAGGATGGAGCCTCAGGCTATTTTTAGGTGGATGTATATTTATAGATGCATGAGAAAATTGTATTTATAGATGAGGTATATTTATAGATGTATGTGCAAGTTCTATTTATAGATTGCATGTCTAATTATAGATGCATTTCGACTATTATTATCCCTTAATATTAGTTGGAAAATAAACAATCAGTGGCCTCACATGCAACTGAAGATTTACTACTATTAACTACATGCATGTAAGATCCAGTGGAGACCCAGTTGAGATGTAGGTGAAAGGGAAAATTGACTATCATTTGTGACATTATCAGTTGCACACATGCAACCACACATACATTGGATGTGCCCATGAGGATTGCGCAGTCAAGGCAAGCAAGATTCCATCCATTCAGGGATTTCTATCAGTTGGGATTGCACAGTGGAGGCAGGCTATCTGGAGACACTAAATTAGCTAAGGAACTTGCCAATTTTTGTATGAAAGTGTGAGAAAATTAGCTATTGTACTGATAGCTCTTGGAGTAGAGATTTGCATGTAATTTTTTCATGATCCATGATATAATACATAATAGAAGATGAGGTTTTTAGCTATATGCTTTCCTCGGGTAAATTATCTGTGTTATGTGTAATTGATCTTTATTCATGATATTGTGATTGGTGATTGTGTTTTAAATTCCACAAAGATTTTGTAGAAGTGATTATGTATTTAACAGTAGCATATTATTGTTAGATTAGGAGAATCCAGTAAATACGTATTTTGTATTAAATTTCTACATGGTATTGGAGCACAGGAGATTTCAATTTTGAAGTAGGAGTTGAATTTGTTGGTGGAAAGAATCCAAATTTGTAGAAAGAATTTCTTGGTGCTACAGCTGATTCCAGATCAAAATGGATTTCAATGGCCTGCGGCTAGAGTATGCACTCGAGGGCAGCTCGTACTACATTTATTGGAAGGAAAGGATTGGAGGGGGTGCTGGAAGATAATGGCTTGAAGGAATTCATTGACAATGATGTTTCTAAGCCTGCTTCGTCAGATGCTGCCAATCTTGATGCATGACAAAAGAAAGTGGCAAAGGCGAGGAGGATTCTATTGGAGGGAGTATGAGACCATAGTGTCTCAAGCCTCCATGGGAAAGCCACACCATATGCTATGTGGAAGGATTTGACGAATCTTTTCCAAAGCAACAACAACCATAGGAAATTGGCACTCAAAGATAAACTCAGGAAGATCAAGATGGAAAAGGGAAAAAACATTCCAAAGTATCTCACAAACTTTGTCCAACGTTGGGATGAAATAGGGAGTGTGGGAATAATTGTTGTTGATGATGATTTGGTGAGCTTAGCTCTCTTGGGACTTCCTAAGAGTTGGCACAGTTATGAAGACTCTGTCAACGGACACGAAAAATTTCTGGATTGGGAACGATTGTGGTCTGATCTGGTGTAGGAGGAGTTTAGGCGGAACACAAGAGATGGCTCTTCATCAAAGCATTATGATGAAGAGTATTGTGCTTTGGTTGGTAAGATGAAGAAGGGGAAGGGAAAGAAATTCCATTCTAAATATGAGTCTAAAATCAAGAAGCTAGATATGTCCAAGGTGAAGTGTTTTCACTGTCACGAACATGGGCATCTTGCTACTAAATGTCCGTAAAAGAAGAAGAAAAAGAAGGTTGTTGGAGCTGCAACTGGTGAGGCCCTTGCCTCGCAATTTTAGCTTGAATTCTCCTTGATCACATGCATGGTGTCAAGTGCATTGGGATCGGTGTGGTATTTGGATAGCGGCACTTTCTTTCACACGATGGGAGATAAGCAATTTTTCAGTGACTTGAAGGACAAATATCTCCAAATGCATATAGAGATGGGCGGCGATGGACGATACAGTGCGACTAGCATTGGTACCATTACCTTTCAGAGGGATTTAGGTAAACCATTTCAATTGAAAGATGGTATGCATGTTCCAAGTCTGAAGAAAAATTTGGTCTCAGTTGCAATGTTGTAGGAAAGAGGCTATGACATTGTTTTCAGCAATGGACAAGCTTTCCTGCGACATAAAACAATGAGTCAGGCCAAGAGGATAGGGATTCGAGTTAAGAATCTATACAAGCTGTAGGTAGATGGATGCGTTGCCATGATGGGCAAGGTGGAAAAAGTGGTGAGCCAAGATGAGGGCAAATTATGGCACAAGCAATTGGGTCATATTCATCATGGAGCCTTGAAAGTCATGCAACAAATATCTGCTAGACTTCCAATGGGAACACTTGTTCAGTTAGATCAGTGCAAGGGTTGAACCATGGGGAAGTATGTAAATTTCACCTTTTATGAAAAGGAGAACAGATGTGTGTGAACCATTCTCGGTTGCTTCAACAGCAAAACATAAGTACTATGTTATTTTTTTTATGACTTTTCTCGTAAATGCTGGATCTTCTTCATGCAAAAGAAGGATCAAACATTCTCAAAGTTCTGTGAGTTTAAGGCATTGGTCAAGAAAGAGTCAGGGAAGCAAGTGAAGGCTCTTAGGATCGATAATAGTGGAGAATACATCTATAATGAATTCAAGAACTTCTGCAGCAAAGAAGTAATTCGAAGAGAACTCATAGTGCCTCATAACCCACAAAAAAATGGGGTGATGGAGAGGAAGAATGGAACAATCGTGGGTGCAACATGAGCGATGTTGCATGATCAAGGCCTACCAATGCATTTGTGGGCGGAAGCATGCAAAACTGTCGTTTATGTGCAAAATCATTGTCCTCATAGAGTACTTGGCATGAGTGCACCTAAAGAAGCTTTCACTGGTGAGAAACCAGATGTTTCACACTTTAATATTTTTTGCTCATATGTTTATGTGCATGTGACCAAGGACACTAGGAAGAAGCTGGAGCTGACTGCTGAAGCTAGGATATTTGTGGGGTACACAAAAACAACCGATAATTATCGTGTGTATTTTCCAAACAATCGAATGACTGTGGTGCGACGGGATATAAAATTTGATGAGGGGAAAGCCATGTGGTTGTCGCTTGAGAGGGAGCTAGACTTGCATGCAAAGGAGGAATTATTGGTTCCCAAAGGTGAGTCTCTAGATGTGGATCAGCCATAGGAGGAGTTTCATGGAGTGGAAGATTCCACTCACGCAGAGCCAACCATCAGAACTGGAAGAAGGCGTACCACAAAAGTTGATAGGCTGAGACTTGATGCTGCACAGAATGTAGGAGCCCCTACTTCACAGCACAGACAAAGACAGTCTCATAACCGATTTACTAGATACATGGCTTTCACGAGAAAATGTATTGTGACTGAGCCATCTTCGTTTTAGGAAATAGTGCATGAGCCCACATGGGTAGATGCAATGGTGGAGGACTATGACTCCATTGTCAAAAACAGTGCTTGGGAAATTTTTCCAAGGCCGGGTTATAAATCAGTGGTAGGTTCGAGATGGATCTATAAGGTAAAGCAAGTTGTTGATGGGAGTGTTGAGAAATACAAGGCCAAATTTGTGGCCTGAGGCTTCTCACAGATTGAGGGGATAGGTTATAAAGAAACCTTTGCACATGTTGCAAGTTATTCTTCCATAAGGACCATCCTTGCTCTCTCAGCGCAAATGGGCCGGCACATTCGTCAGATGTATGTGATGATTTTGTTTCTCAACGGGATCATAGAGGAAGAGGTGTACATAGAGCAGCCTGAAGGATTTGAGATCTTCAATAGCAAGTCGCATGTGTCCCAACTCAAAAGAGCATTGTATGGGCTGAAGCAAGCACCCCATGCTTGGTACACTTAGATAGACAACTATTTCACTGGATTGGGATACACCAAAAGTGAAGCGGATGCAAACCTATACCAAATTGTGGTGGAGGGTAAGATTTTAATCATTTTTCTTTATGTTGATGATTTAATATTGACTGGTGATGAGAAACTGATACATTCATGCAAGTAGGACCTTGCAAAGGAGTTCGAGATGAAGGATATGGGCCTCCTTCATTATTTCCTTAGATTGGAAATATGGCGGCGAGATGGTGAAATTTTTGTGTCTCAAGGCAAGTATGCAAGGGAGATATTGGGTAAGTTTCACATGGAGGGTTGCAAACCCATGGATACTCCTCTTCTAGGAAACTAGAGGAAATAGGATGCCACCTCTGGAGAGGCAGTGGATGCTACTGTCTATCGACAGTTAGTGGGTTCGCTAATGTATCTAGTGAACACAAGACTGGACATTTTCTATGTGGTTAACCAACTGATTCAAGCTATGGTTAAGCCTACCAAGCTCTTTTGGAAGGCAGGAATACATGTCCTAAGATACCTGAGGGGCACATCAGAGTATGGATTATGGTACAAACAGAAGGATGAGGTGAATTTTCATGGCTTCACAGATGTATATTGGGCATGCAACTCATCTAACAGAAAGAGCACATTAGGGAGGATATTTGGCATTGGATCTACAGTTTTTTCTTGGTGCAATAAGAAGCAGAGATCCATAGCACTCAGTTTAGTGGAAGTGGAATACATGGCAACGAGTCAAGCTGCATGTGAGGATATCTGGATGAGAAAGATCTTGGTTGGTTTGTTTGGTTCTCATTTAGATCCAACAGTGATTCATTGTGATAACCAAAATTGCATTAAAATCTCGATTAATCATGTGTTTCATGATCGATCTAAGAATATAGATATCTGATATCATCATACCAAATATTGTGTACAGAGGAAGATCATGTTGCTTCAGTACATTCCTACGGAAGATCAAGATGCAGATATTCTGACGAAGGCGCTCACCAAGAGAAAATTTGAATACCATAGAGACAGGATCAGGGTGAAGGATAATCCCTTTCTTGTTGAGATGGAGTGTTGATATTCAACAAGAAGATCCTAGTGAAAATTATGCACCTACACTAGGATGGAGCCTCAGGCTATTTTTAGGTGGATGTCTATTTATAGATGCATGAGAAAATTCTATTTATAGATGAGGTCTATTATAAATGTATGTGCAAGTTCTATTTATAGATTGCATGTATATTTATAGATGCATTTCAACTATTACTATCCCTTAATATTAGTTGGACAATAAACAATCAGTGGCCTCACAGGCAACTGAAGATTTACTACTATCAACTACATGCATGTCAGATCTAGTGGAGACCCAGTTGAGATGTAGGTGAAAGGGATAGTTGACTATCAGTTGTGACATTATCGGTTGCACACATGCAACCACACACATATTGGATGTGCCCATTAGGATTGTGCAGTCAAGGAAAGAAGGATTCCATTCATTCAGGGATTGCTATCAGCTGGATTGTGCAGTGGAGGTAGGTTGTCTGGAGACAGTAAATTGGCTAAGGAACTTGCCAAAAGTGTGAGATAGTTAGTTATTGTATTGAAACTCTTGGAGTAGAGATTTGTATGTAATTTTTCATGATGCATGATATAATACATAATAGAAGATAGTGGGGTTTTTAGCTATATGCTTTCTCTGGGTAAATTATCTGTGTTATGTGTCATTGATCTTTCTTCATGATATTGTGATTGGCGATTGTGTTTTAAATTCCGCAAATATTTTGTAGAAGCGATTCTGTATTTAACAGTAGCATATTATTGTTAGATCTGGAGAATCCAGGAAATACATATTTTTTATTAGATTTCTACATGCCTGCAAGTTATCTTCCACTTCCAATAAAGATATGGGAAAGAAAGCTGAATATGAAAGCTTGTATGTATCTAGTTGGCTTCACTTAGAATAATCAATCAACTATATTACAATTAGGATTTTGTTAGTTCCACCTGTAGTTTTATATCCATTCTATTGTTTTGTAATATTGACCATCTCTATTAAGATGTTTTTTCTATCTGAAATATGAAAATTTTCCTTTTAACATGAAGTCTTCTAAGAAATACTATACACAATTTTTTACTTGCTTGAATTGTCTATCACATGGTGAAACTATATTTGTTCAGTATCAGAATCATTTTATGAAAATCAATGAAAATCATCGCTTCATTTGGCAGGGCCATTGGGCAGCTTCAGAAACCTAAAAGTTTGAATGTGAATTCTATTTTGAGGATAGAAAAAAGCTTCATGGATAAAGCAAAAAATTTGGAAGATGAGTTATCCAGGTAGTATTTCTCTTTGAACAACACCACTAGTTGCAATGGATTGTCAATATTTATAGCTGTTTATCAAGCTTCACCAAAAATATTATCCTTTTTTGATTGATTATTAATTGATGGATTTATTATTTATACTTGTTGCTCTTTCTTGAAGTTTTTGTGCTAACTATTTTGAACCAATTGAGGATCAAACATTGGTGGTATTGTTGTAATATGTTAAATTATTGTTGGTATTGAATCAAATATTTGTTGTAAAAGATAAATCAATGTGTTATACCTTGGAAATTACAAGTATGGTAAATATGGGAAAACTATTGGTGCTTTTCATGTAAATCTACAAAAAATATCAAAACTTTTCTTATTTTATCTTTTCATTATAATGATTACTGATGTTTTTAGTTTGAGTGATTGATGATGGACATAGGCGTTCCCTCAAATTGGAAGTTTGGTGTTGTAATTCAATGTGTATTTTCCATTCAAGAATCATATAGCAACTGGAATCTGAAAGTTACAATCCAAAATAATCATTTTTTTGGGGATTACTAGTGGTGATTGCTACATATTTTCAATGTTGGAATTTTCTCCAAATCATAGCTAATATATTGTACCACAGGTGAGTTGTATTTGCAATTTTTCCACTGATATTGTAGTGATCCATAAATAAGCAAAACATTAATAATTTGATATAGACTAGTTGGCTTATTCATATGTGATAATGAACCCAAATAGTAGTTCTTATCTAAAGAAATTCTTATCATACTTGGGAATTCTTGACATCATTGACCTTTAGCCCTGGACTTATTCACTTATCCTTCTACATTATCCAGTTACATACATGTATATGAGGCTATCCTATTATTGTATCTTTTTTACCTCATTTCATTTTATTCTAGACTTAGCTTTGCATTTTCTAGGAGTTTTGTTTGCACTCCCACATTGTATAAGTAATCTACAACTTGATATTTATAGCATGTAACTTAGTTGGAATGATTGTGCCTAGTCTTTCTTTGAAGGTTGAATACTAATTTTACTAATGTGTCATTTTCTATGGTGGTGTTTTATTTGCTTTGTTTATACAAGTCATCTGGCCACATAGAAGCCGCTATTTCGCAATTGAAGAAAACTTGTTCGAGTTTATGGGGAAAAATTACATTGATAGTATTGCTGATGTTGAGGCATAAATCGTATAAATCCTTTATAGTCTACTTTAGTTTATATTCCAGTGTTCATCGTATTTCATGTCTTATAATCTGCATTGTATCTTATTTCTTTTTCAAAAAAGGAACTCAGTATTGATGGTAAGAAGCAGAATTGAAGAAAGAGGAGAACAATTAAAGAGAGAGAGAAAGAGAGAGAAGAAAATTGGTCTAGTAGTACTTGTAGAGCCAATATCCCACATAAGAGACACACATAGAAATTTATGGTCAAGTCTTCAGAGTTGGTGAATTCACCTGCAATGCCTTGGAAACACAATGATAATATTTTGAAGTGATGAAACAATATTTCATGTGTAAATTGTAGTCCAACCAATATTAAGTTGGAAACTCATATTGTAATACTTGATATTTATATAATATATTTTATGTGGTTGAAATTATTTATAGTTGCACATGATATTATTTAGTATTGTAATTAACATATGTAACTTTGGGTTTTCATATTAGATGAACATGTACATTTTATGCCTTTTTTTAATTTAGATGCAAAATCATACTAATTAATTTATGTTGATTAATAATGAACACATAAAAGCAATCTAAAACTACTAAGTCATTAACTTATGTTTATTAATGATGAAAAAAAATAAAATGAATATACGACTAAAATAGTTGCTTATAATGATTGTTAATGAAAGTAAATGAAATGAATATAAACTACTAAAGTAGTTATTTATAAAATGAATATGAAACTACCAAAAAAAGATAAATAAATACTACAAATGATAAATTTGTGATTACAAATGATGACTAGATTTTGCATATATATGACTATTAGTAGCTAATTTACAGTATCTTATAACACAACCAAAATTTAGTCATATTTCTTTGGTCATTAATCAGTTTCAAATGGTGACTAAAATTTTCATATATATGACTATTAGTAGCTTATTTAAATTATCTTATAACAGAACCAAAATTTAGTCATATTTCTTTGGTAATTAACTGGTTTCAAACAATGACTAAAATTTGCATATATATGACTATTAGTAGCTAATTTACAATATCTTATAACACGACCAACATTTTGGTTATATTTCTTCGGTCATTAATTGGTTTTTTCGGGTGATCATTTAGTAATAAATTTTGTTGCATATTTGGTCATTAATTGTGGTAATTAATGACTAAATTAAGGACAACGTTTATGACAAAATATACTAATAGACAATAAAGTTGGGACAACCAATTAATGAATAAGCTAAAAACTTCTGGATGCGGATGTCATTTGACATGGATGGGACGTTCGTCCCTATGAGGATCCCGACATCGTGCGCGTGGTGTGGCCATATGGCCACCCACAAGCACATTAAACCTTCATTTAATGTTGTCAATCCGCACAACACTTGGGATATCAATTCGTTCCACCGCCAGAATTTTCCACCCCTCTAGTTTTTAATGGCTCTGAAGCATTGCAATTCCATTCATGCTCTCCTTCATTGCTGGTCTCCTACTCCGCAGAGCTGCTTCTGTCCTCCTGCTTTTGTCGATCCAAGTGCTCGAACGCACACAGGGAGACACTGCCTGTTGCTCTGTTGCATTGAAATCTTGTCGGATTTTCACTACACTCAGAGTGCGCTCTGCTACAAGAATTCTCGGCCCCCTGCTAAGCGTGCCTCGCCATTCTTTTCCGAGCAGTGTCATTCCCGTCATTCCTGTCCTCATCACAACCCTCGTCGCCTGAGCTCCACTGCCAAAATGCCTCGGCTCAGACAAAGGATGAGAAGCCAACGAGGCAGCAGTCGGGGCAGAGCAATTCGCTCCCAGCCCACCTCAAGCTCTGATTCCTCCTCTAAGGATTCCTATCATGGCCACTACCTTGAAACCCAGATCAAAAGGGGAAGAGCCAGCCTTGCTGGGCAGGCGCATTCCACCCATGGCTCCCAGCCTCACCATGTTGTGTCTCCTTTGCAACCAGTCATTCAGCCCTTTGCTACCCCTATCTCCACTCTGCCTGCTCAAATTTCTCTCCGCCAAACCTCCCATAGAGCCCAGCTCCAATTTTCTTGCACCATGGACAAGCCCGTAATTATTGCTTTCATTATTGTCACCCTTTGGGAGGAAGCAGCAAGCTTCAACCTTTCCGACGCTCCCGCTCCTCAGTTCACTCAGGACAAAGATGATGCCAAAGACAAGAGTGCGTCGCTGGGGATGGAAAGTGTTGATAAGGAACAGGAACCGATGAATGAGGCAGCTAATAAAGCCACCTGTGCAACCACTGAAGGCGAATATAGCAGCAGTAAAGAATACAGATGCCACATTGTGGAGGAACCTCCCTCTCCTGCTAATGACAAATAAACACGGTAACCTCTACTAGAACATGGCTCTGAAGCCCAGGTTTAATGGGTCATTTTTTGTGTTTCTGTTAAGCTCTCCTTTCCTGAGAGTGAAGAATGTTATTTTCATAAGTCAATTTTTGTTTTCATGGGTCTATTTTCTGAACTTAATGCCGCTTTCCCCTGTGAGGACGACAAGACAATTAACTAAGGGACTAGTTTCCCCTCCTGGGCAGTTCAAAATCATGTATTTTTTGACAATCAAACCCATCTCTCTGGATCACCTAGCTGAAGCTGTGGTCGACATGTATTTTTATGTTATATAAATAGAACTAGTCTTATTTAGAAAAAAAAATGAATAAGCTAAAAACAACTAAAATTTGGTTGCGTTATAAGATACTGTAAATTAGCTACTATTGGTCACCGACCAAAAAATAGTCATTTTGTTGGTAACTAATTAACCATTTTGTACTAGTGAATTAGCCATAGCTGCATAGAGCCAAGAATATGGGAGTGACTAGAAGGCTCTGGTCACTGGAAGAGCAGCCTATGGGAATGATTATAGGTCTCAGTCACATGGATCTGATGTTATGCATGTGACTGAGGTATTTCACAACATTTTATCTGCATTCCTCGTGCTATTCAGAAGGAAATTAACTTGGAAATTCCTATAGGCTTCAAGAATTGTTTGGAAAGGTCAAAAATTGTTTGAAAAGGTCCTCTCATGATGTGAATGAATTTAGTTCAAAATTAGTGAACTTATTGGATTTATTTGGTCCAATTTTTGCACCTTTGATTCTATCCCCAAGCTCAATTTTACCCTACATGTTTTATATACTTGATCTTGAAGTTGAGCATTGGTTGATTATGAATTGAAGGAATGAATAACTAAGTGAGAAGGTTGTAGAGAAGTAGTGTATGCTTCAGACACAATTGAGAGAATACATTCTTCATTCTATGAGTGTTATTATTGCATAATGATAATATATGAAGCATGATTCAAAATAGTTCAGATCTGGAGTTGTTGGAGTAGATATTTTTTGGATATTTTTTGTATGTTGCTGGTGTATATTTTTTTGGTGAACTTCACACTTGTTTTTGCATGAGATGTTATTACATTTGGCGCATATCCTTAGTGTTGTATGTTGCTAATTGTAGTATTCAACAATTATGTTATGATGTGAGGGTTCGATATATGTTGATATCAGTTTTATTGTGGCCACAATTTTGCTATTTGGAGAGCATATATTTTGTGAGGTTTGTTTTTATTTGATTTTATGATGATATATTGATGCTAAGAGAATGTATGCAAAGCTAAATTCTTTTTTAGAAGAGTGCCTTGGGATCTGTTTTGAAAATGGATGAAAGGAGGTCCACATAGTGGTAGAGGATTGATGACTTTATGAGAGAGGAGAAGGGATATCAAAGCTTCAACGAAAGGAAAATGTTTCTCAATCCAATGGTAGTTGGATAGTCCAATCGAAGTTGGGTGAGGATTGATTGATTGTGGTGGCTTTCAATGGATGGTAATATGTAGATATGCATGAGAACATAGTCTTTTGAGTTGACTAGTATAATCGAGTCTCCTAGCCAATGGGTGTTCGCATATTGTATATGAGGTCGAGTCTCCACGATGATGGGAGTAAAATAGCTATGTAAAAAACCGATTGATTTATTAATAAAAATTTAGAGAAAATCAGTAGCAACAAGGGTGGGTTTTCTCCCAGTGAAGGGTTTTCCACCAAATATCTTTTGTCTCTTGTGTGATGGTTTTCATGGTTGTGTTTGATGGTTTTTCTTCTCTCGTGGTTGTTTATTTTATCTGCTTACATTATTATATTTATTTCATGATATAATATGTTGTTTGTTAAATGCATGATTTAGTAAGTGAAGTTTAAATTGGTAAAATTGTTAGGAATATCACACTACTGAGAGTACTGATTCACCCCCCCCCCCCCAGTATTTCTTAAAGGTTTCCAACATAGAGAATCTTAGCTAATCATTTTTGGCTCATAATATTGAAAGAAAGAGACTTATTTTTATCCATATATGACCCATATCCCCCTATATAAAAGGAATTAGTCCTTAAATCCCTTTCTCAACTACAAATTCTACTCTAAGAAGAGACTTGCATCATTGGAAAAAACATTGACATGATTAAATCATTAAAGAAAGATAAATGTGGCATTTGTATATTGGAATGGATTCCAAACTATTCAAGGAATTTTTGAGAACAGTGCAAACAATGGATATATCAACAATCAACGACACCTACACCTAGAACAATAAGCGAGGATGTAAACATCAAATTTCATATTGTTTAGATCGCTTTCTTATTTATGAATCCCTTTTAGCAAAGGATATATTTCTGTAGGCTTCCATTCATCCTTATGTTGGGTTAGATCACTAGCTAATATGCCTGGAGCTAGACCTCATATTAGGTTCTAGCAATAGGCCCTTCAAATTCGAAATATTTCAGCTAAGTGACCCACCCTTTGTTAAAAAGGAAAAATAATGGTGACAAGAGTTGGAATTTACCAACCCCTCTCCATTGTACGATTTCCATTAGAATCTCAAAGCTCTTAATGCTTAAATCAAAAAATGTAATTTTGAAGAACTTGGTAACATTTTCCAATCCAAACAATAGTTGGAATCTAAATTGAGTGCATATGATAGTAAATCATCTTAGAGGGACACATAGAATAACTAACACAACAAGAAGGAAATGTTTCTATCCAATTAGAAGAACACAAGAAGCAGGAAGAATTTCTCTGGAAGGAAAAATCTAGAATTAACTGGCTAAAGAAAGGGGATAAAAACTCTTCTTCTTCCATAAGTATATGTTAAAGCACAAAAATCACAACAATATTTTCTCCCTTCTAGATAGAGAAGCTAGAAGACTAGCTGACCACAAAGACTTGGAAAAAGAGCTAATTAATTATTGCAAAAATTTCATGAAAGAGCGCTTTTCCATCTACCTCTTAGCTATCAATAAAGTCATATCTCACATTCCCTACCTTGTCACCTCTAATCATAATGAAGCATTTATGAGAGATATCACCTTACAAGGTGTTGAAGAAGCGACCATGACTATTCCAAAGAATAAATCCTCAGGTCCGAATGGATTCACAACCAAATTCTTCCAAGCTTGTTAGTCCTTCGTAGGATATGAAATTCTAGACCCTGTAGAGGAATCAAGAAAATCTAGATCGATGTTCCATAGCTTCAATGCTACATTATTTACTCTCATCCCCAAATCATACCACTCTTCTAAACCAAGTGGCTTAAGGCCCATAACACTTTGCAATGTGATTTATAAAATAACATCCAAAATCATTGCTAACAATTTAAAGCCCATTCTACTCCTTCTCATACCTAAATACCAGATATGTTGAGGGCTATTAGATACATGAAAAAATAGTGGTTTCCCATGAGTTGATCCATCCCTTGAAAAATAAAAACAAAAATGGCATGGTCATTGTTACATCAATTTTTGGTCATCTAATCTGTTACTATTAGATGGACCAAAGTACACCATGTAAGACCAATTTTACCCTAAGTAAAATTGCTTTCACTATTAAAAATAACTTAGTAATCCATAATTTATTAAGTTGTTTATGGTCTAAACAGGAAACCCCATGAGGAAATATTGAATAAATCCCTATTTGTTTGATTTTTCTCAAGGGATAATTAGTTAAACAACAATTTAATTAATATTCCTGTTCATATTTAACCCAAAACAGGAAAATTAATTAGATAAATCATTATTATCTTATTATTTTCTAAGAATAATTATTTAAGCATTATTTAAATAATATTCCTTGTTAAAATTGACTAAATCATTTATAAATAATTGAATAAATCACTATTTCTTTAATTATTACTCAACCACACTCCTAAAATAATAAATAAATCATTTATTTATTTATTATTTACAAATAAAGGGATTTGACCAAATTCAAATTAATTTTCCCTCCAACAAGTATAATAAAATATTCCATAAAAGTTGAATCTAGATTTGGTTAATAATATTTTAATTATGCACCAATATCTATACTAACTCAAAATTTTGTTATAAATATAAGGGTTTTTCCATTCGTTCACTACCTTTTGTTGCCTAAAGACCACTCTGGATCTATACTCTTGGTCTGACTTTGATCCTCCATCATTGTCATATTTTTCTATTTTTTTTGCTTGTGAACTTCCCTCGAGTTCCATTTTTTTTCTGGGTTTTCTACACCATAAAGAGAGAATGATCTTAGATTTGAAGCGTTGAGGACATACAGAACCCATCCCATTGAGGGGGACTGGTAATATTTCTATGTTCCCTTCCTAGGTGTCATAAATACAAAAATTCTTTAAAAATATTCTTGTCTTGTCTATTGGATGCATGGAGCAACTCTTTCTTTTATTTACTGCTTAATGTCTTTAACTGTATAGATCTGGATTTTGTAGCATTTTTCTTGGTCAACTAACTGCAAATCTAAAGAAATTGGCATCCATCTTTGATGTTAGGGTTGTTTTTTATGCACAACTAAAGTGAGTTTTTCGTACGCTTGCAATTAGAATTCACGCTAACAGACATAAAATTAGACTTCTTAAAAATCCTTTCATAAACTCAACTGGTCATATCTCTACTACACTCTCAGGGACTTTGGCTTCCTGGATGAATCAATATAATGGATAGGATCACTATTTTCCTCTCTCTTCTCCATTATTTTAAATGGATCCCCCACCAAAACTTGTAATCCTTCAAGAGGCATTAGGAAAGGATACCCCCTCTCCACTTTCCTTTACATTCTTATAGTTTAAGGCTTGGTAGATCCTTTCAAGAGGTTTATTTTCAAGGTAAAATCAAGGGGCTCCATTTCAATAGCACTCTTGATCCAATTACTCACCAACAGTTTTTTGATGGCACCATGGTCATGGGCTGTCCCACCGTCGAATAATTGCGGGCTCTCGAGAAAATTTTAAGTGATTTCATGCAAGCCTCAGACACTTCCATCAACACCTCAAAATACTATACCTTCTTCTTCCGTACTCATCCCTCAATCTAGGCCCATTTGGCTAGGCTTCTTAGTTTCCAAAGATATTCTCTTCTTTTCATCTACCTTGGGGCCCACCTGGTGGATAAGTCCCTCAAACATTTATTGGCATGAGTTATTGAATAAAATTTCCAACAAGTTGGAAAATTGGAATTTCAGAGAAGTAAATATCAAAATTCACCTAGTTCTTATCAATTTAGTACTCAGGTGCTCGTTGTTTACAAAATTTATGTTTTAGCTTCTCGAAAATGTGTTTTCCACTCTACAAAAAATATCTACTACTCCTTCCTCTGGGGAGGGGTGACAAGGGAATGAAAGTGGGCACTTTTAGCCTGGGATAAGGTATACTTAACAAAAAATATAGGTGGCCTTGGCCTTCAAGACCCAAATGTGCTAAGGAAATGGAGGCCAAGCTCTAGTGGCATTGGATCCAAGGAAGCCAAGGTCTCTAAAGAGTAATATGGAATGGAAATTATTTCCGAGATCAAACCCTATTTTATAAATTAGACCAACAACATCACATTCAAGGATCCTAGATATGGAATCTCACAAACAGTAACAAAAAAATCATACAATAACAAAGTTTTTTGGAGATAAGAGACAAATAATTTCCCAATTTATGGGATCATTCATGGAAGAAATTAGCTAATATTGGATATAAAAATTATCTATCTCAACTAAGAATTCTCATGCATGGAAGGGGAAAAACTCAATGAACGCATTATCATAAGGAACAAGATAGTTATATAAAATGGTGCATATCACGAATATTGGGACATAGACATGCGTCCTCAAGAATGGGTGACACTTGAAAAATATATACTACAAATACAGATACCATATGCAAATGGAAATGAAAAATTACATTGGAGTCATCAATCTGTAATATCATTTGGAGTTTAGGAAGACTACCAACTAGTCGTTGAAATCGATCATGTTTCTTTGTCATGTATTTGGAAACTAAAATCATGGCCCAATGTCAATCATTTCTTATGGTTGCTTCTAAGAAGGTGTGATTTTACTTACAATAGAATAACCAAAAGAAGTTTTGAAGGAACCTCATCCTATCATTTATGCCAAAGCAATCAAGATACAACTGATCACTTATTGATTGAGTGCATATTTTCCAATCATATTTGGACAAAGGTTCCATCACCTTTGAACAATGAAATAAGAAGGTTGCAAACCTCTTGGAAACTATAGCATCCTCAATAGGCTCTCCTTTCCAAAACTCCATCCTCAATCATGTATGGTCTGTATCACAATGATTGATGTTTTGGAACCTTTGGAAAGAGAGGAATAGAATAATATTTAGGAATAAAGTCTCAGACCCTAAAGCGATTTGGATTCTAGTTCTTCAAAATGTTAAATAAGCAACTATCTTAGCCCTATAGTCCTCCTAAGATTTCAAAGCCCATCCCTCTGAATTCAAAATCCTCTCTAATATCTTTTTTCATCCACCATCACCCTCTAACTCCGCCCCCCTCAACCATCACTCTTTCCCCTCTCCTTCTTCTCCCTCATCATGTTCTTCCCCCACCCCTCGATTATCAAGTTTAATTTTGATGGACCTTCCAAATGTAACCCAAGTCAAACATGATATGGAGGATTATTTAGATATTATATGGGCCATATATTATTCCTAATAATAGGGACTATGACCAAAACCAAAAATAATGCAACAAATATGTTTTCCCTCAAGTCTCATCTGCAAGAAATAAGGACCTAGGTTTCCGCAAACTCAAAGTGGAAGGAGACTCCCAATTGGACATAAACATTATTAATAAGCTCTTAAATGGTACCAAAATTTAGAATCTCTACTTCTTAGAGACTAGAAAGTTTCCTCTCTAAAATGATTATCCCAACTCACATCAGTTGAGCAAGGAATAAACCAAATGATTTCTTAGCCAACATAAGTTTCTCCTAGGACTATCCCTTCTTATCTTCTCATTGGTCTGACATCAATCCTTGATATATGCTCTCAATTTTTTTTTCTCTCATCCTCAAAGAAAAGGAACAATCCACCATAGAAACTGGATTCACTTCTCTGATCGAGGTGGAAACATGAGTTAGAGAGGGTGATGGGATGAATCCATCATCATCACCCCACTCAATAGAGGATCGAGGTATGGAAATCCCTCCAGAGTATTTAAAATCTCTACTCTCATGATAATACATGAAGCCTACAACATGATTTATAATTCATTTCCACAACATGCCCTTTGAGATCATTCCATGGCTCATAATTTTACCTTTATCCTCCCCCTTAAAATATGGATTCTCATTTCTTCCTTAGTCAATCCACCTTTGTGCACTCTAAATAAGCAAGTCCCCCAATTTATAAGTAACTCTGATAGTTCTATTGTTTTTTAATTACTGTATTTAGGGGCTGGATTGGGTCCTCCATACCTATCCCTCCCCTTCTTCCTCTTTCCCACAGTGGTTTTTTTTCCCATCCTAATTTCAAAGCCTATGATTAGAGAGATATTTTTTTTAAAACATTGGATAATGGAGAATCTCAGGATCCCCCCCCAACCATCTAACATAGTCTCCCTTGGAAGTACAATCTCCCACTGTAAGATTTTTCTCGCAGGCTATTGATCTCAATTTTCACCTCAACAAGGAAATGGGTTTTAGAGTGGTGAGGTTCAAGTGATTATCTCCACTACTTACTGTACTCCCACACACACTTGGTTACGGTTGGATGGTGGTCTTCCTTTACATATTTTTTTGTGTGTTACTACAATATAATCTCTTGGTGAATTTGGTTGGTGGTCTGAAAAGTAGTATGATGTCGAAGACAACCCCCAAAAATAACCTTGAATTTCCTTTTGTTCAACTTTCATTTCTAATTACATTACCTTCACAAATTACTTTTTTGGATTTATTTTTATGGGAATTATTCCCCTTGGTGCTTTCTCTTGTTTTTATTGTATCCTTGTGCTCCCTTCTCCATCATTCTCATTTTCTAAATATACCTCTCTAGAATCCCCCACAACTCTCATTCTTCCCCTCACTACACTGATATAGCTCACATCGTCTCTTGGTAGTATTCTCCTCGCATATTTGCCTCTTTTTCTCTCCCTCATTGTGAGTTTCCACTCTCCTACTTCTCTGATAATGGTGCGTCAAAGGCCATAGTCGTAGAGGTGCAACTAACGAGGTGGAAGGGAGGATCATTCACACTTTCCTCCATGCCCATAATGTTTCTATGAGATTTCAGACCCATACTCTTGAATCAATCCAATAGGAAATATAAATTGTGGATGAAAATGTTCATGTTGATCATGAAGAATTTACAAATGTTGAAGTGCTTACATCTATTATTGAACTTGTGTTGGACCCGTGTCACACCTAGGGTTTCCAAAATTAGTACTTGTGCATGATTTAATTATACTAGAACATTAAATCCTTGCTTGGCAAGGTCCTTTTAGAATACAATGAACTCAAGAGGGAAATTATGATGCATCTTGATGAAGTCCAACTAGAGAATAAGGATATGGGGTTATAGAAAAAGGACTTTGTTCTCTCTTTGGGAGGGATTGAGGCTGCTCCACAGGGCCAAAGGCCCAGAATCTCCAGGGACCCCGACTGATCCAATTCAGTTTTCTACCTCATCTTGAGCTACTTGTATGGCTCTCTATTTGACAATTTTTTCTTCTACTCTGGTCTCTATATGTTATTATTTTTTTGCAGTAGGGACTTCCATTGTGATCATTGTTTTGTGAGTCTATCACCATATATTTTTGGACATAATTATGCCAACAAGTTTATGGCTTTCTTGGGTATCTCCACATATTATTTTTTGGAAATTGAATTTAATGTCCCGATGTTAGTTTGGTTTTGTTAGAAATTAGGTAAGAAAAGTGTTTTCCACATAGGCTTGGAGCTAGCATGTGCAGAATTTTCCTAAAGTGACTTAGGATTTGTGAGATATAAAGTTAATTCAAAAAGGTGTGCTTTATTAATGTCAATGAGATATTAAAACACAAACATTGGATCAAGAGCTCATAAGATCAAATATTAGCCCTTGATCTTGGAGGCTAGGTAGAAGGTTAAAAAAACCCTCTCTTATATTTATTTCATGGTTTGCTGAGTTATTTTATAATTTAAAAGTCGATAAATTTTCATTTGTGTTGTTGTTCATAAAATAAAAATTGAATTTGATGAGAGAATTTTATTTTCTAAGTGTTAATTTTATTGGAATTGCAACTTAAGAAATATTTGAAATAATTTCTACAAGAGAAATTTGAATTATAGTGAATTTTTTGAGTGGTTTTATTACATGGTATTAGAGTTTGGTTGCTCAAATTAAAATAGAAATTGGGAAAACAAATTTTACCATCAAATGAAAAAGATTTATTTTTTTTGTCATAGCTACTAGTTTGTGTTTTGAGGAAAAATTGGGAGCTTTGAATTTTAGTGCATGGAAGGAGAGGATTGTACTGATATTGGAGGAGAATGAGGTGTGAGACATCACATAAAATCCATGTGTTATTCCTTAATATCTTGTTCAGTTGGCAGCCTACAACAAGAAGAATATGCACACAAAGAGGATTCTTCTTGATGCAGTCAAATACCATGTGTTTCCTCATATCACAAGTACTAAGACCCATGCATTTGAAATTTGGGAAGCACTTTGAAAATTATATCAAAGTTCAAACTAGAATAGGATATTGGTTCTTAGGGAGAAACTAAGGAGAACGAATATGAAAAACAATGACAGTCTCTTCATACCTTACTAAACTAACACTAATACATTATGATTTGGGGGATATTGGAGAAGAAGAGGATGACTCTAAGCTGGTTATAATTTCCTTAAATGTATTTTCTAAACCTGGGACAAATTTGTGCATGGGATTGTTTCTAGGGAAAACTTATCTGATATGGAAAGACTATGGGATGATTTCATGTGGGAAGATTTGATACTTGGGGGTTTCTCTTCTATCCAATAGCTTGGAGATGATGAAGAGAGTGTGGCCCTTGCAACTAAGGGAAACAATAAATTCAAGAAGGGGCCCAAGAATTGGGTCAAGAAGAAGGGTTAGTAGAAGAATGATATGAGAAAAATTAAATGATTTTCTGTTGGCAAGGAGTCAGGTCTCGCGGACAAGACCCAGGTTCAGGAGTTGTGGCCAACAAAGGGGTCCGATGTAGTCTAGGATCACGCCGGCATTTTCATCCTGCTCCGGAGAGCAGTGAGTCTCACCCGAGGCGTGCCGCAACCACATGCAGAAGGGGATGAGATCAATGGCAAGGAACAGAGTCGCAACTCATGACGGACAATACATCGATTATATAGACGAAGTCATGTACGCAAGTGTAAGGATTCTGGACACCACATATCTCCACAATGGTATGATATTGTCCACTTTGGGCCTAAGCCCTCATGGCTTTGCTTATGGGCTTTACCCCAAAAGGCCTCATACCAATGGAGATATTTGTCCATCCTTATATACCCATGATCCTCCCCACTTCTAGTCAATGTGGGACTTTGGTCGTATACCCAACAATCCTCCCCTCAAACAAAGGACCATCGAGCCTCCCCTCAAACGATTATCCATCCGTCCACTCTCTACCAACCAGGATTCTCCGCTCCAATGCGTTGGAAGCACACGCCTTACATGGAGCACCACCTGCCTCGAGAGCTTTCTCTATCCCAGGTCAACTCCTCTTCACCGTGTTGGGACCAGGACACGTCCATGAAGAATCCGGAGCATACCGCCTGTCTAACCAAGCTCATCCATGGATCCATCGTGATATTTACAGGGCCCTGCCTTCGTTTGGCTTGAGGGATTCATCCATAACAACCAGGGCATGACTCACATTCACCACTTGAAAGATTAAGGACACCACATATCTCCACAATGGTATGATATTGTCCACTTTGGGCCTAAGCCCTCATGGCTTTGCTTATGGGCTTTACCCCAAAAGGCCTCATACCAATGGAGATATTTGTCCATCCTTATATACCCATGATCCTCCCCACTTCTAGTCAATGTGGGACTTTGGTCGTATACCCAACAGCAAGAGCACTTAAGAAGCATTCAGACATTAGCAAATAAAATTTTAAACCAGCATAAACACATTACATGCATGTAAACCCCTCATTGAAACAACAACCTTTCATTGTATTAATCTCTTGGCCAAGCACATGATTACATAGCATTTTCAGCGATAGCTTACAACTCTGATACAGATGTCTTATGGAACAGAAAGGTAGAATAGAGGAGATTAGAAACCATAGAAGTGTCATGCATGATTTCCCGTAGTCGCTCTGTGCTTCTTCTCCTGTTACGAGCCTCGCAACCTCTGCAGTATCCTCTTCTTTCAGCCGGGTGACTGTTATTTATTCACCCGCTATCGCGACTATCAGTGCCTCTGTGTCTTTTCTCCAAATTCTTCCAGCTTCTCTCCTGTTATCTGTGTGTTCCGCTTTTTGTCTTCTGCTGTGTGCTTTCTTCATCTATACCTGTGCGTGTTCTTTCTTCAGCTATCTCATGCTTCTGCGCCACCTTGATAGCTCCGCGACTCCTGGTAGTTGCGACGCGGTCGCGATTTCCATGTGTCTTCATGCCGCAACTCAAAAGGTCAAAATTCAAAATGTTCTAACCAGGATTTCAAAAACAAGGGCCCCAACAGGCCCCGACCACAATTCCTTGACTCGTCCCCGAGTCAATCACAAATGACAGTTTCCACCTCCATTGCCTCGCTGGCTCCCGTGCCCTGTTCGGCCTATGTGCCTTCACCTCGTGCCCTTTCGTGTTGTGCTCCTCCAAGTGGCTGTTAAAACAAGGGCCCCAACTCCGGGACCCTGCGGAATGTTGTATCTTTAAGCCCGGTGAAGTCCGACACCGCTTGCTGCCAGTCCTGCATTAGTGAGTCTGCTTCCTCAGTGATCCTGGTGGCAGCGGCCTCCTCTATATTCACCGGGACAGCCCCGAACATCGTGGTAAGTTGGGTCTCGGCCTTTGCAGCTAGGTGTTGTATTGATTTGGCACTGGCTTGAATGGGCGGACGGATTTCCCGAATTATCTACTTGGCCGCTGCTGAGTTGGCCTCGGTCTGTTGCATTTGAACCTCGAGCTCGTCCGCCTGGGCATAGAGTTGATCTAACCGCGCGGGGTCTGCGGTCTCCTGAATTTCCCTGGAGATCTGTTGCAGCTGGGCAGAGATGGGCTGTGTTTTGACAGTGAGGGCGAGTGAACACTCCTGCAGACTTCGCAAGAGGTCGTAAACCTCGCGCACTGTGGAGTGAAGGGTCGCCTGCATGTGAGCTGCCTGGGTCTGCTTGGCGGCCACCTGTTCTGAGTATACGATCTGTGGGTCGGGGAGTACGGGCCGTGTGGCTAACGCCGCTTGAAGATCCTGATTCTCCCTGCATAGACCCGTGAAGGCAGACCGAATGTGGTAAGCCTGGACTGCTACATTTCTCTCCGCTATATCATCATGAAGTGGGGCATGGTGAGCCCTTACAGCGGGCCATAGGTCTGAGAACGCTTGAGTGGTAATGGTGACATGCTCCTGTAGGTAGGTCTTCTCCTTGGTCAGCTGGTCGCGCTGTTCAGTAAGCGTGATGATCTGGTGGTGCTGCTCATCGCACCGCTGCTGCAGCTTTGAATGAAGCTGTTCAGCCTGCAGGGCCACCCACTGAATGAATAGGTACAACTGGCATGTACCCCATGTTTCTACATTGGGGTTTCTGGAAGCGCCCTGCTCCGGCATTCACTCCTGCAGAGGTTGCCCACTGGCCACTGATCTGTTGGAATTCTCAGGAGGGGACACTGGTGTCTGTTGCTGCATTGAGGTGCCCATATCGGAATCTGGTCGTTCTTGCTGAGTGGTCTGGTCTGTGGGGCGGAGCCTCGACCGAGTCAGCCCCAACATTGATCAGCCGGGTAAATATAGTAGAGAAATAACCCTGGGGTGTGACCATGGGGTCGAATGGTGGTACTACGGCCTCAGTACTGGAGGTGACTTCAGCCCCGTGGTCTCCTCCAAAGAGTTCCCAGATAAGAGGGTCAGATACAGTGGCAGATGAGTTTGATGGAACTGATGAAGTGGCAGGTGGACGGACGATGGAGGGAGCGGTGGACGGGGTGGAGGAGGTATGGGGGAGGCAAATATTGAGGAATTCTGATGGATCGATCAGGGGTTCCTCCGGAATCAATGTCCCTGAGTGGAGTGGATGGCAGATCATCATTAGTAAGGTCCACCACCGGATCAGTGACGGCGGTGCGGGCCCGCTTGGATGGAGGGGGGTCTAATTGATCAGGTCCCGGGCCCGTTTCGCCCATCGAGGTGATGATGGGGCTGGGTTAGATAGGTTGGCGTCTATCAATGCTACACTATCATATTTTCCAACCAGCGACTCTATTCTATGGATTCGACTGTCCAACGCTGGTTCAGCAACGGATAAGAGAGCCTTTGGCATCTTGGCATGGCGCTGGTAAACCTGGAGAATTCTTCTGGAGCTTCTATCTTGGTGCGGTGCGTTTTGAGACTTCAACCGCTTTGGTGTCGCTGCAATTTCCAAATTGAACTGGTCCGGAATTCTTGTGCTGTTGGTCTCCATGCAAGTTATGTCATCACCTGGCACGAGCGGAGTTGATGAGACCCCATAACGACAATTAATTCCCGTTGGCCTTCTTGCCTGCGATAATCATGCGATCGATCGCATGCCTGTGTGTAATCTGACAGTTGCTGACGGCGTCATGGGGACATGGGCGGACGCGACGGCTGAGGGAACTGCGGATGATGGCAAATGATTATAGTACGATTACTGTCTACTTATGGTAATTTATGATGCAAATCTGAGCGATCCTACGGACTGACAAAAAGGACTGACGGAAATGACCTGGACTGATACTGGCACGTGGATGGATCCTACAAGGATGACACGTTGGACGGGCGCCATGACACGCTGGACTGGCGCCGCCTCGACCACAGTCGGTTGCGATGCGGGCCCCGCAACTGATCGGTTATTGACAGACTACCTATGAACGGAAAAGACTCCCTACGCTCATCCCGGTTGCGGGAGAGTTATTCGACTAAGCTACACTACGGGTGCTCTCGGGTGCGAGAGTTATTGATGAGAAGTGAAAGGTACCTAATCCTGGTAGGGTTTCAGGTGTGCGCCATTCACCCACCCAGGGAGAACTATACCGTCCAGCTGTGCCAATCGAACGGCTCCTGAGTCGTGGATCTCGATGAAAAAGTAGGGTCCCAACCAATGCATCTGGAGCTTGCCTGGAAACTTCTGGAACCGGCTATCATATAAAATAACTTTGCCGCCAACTTGGAAGGCTTTGGTCTTGAGGTGGTGGTCGTGCCACACTTTCTGCCTGGTCTTCTGAACCTTCTGGTGGAATTCCGCCAGGAATCGAGCCTCATCCAGCTCCTGTAGCTCCTGGAGGCGTTCCCGAAGTGACTCCTCTTCTGAGAACTGAAGAGACGTAGCGATCAGAAGACTGGGTACAGTGAACTCGGCGGGAATCACAGCTTCCCGGCCATACACCAACTAGAAGGGCGTCTGATTGGTCAAGCGTTTCACCGTGGTCCGGCAGGCCCACAATGCCACTGGGAGACACTCATCCCAATCGTCACGCTGAGCATTGCAAATCTTAGTCAAGCCTTTTTCAAGAATTTTGTTAAATGCTTCCACAGTACCATTGGCCTGCGGGTGGTATGGGCTGCTTTTATGATGTTGAATCATAAATGTGTCCAGTAGTGACTTGACCGTGGCATTAATGAAATGCATACCCTGATCGCTGGTTAAGCTTCGTTGGCAGCCAAACCGGCTG
Organism: Pinus albicaulis; assembly: GCA_034641835.2. Classification (NCBI taxonomy): domain Eukaryota; kingdom Viridiplantae; phylum Streptophyta; class Pinopsida; order Pinales; family Pinaceae; genus Pinus; species Pinus albicaulis. The sequence continues at coordinate 761,836,911 of CM076576.1, forward strand.
ATGATGTGTTCAAAAATGAACCGGGCAGCGGTCTCTGCCGAGTAGTCGCGTACCGCCGCTGCCTCAGCCCACCGGGTGAGGTAATCTGTGGCGGTAATGATGTACCGGGCCTTGGAGTGTCTGGCGACCGGGCCGATGGGACCTACAAAATCGACAGCCCACTTTTCGAACGGCCGCAACACATGCACTGGGTGTAGCGGAAGCTCGTCCCGGTGAGAAGGCCTTCCCGTCCGCTGGAAAACATCGCAGCACTTCACATAGGCCTTACAGTCAGCATGTACTGTTGGCCACCACAGGCCAGCTTGGAGCACCTTTCTTGTGGTGGGTTTCGCACCCACATGCCCTCTCGCAACACCGCTGTGACATTCCCACATCACCGCTTCTCGTTCGTGGTCAAGGACGCATCTACGCAACACCTCATCGAGGCCCAGTTTGTATAGCTGCCCTGCGATCAATTGGTAGTCGGCCGCCCGGACAACCAGGTGGCGTTTCTGGAGTGGGGTGTAATCCTGAGGGCATTGTCCCGTGGTCAGATAAGTGGCAATGTCAGCCAAATAATCCGGTACTGCTTCGACTCGAAAGAGGTCGGCATCCGGCAGCTGATCATCCAACGAGCCTTCATTCTCTCCTGTCTCCAACCGGGATAAATGATCGGGACCGACATTCAGCCTGTCGGACTTGAAAATCACCTCAAACGTGAATTCCTGGAAGAGTAGAAGCCATCGGCAGATCCGTCCTTCCAAAACAGGCTTATTCACCAGATACTTCAATGCAGAGTGGTCCGTAAAGAATTTGAATTTGCCGCCCAGGAGATAGTGGCGGAACTTCTGGAGGGAGTACACCATCGCCAATGCCTCCCGCTCGGTCGTGGTGTAATTATTCTCCGCATTCGATAACCTGCGGCTGGCGAAGTAGACGGGGTGGTCAACTGTCGTCTCCCTGGGTTGCGCCAAGACAGCCCCAAATGCAATACCAGACGCATCAATATGCACATGGAACTGCTTATCGCAGTCAGGATGAACAAGTATGGGTGTCGTCGCCAACTTCTCCTTCAAGGTGTCAAGGGCCTTCCTACACTCCTCTGTCCACTAGAATGCTTCTGACTTCCGCAACAGTTTCTCCAAAGGGGCCGTAATCTTTGCGTAGTTGCGGATAAACCGCCTGTAATACCCTGTGTGCCCGAGCAGTGCCCGCAACTGCTTCACGGTTTTGGGGGCTTCCATGTGAACGATGACCACGACCTTGGCGGGATAGACACAGACCCCTTGCTTGCACACCACGTGGCCTAAGATTGTGCCGAATGGAACTGCAAAAATACATTTCTTCAAGTTCAAGGAAATCTGCAGCTGACGACACCAGTCAAACATAATACGCAAGAGGGTGGCGTGTTTCTTCAACAGATTGTAGACGGTCCAGTCGTCCATGTAGACCTCCAGAAACTTGTGAATGTACTCCCGGAAAGCAGCAATTACAATCCGGGAAAACACAGCCGGTGCGTTCTTCAGACCAAACGGCATAATGTGGTATGCGAATGATCCCCACTCAGTGGTGAATGTCGTCTTTGCTTTGTCTTCTTCGGCAATGCGCACCTGATGGTAACCCGAAAACCCATCAGTGAAGGAATAGGCTTCGTTTCCCGCAACATGATCTAGAACTTCATCGCTGAAAGGAGTGGGAAACGGATCGTGGATGCAGGCATTGTTCAGACTCTGGTAGTCTACGCAGACACGTATCTCCGCTTTGTCCTTCTTGTTCTGAATGACAATGGGACTCACCCACTTTGCTTCTTCTACTAGAAAGATAAGACCTGCAGCCAGCATCTTGTCGATCTCCGTCTTGACCTTTTCTTTGATACGTGGGTTCAGCCGGTAGGGTCGGTGCTTCACCGGCTTGGCCCCTGGTTTCAGCACGATGCGCATTTCGCTAAGCTCCCCCTTGATCCCCTTCAGGTCTGCAACTGAGGACGGGAACAAGTCTTCGTATTCCCGGAGGAGGCTGAAAATTTCTTTTGTCGTTTCCTCGTCCCAGTAATCTCCCATCGTTGCCAGCTTGGGTTTCTCGTCTGTTCCAATGTTCACCTTCTTTGTCTGTAGTGGCTGTAAATGGACTCCTTCAGTCGTCGGCTCTTCACTGATGCTCCGCTCACCTTCCTTTTCGTCAAAATAGAGATGCCTGAGGTCTTCCAGACTATCATCATTCGAATCGTCGTCAACCCGTTGGCAAACCAACTCGCGCCTGAACTCAGGCTGTGACACAACCAGGCCCCCGTCGGGCTCGGGATGGCGGAAAAACAAGACCTCCTTAATTGCCTGTAGGGCCCGAGACTCCTGCGTCGTCTCCCCTTTGAACAAGAAGCACCGAACGAACTTGTTCGTGACTTCCTGCCAAGAGCGGGTTCCCCGTTTCCGCTCTTCCTCCAGGTACCAGGCCTGGGGAATTGTATCCAGGGAATGGATAAACCTATGGACCCACAGCTCCTCAGGGTACCCGGTGCTGCGCCACTGCTCCTCACAGGCCCGCAAATGGTGTCGCGGGTCAGAAGTTCCGTGATACTTAAGCATACTGCGAGGTCCTTCATCCTCTTTAAAGCGTGCCCGCAGAGCATCCGCCACGCAATCCCATCGCAACAGATTATTGCGGTGATTTTTCCACCACCAAGCCGACGTGGATTGCAGGGCCACATCCAAAAGTGGCATCCGGCTTTCAGCTGGGACCAGGTCTTCCATCTTGGTAATAAAGGTATTGATAGCTTGCATGTTCGACAAGGTGGGATATCCGCGGATCTCAGTCCCCACCCATCGGACTTGGGCAATGGTAGCACATCTCCGCGTGGTGGTCCCATACCCCCTTGCTGCCAGTCTTCCCATGCGATTTCGGATCCGAGCTCTGAGCTCTGCACACTCCGCCAACTGACAGAGCCATTCGCGGTCGGGTTAATATAGTCGTCCCGCTTTCCTACGGTCATTTGATAAAGGTGGTCCATCATCTGAGCATCCTCCCAATTGTCCACTGTTTCTGTATATCGCGGGCCCTGATACGGGTAGAGGGGCTAGGTGACCCGTACCTCCCCATCCTCAAAGATCATCAGCTCCTTTTTAAGGTCGATGATGGCGTAATTCTCAAAAGCCTAGTCAATGTCGAGTAAGGCAGGATAGGGATCCTTGTCGCCCATGATATCAATAACCTCAAAATTGGTGTATGTCTTCACCCCCGTAATGTTGACCTCGACACCCTCGAGCTGGCCGATTGGCAGAATACAATACTGGTTCGCCCTCCTGAGTTGGATTGGCGAGTAGGCTAGCCGTGGCCTTCCAAGAGCCTCCCACGTCTTCCGCGGCAGAATGTTAACGTCGGACCCCAAGTCCAGCATGGTATCGCTGATTTGGAATCCCGCAACCTGCGTGTTAAGCCAGAATTCTTGGCCTGTTCGTTGCTTGTTCCGTCTGACACGCTGCACGTATTGAGGGGCAGCATTCGCCGGATCTTTAAGTCCTGTGCGCCCCTGCAGTGCTCCTTCCAAAGCATGCTTGAGCTGCTGCCGCGCAGCATTGTCAACAATCCTGAGGAATAGCTGGAGCCAATCCTCGACCATAGTACCTGTGACGCTCTGTGCCCCAGACTCCGGCAGCATGGGCTCCTCCAGACCTCCCATGTCCCGCAGCTGGGCGAACGCCTCAACTGCCTCCTGGAAATACTTCTTCTGGGCTTCGGGCCTGATTAACATCTTCGGGGATGCCAGCCGAACCACTCGTGCTGGCTCCTTCCCGTGGGCATCATCTCCAGTTTTCTTCCTGCCCCTCGTCACGATCGCGACGTTCTGCATGTCTGGGGTCGCGGTCCCTCGCGGCTCTGAGTTTATCAGATTCGCTCCCCTCTACCTCGCCAGTTCTTCCCACTTCTTGATGAGCTCCGGACAGTCCTCTGTGGCGTGGGCGTTTACCCGGCACTAGGAACACCAGGGTCATCGCGGAAGGGGACATTCTCGAGCCACGTGACCCTCCTGGTCACAATTGTAACATTTCACCGGACAGCGTCCGCCTATGCGGCCTCCCCGCATGCCGCCGCCTCTTCCCCTTGGGGCCTCGTTCACCCTGTAGGAGGGACGATCCAATCGATCTGCAAGTGCGTTGAGCGCCCTGCATTGCTCAGTGTTGTGAGTCGTGGAAACACAAAATTCGCAGTACACATTGTTTGGGACCGTGGAGTACTTCTGTAGTATCGGGCACATCCGAGCTGGATGCCCCAGCGTCCGGCAAATCTCGCAATACTCTGTGGTGGAGGAACCGGTTGCGGGGGGAGCCCCACGTAAGGCTGTTGCGGCTAGTAGACCCCCTGCAGATTCATCGCTGCGCCACCACCAAGTGGTGGACCCCCCTGGATTTCCGCGATCGAGGGTCCTTCCCCTGCGCCGCGCAACCGTGGACACTCGGTTGCGACGTGGCCCTCGACCAGGCAATGAGTGCACCAAAAATTCGGTCGCGCTGGTCTCACCGGCTGGAGCTCCTTGATCTTCTCAGTCAAGCTGGCGATCTGGTGTTGCAACCCTATCAAAGAAGGATCTTGCGGGGCTGCCCCCAATATTCTGCAGGGTAGCCCATATGGCTTCCAATCTTCATGGCAACCTTTACTCAGGCGTCCACATGGGTGTGATCTTCTGCTTTGAGTGAGAGGGGTTCGTGTCGAGGGAAGCGAGCCTTGATAGACAATCCCTACAGTGGTTTGGATCGATCGGGTAAATTGGACTAGATCGCGTCCTTGAATACGCCACATCAGCCCAGCAGTCCTGCCTTCATACGCCCAATTTCCCACAGCTCTGACAGGCCCTGCTGGTCTGTCTGGGGAAGCTTGAATTCGCGGACAAAATCCCGCTTCACGTCCGCAATTACGGGGTTAGGATGAGCCTCAGACCACTTGATAAACCACAGCAGAGCCCTCTCTCTGAGCGTGGTTTGGAATTCTATTAAATTTCCTGCATCTGGCATCTGGCGAGCCCTCTAGATGGCTTCGCACAGGTACCAGTGTTGCTCTACATCATCATTGCCCTGGCCAGAGAACTCTGGATACCCCATGTGAAAGATCCACCATGTGTATCATGAGTATCGACTGTGACAAATCCTTCCAGTCTCGTTGCGTGGGGCAGGGATAACCAGGGAACACAAACACTATCATCAACGTCGCTATTACCCGATCACATCGACACTAACGAACCATCAGACAGACCGACTTAACAAGCTTGTGTTCGAATTAAAATATTACTTAAAGGTTGATACAGTACCAGGGGAAGGTAGAGATCCTGGCCATGCAGAATGTGGGAAGTAGGGCTGCCTGGAGGGGTGAGTGTCGTCTGCTCTTGAAACATCCGCTGCATCACGCCGTGCCATTCGTCATCGGAACTCTCTTCGAGCTGCATCTTTTCATCGTCTTCATTGGTCACTATCTCTCTTCCTCACATCGCAGGGCTCCCATGCACCCATTACACTTCCACCGCTGTCCCGTCTTCTTCCCGGGTATCCAAATCCATAATTCCTATCCTCTGAGGCGCCTCCTTCTGATTTTTCCTCTCGATCTCCCGTCTCTTCAAATCTCGCATCACCCTTCTTCGCCACCTATCGGCGATTTGTGCCCACCGATGCACACGTCGCTCCCTCAACTTTCATGCGGCCTCAACATCCATTCCCCGCTTCCCGCTTTCACATTATACGTAGCATCGGTCCCCTCAACCATTCCCCCAGCACAGGTGGTTTACGCTTCCATACTCGTTTTGTGGAATTCAATCAACCCTTCATCCACCATCAGAGCTTTAATCCACAGCGGAATCTCCTTAAGCAGCTTCCCTCTTAGCCCTGAGTGGAAGACAGCCTCGGCTTTCAAGAAAGATTGATAGCACTCAGCAGCAAACTCCACAGTGTATCCTTCCAACATGGTCCTTACCCAAAAATCCACCGCGCGGGTTAGTTCAGTGTCCACCCGATGCAGCGCCACCAGATCTTCATGCGCCCACCTGCGGTTTATCTTCCGCAAGCCCTCTTGGGGCACCGTCGCTCGTAACCTCCGCAACCAATTGTAAAGGTCGGTAGGGAACCTTCCCCAGAAAATTTCGTACGTATCACTGGCTGAGTCAGAAAAAAGGACGAGCTCCTTGATCGCCGCCTCCTTTTGCTTGGTCAGCTCTGCTTGCTGAGCAATGAACTGGTCGAGATGATTATCCCACCATCGCCGTATCTATCCTTCAAAAATCCTCGATACCATGATCTAGGTCCCCTCAAAACATGCAGGTCCCGGCAACGGAACCATTTGTTGGCAAGGAGTCAGGTCTCACGGACAAGACCCAGGTTCAGGAGTTGTGGCCAACAAAGGGGTCCGATGTAGTCTAGGATCACGCCGACATTTTCACCCTGCTCCAGAGAGCAGTGAGTCTCACCCGAGGCGTGCCGCAACCACATGCAGGAGGGGATGAGATCAATGCCAAGGAACAGAGTCGCAGCTCATGACGAACAATACATCGATTATATAGCCGTAGTCATGTACGCAAGAGCACTTAAGAAGCATTCAGACATTAGCAAATAAAATTTTAAACCAGCATAAACACATTACATGCATGTAAACCTCTCATTGAAATAGCAACCTTTCATTGTATTAATCTCTTGGCCAAGCACATGATTACATAGCATTTTCAGCGATAGCTTACAACTCTGATACAGATGTCTTACGGAACAGAAAGGTAGAATAGAGGAGATTAGAAACCATAGAAGTGTCATGCATGATTTCCCGCAGTCACTCTATGCTTCTTCTCCTGTTACGAGCCTCGCAACCTCTGCAGTATCCTATTCTTTCAGCCGGGTGACTGTTATTTATTCACCCGCTATCGCGACTATCAGTGCCTATGTGTCTTTTCTCCAACTGCTTCCAGCTTCTCTCCTGTTATTTGTGTGTTCCGCTTTTTGTCTTCTGCTGTGTGTTTTCTTCATCTGTACCTATGCGTGTTCTTTCTTCAGCGATCTCATGCTTCCGCGCCACCTTGATAGCTCCGCGACTCCTGGTAGTTGCGACGCGGTCGCGATTGCCATGTGTCTTCATGCCGCAACTCAAAAGGTCAAAATTCAAAATGTTCTAACCAAGATTTCAAAAACAAGGGCCCCAACATTTTCTTGTCATAGGATGGGACATTATGTGGTGACTTTCCCAAATAAAAAGAAGAGGAAAGTTTCAGCTTCAGCAGAGGTGGATGAGTTTTCCACATGATTTGAGAAGGAATTATCATTGATTTCTTGTCTTAATTCTAATGTATATTCCTCAGATGTTTGGAAAATTGATAATGGAGCCTCATGCCATATGTATGGTGTCAGAGAATGCTTTATTAATCTCAAAGAGGATGTATTGTTTCGTGAGGTGGTACTTGGATATGACACCATAATTAGGGAAATTGGGCATGGTATTATTTCTTTTGAGAGGGAGTCTCGATCACATATGTTATTGAGGGATGTTTTGTATTACCCTAGGTGGAAGAAGAACCTGATATCAATTTTTTCCATAGAGGATATGGGATTTGAGTTTTTTTTTAAATGTGGATAGGTATTCTTCTTCCATAAGGGGTCTTACATCACTTCGTATAAAGTGATTTGGATTAGACAAGGGAAGTTGTACAGGCTCATGTTTTACCCTAGTCATGCCTTGATTCATAATAATAGTAGTAGAAAAGATATATGTGAGTTATGACATAGGAGGAAGGCTTATTTACATCATGGAGCTCTCAATATTTTGGAGGATATTGTCACATCATTGTCCTAGTTCAATGTGGAGCATGGGGAAGTGTGTAGAGGGTGTTCTCTCGGGAAGCACACCAAGACTACTTTTTTTAGTATGAAATTTCCTGGAAGGTGTGCCAAAAATATCTCACTTAAGTCACAAGTGACTAGTGACCCTAACAACAATTGTGGTTTCTTATACTTCAGATCTACAATAAAAATGTGAGAAAAACTTGTAGAAAAATAGATGCATGTAATCTAAAAGAACAAACAACAAAAATGAATCTGATGTAATAACCTAACCATGGAAAATATTTGAAAGAATGAATATTTTATTAATAGCACATGGTGAAGGATATTTAAAAAGGGTAGTAAATCCCCCTCCATGGGATGGGTCCTTTGATGTCCTTATCACTTAAGTATTTATATCTTCCTCTCTCAATGTGTGAAAACCCAAACAATATGTAGTACTCAAATGGGAGCTAAAAAAGCATGAGACGATAATGGTGATGATGATAATAATCATGCTGAGAAATGAATGAAAACCCCTCTTATTTATAGCCAAGTATTGGGTTGATCTAAAAAATGGAGAATAATAAAATATTACTGACCAAAATATATATCTAACGGATTGGAATACTTTATTATATTTTTGGAGAGGGAAAATATATTTAAAATTGTCAAATATATTTATTTAGATCTAATTAAATAATAAAATGATTTATTCATTATTTCACGAATAATAAGAAAAATGTGAAATGAAATAATTATTAATAATGATTTAACAATTATTCCAAGGATGGAGTTAAGGAAAAAATAAATAAATAATGATTTATTTAATTATTCCTAGGTGATTTAGTCAATGACAAGGAATAATTATCAAACAATAATTTAATAATTATTCCTAGAGAAAATTAAATAAATAAGGGTTTATTTAATTATTCTCATGGGTTTTAATCAGAAATAACTTAATAAAAGAGATTTATTAAATTATTTCCTATAATGAAAGTGATTTTACTATTGTGAAATTAAACCTACATGGTGTATTTCAATCTACCTAGTTAGACATGGCTAGGTGATCATTTTTTGGTGATAACATATTTCCAACCAACGTATGAGTGTTAGGAGAAAATTGTATGACCGAAATACATTGTAAGTTACACTTACAAGAGACACCAAAGGGGATTCAAAGAGAGAGATATGACTAAAGCAATGCAAGGAAGGACAAAAATGGAGGGAATGAGACCTACTAAACTGATATAAGACTCCTTTTATTTTGGAGTACATGATCTCAAATGAGGCGGAGGAGGCATACCCATACCCACCGAGATAACTGAGTACAAAGAATAATGGTGAGCCCAGTAATGTGGGACTGAGATACAAAGTACATAATACATGATACGTTGACATAAATGGGACAAGACATAATACAATGAATCCCATAAACATAACGTGCCTGAAAAAACATAGGCCAGGACTCAATACAAAAAAATCTAAGTACATGATACATAATGCCCCTCATGCTGACATGAGGAGGGGGGACCACAGCCAAATAGGCCTTGATGAACAGGAAAGGGATCTGAAGACCTGAATGGATCATCTGAAAGAGACATGCATGTTGTGGGTGTTGCAAGCGGCTGGAACCGAACCCATAAAATCTGTGGAACTGCATCTAAGGCTGGATCATAATCTGGGGTTATCTGGGCATGTGGGGGGCTACCTAAAGGGCCACCCCTTCATGAGGTCTGGAACATCTCGCACACATCTAGGAATCACTGGTACAGTTTTTTGGATCACCATATCATCAAGTGTATGATTCTTAATCGTGCGATAATGAGTTGGAGTCGAGCATGTGAGAAACAACCAAATCAAAGGGAAATTATGATTCCCTTTTCTTGATCTGAGGCACCGAACAATGATGAAAGCTATAACCAAGGTACACTTCCCTCTAGACCATTATTCTGGAATGAAAGTGTTGAAGTCAACATAAGACGGCTCGCCAGAGTTGAGCTAATGAGGAATCCTCGACCAAGGCATGAGGGATCATAGTAGAGTGACTAAGGGACTGGAAATGGGGATAATTATGGAAGGATATATATTGGGAGGCGAAGTGGATAATTCCCTTATGAGGAATAATATCATGGTTGACTTGGAAACAACTGACTCAATTCCATACGGGATGGTCAATTACTGATAGGAAGGATTTTTAGAGAAGGAACAGTATAGATGGAGGAAAAAAGGAGAAAAAAGGGATGAATGTGACATAAATATGGATGGAATACTGTAACATGACACAATGTGACTCAAAACAGACTCCATGAATGCAAGGGTGACTCATCTCGGATGCTTTGAACAAGGATGACTCGATGATGTTGCCAAATAGGATAGGCCTAGGGGGACCATAAAAACATGAGTAAATAATGTTACTCATGAAAAAAATTGACACATGATTCGAAAAGTGCCAAGGCAAAGTGGTACCAAAGTACATGCGGCTCATATGAAAAAAATCGGTTTGAATTGGCGGCAAAATGAAACTTCGTGGAAAAAATGGCTTCTAAGTGAAGTTTCAAATTTCCAAAAACAAAGGGAGACCCATTAAAGAACTCAGTGAGATATTTCCAACAATGTTGGAGGTTCGTCAAAATGAGCTACAATTTGGTCGCAATGGGCAACAGAAAAACTAGGTTTTTCTTATAAAAGGGCTTCTTGCCTCTAAATCCAATTCATGTTCTTAGTGAGGTTTGGATAATTTGGAGAGGAGGAGAAGGCCCTAAATCTTGTGAATATCATAGTGGAAAAACCGACCATCAAAATTAGGATCTGCGAGTTGGAGGTAGGTGGCCTAACCTTACTCTTCAAATTTAGTGGTTCAGAATTTCATATTAGGGCTTCAACTGACTGTGGGAGACCCCTGTTATTCCTCAAAGTCGCAACACACTTTTTGGGTCCTAATATGCATTCTGGAATGAATAAATAGGGCCCTAAAGTGCATCCAATGTTATTTTGAAGGAAAAAACTGTGTTTTGGGCAAGGAGGTAAAGCATGATTGGTGACCCGTGGAAAGCTAAAACTGAGGACTAGGGATGTATGCCTTTAACTTTGAACTAATGGTATTTTTTAGGTATGGAAGAGATGAGGTTTTCATTATGAGGATGATACTTAGAGACACTTTTTTTTTATATTCAAGGGAATCCAGGAGTCAAAGGGGTTTTGGCTTGTTATGGGGTTCTTACATTCTTGGAGAATCCATCGATGAGGGCTGATGAGCCCTTGCTGTTGAGGATATTGAGCTACTAGGATCTAGATCAGGAAGCCTTTGTGGTACAGGTCCATAGGATCGAGCTAATATTCTAGGACATATATTTTCTGACAGGGTTTCCCCCCTTGGGGATGGTAGGGGAGATACATCCAGTGCTTCCTTATATTCCAGAAGTTCATTGAAAGGGCATGACCATTCATATTAATGACATGGAGAGGTTGGAGACATGAGATACAACCACAAAAGTGGTATGGATATTGGGTAGTCATGCCTTTCATCACATCACTGGAGGGTAGATGATGCTAGTAGAGAGTGTGTTGACAAGGACCTACTATGGGTGGGCCCAGATGATGATGTCATCATTGAAACGAAAGTTGATCTTATGCAGGTGACGAACCAATGGTAATTGTTCATTTGGGATAGTTTTATGCTCATTCTTCTTTGAGAATATCCCTACCATCCATCAACATGTACAAATCCGTGATGGGGGAACACAGGAGTGTAGGATGTGTAGCTGGGGTCAGCTACTGTGCCGATGTGGAGGAGGGGGATTTGGAAGAGTGTTTTGACCTAAGGTTTTTTCACATTGGTACCATATTCTATTATACATAGATGATTATCGATATAGTGGCATGAACTATTAGGGGATCCTGACTTGCCCCTACGGGCCAGGACAAGCATGGGGTCCAGATGGTAAGTGAAAGTTACTATATGTTTGGTTGCATTTAAATTTTAGAAACTGCATATATGTGGTATTGATTTCCAAACTTGTGTATGCAAATATAGCACTGGTTAAACCAGAAGGATATACAAGTCATGACGTAGCACCTAGGGTTGTAGATTAGGGTGGATCGACATCACAAAAGAGGCCAAATAATGATGCTCTGCTAGAGGACCTTTGTCGTAGGTTTGAAGTGCTACTGACCAGGGTGACTGAGTGCGGATGACATGCATTAGAATATTGGTATAAAAATGAGTGCACAGGTCTTCCCTCAGAGTGGAGAGGTATCACGCGGCGCATAGCTATGGCCAGTCAGGCAGTTCGAGACCTACACGCTTGTGGTATGGAGCCATTGGCTCGGGAGCCTCCAGATGATAGTGACTAGGGATAGGGACATGTGAGTCCTATTTTTTGGTTATGTAATATGCTATGGGCATGTCGGGTGTATTTAGAGTAGTGGACTCCAAACAATTATAAGTTCTTATATGATGATACATAATATGGTTATGCATCTTTTGCCACGATTTTGGTTCTCCATTTGTTAATGTTTATGGTTTCAGTCTTATATGTGATAAATTATAATCTAGAATGTTATTTGCAATGGAAACTACATAGTGATTTTGGGCTTTAGGAACATGACTAAATGTAACGAATTCAAATTCACGTGTAAAAAATTCACTCGTAGATATTTTATAAATAGAACAGGATTATGCACATGATAAACGTCATTCAATTACATGACAAGTAGCAAGGAATCTAGACGAACATGAATATGAAGGATGCGATGATCAAGGGAATCGGCTAAAAAACTTATCACAACATCATATTCAGCCTGGTTATTGGTGGAAGATCCAATGCATACATCGTTGGAGTGAAATAATGAATTCAAAGGCGTGAAAATGGCCCAAGCTGCCGAGGCAAGATTCCTGGAGAAGCGACTCGAACCATTGACATAATCGATATGAGGTGTGGATGATGGATCCATCCGAAAGACACAAGAATAAAATATATGAGATGATGGGGGGGAGGGATGCAAGCTACCTAAAATGTAGAAAATAAAATGATACACGCATTTCAATGGGAATTGATATGGCTAAAATTTATTCAGGTAGAGTGCATTATAAGGTTTAGGAAGGACTTGGTGAGCCCTGGTATTGCACCAAGAGTATTGAAACCCCCATAGGCTACTCTACATTACTTTATTAACCCAGGGTTCATACAAACTTGGAGGTGGAAGTTCTATATACACATCAGATGCATTCTACTCATTCCATCCTCTTTTAAGTCCTATGAAAGGGTGTTATTGCTAAGGTTACTGAGTGAAGTATACCACACTTCTGAATTAGACCTAGAACTACAAAATGACTGAAAACCATTACTCTATCAACAATCAAAGGAATATTATAAAGCAAGAAGATACATCTAGATATTTTTCAAAGAAGGAAATCTACAATTTAGGCTATTGCAAGAAATAGAAGTAAACTAGGCAACATTCATGAAGCAAATTGCTGAATTGAAATTGCAGAAAGGAAGACTAATATAATCACTAAATTTTGGGCCAAATGGATAAGTAAACTCTAAATATTTTATGCTTCACTGCTATGCTTTAACAATGCATCTATTCATGGGCTAACTATGCATGTAAATACTCTGTTTTGCAGCAAAAGAAGGAGGCACTAAGGTGGCTTAAGAAGGTTCTAGACTCATGGATTCAGAGTTGAAGGTTTCTTGGAGGTTGTGGCAGGGTTAGGTGAGGTGTAAGATGGTTTCTGGGCCAACTGAGAGGCTAAATGGCACTGCTATATGATCTTCTACAGGTTTCCTATAGTGATACATGATGTCCTGTAAATGCTACACGAAACTGGTCGAGGGTGTTTTGAGGCCAAAATTGATGAGGAAAGGGGTAGGGGAGGTGAAATGAAGGTGTATTTAGGTGGATGGAAGGTGGAAAACCCCTTTTCCAAGCCAAAAATCCCATATTGCACTTCTATGGTTGCTCTTGGTGTGGTGGTGAAAATATCAAATATAGGGCTGAGGGCGATTTTGTTGAAAGGTGAGAAATGGAACTAGGGATGCTGGTGGAGCCCTCCTATGCTTCTCTACTCAAACCTACAAGCAAACTACCAGTTCATGCAATAAATATTTACAAATATATGATGAAGAAGATGAAAAAGATGAGTTGAATTTGATAATCAAACCTACTTATGCATTTAAAAACTCAATATTCTCAACATGTTCATGATAACTACATCAACCTATCTATTCTTTCCAAGAAATCATAAACTGAAGAGAAATTTTTGGCCAGTGAAGAAGATCTGCCCTCCTCAAGATCCAATGAAAGAGTCGAGAGAGGGAGGCTTTGAAACATTGATTTTGGAGTTTATATGCTATTGTACCATGATCTACAAGAGCCTAACTATAGAAAATGTGAAATGGAAGCAAACCAAAAATAGTAAAATGTAATGTAAGAAAACTAGCTAAAACTCATGAAGTAAACTAGCTACAATGGCACAGAAATAAACATAAATACACAAGAGAGAGATTCTGAGGCCAACGGATTGGTCCCTAGCCCACAAGACCGACTCTCTGAAACTAAATTAGTGAAGGACAAACTGAATACTTATTTTATTGCAGAAATAGTCTCATTACATAACAATGAAAGTCTCAAAAGTCTATCACAAGAGCTAAGAGTATACTAGCTTCCTCCAAAATTTGAATCCTAATGAGCTCTTTCTCTACCCTATTTAACTTAAAGGGTAGCTACCAACAACTCCCTAAAAAGTAGGTGATGTGTCCCCTTTGACTGCAATAGAAGTGGAGCTTTGGTGCACTTGATCTTCCACTTGCTTGGTTGCCTTTGATTTCGAGTTGTTGGAGGGAATATCGAGGATCCCTTGGCTACCTTCAGGGTTTAAGGAGGTAGACAACCCTCCTATAATATCTCCTTGCTATCTACTCCGAGCTTTGATTACACAATATTCAACAAAAATGGAATATCTGAGTGATTATCCTACATTTAACCCATATTAGGCATTATAAGTATGACAGGCCTTAATCACCATCTACACTAAGCAACATATGACCATACTGTAATTAAATGTGAGAAAGAGAGACTAATAAGGTGACAACTAACCCCTCCAATTATACCTAATGATGGGGCTCATAATCACCCCCTAACAAATGGTTTCTCATCCTCTGAGCAACTTAGTCTTCCTTCTTCATTTCTTTCAGTGCTTTAGTGGCCCCTCTACCTCCCAAGGAAGAAGTGAAGGAGTTCCTTCAGGAAGCCTAGAATCCAACATTCTTTTCTGCCTCCTCCCTTTCTCTATTTTCCTCATCTCAGTCTTTCCCTTCACCTAGTACCAACATCAAAGGTGGACTGAGTTTCAAGCCAAGCCATTGTATTTTCATTGCTTGCATAGTCCTCTTGTATAATGCTGCCCTTTCTAGGGTACTCTTGAATCTCTCTAGGGTATGATATTCCATGTTTCAAAGACTAAGAGGGAATCCATTCCACCTTCTTTGACTTTCCAGTACACATTCATCTCCCAACAACCTAGAGATATCATCAAAATGTACAATGGCTTGTGCTTGTATGTTGAGATACTTGTTTGCAAGCTTGGCATCATTCTCTATCATGAGGTGATTGTTGATGAATCCCCTATGGCTGAATAGTTCTTCCCTTATGTTTGTAGGCTCTTTGTTTCCTCTTCTCATCACCTTCTTTACTTCATCTGCTCTTGCTTCCTCATCGAAAATCAAAGAAGCTAATTCCATTAACTTCATATCTCCCAACCTAGGGTTAGGGTCCCAAATGCTTAGTTCTATCAAAATAAGATTGTGCATGTGGAATTTTGCCATCTTGGCCTTGTCTCCCATGCTAGACTGATTGCAAAATTCAATGAATTTCCTGCAGTTATGAAAAGGTAAGGACCCATGAGAGGATAATGTCTTAATCTGAAATTTGAGCCACTATTCTTTGAGGTAGATGGCATAGGATTTTGATGGATATATGTGTTGGATGACCTCCATGCACAAATATTCCATAGTGGAAATTTGTTTGTATTTTTGTTGAAGTTGACTCTGTAATATTGCATTCTTTGCCTATGTTTCCTGAAGTTTCTCTTTCAACATGGATTCTCTGATTCTAACATCAGACAAATTCATTCCCAACTCAGTGACCTTCTCCTCTATGGTCCCTATGTCATGCACACCTCTTGTTGTATCAATTTTCATCCACTAATGAGTGCATGCTCTTTCTTGTTCCAAATAATAAAATAAGGGGAATGCAAGCTTCTGAGGAATCATTCTGCCCCCTTCAATAAATGTATAGTAAGAACTGAGATTTGGCTGAGGGATAGGGTGTGAAATTGCTGATATATATTTAGGGACAAATTTTGGGGAGGTGGGCTCCTCTTTCTCCTTCTCTTCCTCCCCTTTGGCATCTTTCCCTTCAACTTGTGCTTCTTTCTCAACATCTTGGACCTCTTTCCCACCCATGGGTGCCTTATCTCCCTCCCCCAAGGCTTCCTGCTCTGTTTCTGGCATTGTTGGAGTTTCTTCTAGCACAAATAGAGTTTCCTATAGAAAACTATGTTTTTCCTATAGCAAACCCTCCCTTACTTGCTTTTCCTTATTTTCTGTCTTTAGAGGGTCTGTGGGGGTCGGTAGATATGTAGGGGATGCCAAACTAGATGAATTTCTCCTCCTATAGGTAACATGTGTACTCTCAGGTGAGGTGACCTCTTGAAATTTCCCTTCTTCCAACCTTATCTCATCATCCTTTTTGGGTGAATCCTCAATTTTTATAGGGCTTTTGGTTGGAGTCTGTGGCTTCCCTTGCCTGACCCTGTAACTCTTTCTAGTCCTGGAGTACATGGGTGTTTTTATTTTTCTCTTGGCCTTCGCTGGTGTGCTCAAAGTGGCTAAGGTAGCAACCACTTCTTTCTCTATTATCTCAGGTGATATGTTGGTCTACTGAGGAGAGGTATCAATGCCTAGAATAGGGTCTAATATTTCCTCTTCAACTACCTTCTCTTCCCTCTTCTCTCTGTTTTTTCCTCCTTTATTTCATCTCCCTATGTTTCATCTCCCTCTTTTTCTTCTTCTTTTGTTTCTAGGGTTTCTTCATTTTCTGTTTCAACCTCCATCTGTTCTTCTACCTCATCTTCTTCTTCTATCTCTACATCCTCCCATTCTTCTTCTTCTTCCATTCCCCTCTCTCCAAGACTAGAGGTAGAGGTTTGTCCAATTTGGGTGGCTATGAAGGCTTCCCTATCCATATATGTGAATGAGGTCTAGTGCACATAGAGGTTCAATCTGTTTAGAGCATCATTTACATTATGAAAACAAACAAACAAAAATGTCACAACTGTTACAAAATTTTTTAAACAAATGTCATTTATCGATTATGTAATAAATTACATAAATAAAAGTACATATAATTAAATATCAATAGTTCAAAGTTTAATTGTAAAAATTTATAACAATATCTTTAGTTGGCTTCTTTTATTATGCAAGTATAAATTTTAAAAATGAATAACTATATCCATGAATAAAAAATGCATAGTCGAGACATTTAACATTATAATTTTATTGTTGATGTTTAATGCAACGTTATCACATACTTCAAAAATTTATCATTTCAATTTTCTTTGTTATGAATCAATGCAAGGACAACACTCACCATATAGCATGAGTTTATACTTACTACATTGTTATTTTCAAGTTGTTTTTTTATCTTTATAATTGCAAAGTATAAACCAAACAAATCCATTTTATTTTTCCAAAAAAAAAATCAAAAGAAAAGGTTTTGTATCACTTATCCTAAATTTAGAGTTAAAGATGTGTTATATCATTGATAGTTTTAGTTATAATGTAGCCTAAATTTAGAGTTAAAGATGTGTTATATCATTAATAGTTTTAATTGTAATGTAAATTTGACAAATCAAAATATTAATCTAAATCATATTTCTTCATAATAATTGTTAGTTTTTCTTTACCCAAATTTGTTCTTCATTTTCTTTCCACTATATGAGCACATAATGTGCAAGGAGCACTTTTCTCAAAGGGAAATAGTTTCACGGGATAGAGTTTCATTGAGGGACGTTTTGTCTCATGGCCCCTTGTTACACAGTAATTTGTCACCGTCCCTGCAATCCCCATCTCGCCCATTGGAGGGTTGTTTCTGTGACCAAGAAGTAGTGTCATGCCTTGCAAATACCATCATTGCATCCCTTTCCATGAGAACAACATTCCTTCTGTTGATCATTTCCTGAGCAGACCCCTAAAAACACCTGTTTTTTCCTTGGCACTGGTGGCCCGTTATGTACTCGCGCCAATGGGGGAAAATTAACACTGAGCCTGCACCAATTGGCACTCTATCCCAGTGTTGCACCCGCGCCAATCTGTTTATGGAAATTTTTTAAAAAAAATGAGGCGAAGTTTCGATTACAATAACTTCGTGGATGAGTCATCAGGAGTGGTTTCGACTGAATAACCACGGCCTTCCTCCTTTGGCCTCTTGTTTCCACCATATGGGGAACCTCCCAAAGGATAAGGCCTCCCTTCCACTATTGTAGGGATCCCAACCTCCTCTCCCTCTATAAATATAGCTCCTCTCATCCATCATGAGGGGGTCAAGGGGTTGAATGGTCAATAGCTAGTTCTAGAATTCAAGTTCCCAAGAGCTTTCATCCTTAAGTGCCGGCAAGAGCCTTCTGATTCCCTTAAGGCCAACCAAGCAAGGAGACTATTGCCAAGCATTGGAGGAGATGCTTGTCCTATCCCCGATGTGCTGAGATATTGTGCCGATTAATCACTGGGGAGAGGCCGCGTCGAAGCTATGGTTGTATTCTTCTTTTGACTCTTTAATGATAAGCGACTATCGGTTATGGTTCCACTCTTGTTCTTGATCATGTTCATGATTTATATCCTCTTCGACTGATATATAGTTGTATGCACTGGGTTTTATGCTTGCATTTGTATTGTTTCTTGCATGTGCAGGTGTCCGATCACGGAGATCGT